>OZ038433.1:30265835-30865835 GCA_964036275.1 Litoditis marina
CCCTCACCAAATTGACGATACGATGCACTACTCTCATAGGTATTTATGTAAAAATTGTTTTTTTTTGTAGTTTTATGTAAGGTTGTGGCTTACGAACTTCTACCCAGAAGCAACGCGCAAAGTGCACCGTAGTCAAGGGCGATAGCGAGCGAAAGTTCATCTTACCGCCTTTCATCAAACTTGAAAATCTAAACTTTGTTTTTATTTCGACTGGAACAAGAATCGAAACTTACTCGAGGAGTCCTCAACAAAGTTCAGACACGTGTTGGACTTCCAGAAGCTTACCGCACTTTGGAACGCCGCTCTCGTAGGCTCATCTGAACTCCAACTAAATTAATATTGTAGGTTCTAAAACGAAAAGAGCTACCACACTAATAAAACAACTTGGTTTTTCATTTCGTGTTGATTGGTGTCTCTATACGGTAACACATCTCTGTGAATGATATGTTTCAATGATTATTCTCCTTCTTGAATTTCGTTGTTGGGTAACTGATGAAAACCCCACCGACGTCAGCATCGAAATAGTACGGTACACTCTCAGACCATCGAAATGCTCTGGAAATTATCCGTTTGTGAACTTCTCCCAGTGAAAAGAGAAAAGAGTGGGAAAGGGATGGTACAACAAGAGAGGTTAGATGAAAAGAGAACACAAGAAGAGAAGAGGAGCTAGATAGTGAGGCAACGAGGGGAAGGGAGAAAGAGAGAGAAGAGAGAGAGAGAAAAGCATTACACAGGTTACCTCGGCCACGCTTGTCGGCGATTTCTCGTACAGTTGTTGTTCACTTTTGCTATCATGTGGTCGATCTGTGCTCTGAACGGAAGCCGGGAAAATATAGCCAGGTTCCTAGCCGGAAACCTCACTGGCCTGGCTCGTGCCAAAACTAATTTTGAGAGGATCGAACGAGATATGAAAATCAAAATATGGTGAAGACGTTTCAAAAAGTTTCTTGAGAAAATTACAGAATGTCTTAAACTTATTTTGTTTACGAGTACATTCAAATTCGAGAACAAAAATCGAAACCCACTTTGTAAGGAGAATATCGCCTTGGTACAACCTGCTCATGACATTGCTTTCTTGGTTGACTTCCAGAATTGTTCGCCCACGTTTTCTGTTTCGGTCGAAATCGGTTGATTTGTTTCTCTGAAACATGGAGCTTGAAAACGTTCGCTTCTAATTTGTAAACCTTTTCAACCATTTGCCAACTGTGTGGGACTGTCTGCGTCTTGTCAACATTCATGCACACTTTTCCTTTTTTATTCACAGAACATGTGCTAAAAGTATCGAACAGCCGAAAAAATCATGTTTTTGTTTTTTTCTGAGCTCAAGACGACAACGTATTGAGTGAGAAAACAGTTCACGGTAGCAGTTGACTTCGAGAGCAAATGTGTATCATTTTGTACTGAACCCACCGGAACCAGGTTGATTCTCTTGAACGGCGTATCTCGTCCGTTTTTCCGCCGCGATGTATCATGAAGTCGTCGGAAATCATTGTGAGAGGCCATGGTTGGGGCCCCATTCTCCTAAAAGTAGTTGTATTGTTCAAGTTCCCTACAACGCTTTTTATATTCGAATCGAAATGTAGTTTTTATTTTTTTCAAATTTTTTTCAAATAAATGTGCTGTCTTTTCTTGACAGCTGCTGAAGAGCTTAGAGTTTGAAAATATTCACTCAAAAACGCGAATCAGTATTAGTTTTTTTCCCGGAATCTGTGCTCCTATAAGTGATTCGGCCATTCATATGAGTTGGCTTTGGTGATAGTCGTTTTCATTCCTACATGGACTCCGAAACCAAACGTCGAAAGTAGAGCTAGAACATCCCATGTCATACAGAAACAGTCCAGGCAATAATAAGGACTATACCTCCATGAACCTGATAGATTCATCCAATCCAATGACCGCGAAGCTCTCATCGACAGTACTGACTACGCCTGATAGGCATAGTTTAACGACTGACAAAATCAAAATGCACATCTGCAAACAGAGAGTAATGATGGTTTCATTTCGTTTTTGAAACGTACACGAGGTAGATTGATGGAATATTGATAGTGGCAAGAGTGAAAACATCAGAAACAAAATCTACGTTTTCTGTGATTGTCAGGCGCGGTTGAAATCTTTTACACCTAAGTAGGGTCAGTGAGGATTCCCTAGGCTTGTACGCAACACAATAGACCGTATGTAATCGCATTGACTGTTGTGTTGAAAACTATATGTAAGTTGCAACTGTTGTTTCCATAATGTGGAGGTATTATCATTGTTTGCATAATGCATTGTCTGGTAGTGTCAAAGAGAGCAAACACATCAAAAACCTTCACAAAATATGGGCATGTTAATGAAGTTGACAGCGGCATCGAAAATCATGAAACACTTGGATACGGTCCAACGTGAACGCGTTTGTAGTTTGATTCAGTATTGTTTAGCCGTACTTCCAGCGTCAAACTATGATAGGCGGTCACATTCGTTGCTGCAATGTCCCCGTTGACTAATTCGTTCTAATTTTTCTAAGAAAATAGATTTGAGACCAGTGAAGCGTGGCGGAGGCTACTGTAATATACCTATAATTAGACAACTTGCATATTTCACTTCCTTATCTAATCAAATTGATCACTAAATTTGATTAGCTCAGTAACTTGTGGTAGTAAAATTAAAGGTAGAAGTCTGTCGTAAACTCTTGGTACCAGATCAACCATATAGAAACTTGATAAACAAGAGGTTCTGAATAAAATGTTCGATGATTGCGAAACAAGCGCATACAATGTATTTTTCCCCGTTTGTGGTTTGTAGTTCGACTCCGCTTCTTTTCGGTCACAAGTAGTGAGTTATGTCATATACTGACATAAAGTTCGACGGTCACCCTCTATATTCGAGCCAAAATGATCGGCAGACTGTAGTCGACTCGTTTACTCATCTTCGTTATTCAGTGAAAGAGCCCATAGACAATAAAACCTAGTTCCTTTCCTTCTATCTGAGACATGCGTTTTGTACAAAGTCTTTCCAATCACCAACGGCAGCAAGGGTGAACAATCACATGCAGAACTCTCAACATCATTGAAAAGCTCAGTGAAAAACAACTCCGGAATCCATTGGCGCAGTGCCAAATTCTAAGTGGGAATAGTGGAAACTATACCACCTTCACCGCCCTGCGCTTACTCAAAATTCTTAGCTCTCAGAAACCGTTTTCAGAAAAGTTCTGTGAAAAATCAACAGGTGCAACTGGGAGAAGGTTACCAGGTGAATTTTTATTTTCTACTCAAAGGAGTTATCAGAAGATCAAATATTTTTTTGATTTCTGAGTTTCGAGTGTTCTGACTATTCCAATTGAGTTTCTCGCTTTCTCAAGAAACTCTACAGACAAATTACGACTTCCAGTTTAGTAAATGCTATAGTATAAAGTCTGCTTAACCCTTGCTTGGAATTTGATTCAATCTCTGTGCATGAATGCACAGAACTAAATTTGTCCCTCTTTCTGATAAATAGTCATGCTCTAGTTGGTTCCAAATTGTTCTAATTAGGCCTTTGGGGCGGGTACAGTTGCGCTGAAGTTTTCTCATTTGCAACTAGTCATCTCAGTTTCATTATCATCGATAGTGTCATCGTACGTTATTTGTGAAGCTCGTTGGTCAGAAAACTTCGGAAACTCCGGAACATATCCTTTCTATTTCGATTCAAAACTTTTTTGAGGTCGTTATTCTCAGACTTGTAAAAATCATTGTTTCATTTTTTTCGCGTCTGCTCCGTGAACGAATGGTGTTCAAGATAGCCCTGAGGAGGGAAAGGCGAAGAAGAATTTTAGTTATTTTCTTATTTTATTTTGGCATTTCTCTATAAACTCATTTTTCAGATAATATGAGAACCACATGACTGATTTCATTCCACGTTCAATTACATTACACAGATTGCGATAGCTTTCTGCCGTCGCGGAATCATTGATACCAAGACCACGCCACCTCGTTCAGACACTCATTACTTACGCTAAGTAGACACTAATGAAAAATAAATATTCTGTAACAGTTACTCTTGAATTCGCAACGTGCGAAAACATTCTTTGTCATGGAATGTCAGTAATTTATCCTCCCGCTGTATGATCACGCACGTGCTGTTTGTCAGCAATTTTCATTTACGCTCTGTTGCTGGCATGTGGTGTGATAATGAATTAACTGGCGAAAATTGAAACATCATGTCGCATCATTCACATATTGTGCCGTACAATAATGAATTGTAATCAGTTAGATAGTTTTTCTCTTTGATAGCTCTTTCGAAAGTCAAGAAGATGGGAAAATTGATGAAATCCGCTCTGTAAAATAAGTTTTCTCTTCCGGTGTAAACGTCTTCTAACCCTGAATCCACCCAGCTTTGAACACGTGAAAACGTGCACTTTCAAACGGAGAATCCTGACCTATCCGTGGGCTTGTTTTTGCTCTCGAACCTTCATCTCTTCTTCTAATTTTCTAAGTGGAAGTTATTTTGGTAACTGACATTCTTTTCTAATTTTACAGACCTCGACTCTACAAAACAATGACAGACTTCATGTACAATTCACCCCGCAATCTCTCAGACAGTTTCTGCTCCAAGGTAAGTGGTTTCTCTGGTTTCTCTGACACGATACCAATTTTCCACGTGTCGTCTCCACATCACACGTAAAAACCTAGACTTCAAGTGGTTTGTGCGCCAGAGACGTACATTAAGTATTACGTTTTCCGCACAGTTTTGACGAAGAGTATCCATCAGAAGCTTCCTATAGTGAGTGCCAAATTTATAAATTTCGGTCCCTTGCCGGAATCGAACCTGCGAGCAAAAGTTTTGTAGCAGGGCGCTAACCACTGCGCCATTAGAGCGCATAACCGGAAAGCTTTGGAATCGAAGACATGTGTGCGTACACCGCGGAGGGTGAGATATACAGTACCCTCCCGCCTTTCCGTTGGCAACAACTATACACTGTCTCATGGTATTCAAAATCAAATTTACTCGATATCATATTACGCCTTTAGCCTAATGACCACAATTTTTCTATGAATGTAGATAAACAAATTAATAAAAATAAATCTAGCAGCATGCTGTGTTTCGGCTCGAATGACCGTGTACGTGCGAAATATCACGGTGGAAGGTAGTTTAGTATTCTCTAACTTCTTTCAATTTGTTCTCTTACAGCAAATGGAAATAGTCATCCATCCTCTATATCGAGTGATACAATGCCTCCATATTCTTCTATCTTTATCTTCAATGGTTCTGCTGACTTATGTCATCAGAAAAATATACAGAAAATTTATATTTCCCTATAACATCAAGGTGGGTACCAGAAAGAAATTTCACAGGAATTGTGTATATCAAGGAGACGCAGACACAGTTTCTGAAGCAAATTAACTGTATGACCACGACGTTCGTACGTTTTTGTGTATGGCAAATAACAGCATTTCCAACATGAGAAAGAACGTGAAATAAACGAAGTTGTTCCTCAGATTTTACGATTTCAAATGTATTGATTCATTTGAAAATCTAGAGATTGAACATTGTTTCAGGCTCTCTTTCTCTCTCTGTACTTGGCGTGTTTCTTCCATGCTCTTCTGGTCAGCTCCTTTCAGGTAAAGCACTTTTCTAATTTGCAAAAGTTTTGAACTCAGTTTAAGATTGAGATCTTCAAGTTTCAAGTTATATTTACATCAAAATGTTACATAGAGGTGATCCAGGACCAATCTATGAGTCTCTCTGTCTCTGCATGCTCTCATTTCTCGTGGCCACGCGTAATAAATGGATATCATAGTTCTCGCTGAAATCCTATGAAATAACAAGTTCTTTATTTAGTCGGAAAGTGTCATGATGAAACTCTTATCAAACTGGAAACACAGCAGGACGCGAAAAAACACGTTACCGTGTTTGTGTTTTCATCTATAACTGCTCATTAAATATCTGCGACCCGGAGTAAATTGCCGTGTACTAATCACAAGTTAAGATAGGAAATTAGTACTACCCGATCAGGTGATTCCGTACATGCAATTAGGCGGGCACACAAATAACGGAAGTCTCGCCGTTTTCAATTTGTTCGTAATGTAAAAAAAAGACAACTAGGTTAAATACAATAGAGTAGTATATACGGAGGTAATCCGTCACCGAGAATTTAGAAAAAGTCATTTCAAACAAATACAGAATTTAAACAGAAGAGTTTGGTGTTATCCTTGTGTCATCTGCATGGCTCTATGTTCATTCAAACGTATGATCAAAATATGGAATATTATGACGTATAACTAACGTTTACCTCAACGTCAATGTAAATCTGACGTGAATGGAGCAACCAGAAGATGACCGACTGTTCCTACGAAATGCTCTTCTATATAAATTGTAAAAATAGTTTCATTCCATTTTTAATTTATCCATCAATCTTTTTTTCCATTCCAAGTCAATTCGCAGATTCACCACCTGGTTATTTCGTTTACATTCACGAATCCGTGTGACGTTGTTCTGACCAGATTCACGTACGCCATGTTCCATATTCCGTTCGCGTTGTGCATTTTCTGGATCGAAGCCATTCAGGTATACTCAGAACGTGCTTGATTGTGTTACAGTATTCGGTTGTGAATACAGCAGTGTGCGAATACGAATCGATTTGTTTTCCCACTAG
The DNA here is from genome assembly GCA_964036275.1 of Litoditis marina. Taxonomy (NCBI): domain Eukaryota; kingdom Metazoa; phylum Nematoda; class Chromadorea; order Rhabditida; family Rhabditidae; genus Litoditis; species Litoditis marina. Next base: position 30,272,446 of record OZ038433.1, read on the forward strand.
ACTCATAAATTTTTGTATTTTCCCGAACCTGTTCCGACAAAACGCAATTTTTGTAAACTACAGGGCATGGTCGGAGTATAATTTCAATTCAGAGAATTCTCAGCCAACTCGCCATCCGTTTCTGTAGCGGGGTCAACGAAGAGTATATTGCCTGTCTGCGGTCTCAGATTCCTGCACGCTCTTTCGCTTCTGCAAATCGCAAAAAATTGGTGCTAGTCGTTTTGAGTGTCCGTCTAACCGTTCTGAACAGCGTACGGTCAACTCGGTAGAACGTTCAGAAACCTTCGCACCATGTTTGCCCGTCTACGAAACATGTTCGCTGTATTTGTTGAGGAAATAGGAAAATACTATGTGTGATCAACACTGAAAAATACGCTAACGCAATTGCAACAATAAAACGTACAAAGTTGATGATGCCGTTTACTCACACTTCATGAATATATGCGTGAAGTTCCCGATCATGTAAAGCAACGTTACAGGTTTGAAAAAAATAACATGATAGAAATTTTATACCACAGCGAAGTATTACCTACGGCGTGTTGTAGTAGCAGCTGAACCCTGACTTCGCTTTCAGTTCTGCCCACCCTCGATTGTACATTTGCAGGTTCTGATGCTGATGGAACGTTCTCTGGCAGCTTGTCTGGTCAAGTCTTTTCACAATTCTTCGAAAAAATTCGGAAAAGTTCTGCTGGCACTGTCGGTAGGTGTGCCTGTGCAGCCTTAATAAAAGAGAACACTAAACCTAAACCTTTTGCAATCAGGTGTAAGCTTTTATTACAGTGAAAAGCTGCATGTTTGTGGGAGAAAAAAAACTAGTTTTGAAAACGGATGTATACGAAATTACCAAAATAAACACTCACATTCAAAATGCAAGATACTACTGCCTCACCTCTACTAATGGAAATGACATAGTAGAAAGGGGGTTATACAGCTACAGTATCTTCCTGTTTTTTTCCGCAAGGTAACATGCTTTTGTCTGTATAGTAGTTATCGTTGACCGTTCCTGTTGAAAACGTCAGTTCCATCAACCTGGTAGTGGTACATCCAGAGGGATCCAAATCTCTAAAACTTTCGCAAATAGTTCAACAAATTCAAAAAAAGGAGTACAAGTTCTAAGTTAATACTGTATCGGTCCACTCAAGAAGAACGACAACGAAAATTCAGCGACTTTTTTATGGTTTTCCAGATCTTTCTTCCGTTTGTCTGTGTCTTTTTGACTTACCGTAATGAGAAATTCAACGGTCCCGAAATTTCCGCCCTGTACGCGCCGGAACGGAACGAAGATGTGAATCTCATCTTCTTCGAGCTGATCGGAATCAACGTTCTTGCTCTGCTCATTTCCATCGTTCAACTCGCCATCAGTAAAAGCAGAAACCAAATGTGAGTTTTATAATTTATGGGGTGGGACCAACCCGAACTAAAGTTTGATCTGCATTCACATTAGAAATTAATTTTTTTCCCAATAAAAGCGCGATCAAACAACAAACACAGCTGATCAGACTATCATGTGCAGTTTTAACCTGTACTCCATGAGCGCATAAAGCTCATTGTAAAGACGTAAAGTTAGTTGTTGACGAAAAACGTGAGAAAATAAAACTATTGTGAGACGTAATCAGGCCATTCGTGGTAACTGTGAATTAGTTGGCGTCATGAACGAATATTTTCGCGAAATTGGTTTCAGAATTTGATCTATTATTACCACGTCTTTTGATTTCTTGCCATAACTGAATAATTTGATCGCCGCGATACGTGAGTAGTTAACTTCTAGCGCAAATATCGGTGAGGAAAACATCAACAAAAATTTGGGTCGAATCTCTAATGAGGAAGTATCACTATACGGATACGGAAATAATTACATTTTCAGAAATGACTTCAATCTGAAATCACGTTTCCACAACTCCGAAAACTTGATCACCGCGAGGTTTGTTTTCATTTTGGCTAGGTCGTCCCTTCGAAAATGTGCGTGGGTCATTAGTTGATGAATAAGAATAACCAAACAACTTGCTAAACTATTTTCTCTGCTTGGCTGAGACTTTTCACGCCGAAACGTCACCACTTGAGTGGACGTCTGACTCCCTAGTGCGATAACCGAGAAACCAAAAGTCAATACTAACCCCCTAAAATGACACAAGTATCTAATTATTTGTCTAGAGTGAAATACGTGGAACTTTGTGACGCAAAGTTTGATGCTTTTCCAGATTCATAAGTGTGGTGACAATTGGGCAAATGTCGATCATGACCCTGTACGGTTCGGTTGTGATAAGTCTTCGAATGAGTGCTGGCCCAACTTCTATGATGGAACCTGTTTTTAGATCGAAAATTCTTATTGGCTACGTGAGTCAATAGAACAATAAGATATTATTAAGACTTCTCATTTCCACGAAAATTGGAATGAGGATAGTTTACAGTCACTTTTTAGCTTCCGAAATCACAAATTAGGCAATTTGTGTTTCTCACGTATTATCAACATGTGGTTTTTATGATTTCTGACCTGACAAAATTATAGAGGTAATGTTGAAAAAGATAATCAACTTCGAAGTTGATCTAATTGAGTGGTTATCTATAGAAAGGAAACATGTTTCTGCTAGAAAACATACTAAGAAATGGGTTCAAGCCTAGATCGTGGAACTAGACGGTAGTCATCTGAACTGTGAAAACCAGACCGAAATAAATGAACATCACTATTGAACATTACCTTTCGAACTAGGATTTAGCCACGACGTTTAGGAGTGTACGTCAATTGAGCGGATCCATTTGGACGAAACCAGCTAGGCAGACAACTTAGTGCGAGGGTCAAATGCGCGATGGGCTGTTTGGGCGAGATCCATAATAGTGGAGAATTTGACACACCGGGTACAAACTACACTACCGCACCCTCTCAACTACACTACCGCACCCTCTCAATTTCAGAACCATAACTCCAAAGTTGGCATACTGTTGACCACATCTGTCTAATTGTATGCTTTGACAGCACCACAAAATCTTCGAGATAGAATCAAAAACGATATAGATGAAACTAAAAACAACTACAAACGGTTAGATGAGCTGCCCTTTGAGCTAACCACTCTGCTTTTTAGACGGTTCCAATCTACACGTTCCTGTTACCAATCGTATCCATTATGGCTTATATCCAAATGAAAAGACGAAGACAGACCAGTATAACCTCCTTGGTCAATGTGAGTTCATACTGCACTATTATACTGAAGTTTCCAAATCAGAGATCCCCCAGCCGAGTGGCAAGCCACTTTTGTAGCAGCTCCAACGATATTGCGCAGGTCAGAGTTACGCATACTATCCTAGCTTCTCTGCGGCCTCATTGATCTACATGCTACGTTTTCAAGTTTCATTAGGGAGTGATCCAGGAATTTCTTGCGCTGCACAGTTTCTGGTCGACGCCTCTACAAAAGTAGTTCGGAAGCTCTTGTACTCTGGTACTTTGCTTCGAAGATACTTATAAATCATCGGAAGTAATCGAAAAACTTGAGTGTGCTACTGAGAAAACGACAATTTCAAAGAAGGACGATTATGTGGACCAATCCCGTGTCAACCTTTGAACTGCAATTGGAAAATGTATTGCAGTTTGAAGGACTGAAGCGTTGGGATTGGACCACATAATCGTCCTTCTTCAATATCGAAAGATCACTCTCCCCTCTTTCACTGATCACATTTTTTTGTATGTCTGTGTTTTCTCTCTCTCTCTCTCATAACCATAAATGTTATTCCCAATTCAGATACGGGCTATCGGAAAGGAAGGCTGGGAGAACTACTCCACCATCCTCATGAAGCAGTGGGCATGAATAGTTTTTTTTTTGAATAATTTGTATTTATTGTTCTTCGATTGTTTATAAAACTATGTATATTTGTAATCAAAATCGTTCCACAACCGAACTGCAGGAGCAGGAAGAAACAGATTCACTCCTAGTTTCTTTCTGATATTCTGGCCCTTGATCTACGACCGTCCAAAACAGATGTTGACAAGCAAACGTCACGTATCCTCAAATGACAGAATGAGAATGTATACACATAAACACAGAGAAAAACTACTGGAAACAAGAAAAACTTTGTAAATCGTGTTTTGTTCTCCATGTCCTATCGTCTTTGAACCTCGGCATTTGTATAATGTATTTTCGGCACTACATAAAATATCATATATCACCTCGTGTTCGGTCTAAAAAGAAAACCAACAATCGTATTTTACATATAAGACGCTCCAATCTAAATGGTTTCGGAAATCAGGAAATCCTAGTGATTTCATGCAATTTTTAGGATGAGACTTTTAACTATCGAAGAGTTTCACTTTTTTAAACTATTTCTGATTGGACATCGGGTAGTCCCCATTTATTTGAAGTTTCAACTAAAAACCAAACGATCGAATCGCTGTGTCCCGATTCAGGAAATTGAAAAAAGTGTGTCACAAAAAAATGCAGTTTTCACAAATCTCTCAAAAAATTGCGTCACAGTTTTTCACACTTTAATTTTTTGGGCACAATTTTTTACACTGAATTTTTTTGGGCGCAGTTTTTCACACCTACAATTATTGTGCTTCAATTTTTCACTTTTCCAAATATTGTATGTTCCAGCGAGAGAGGTTATTACTGAACCACTCGCGCGATACCACTGTTTCCTTCCATACCCCCCTGACTGCGCCGTATCTAGTATAGTGCGTGCCAAATTTATAAAAGAGCCGCCTCATGTGAGACTCGAACCGGGCTCAAAAGTTTTGGAGGCGCGAACGCTAACCACTACACCAACTGGGCTTATACGAGCAGCGCGGACGAATCGAGTATATGTGTTCTTACACAGCGCAAAGTGAGATATACAGTACACCCCCGCCTTTCTGTAAGCGACGACTATATTGGCGATTAGAGCAATGAGACGCAGAGAAACGATCGCGCATCGAGAGCATCACCCTATTAGAGAGAGAGAGACGCAGAGAAAGAACAGCCGAGACAGATCCGCAGGATTTGAAACCATATCAAGATACGGATCATTGAGAGCTGTGTCAAAGAATATCACAGCACTTTCGCGCGAGAGACATACGAAGTGCAAAGTACCTCTCTTTAGAAAAACAAATGTGTCACAATTTTTCACACTTCTATTTTTTGGGCACAATTTTTCACACTTCTATTTTTTGGGCACAATTTTTCACACTTCTATTTTTTGGGCACAATTTTTCACACTACATTTTTTTGGGCACATTTTTTCACACTACAATTTTTTCGGCTCATTTTTTCACACTGTTTTCAACTGCGAAAACGTGTGTTATAATGTTCTGAAAGGAAAATAATTGTGGCAGAGGATTTCGAAACATACAAATATTTGGTAGTTTTATCTGCGCTCCAAATGAGAGCGACACAAGAATTAGAAGAATTGGGCATTTCAGAAAAAATATCGGACAAGTCTGATGATGCACAATATTTTGAGGTTTTTCAAGAAATTATCTAAAATGGAAACCATTTAGATTGGAGCGTCTTATATAAGTTTTGCATAAGCTTGCCATGTCTTACTCCATAAGAGAAGGTATCCATAATAGAACTGCGAGACTACCTGGTATATAAGAGAGTTCGCAACTATAAGAATTTGCTTTTCTTTCAATAAGGTGAGCCATACGGTGTAGGTTTCTCTATTTCGAGTTACCTGTAGTTTGAATGTCTTGTTTTACCAATAATGGCGTGTGTCAAACTACAACTCACATGTGGTCATACCCTGAATATTATGAGTTGACCGACTTCAAACAAACTTTCTTTGTCGGCATAATTGCTCGAAAATGACAATGGAGAATTAAACTCACTGTCGATCTTCAACAAAAACTTCGGTTTGTAGGAAGGCCAAATAAACACGGAGTACCCAGCTGAAACATGTCATTTTCAATTCGGGTTCGTTTTTTTAATTTGTACAATACAAAGTTTACTTCTCTGAGAGCATTCTTGCAACCTAAAATACAGAATAGATTTTTTTCCGTATTTTGTGCTGTACAACGTACGCAATTTTGGACTTTGAACACCCATGCTGAGTTATAGTTTAGCATATCTTGACCGTTTCCTAAATCAGTCATAGTATTCAAAGATGTCTATATTTCAACCAAACTGTGGCTAACTTGAAAATGATTAATTTTCAAGTAAGTTATTTGCTCAAACATCAAAGCAGTTCGGCGTTCTTGCATGAAAATAATTGCTGATTAGTATATTAACACCCAGAGTGCATCAGCTTTACTTTCTGCAAACATTATCACCTGACGGGGGTATTAAACAGCCTACCGATTCCGAGTAAAAACGCCCCAAATCCAACTGCGGAGGTCACAGGGTCTTGAATAATAGGAATAACGAGAAGAGCAAAATTTATGACCAAATTCAAAATAGGCCAGAAGATATGAAACTGAAAATAACGTTAAAAAGTAGTTGTGCTAAAACATGAGTGTGGTATTATGACACTTCGTGAAAAACATTCTTATATCTAGAGGGCACCTATGTCAACGTTTTCGAGTCATTTTCGTGTTGTTGGTTCTATATTTGGTGAAAATAAGTCGTCGAAGTGTAATCACACGGAAAATCCCACCACTTTGATCCGACCCTGTTTCTCTCATTTCACATTATTTTCCGAGACATTCTCCCCTCCGGAAGCATGATCACAGAAATAGCGTTTAGTTGGGGGAGACGCAGGTTGTGAACAGAATGCCGCTGTGTACTGTGGGAAATCCCCCATGGGAGCTCAGGACTATACTAATCCCAGAAAAGTCTCTTACCAACCTTCACAGCGTCTTTCGCTACCGCGATGTTCTTCCATTTTATGAGAATTAGAGCCAGCAGTGCGAACATTGTAGCCATGATTCCTAGAAGAAAAGTGAAAGAAGGGTGCAAACATTATCCCATATTATGTTGTTTGAGTGTTCTGATAAGAGTTTAGAGCAACGTATATCAACAACTCATGCTCGTATATACCTGTCTAGATGCATGTACAACAGTACAACTATTGGGATTATGATTCGATTTCTCAACAATGACTAATCGTTATTTTCCCTTCTGAAAAGATTTTGCCAGTTGAAAATCGTGTAGTTGATAGTCGGAATGTCTGAAAAATCAAATAACTCGATCTCGCACCAGATTTCACAGACATTTCACAGCTGCAAATGCACCAACACGTAATGCCCACCTGTTACTGTTAAATAGTTGACCAACGAGTCGACGTTCCCAATGAACGAAAATGCCACACAGAGAATTGTCTGGAAGAAAATGGGATTGTTTAGGTGAAAACACATACCACATTTTTGTTGAGCTCTATAAATTCAAAAAAATATACATCAGTGTCATACATTCATTTTCATACCCACTTATTTCATTTTCCGACATCAAAACGATTGGTGAGATTTGAAACCCATGTCTCTGGTGCAGACAACACTTTTCAGTAAAGTTGATTTTCATCAGAAAAGTTTTTTGGGGACCTTTCCGTTCACGCTCCGAGTAGAATCTTACCCGGACGTTATCCATCGTTTCTGCATCCGACAAATGTTACACGTGAGACTTGAACGTGAAACATCAAAGTAGAACATTGAGAAGGAAGAAATGAGGAAAATAATCCAAGAAAAAAATGAAACCTACGTGAGAGAGTACGGCTACTCGGGGACTGTCGTTCTCGGGGTGGATAAGGGACCAGGCTGTCGGCATCATGCCGCGACGAGCACCGGCCAACATGTACCTGCAATTGGACCAGGATCCAGGATTGTTAGTTTCACTCTTCCATTTGTATAGTCTATTTCATTTCCACTTAAATTCCTTCAGTAAAATGACACACGTTTCATTCCCCTTCGATTCTGAAGAGTGTGATTCGATTAACAAGTTTTTCAGTATTAATTATAGTGGTTCGAAACCATTTTCTACCAAGTTCTTGCTTCAAGAAAAACTATTGGGAAAGTGCTAGAGTGCACTGTAGGAGTATCAGTAGACAATAGGTTGACTATACATCATCCATGAACCCCTAATTCGATCTTCAAAACACCATTTGGGAGTCATAATGCTGTTATCGATAACAGATTGGGGCAGTGCTTCACTCTTCACACTGTGCTTGGAACATAATATGTACATTGGGTTGTTTTTCATATCAAATTTCAAAATATCTGGAACTTCTATAAAATTTCGATAAAAAAAATAGGAGAAAAATTATCACAATGAACACTCTCCTACCTACTCCACGAAAACACATCTCCGTTCAAAGTCCCGATTATCAACATTCCAACAATGGCTGGCATCGCATATGAGGCATCCACACCCAGAGTATCTCGGATGAAAAGCTGAAATAACGAGATGTACATAGGTTATATAACTGAACCAATCATGTTACAACTTCACTGCCCCTCCATACGCACTTGTTCTTTGTTCTTTGATGGAAAACTATGTCTACATTTCTACCTCAAGTCCCAGGCTAAAAACAGAGCACTGAAATACTATACATATTGATTGTGTAGCCCTAGCACACCTATCAATCAATACTTTGTTTTTCATAGCCGAATTCGTTGCTTGAAGCATGTGTTTACTAACGGTAGCTACGGCATCCGATCCACTTATGTCTGACGGCGTCAAAACGGAGAAATAGGCGACATTAGCCAGGACGTAGACGAGAGATGCGATGGCCAGACCGCCAATAACGGCACGAGGAAGAGTTCTGAGAGTAGACAGTGCGTTAAACGGTACACTAGAACTGTATGTAATCGTCACGTGAACACGTGGACTGAAGTGAACACGTGAGGACGTAGAGTAAGGTGCGTTGGCGAAACCGCCAACAACTGTTTGCTGGAGAATTCCCGGAAAGACATATGTCTGTGTCCGAAATTCGTACAAAAGTCAGAGTACCAGCAGATAGTGCTGCGGTGTTTAATGCGTAACTCAAACGTTTATCTGGTATTGACAGGTCATTTCACTCACGTATACGTGATACAATAGAATAAGAGAAGAACAAACCTGTTTTCGCTCACCTACTTTTTGAAGTCCTTGATTTGAATGTCTTCTGTCCCGTAGTTGAGAGTCGAATATCCACCGTAGGCCCAATTCCCCTGATAAATGGCTAGAACCAGCTGAGAAGCGGACCATTTGCTACCCTTGAACAGGTAGTCCTTCCCAAAGTGGCCAGTTGCTCCTGGAAATTCGAAGTGGCATCTTCTCACAGTACGAACTCGATGGAAACGATCACATTACAAATAAGCCGAAAGTGATCGTTCTGTAAACGAATTGTTCAAGCTTATTCCAAGTTCAACGTCTTTTGACGTCCCTATGGATGAACTAGACCAATACAAAAAGTTCACGTTGCGGAACAGTTTTTATAGTTCGTGTCATACGCACTGAGACTCGCTGGCACTGCGCTTAAATGTTTGGATGACTTTTTCTCAGAGCAAACATCAGTATTCCAAAAACTTTTTTTTTGTATTCTCGATTTCTTACGGAACAGAACAATCTCCAAAGTGGTGAGAAATAGTCTGGAATACCATGCTACCAAGTTTGAGTGGTAATGACCGGAACTATACCTTTGACTATCATCCAGTACCCGCCCACTCCAATAATGAGGATCAAAGCGAATATTTTGGCGAACATGGAGGTAATCTGAATTCGACCAGCGAATTTGCTCAACGCGTACATATTCGTCACCGTCAGTGTAACTGAAACGATAAATAGTTTTATAATTAATAAACATTGAATCTGAACATCTTTTTTAAAGGTAAAAAACTGGTCTCATGAGGCTGTTAAAGGGGGGCTGCAATGAATTTTCAAATGAAAGATGGAACTGAGACAATTCGACAGATGGTCTTTTCTTACAAGAATGTCCAATACAAAGCTCTGTTTTCAAAATTTCACTAATTTTTTGCATACTGTCAGGGACGCAGAGGATGATTTGGAGTGAATGAAAATTGATTGCGCGCACTTCTCTGACCCTCGTGCCTTTTCGGCTAACGCCGTTAGCCAAATTTGGCATTCAATGCAGCCCCCCTTTAATCAGATTGTTATTCAAGTACGCTACGCTTTCTTCTAAGCTAAAGTAAAAGAACCGTGTTAGAGTGTTTAGGAAAACCGTGAATGAATGAACATTCGAACACGAAGTTTTAACTGTTTAAATTACTATGTTCCTGTATAGCTTGAGCTAGTTCGAGAATCACATTTTGAACCCTTCTCAACCCTTCCCATTACCAGCAGACTTATCAATGAGCTGATGTAATCACACAATTGTCTCAGTCATTACATGGTAATATTAATGTCAGATAAGGTTTTTCGACACATAGATCGATGGTTCGTAAAGTGTTTTCAATTTGTGTCAGATGAATAGTACATTCTCTCTAAGACACAGCGACAACCCAACAATGAAGAGGAAACTTTATTCCCTGTCCGAATCAAGACTGCAATGTACACTGTGTATATGAATCCACAGTTTCCGTGAAGGACGGTTACGTTAAAATGTGCATTACAAAACGTTTGTTTTAATACTGGTACCGTCAGCGTTGCTGCCTAGATTTATTTTCGAAACAGACAACCTTGAAACAATGAATGAACGAGTTGAACACTGCATAATATATTACGCAAGCTTCAAGCTTCTGACGACAGCGTACCTCAGTCAACTAACATGTCAAAGTGTTCCCTTAGTACCGAAAGAGTTTCATGCACAAACAAACAAATGATTATAGTCCGATGCCTCAATGCTGTTCACGTTTTGTTCACGTTTTATCAATCTGTTGACAACTGGTAACTTCTATAAGCTAGAGAATACTAACACAGGAGTCCGAATCCGAACAGTTTGATTACTGTCTGTTGAGTATCGTAAGACAGGCAGGTTATGGGGTTCAGTGCCTCCACTATATATTCACCGAATGTAAGAAACAGAACAGCTCCACTGCACGAACTGAAAAGGTTCGATTGAAGCTGGGAACTTGAAGAAGTGAAAAGATGAACTCAGTGTTTGGAATCAAGCATTACGAACACACCTATACAGGTTACATTATATGATACTTTCCACTCGGTGGCCTACCACTAACTTTTGTATTTGTGTAACGCCTCAGTAGGAATAGTTTGAACGCACGCGTTGACATTGTCGTCGCAAAACATCGTATATTCGTATAGTATATAAAATTGTATCATCTCCCGATTCTGCTATGTTTATGGTTTGTTTACCTCGCTTTTCGGTCGAGATTTTTGGATTGCGGTATGGCGTATATATCAAAGTGATGATTTGGTCACTCTCTGGTCAGTAAGCACCCGTATGGGAAGTTTTTCAATACGAGCGAGTAAAACGAACTATGATTTGGAAGAATAACAGATGTGGCTCACAACAGTTCACCTTTGAATGACGGTTGATAACCACAAGAAGGAGAAGGCTATAGGCGTCCATCCAACATAGCTTATATAGGCGAATTCGGCACCAGACTCCGGAATAGAGGTACCAAGTTCGATGTAGTTCTTGAATCAAGTTTAATTTATCCATTCATTCAATGCGCAGTGAAATGTAATAAACAAACAAAAAAACGGAACACCTGGAGAATTTATATGTTCAGAATCATCACACCGCTTGTGGTTCATCACATCAAGTGGAAAAAGTTACACGTTTTTCCGTGAAAATTGCTAGAACTGAAGTAAGTTGAAAGGAACGAAATTGCGCAGTTTGTGATAACTATGAACGTCAACGTACCACTGCAGATAACATTGCCATCAGCGCACAGAGAACCCAGATGCACAATGAGAGTCCGACAGAGCCAGTATGCTCCAGAATACCCTTTGGGGACACAAATATACCTGAAGATTGGAAATGTGCATTTTTTTTCGAGACTACACAAGATTTCGAACCGAAACTCTACAACGTGTAAATACTTAGGTTTCAATCCTCTATGAAATTGGAAACTCTTTTCTTTCTTTTCTTTCGATTTTCATTTTCTATAAAATAGTTCTGTTGTTATATTACCTTATATTACTAATCCTTTTTTTTTCAATCTGTCAGTTCGATCTCGCTCAGTTTGAGCGTTTACTTTCGCTTTTTACTTTTGCACGTAGTGTATGAGTATGTGATGAGAGCCGTGCCAGGCTGTTAAGAGTTAGTTTAGCTCATAGGAAAACAGTATGTGAAACATTGTCACAGTGCCACACCACACCAGCTACCTGAGCCAATTATCGAGCCAACAATATAACTTGTGGCTCCAAGTAGACCCAACTTATTTTCTTCTTTTTTACCCATTAAAACTTCGAATCTGAAAAACATGAGAAAAACATTCTTGATTTTAGAATAACGAAAAGAACATCGTAAGCAGAGTTGAAACATTGAGTGAAAACATGTTTATGACCACGCTTTTTCCAGTGTTGAAAAAAATTGTTCGACTTATATCAACTTAGGTTTATGGGTGGTTCGAACCCGATATTTATTTGAGAACTGAGATGTGATGGACGACAATGTGAAAAATAGAAAATTTTCTCAATTTACAAACATTGAATAAGGGAGTAACAGCGGAAACGAAACGTTTCACTACAAAATGTAAGTATTGACTTTGTAAGAACAAAAGTGAAAGTTTTGTTCTATTTCGAAGAGATCTTCCCAAACATTCAGTATGCTCCTATTTGAGTATAAAAAAAATCAACGTTTTATGCATCCAATTAAACGATTACTTTGTATAAACATTTGGACGAACATTCATACAAGTGAGCGGAACGTTATCTAAAATGCGCTACTGATAGTGCAATAACACATGTTTATGGTCACTTGCTAAGGACATTTATTTGGTTTTGTAAGAAAAGATGACTAAATATCAGCGCATGTTCGCTATTTTGTACATTAAGAACAGAACAAAAACCTCAAAAGTTACTTTGCAAGATAGATTAAAGTTTGTAGAGACAAAACAATTTAAATCTTTCAGGTTTTTTTTAACAGGATGAAAAACACTCAACAGCTCAACACACTCCAACATCATTGAAATAGTGACCGGATAGTTCAGCTCAAACTTGAATTTTTCACAACACTTTGGTACGAGGCCAGTTGTGACTAAAACACAATAATTTTCTAGAGAAATGTTTATTACATTGAAATTTTGAAGTATGTTTATGCAGTTTAGGCCTGACGGTGCACAGCTACGCGACGGCGTTTGACGACGACGCGACGACGGTTGGCCAGGACGCGACGGTTGCGGGCTGCGACCACCGACTGCAAAATTAGGTGTAAATATCTGGAGTTAACACAAAAACTATGATGTTTTGTTTTCACGTTGTTATTCTCCTGTATTCTATAGCAATGCGTCCGTTATTTTAAAACTCAGAAAACCACCCAATCAAGATGAAAACTGACTCTGCTGAGAGCGTGAGCGTTGTAGACGTTTCCGCGAGCAGGGCAGGGACAGTAGGCGGCTGAAAATCGATGGTTGGTTGAAGACACATTTATAAGAGTGTGAAAAAAGTAAAAAACAAGTTTTCCGTCACGTACCGTCATTTCCGGGGCTTCCGGGCTGTCCGCTGGGACCGGGTTGTCCGTCCTGACCGGGTTGTCCGGGATGACCGGCGGGTCCTGGGGGTCCCATGGATCCAGGTTGTCCTGGTCCGGAGCTCTGTCCTGGTTGACCGGGTCTTCCGGGTTGTCCGGCATTTCCGGGTCTTCCGGCGGGTCCGGGACGTCCACGACCGCTGGTACCGTTCTTTCCGGGTTGTCCGTTCTGTCCGGGACCACCGGGTTGTCCTGGATGACCGGCATCTCCGGGAGGTCCGGGAGGTCCGGGTCGGCCAACCTTTAACGAGCACAATCAGTTTTCAACTTATTTGTTTGAGAATCTACAAGTTACAGGGTTTAAACTCAAAAAACTTACGCTGGATCCGTAGCTAGATCTGCCGGGCTGTCCATCGGGACCGGGTCTTCCGGGAGCTCCGTCGGGTCCGGGACGACCGGGCTGGCCAGCGGGGCAGACGATGCATCCTCCGGCTCCGGAGCTCATGACAGAAATTCCGGGAGTTCCGGGTTGGCCGGCCTGTCCCATGTGTCCTGAACGAGAAAACAGTTAGGGGTATGTGTTTTACGTATTATGTTTGTAGTACTAGTGTAAAGGACACTTATCTTGAATATTAGTGTTATTTGTAAAGTGAAGAGCCCATACATGCTGGGCTCAAAATACCGTATTTTAAAGTAAGACCGGTTTCTTTAGATGTAGTTGTTCAATTCTAGTATGATTTAAAACTAGTTTAATACCTTGGTACTCGTAAAAGATCTTTCTTCCCTTGATACACTATGTGTTCAATTGTACCATCTTGGTAATACTGAATGATGTTCCTGAACTGATCACACTGTGAAACTAACCGGGTTCTCCTTGCTCTCCAGGTGCTCCGGGAGGTCCGCGGGGACCTGCGGGGCAGTTGCTGGCACGTGGTCCGCAGTTGCATTGAGCTTGTCTCTTGTTTCTACCGATAGTCATGAACGGGTTACCGGCCTTAGGTACAGTAACCTCGGTCATCGAATGCCAGGCGCTGTTGGAAAGGTCCTGAAACAAGAAAAAACCGTGGGGGGGGGGGAATTGTTTTGGTAGTAGTTTGATATCAATACGCTCCATTTTTTACAAACTTCCACCGAAATGCAACGGGACCAAACTGAGTAACCCTGCCGGAACAAACTTTCTCAACTGTACGCTACAGGAGTGAGGAGTCTTCGTAGATAACAAATGGTCTTGAAGGTGATGGTTTTTTCTCTCACAATTTCTAAGTCTCTATCAAGAATACTTATGTGGAATGTAGTTTGTACCTTGAACTCGTCCATGTCGTTCATGACATCATCATAGAAGTTGTTGATGTCGTTGAAGATGAATCCGACGCTGATCAGACAGAATACAATGGCCACTCCACTCATGGCAGACGCCGTCGCCACCAACACTTTGGCCGACATTCTGGAGAGAGAAGGGTTGTTGGAGGCAGATAAAGGGAGGAGATGGAGAAAGAAAGAGAGAGAGAGAGAGAGAGAGAGAGAGAGAGATAGAGAGGAAGGGGAGAGAGGGGGGTGAATGGAGGAATAGAATAAGTGGAAACAAGAGAGGGAAAGAATAGAGGAGAGTGAAATAAAAGACAAAGACGAAGACAAACTGATAAGTAAAGAATTAGTGAGTGAGAAGTTCTACTTCATTCAAGTGAAAAGTGTAGAAGAGTGGCCGGTTGTGTACCTTTCCCTGAGAAGTCTGCCCTTTTATACCAATTGTCCGAAACTTCCTTCCATTGTAATACTCGTTCCCGTGCTAACCTTGCCATCCCTTTTTCATGACTTTTCCAATTGAACCGTGTCTGCGTCTCTCAGTTAGTCACACTCTCTCCTACTTCTCTGCGGAACTGGTACTAGTTTTCTCTGTTTTTTCGCCAGCTGAAATAGTTCCGCTGCGATTAATCAATTACGCTAACTCGTGGGAGAAAATTAGAAAAACAATATCGGGGAGAACATAAACTGTTCTACCTTGACTGTTAAATGAAAAATAAACCTGTTTACTTTCAGTAAAAGACCTCGTGTATATAGCGTGTAGAGCACATCAAAAAACAATAATATGTTTCTTCATTTCACAAGCTCACCCTAATAAAACAGTTTGGAACATTTGTTTTGTCCCGAAAAGTATGCATCTACAATGTAGTTGAAGTATCGGCTTCAATTCATTAGTAGAGATTGAAATACCGGGTTAAATAAAGAATTCGCCACATCAGAAACTCTGAATAGCGCAGGATGCGCAACCGGAATCATACAAACACAGCGGGATGATCAAACATGTTCGTTTTGCTATGATTACCTCGGACAAACTTTTTCACACTTTACTACACTTAGGAGACAGATCGTTTTGCTATGATTACCTCGGACAAACTTTTTCACACTTTACTACACTTAGGAGACAGATTGGAAATACACTATCCAACAACTATTTTGAATTCATTATTTTCGCGCGCATTCGAAACATTTTCGAGCTCACGGTCGTTGCGCATTTTCCCGGTGACGTTTCACCAATAAATATATTTTGCAAAAAATTGTAGTTTGTTTTTTTAAACTTTTTGAACATTCGCTACTTATTAGTTAATTGTTTTTATCATAAGGAATGTTTATCGTCTTTCCATCGCTTTCTGCTTGTGTGGTCAATTCATATAGCACGGTGAGACCGCTCGACAAAAACGGTCCAAGTGAAAAAACAGAGGAAAGACAAAACCGCACCGCGTATAATGCACGAGCGGTTTTAATAATGGAGCGCACTTTCTGATAAATTAAATGCAAATTTCAACCAAGCATCGTGCCAAAAAGCTACAGTACATTTTTTCCGCGTGGGTACGCGCCCTGCCTAGGCTGATGACCGGCCGCATTTCAATTGGCGGGGTAAGCCGTTTTTCAACTGCGGGCAAAACTCCAAATAATTGGGGAGCGGTCTCACCGTGATAGGAAACTGCGTCGCATTCTGGTCAGTTCAAGGTCACTGCCGCTCGATAATGCACTTTCTGTTCGTTTTAAACCTGCCATCGCATGTCAGTCTTTGTTCGCAGATATCTTCATTCTTGTATTTTAACTCCTCCACGTGTTTCTCGCATGAAACCATCTCACATTTCAGTTAAACTCATACACGAAAACTCGAAATTCGAAAACATAAGCAGTCTGATCGTTCTTTTCATAGAAAGCTGTTTCTCGGTCTATGAACGTAGAGAAGTTGAAATATTACTCCGTGAAGAGTAGGAAATGCCACATGAGGAGCAAACAATTCCCTCGTTGCCTGCTCTGTAAATTGTGTGCGTTGGAGGGCGATTCGGTCAAGGTTGTCCTTGCCTTAGTCGGCCTGGTTCGCACTTACATCATGAAGAAGGTTTGACTTATCTTCAAACAGTGAACCGTTGTTCAATTCATCGAAGAACAAATTCATACTTTTGCTCTTTCATTCTAGATCAACACATTGTCAAAATGTCAAATTTTGAACGACTGACAAGCTCATTTTCTGAAATACCATTTTCTGGTTGTTTGGCGCCACAGAAATAGTGAACTTTTTCTCATTCTCCTTTCATTGCTCTATTGTCACAATCATAATGTGCTTTCTTGCCTGTTCTTTTGAATTATTTGTACGTCTTTTTCGCTCTGGTTTCTCATTAAAGATTTTACAATGTATGACGTCATCGTAGAAGTCATGATCAGATTGTTGTTTTCCAGTATGACATCGAAGGTTCCGTTCGAAAACTGTTCCGGTGGGTCAAGAAAACTGAATACCGGTTACCACATTCCCCTTATAGGATTGGGAACCTACAAAGTGGTTGGAGATGCGGTAAGCGACTCATTTTCGCTACACTTATTTAAATTTCAATTCATAATAAAGAAAATGACCACATCTGAGCTGTAGTCTGAGAACTCGATACACGCCATAAGGGACAAGTTTGAGAAAATAGGGGAAATCCCAAGTTTCAAAGTGATATGAGTCACTAGTTTTGCCTGTGTTTCCTAGGCCCGATCTCCGAGCTTCTTGATATATTTGTGGTTTCATTTCAATGTGTCAGTTCAGGTCAAGCCTTGTGTCGATGCAGCCCTTTCTGCTGGCTATAGAATGTTCGATACCGCTAAGTATTATCTGAATGAAGCAGAGTTGGGAGATGCGCTGAAGGTATGCTTTTTTTTCGTCGCTTCACGGAATCACGGTTTCGTCAATGTCATGATTTTTGATTTTTTGAAAACGGATGAGTATCACACTTCACACATCACACCAGTCACCGAGTTTATATGTTCCACAAGAAGGAACCCGTGTTTTGAGTTTTGAGTAAAACATGGCCACCTCAACGACTTTGCATCATCAAAAAGGCAAATTTTCCTTATGGCGAAATAGCAGCCCGCTTTTCTGGTTCGTCTGGCAATTTAAACGTTTCTCAAATCTTGACTTCTCGGTATGGTCGTAGTCTTGTAGTATATTTCAATTCAATTTCATTACGCCAGTAAAGTTGTCCAAAAAGACCGAACAATTCGAAAAAGGGACTCCCTCCTCGCTAATTTTCACAAATTGGACGATTCCTAATGCAAAATCAAAATGTTTCACGTATTTGCGACAACAAACGGTTTACTATTTGTAGATTAGTCACACACCTTTAGCTTACTGGTCTATGACGGCGTAAAGCAACAAACTCCTCCCATATTTGGTCGTACATAGTCTGTTCGACTTCGATCTTTGACCTTTCCAGGAACTTCTTCCCAAACACAACTTGACCCGATCGGACGTGTTTCTGACCACCAAGTTCTTCCCGGATCACACGGGGCCGGCGGCGGGGGCACGAAGACTGGTTGAGGAGTCCCTCACCCGATTCCATACTGAGTACGTTTATATAATTTCCAATTTTCCTATGAATTATACGTTATAAAAAGTTCCATTTGTCAATTTTTTTTCGAATTTGGAAAGTCGAAAGTCTTAATCTTTTTCGAGTAGCTCGCGAACAAATCTCGTCAAAAATGTTGTGTAACGATTACGAGTTGATAACCACCAAATGTTATACAAAGTTACGATAGAGAGATACTGAGAGAGAGAGGGAGTTGAAATTTGCCGTTTGATGGTGGTGGCGAGAATCTACGCTGCTGGTATGGTTTCGGCAACCTCTGCTTCACAGCGAGAAAAATTCTTGAGAATAGGTTTCGTGTTCTCTTTCTCTTAGCAAATATTGGCAAACGCATTCGCATAACGTAACATAACTGGGAAGAATTAAGAAGAAACCACCTTCCAACTATTTGGAGACGCTGGAAAAGTGTTTTTTTCTCTATTTAATTGGAATTGGACACCCTGCTTGTTATCTTTTTAATTGGAAACCTTGCTTGTTATCTAGCCTAAACTTCATTCCAGTTATATCGACATGTTGCTGATCCACTATCCGAAGTCGGACTCTTGTGCTGCGGACGATCCCAACAATGCTGTGCACAGGAAAGAAACCTACCTTGAGTTGGAGAAACTCAAAGGTAAGAGTGATTCGAAGTTCGAACTAACCTTAGAGTGTATGTATGGTAGTGGTAGAGAATTGGACAGTGAGGTCTTTTGGTTTCCGGGCTGGTTTTGTTAATTGTATTCTTCTCAAAACTGCCAAACTTGATTCAACAGCCAGAAAATACAAAAGCCTCATTTTCTGCGATATAGACACAGGAGAATATTTTTCGGGGAATTTTCGGGGTTCTCTCCCCGTTCGTTCGGGGAACGATTCATGAATCGTTCCTCGAATTAAAGGGGGAAAAAGCCTGAAAAATGGCTGAAGGAACGGGGAAAAAACCCTGAAAATTCCCCGAACGAATTACGAATAGGACCTCTTAAAAACTTAATGATCTACCGTTTTATGAATATATACATTTGAATTATTATGTGTTATCTATTTGAATCAGTACCATCAATATACTCGGAAATTTTCACTTATATTGGTTCTCCTGGGAATCGAACCCTTGGGGGTCGGCGTTCCAGGCGGCAACGCTGCCACTGCGCTATGGGCGCTTGTGACAGGGCAGGTGATCTGAAGCTTACATACTGGCTGTTACGTCGCGCGTTGGGTTTTGGGGTTTATTCCTCACTTTCTCCCCGAACATCCCCCGATCACTCCCCGAAACGTGAATTCTCCGCAAATTCAGGGTTTTTTCAGGCCGTTTCCGCACCTTTTCCCCGAAAATCCGCAAGCTTTCGGGGTTCGTTCCTCTTTTCTTACCCGATTTTGCCCCGTTCGCTCCCCGAAAAGTGATTTCCCCGAAAATCCAGGGGGTTTTCTGGGAAGCACGATTTCCGATGGAGAGATCGGGGAAGGCGGTATTTTTCACCCACCGTTTTGAAATATGAGGTATTTGAATCGACAAACGAGTTTTTTTTTGTCCGACCTTTGGACCTGGTATGTAGAAAATGAAGAAAAGTTGATGTGATTTCATAATCGTTGCATTGAATTCTCAATATTTTCAGAGGAAGGCAAGATTCGTTCAGTAGGAGTGTCCAACTATGAAGTCAAACACCTGGAAGAGATTAAAGCGTATGGAAAGGTTTGTCGAATGAACTTTCTTTTGTTTCGGGTATTCAGAACGTTGTAGTTTTCTTTTCAGTGTTTGCATGTAATATTTGGCATATAATTCATAATTATCGGTCTGAAAAACGGTTCCACATAATTGTTTGATGCACATGTAGAGCTCATCGAGGAAAAATTGCACTTTCCGTGTAGTTTGCTCATGTCTGCTGTCCATTCGAGAATCAATCAATACACAGTTTTCCTCTTTTTTTATATCGATCTTCCAGATGATGCCTTGTGCCAACCAGTTGGAGTATCATCCCCATTTCACTAGAGATGAAGTGAAGGCCTATTGTGATAAGGAAGATATATTTTTCCAGGTAGAGTATTATTCGTTTCGTATTATCAATAAGTTTCGATTTTTGATAACATTTTTTTGTTGACTTCTGTGAGCTGGTTAGTATATTGTGGGAAGTTCCGATTTTCAATCGAAAAAATGTTTACGCTCCGGCTGGTTCCAGAATCTAAAAGTGCATTTTTTCTCAATCTCAAACAGATAGAGTTGATGTTACCGGGAGGCAAAACATCGGAAAACGGAAATGTGTTTTTTTTTATCTAAAAACGTGAAAATGTGTCTTATTTTGATCTAAAACGTGAAAATATGTATTATTTTGATCTAAAAACGTGAAAATGTGTCTTATTTTGATCTAAAAACGTGAAAATGTGTATTATTTTTGATCTAAAGACGTGAAAATGTGTCTTATTTTGTTTCTCGTCTAGTAGTCAGATCTGGTATATGGATGTACCAGAGTTGTATTGCAGGCCTTCTCATCGCTAGCCCGCCACGAGCCGAAATTGGTGGAAGACCCGGCTGTGGTTGGATTGGCCAAAAAACACAACACAACTGTACCAGTCAGTTTTATATATCTGCTCAATACAGAAATATCGAGTTTTCGAGCTCTGAAAACAAAGTTTCGTTTTTTTACCCAAATCGACTTTCTGGCAGGGTTACTTTACAAGAGTGAACTTTAGAAAGTGAACCTTTCTTGTCGTCTTCTTGAAAATATGTTTTGACCATTCTCGCGCAAGAAACCATTGTTATTCATGAATTGCTTCAATGATTTTGTATTTTAATAATTTTAAAATGAATTCAATATATAGACTTTGGCAAAGTGAGTTTTGTCGCGGTTAATGGCTTGGCTTGGTCAGATGTACGACTCTATGATTACAATTATACGACCGCGAGTCATCTGTAAAACTTACATGTCTGTGTCTTGGTTTCGTTTGACTTGTGACTTCCTTGTTTTCCAAATTTGAATCAAAAATCTTGTAGTTTAGGGAGATTTTATTTCGTTTTTCGTTTTTATTCCTATTTCAGTTGATTTTGTTGGCTTGGGCCCGCTGTCAAGGTGTAGGAATCGTTCCGAAATCGGCTAATCCATCCAGAGTTGCAGATAATTTCAAGGTTAGCTAATTTATCAAATGACACTTTTAGTTTTGAATGTCTTATTCCTGACACCTAATAGGCATTGGTGGTTACGGAGTCCTGTCTCCATATAAACTCATTCGTAGGCGGTCCCTGAAACAGAGCGTGTTAGTCATCTCATCCGCCATTTGTTGAGCCCAATGGGAGAGTTATATGGAATATGGGTACTTCTATTGTAATTAAGAGCGGTATTAGGTAATAAGGTAATACTATATTATATAAAGGTAATAAGTACATAAATCAATGTTACTTAGATCTGAATAATTGGTTAGGGGCGGGTATTGAGCGTACTACAGATCACATTGTGATGTCCTCTGCGCGTTAATCATTACGCCTTTTCTCAGTACTCAATAGTGTTGTTCCACTTTCAATCTTCAATCTTGTCAGGTGTGTGATGTGGTGTTATCAGAAGATGACATCAAGACATTGCACAAATTGGATCGCGGCCAGCACTATATTAGATGTACCGGCTGGCTGGTACTTTAAAGGACTGGTCCTATTGTAGATTGTATCTGAATTCCTAAATAGCCTTAGTTTCAAGAATTTATCATACTTTTCTGAACAAGATTGTTATAATTCATACTTCCATTTGGAATATTTCACTGTTCAGATAAGTCTGTATCATGCATATTCCTTTTTTTGTGATGTTTCTTAGTGATATTAGTGAAAAATTTACGGATATATTTAACGTACCCTATCAGTTTTAGAACCTAGCATACTTATTTTATTACGTTCTTATTCTATTTGAGAACACTGTTGATTTGGCTATGTTCTAGATAAAAGTGTAATTTGGAAGTTGATGATATTATGTACGGTTTTCGGAATAAATGCTGTGTTCAAAGTTGTTGTTTTCTACAGCTTTGTAGTTCCACCTATTGCAAATATATTTTTTTACGAAAGAAACGAACGTTTTTCGACTGGTTGGAAAACGTGTGAGATTGCTTTCACATGTGCATTGTGTTTGTTATGCATCATAACAACTTTGAAGACATTTTTTGCCTAGAACCTATATTTATTTTCAAAAACTGTTCACAATCCTCACCTTCTTCACAATAAACTTTTCACACCAAATCATTGCCGGTGATTTTGTTGTAGAAAGTGTCTTCTATAACTGTTCCCTTTATTAGTGACATATTTTGTTCAGATGGTGTTTTTGTGTGCGGGATTGAATACTGGTCGCAAGTTGCCTCTGATCGGCTTAGGAACCTATAAACTCTCTGGAGAAGCGGTATGTTATTTTCATAATAATGTGTATTTATTCAAATCGAAAGAAAGTCAATACGATCTTGAAGATAAAAGGAATGAACTGAGTCCCCAAAGGTTATGGAAACATAACTCTTCCATTTACATGTCAGGGGGAGCTTTTTAGAATCTTAGTTGACTTCTCACATCTAGTGAAGTGCACACGGATACACTACTTGCGAGTTTGTCGATACATCGAGTTTTGAAATTAGACAAAACTAGTTTCGACTGGAAAATTAGAGCCGAATCGAGCTCTACTTCATCACCCAAATATGTAAAGCTGTAGGTTCTAAAAAAAATGTATTGTGTTGATAAAATTCAAATTGTGTTTTTTTATAGATGCGAGTGGCAGTTGACGTTGCCCTATCATCTAACTATCGAGTGTTCGACACCGCTAAAGTGTACGGAAATGAGCAAGACTTGGGCACAGCCTTGAAGGTTGGTTGTAGTATGTAGTCTGTTTTTCGACAGGGGTTCTTGCAAAATTTTCAAACTTTAGTGTTGTGTTCTTTGACTATGACTACAAATTACCCCGATTATAAATCAACAAGGATGTGTACTCATCATTAAAAATGGTTACCAGAATGTTCGACGACGTACTGTAGCAGCACAGATAGGTGAAATGGACTATACTGTTACAAACAGCTTGTCTCCTGAGGAATTCCGATACTGCAAAGTCTTCTAAGAATTTAAATTGTTGGATCAGCTACTGAGCCCTATCTTTTTTTCTCAGTGTGGCAGATTACTAGAAAACGTTGTGCCGACATTTCGTATTCGATAAAGACTATGAGCTGCCAGAAAAGACAGTTTGTTGGGTTTCTTAATTTATAGCCGTTATTGTGGTTTCGTATGGCGTTAAAGCCATCGAGCTTTATTAGGTCAATAAAAAAAGCCATGTTGTATTTTGGAACTTACAACTGACAGCTGGTTGTTTATGTTGTGTTATTCCCAAACCATACTATCATCGTGATCTCCGCATAAAACGTAGAAATGGTTTGACTGGAGCTGGAAAATTTTATGAACAATGATTTTTCAGGAACTGATACCGAAATACGGTTTACTTCCCGAGGAGGTAAAGATTATCACCAAGATCTACATCAAGGAAGACAATTGTGCGGATTCTGTTCGAGCGGATGTGCTGGATTCTCTGGAGAAATTACAGACTAGGTAGATTTCTATCTATTCCCACTGAGAATTTGACAGCGTGCCAAATAACTTCCAGGTCGTTCCTCAGACATTTCCCTGCCAATTAGCATGTCATTTTGGTAGCGGGCTCGATGAGAGAGTGTGCAGGTCATAGAGAGGCAGATGTCTGCGACTGATTGATCTACATGCTTTCTCGCTTTTGTAGTTTGCTAATCGCAGAAAATTGGCGCCAGTTCTCGCCACTTCACAGCTTTGCAAAAAACTGCAAATCTCGGTTAGCGGTAGTTCTGCTGTAAACATCTAAATAAGAATAGTTTCTGGTATATTCATGTTACATTGTGTTCCGAAAACCTTGGCACACTGCCAGGCCAGTCAGTCCCACTCGGAATGGAACGAACCACATACAGGATGATCATATAAAAGTTGTTGTTTAAACTCAACACAAACCATATTTCCCGAGTGTTGACCGAAACACAACGAGATCAAACTACAAACACAGCGGAGTAGGGCATTATCTACCGTATGCTTTGTGAAGAGCGAACTCTCGATGATAAATTTATTTGGTAACGCGGTACTGTTTCCCACTGTAATAGTTTTAGTCTCAATTTTTCTCATTTTCAATCACAATTCAATTTTGTAGTCACATTCATACACTAACTAGTTGGCTCGTGACCTCTATTTGACCTACGAAGAACACATTTGGAAGATAAAATTCAACCTGAGGTTGGCAGCTTTTTTCGGTCGCTAATTATGTGACAGTCGTACTGTCAAAGTCTGTTTCTCTCTTTCAGTTGCATCGATGTAGTTCTCATCCATTATCCACGTGCTTCCACTGTTAAAGACGACGACAAGGAGAATCCGCGGCGCCGAAAAGAGACATATCTGGCACTGGAGCAGCTAAAAGGTGGGCATACACCAGCCGACTTTGTTCCCGAAATGGTTTTTTTATATAGAAAAATCGGGTCACAAATCATAGAAATCTGAAACAGGTCTCGACCAATTATACCGTGTTTTCTGAGACAGTAAATAAGGGATATCGTATTGTAAAATATTGGGTCTCTGGAGGGATGGCCGCTCACAAAAGGCAGCTGGTGCATGAAGGTGGGAATAGTTCACGTCGTATCTACTGACACCCATACAGTACCCACATTCGAAGCCAATGAAGCAGGTTATGGCGGGAGCATACTGTACTTTTCAATCGTGACGTGTCATTATGACAGTATCCCGGTCGCCTATTGGGTATTTGTCTTGTCTCGCGACCATATCTCTGCGTCTCTCTGAACAACCCTCGCTGCAAAATAGTAAATTGCTGTTTCTACAGCGTGGCTGTCATAAATATTGACTTTTACCTCTCGTCGTCTAATTTTCCGGCGCCTGCGTGATCTCTAGATTTGTTACGTTACAGTTCGGAATTCCACCCAACGCGAATTTGTAATTAACAGGTCATAGTCTATGTCTCTCACCCTCTAATTTGTAGTTTGGTCGGGTCAGACTTGCGTGGGACTATAATGTTTTCTATTCCAGAGGAAGGCCTGATCAAGTCAGTCGGAGTTTCAAATTACGAACAGCGCCATATCGAAGAAATCAAGGCCTATGGGAAGGTTGGTATTTTTGAATAGCGAGAAATCTGGCTTGCCGGGTATGTACTGTAATAGCGCCGTGGTTTGCCTACTGCCACTAATATTTCGCTCGCAGGTTCGATTCCGGCGAGAGACAGAAATTTATAAATTTGCCACATGCCACCCCCTATAGACGTCACTATTTTGCAGATGATGCCTTGCATCAACCAGATTGAGCTGCATCCTCATTTCACACGCGACAGTCTCAGACAGTACTGTAGGAAGGAAAGAATCGTTCTGATGGTATGTCTTTTTTAGTTTCCTTCACCGAATATTCTTCGTTCTCGTATATCTTTAACCGAATTGTTTTGCAAGTTGTCCCATTTTCAGTAATGTCGTAGATTTCAGTTTTTATAGAAACCAGTAAGTTCACTGCAATAGGGACACGTTGGCATTTCTGCCACTGTGCCAGTTATAACTGTTCCAAGAATATTTTTGAAATTTCACAATTCGAATAGAAGTGATTGAACACATTCCTACAGTGCTCACGTGGTCTACACGTTGTGTCACGTGTTTTGAGTTGAGTTGCTTTTTGTAGGCATACTCTTCCTTGGCTCGCCACAAACCTTCGCTTCTCGAAAGTGAGGCTGTCAAGAAAATAGCGACAGAAAAGAACTGTCAGCCTCAGGTTAGTCAGTACTTTGTATCGGTTTCAGATTAAAATAAAGTGAAATTGTTAATACATACAAGTACCTTCGATGATAGTAAGCTGTTATAAAACTGTGACCACCTGAAACCTGTAATTTAATTTTGTCCCATAAAAAATTTCACTTAAAGTCTCCTGCTTCAGAAAAAACGATGATGTTTAATAATAATGATAACTAATGATAATAACAATATAATCCAGCATGTGTTATTGCTCTGGGCCTACTGCCAATATATTGGAATCATTCCCAAGTCAGAGAATCCAGAGCGAATTCGGGAAAACATTCAGGTGAGTGAAGAGAAAAACAATACTAGCACAGATAATCAGCAACTTCATAGAATGAAATGTTTTGGTATATTCCTCGCCAATTCCACGTGGAATTTACAGTATACCGTTTTCCCGGAAATAACATTACCATGAAACGGTTCCTTAACGCGTGTTTCAGTAACATTAAGCGTAACGTTCTTATACGAACTTTTTATTCTTGTTTTCATCTTGCTCAAACTCAGTTGGTTTTATTCATTTTACGGTTTTCTATATGTATGATGTCTCACATGCTTGCATGTAAATACATCGGTCAATCAAAAACTTTTTACTGTCTGCTTACAACGTCTTCGACCCACATCGCGCTTTCAGGCTACTCAGATCTCATTGACTAAGGAAGAAATCAATTCTCTCTCGGCTCTAAACATTGATCAGAACTATGTTCGTTGTACTGGCTGGCTAGTGGCTTAGGAGATAGATATGTAGTGGAATGGGGAAAAATGTACAATCGCCCCCCACCCAACAATCACCCCCCTCGTGGTACTATTACCTCCCACCTAATTGAAATCCTAGAAAAATCGTGCGAAGGTGGGGGGTAATTGGTAAATGGGTGGGGGGACATTGTACATCTTCGAAAATGAACAATCACCCCCCACAATATAAAATGGGGGGTGATAGTACATACCCGGAACTGATGAACAATCACCCCCACTCAACCCAAGCTTGCAGTAAATAAGCATGGTGTATAATCCCCCCCCCCCCCAAAAGTGGGGGGGGGGGGCGATTGTAGTACGGGCCCTTTACAACACATTTTCGACCAGGGTGGGGGGAAAATGTAAAATACTCCCGTGGAATGTTTGATTTAACTGGCTTTTTAGTAACCTCATCACAGATTACCTGAGTAGATAACTGGTCACCGTTCCATCTAACATCTATCCAAAATTTGGGTTTGTCTTAATTTTTTAGTGATCATTTAAAAAAAATTTGCAATCTACGATTTCAACGTTTGTATGCCATTTCATACAAACTTCCTGTATTATTCGATAGGTTCGAATGTTCGGAATGAGTAGTATATTGACAGTTTTAAATTTATGAAATTCGTGAAATTCACCGTTGTATTTAATATTTAAAGTATAATATTTAAAGAAAAAAGATAAATTTATATAAATAATCAGATGAATGACTGAAAAAAGTGTGAGCTGCCGTCATATTTGAGAGTAATTGTCAATGTTGTTATGTAGAAGAATAAAGTTTTTGAACTCATCTTGCTGATCTACGCTTTATGTTGTGCGAGTAGAAAGTATTCCTACGAGCTCACACGAACAAGGAACACAGAAAAAAGATAAATTTATATAAATAATCAGATGAATGACTGAAAAAAGTGTGAGCTGCCGTCATATTTGAGTCGAGTGGGAAAAGTGCTGTTCAGGTCGCCACCTGGTAAGAGTGATCAAACTACAGAGACACAGCAGCGTAACGTGTCAGGCAGTTTTCTACCCCTATAAGGGAGGAAGCTGCGTCACACTACAAGCCAGCATTTATCCACTTTCAGGTTCTGATTTTCTTTGAACAGAAAAATCATTTACTTACGAGATGAAAGATATAACATTGATGCCATAATGGAATGGTGTGAAATATGTGAAAGTACATAACTATATAACTGTGTTTGCAATTTTGCTATACTGAGATGTTACCCAGCGCAATCACTTAGTTGCCGAGGCATCTGTGTCGTACGGTAGATCGGCTGTTTTCATGGTTGGAAGAAGCCTCCTGTCACATATCCTCTAACATATATTGACAGTGCCATAACTGCCACCACTGCTTAAGACAACTGAGTGCGGGATGTTCCTGTTGAACGAGAGACACCTTTGCAATCATCTAGGTACCAGGAATAAGTCATTCAAAATTAAAAGTAATTGAAGTAAAAGTCATTCAAAAGTAAAATTAATTCACTTTTAGTCAGGATTTGAAAAATACGAAAATTTTCGAAAACGTTATTCCTGATTCTCAACTGTTTCTGTACTTAATGACTTTTACTTTCAAATGGCTTTTACTTCAATGACTTTTAATTTTGAATGACTTATTCTGGTTACCAATCATCTACTTCATTCTGAGTGAACCCCCATAATGAGTTTTTATCAAAAGTACGTTAATTTTATACAAAAGAAGATAAGAACGTACTTTGATTCAGCACCTCTAACATCAATCAACACGGTAGATTGAATCGATAGGGAACTATTGATCTTCGGAATTGTTCGTCAACATTTGGAATTGTTCGTCGAAATTTTTCACTACGTACACACGTAACGACGGGCGCGCCAATTTCAAAAGTTTGAATTCAAAACAATTTTATCGATCGATTGACGATAATGTAATTCTGATGATTAGATTAGTTTTTACTCTTTTTTGTCATTCTATTTTGTTTTATTAATTAGGTCCTGTTTAATATCATCAGCAATCTAGTCTGAACTAAACATCAAGCGCAAGTTAGAATCATTTTCAGTTACAAATTTAAACCAGTTTATTTTCTAGTGCTACTATACTACCTATATATACATCACTGAGTTAATTAAATATTAATTAATTGTAAATGTAACTCAGTTCCAGACTTACCCCACTCACTGAAGAAGTGTGAACAATGATGGCCAGAAAAAGGAGGCATCGAAGTGAAGGAGAGGTAAGTACTATCATCGGAAAATTGGGCACCCGGAAAAACCTAGGGTGTTTCGGGGAAATGGAATTTCCGGGAAATCCCCGAGAACGTTCAAGGTATTTTCAGGGTGAAATGGAGGTATAAACTCTACAAATTCTCGGAAATTTCAGGGAAACTCAGTATCAGGGAAAAGTGCGGGAAAAATATGATAAAATACCCTACAATTTCTCGATAATTTCTGGGTAACTCAGCATCGGGGAAAAGCATCGGAAAAAGGGCATGGATAAGCTTTTCGCCGCGGCAATCGCGTAACCCGTACTAGATACGGCGCGGCCAGGGGTGCCGTGATTTGATATTTTGGAAATGAGAGCAAGCTTCAAAATGGTGCGTGCTGCTTATGTGTATCTACCTAGGTATATTTAGACGAAATTAGTGGATTTATTCATTCTCATTTCCTTGTCCGTAAGCAGTGCGTTCCTGACTATGTTATATTGTGTGTTGTTGTTCATATGTCTCCTTTCACAAAATACCCAAAACCACGGTATTGATTGGTGACCTGTGTTCAATCGGCCACTTGTGACACAGTTATTGGTTACCCTTGAGACTCTTGCCTGTCTACATGAAAAAAAAAAAAATGTCAAAGAGATACTCAGCTATAGCACTAACTCTACAGGAAAACGATGCACCTCTAATCGATGTGTTATTTGTCCCAAAATAAGATTTTCGAACTATATCTTCAGCTCAGTAACTAAGTATAAATGCAAAACAATTAAAAATGATACAGCAAACTGTACCTCTAAAGACTTAGTATATGCTATAACCTGTCAAATATGTAATAGACAATACGTTGGGGAAACCAAACAAACGCTCAAACAACGCATGAACCAACATAGAAATAGTTTTAAGAAAGGTTCCCTAAATACATATCTGTGCGATCACTTCAATCAAGAAAACAATTTTGAAAACTTTTCAATAGACATCTTAGATTGCATAAACAATCAGGAAACTAGCGTTCGCTTAAATAAAGAACTATTTTGGATAAAGTTACTAATGACACCTTATCCCTTTGGACTCAATGATCAGATAAAAAACTATGGTAATATTTCATCCAACATAATTCCTCTTGATAAACAATCTCATCCTTATTATAACTTGAAAATCATTAGATACAAACATAAACGTAAAAGTAAAACAAATAAGCCTAAAAATCGATTGAATGTGAGAGGAGTTGTTGATACCCTGATCAACCTAAGCGTTAATCAGTTACATGTAGCGTACAAAACACTGACCAAGGCTTCCATTACATCACTTATACAACATAGTAAGGAACTGTCAATATTCAACAATTACAGCAAAGAAAATAAACTAATAATTTATGGTTGTATTGCCAGATCTTACTGGACAGCTGAAAATAAGAAGAGCAAACTACAAAGCATACAAAATCATCATATTTTCAGCATTCCTTATATCAATAAAGAAATTATGAAGATACCTTTCAAAAAACTAGTTTGTCAAACATTCAATAACATTGTACCCAATTACCAACCTAACCTACTAAAACCAAGAGTTTTGTACACTTATGAAGAGCCTATTAGCAGAAAAATTTTGAATTACGGAAAATTTCTCGAAAATCTGACAAATAGCTCAATCAAAGAAATACTACAATCGGATTGTATATGCTCTACTAAACCAGATTGGATAGACAATCACTTGAATCACATTATCACAGGAGATCCAAAGTTGTTTATGGGAACGAATATCTATGAATTACTGATCAAAGGAAGCAAGTTCAGAGCTACTGAAAACAACGTAGATATTGATTCTCTATTAACACTCATTCACAAACAATGTGACAATTTTACAAAAGAGCTTAATAAAAAGTGTCCAAACTTTATGAATTTGTCCACAGCTAATAATACTATAAAAGAAATATTTAGCAATAAAATCAAACAACTATATACTGATACAACTATGGTAGACAATACATCCAACATTTGGCTCAAAGAACTAAAACAAATTCATAAACATTTTGTAGTTACAGTGACTGACAAAGCCTCATCAAATTATTCTTTCACATGCAAAAAATTATACATTGAACTAATGAACAAAGAGATGGGAACATCACAGCAAAATTCTAATTCCACATATTCCGCATATACCCAAGAGAATATTGATCAAATAGTTACTCGACATCAAATAACCAACAACAATTGGAGAATCAAGACACCTGAAGTAACTAAAATTCCTAAAATATACGGAATCCCAAAATTACACAAATTTCCCATTAAATGCAGATTCATAACAGGTGCAAGAACAAGTAGCTTAAGAGATCTATCTATACAAATCCAGAAAATACTCAAACATGTGCGAAACCACTTTAAAAAATACTGCAACATTATAGAAAATAGAAACAATATTTCGATATTTTGGCCAGTAGATAGTAGTTATCATCTGTTAAAGGAACTAAGAGATTTGAAACCAAATGACTATCATTTATATTCTGCAGACTTTACCAGCCTATTCACCAGCCTACCTCATAACATAGTCACACAGAATATAAATCACTTGTTAGATCTATGCTTTAGCAATGCTGGAGAAAACATCAAATATATAACAACCACATATAAGAAAACGTTTTACACAACTGATGTAAGTAATATCAGAGATAGCCACAGTTACTCTAAAACCAATATCAAAAACCTTATAAGTTACATTTTGAACAATAGCTTCGCAAGATATGGAGACTCTATTTATAAACAAACCGCCGGAATTCCTCAAGGAAATAATGCATCTCCACTACTTGCAGACTTAACATTAGCCTATATGGAATACAAGTATATCATGGCTAATCAAGATAAGTTCAGGAAATTTAACGTGAGATCTTTTCGATACATGGATGACTTACTCATAATCTATAAGCCTGATCAGTCACAAACAGTAGAAAACTTTTCGGATATTTATGACAACCAACTTCAACTGGAAAAAACTAACGGAAGCGTACATTCCTGCAATTATCTAGACCTTAACATTACCATAGATAACATTAATAAAGTATGCATAACAAAACTATATAATAAAACTGATGATTACCAGTTTAAAATTCAAAAGTATCCGCACTATCAATCTAATATACCTTTACAAATTGGACTCAATACGATTACAGGAGAACTTATTAGATTTTCGAGAAGTTGTTCAAAAGTTGAAGATTTCTTAGATAGAGCTGATAATTTAATCCAAGACTACAAATCCAATGAATTTCCACCTATTGTTATCATAAATAGAATACTCAGGGTTATTAAAAACAATGAACTAATAAAATACAAGTACAATCCTGCTGAAATGAATAAATACTGCCATAGCCTGAAGAACAAACATAGCTGAGTGTTTTTGGTCAACAATGCAGAGCCTGATCGTGTGATCATGGAGCAAACTACAGATCAAGATCAAAAACAGGGTATATAAAGGGTGCCAAACCCAGACACACACATTATTCTCTAGACTACCACCCCTGCCCTCCACAATAGGATACAGGTATAACATTTTTTGTGTTTTTATTACATATTAACTCGTTCGATTACACTTAAGTTCTAGTTGGTGGAATCTCCTGAAGATGCCGTAACCACCAACTAGAATAGCATCGTCGAGATTTAACGGCGAAACGATGCAAACAAAATTTAACCTATAAATTTTAATTAATATAAGAAAAATTTTCTTTTCTTTCTAGATTACTGTTAACTTAATTATAACTTTTTAAACATATTAGTCCATTAACTAATACTCTATTAACACAATAACATTTACATTTTGTTTTTCTAATGTTTCTACTTGATGATGACTACCTAACCAAGTCGGAATAAGAGAACTTGTATTCAAGCCGCAAAGAGTTGAGGACAAAGGCTCTTTCCAATTTTTGACGCGCGTCCCCTTTTGCCATCTAAGACTTTCTGATGCCCTTTCTATCGAGCTCCTCGAGATGACGACTACCTAACCACGTCAGATGTCTCTTGGGTCAAGCTCTTTAGTGATCGGGGTTGACGAGGGGACTTTCCTATGATTCTGCTGTGCTTTCAATCCTTATGACCCAATGACCGAACCCGTGACCCACGTGGGGAGGAAGGGGGGATTTTTACCCTGCCACCGCAGGTGCCCACCATGTGTGGGGGTACCCGTATGAGGATAGTTTTTTAGCTCAACATCGAGGTCTGAATATCGACAGGGATGATACAATGAAGTTCATTTCATGAAGTTTTTACTAATGAAATATGCACTTCTATTCTCTTCATATATTATTAATACTTTGAAAAATATTTTTTAGAAAAATATTTTTCAAGAAAATATATTTTTGATAACATTTTCGAAAAATACCTTTACCAAGGAAAAATCTTATTAGTTTTTTAATCACGTGAAAAATTTCTGAGAAGTTACTGAGAAATTGTAAGGTGACAACCGGGAAATTCCCGGGATTTTTCCCGGTTTTCACCTTCTTTTCGCTCTGATCATTTCGCGAAATGATCCCGGAACGATTGAGGTAGAATCAGGGAAAAAATCGGGGAATTTCAGGGAAACCGGCGCTCCTGTGATGTTGTATGTTCTCGGTTGATTCTCTTCTTTTCTACTCTTCTCCAAATTGAATTTTGTAAATATTGCGTAAATGTAGGTCAAAGAGTGAATGTGCACAAGGGCAGATCGCAGATATGCGAAATACATGTTTTTTTTTCTCGAAATTATGCACAAAATACAGGTTTTCGCACCACACATGCAGTCTCTTCAATTTCCATGAATGAACGTGCACTCGCATCAGTGAGGTGAAAATATTGGACGAAAATGAACTCCTTTTCCGATTTCAATACATGAAACTTGGTGCTTTTTGCGTCCAGAAAGAAGTTTTCCCGATATGTGTGAAAAATGAGCCCGTTTGTGGATTTTTCTGGGTTCTGGCTGTTCGCACAACTTATAACTGGTGTATGAACGTGTATAGTATTTAGTTTACAGGACCCATCACCGTCCGTTTTCCCGAAAAAGACTGCAGTTTTATACAAAGACGTGGCAACTTCTCTGGTACCACCTGTCGTTTTGGTAGCAAATGCTGCCACCGAGACTGGGTCGAACGCAACTTTTCTTCTCCCGAAGATTGCCACCATGAAGAACAATCGAACGGAACACACTAGGTTTTTTCTTAATTTAATCAATAATATACATAAATAGTTTAAGTTCTAAGAAAGTTCATAATATTCATCCATTTTTAATTATATTTTGACTGCAATATGTTTCACTCACTAATTATTAAATTATCTTTCTAATACTTTAATTCAACTTGCCAATCCGGATGATCTCTTTACAAAACATATCTTCATTACAACGTCTCTTTCAAGATAACTATTGTCCCACAAATCATTTGGTTCAATCGCCGTCGTCCAGCACTGTTAAATTGCATGTAATATTATGTGCGCGTAACAGGGTAACCATACCCTTTTACTTTTCACTTCTCCTCTCCATTTACTCATTTGGAGTGCCATATACTATGTGGAAGTCACGTGTTAAATCACGAATAAATCTATTCTATTCTATTCTATAACTCAAATATTTGATTTACCTGATAATGTCTTACTTTAAGGCTGGAAATGAAGTTCATGGCGACTCGTGGTGAGAATGGTGTCTCGATCAGCAGTAAAAGGGCTTTTGTCGAATTTTCGCTGGAAAACATGGATTGGTTAGTTATTTCCAATCGATTGATCAAAATACACTTCACACTTGTAAAAACATGTACAACGCATTCATAGTTTCAAAGGGAAAGAAAACCGCCAGCAATGAATCTGACTTCAGATCATAATTTTATACAATGTAGCTATAACTGGCTGTGATAACTAAAATAAAATGAATTATCTAATTAATTATAATAATGATAAGTTATCTGTCGAATTCGCGCTCTATTGAATGAATAATAAATGTATGTATGGTTTTCATGCACCGCCAAGGCAACCAAGGCTCTCGCGTTAAAACGCGTGAATCTCCCGGCAAACGTAGAGCAACTTGGTTAGATTGTGCATTAATCACCGGCATTTCTTGAAAGGCGATAATGAACTGCCCTAGTTTTTTAAACAAATGTCACTTTTACTGGCCCCTACATTGTCTGAAGATTGAGTCTCTCGATGATGTGACCTTGGGCAATGTAATTTTGTTGCAGCCCACAGTTCCACAGTTGTTGTGAATTCGTAAAATCAATAATCAAATCAACGTCGTAAGTTTCCAGGAAAATGGTCATCACCAGTTACCCTAGCACCGGCCTCGCAATTCAATGTATCACGGAAAACAAGGTGGGCAGTGCCAATTAAGCATCGAAACTGGGTGAAGTTTGACCATTCTGGTTACTTTGGTTTGCCGCGGGTTGTCGGTTAATTCTATCCACAAAATAACTGCTGAGTTTTTCTCATTATTTGTTCGCATCTGGTATACGCAAATTTCAATTTGTTCGAATACTTAAGTGAAATAGTTCGAAACCGGTTCGAACAAAGTGAGCGTGAGAACCTCAAAAAGTGAACATGTGTGATTTCTAAACACTGACCAACAAACAATTGTAGTTTTTGCTCAGGTTCTCTAACATTACTTCGTTCGAATCGAAGTGACCATGCCTCGATCTGAATCTAAAAAAGTGAGCACAAATCAATATGAGGGGTATTTTACCAATGATTGGATGGCCAGAAATAGGAAACGGGCCTTCCTTCGAACTAAAAAAAAGATTGCTAAAACCGTGAAATGCGTGACGAAGACAACCTCTCTCTTTGACTCCTTTAGTTTGTCCAACCATTTATGCTCTCCCATGGGAAGTGTGACACCCAGCTTCCCACGCAGCCAGTGATTCAAATATTATAAGAAAAGTAGAAAAGAATCATAATATGAAGAGAGAACCAGTTTTCGTTCCAGTTGTACAGTTCGCAATGGAAAATCGACTATAATGTTGGCCTGGTATTCACGGCGGCCGAGGAATCTGGAGAAACAGAGGCAGACACGGTGAGTTATATAAGACGCTGCAATCTAAATGGTTTCAAAAATCAGAGAATCTCATTGATTTCTTTGATTTTATGAGATGAGATTTTCGAGCGTCGAAGAATTATGATTTCTCTCAAATATTTCTGATTCAACATAGCGTTGTGCCCACTTATTTGAGGTTTCTATGGAAAATAAAAGTCTACATTCATCGAGTCACTTTTCTTCGAACTGGAAAAATCTATGTCACTAAATATTGTAGTCTGAGCATATACCACCAAAAAGTGTGTCAGGAATATTTGAGGGTCGAAAAATTGTGTCAGAAAAAATTATTCTGACACAATTTTTCGAACCTTGATTATTTCTGACACAGTTTAATGAACCTCCAAAAGTTGTGGGTAACTACTTTGCGTTGCAAAAAGCTGTGTCAAAATATTTTGAACCGAGAATAGTTGTGTCAGAATATTCAGAGCTTTTCGATTGTTTGTCAATTTTATCGGATGTCCAAACGAGAGTGACACATGAATTTGAAAAACCGGTAATTTTCGAAAAAAGTTCTGACAAGTCATGTGAAGCACAATAATTTGAAGTTCTCTAAGCATTGTTCGGAAACCTGAAACCATTTAGATTGAAGCGTCTTATATGAATACTGCATTCCATACAAACTCAGAACAAGCGTCGTTGCAAATACTTTTATACAGCGTGGCTGTCATAGATCAAACGTAGGGCGACTTTGTTGAATGGTTCATTGATTCACCAAATTTTCTTCAAAATCGGGATTTTAAGCTACCCCAATTCCCCAATTTCAATAATTGTCGAACTTTACTGTTGAAACATCAGTTTTCGACCAGTTTTCAGTTTAGTCATTCAGATAAAACTCCTGATTTTCATTAAAATTTTGTGCACAACAAATTCGCCTGGTGTATGTCATAGATATGGATTTTTTCCTCTCGTCGTCTGACTCTCCGGCGCCCGCATTGTCTCTAGATTTGTTGCAATACAGTTTCGACCAAACGCGAATTTGTAGTTAAAGGAGACCGGAACACCACTTGAGCAAAGGTTTTGTTTCTGGCTGTTTTCAACTGTATTGAGATCAGAGAGCACAAATAACTAGTATATTAGTTTGATCAGTCCACGTGACATTCACATGATAATGCCGCGCGACACGCAACTCGTGCAATCAAAAGTAGGATACAGCAGCTTTACGAGAAACCATGTTGCTCTTCGGTCTCCTAACAGCCTATGGTCTGAGAAAGCGAGTGGTAACTGTTGTGTATTTTGCCCGTTATTGTTAACTCGTAAGTGTGGTTGCTAATCACACTTGTACTCACTTCCAGTTTCCCTATTATCTTGTAGAACAAACTCTAGTAATAAGATATTTATTCTGTAGATAACAAACAATAAGAAAGATAATCACTTGCTACAATAACTTGCTATACGAACTCTGGTTCTATACAGAACTTGCACTCAACTAGCTAGATTCACTAGACTAGATACTAGAACTCACAAGAACTCACAGCTCACACGAACTGGGCTCGAACTCACTAAGAACTAGAGCGCACGCCTTTTATAGACAAGTGGGCGTGGCTCGACTATTCTAGAACACGTGAGAAATAGTATACAATATGCAGAGACATAGACACGTTAGGGTGAGAGAGTGTGCGGGCGCAAGAGAGCCAGACCACGAGAGCCAGACGCACGAGAGTTATAGACGCAGAGAACATTGCGCGAGGCGCAGACATGACGTAATACTCACGTAGATGATTAACATAATCAACTACACAACACCTCCCCTTTTTACTAAGAGAACGGGGCAAAGATAACAAGAGTTATAAGTTACGAAGAGAGAAACGTAGACTACCAGAACTAGGCTGTAGACAGCTTCGGCCAAAAGGTAACCCAACAGATTGCTGTAGACAGCTTCAGCTATTGAACCATTTGCACAGGACCAGACAGAGTTAACCACGTAGAGGACTCTCAGCACGTAGACACGACATCGGAGGGACCCACGTAGTTGACCATGACATCAGAACGACTCGGTAGACCACTTTCTTCTTCCACGACCACCCGGTTGGCACTCACAGAACTATCTCTCATTTCCATTCCATTTGCACTTGCACATACTTTTTGCAAAGTATTGACTCCAGAACTATTGACTTGCGATTCACTTTTCGCTTAAACTTGCATGCACTCCGTAGAAATCACTGTTTCTGAATCATTTCCATTATCCCTCTTGGATAAGTTACCACTTTCGCATGCTTTCGTCATCATTCTCAAATGATGCTCCAAATACTCACTTTGTCTCATCCATTCAAGACCAATCATACTTTTTGCTTCACTCACATATGCATAACCTGTACCATGCTCACCTCTCAAGATGAACTCACATTTCAATCGACCAATTATTCGCATTCGAACTCCATTGGCATTGAGCACTCGAACTCTTGACTTTTCCAGTCTTGGTTTTCCAATTTGCTTCCAATCGTTCACATTCAATAATGTAACATCTGAACCAGTATCCATTTGGAATTGCATTGTAGAACCATTCACTTTCACAGGTAGGTAACGTCGCACTTTGTTAACCTTCGCATATACTCCTTCCCCTTCAACAACAACTGAGTTGTTCAGTCGGGTCGTACTATTGCTTGCACTGAACTTTTGAATCCTGTCACAAAATCGCTCTTTGTGACCTATTCTATCGCACTTGTTGCACCTCACTCTTGGTACATTGCACTCAGATGATCTGTGACCTCGTTTGCCACAGTTCCAACACTCATAACTGAATGATTCACGTTCACGTTGCGTACTATACTTTCTGTCGCTTCCATGTCGCGCAGACTCTTGTGATTTCACTTGATTCACTGTTTGAAGTTTTCCTCCAATCAACTTAGAATCGCGTTTCATTGAAATCCACTTGTCACATTCCTTGTACAACTCTTTGAGACTCACTGTTTTTCCGTTTGCCAACTCATGATCCAAAAACATGAGTAAACGTTGTCGCAGATCTGTATCTCGACTTGATTTCAGACCGTACACCCATAGAAGTGCTTTCAATCCATCACTGTTCAATGTATGTATGCTTGCTTTTTCACATTGTTCATTCACTCTTCCTGTATACTGCAAATAATCCTCGTTTTCCATCTTTTCCATTGTCAAACAGTGATATCTGGTAGTGAACACAGACGTCTTGACATCAAACAAATCTCGCAATGTTTTCACTGTATCATCAAAACTAATGTTTCCAGTAGATTCAGGTAAAACATGTCGCTTGTATCGCTCGAAAACATCATCACATAACTTGCCAAGTAACAGTCTCACTCTTGCTTTCTCATCCAAGCTTGCACCATCAATAGTAAATACATCACTGAACCGGTCAAACCAACGGCTAAACGTACAGTTACTCTCCTCATCAAATACAAATGTACTCATTCGCGCATCCAAATCAGCCATAATACGGGACGTATCACTTTTGCCACTCTTCATATCCAACAATTGCTTAATTTGCTCTTGCTGTTGCCGAATAATTTACATCAAATCCACATTTTCATCACCATCCCTTTTCACCATTGTGAACAATTTTTCAATCAAATATCACCGATGAAGAAAAAATTCGCGTTGAATACTTGCACTCCTGATCACCAACTTGTTGTATCAAATTGCGATCGACTCACTGGCACTGATAAAGAATTGTCGCGTGAATAAATTTTGCTATCCTGATCGCCACTTTGTTGTGTATTTTGCCCGTTATTGTTAACTCGTAAGTGTGGTTGCTAATCACACTTGTACTCACTTCCAGTTTCCCTATTATCTTGTAGAACAAACTCTAGTAATAAGATATTTATTCTATAGATAACAAACAATAAGAAAGATAATCACTTGCTACAATAACTTGCTATACGAACTCTGGTTCTATACAGAACTTGCACTCAACTAGCTAGATTCACTAGACTAGATACTAGAACTCACAAGAACTCACAGCTCACACGAACTGGGCTCGAACTCACTAAGAACTAGAGCGCACGCCTTTTATAGACAAGTGGGCGTGGCTCGACTATTCTAGAACACGTGAGAAATAGTATACAATATGCAGAGACATAGACACGTTAGGGTGAGAGAGTGTGCGGGCGCAAGAGAGCCAGACCACGAGAGCCAGACGCACGAGAGTTATAGACGCAGAGAACATTGCGCGAGGCGCAGACATGACGTAATACTCACGTAGATGATTAACATAATCAACTACACAACAGTAACAAAACACAAGAACAGAAAAATAGGAAGACACAACAAAAATAAACGGAACACAAACAGAATCGGATCTATATCGTCACAGCAAACGTCAACAAAATAATATATTCTATTGTGGACCATGTGCCATAATATAGTGTGTAATATAACTGGCTCGGGCCTTCACCTCTTCACCGGGTCTTGGAAATAGCCATACGCTAATAATCGAAACATGCAGAGGACCCAGGCAAGTTCAGTTCAAAATATGGAATACAAAATATCATACATTTTCGAAAGTCACACTCCGGCAAGGTGTGACTTTTTTACAGAAGCGAATCCTTTATCGGATTTGACTACGTGAATCAGCGTTATTTGGTAAAAATTACGCGACTTTTCCCGACACTGGCGAAATTTTACTGACTATCTGAATGAATGACGATTTATTCAGTCAATGAAAAGAGACCACGTAGTGGTAACTACAAAAGGGTACAACAAACGAAACGGAAATTCCATACTCTACCAATAACTGCTCATTAGTAGAGTACGGTCTTATTTCAATGTTTTTCCCACCTTAGAATAGAATAGAATGTTTATTCGCGATTGAAAACGTGTCTTTCCACATTGGTATATGTGTCACTCCAATTACGACAAAATGGAGATATGGAAGATAAAAATAGAATGTAGTGTATAGTTTACTCTGTTACGCGCTCATTATATAATGTGCACTTTTGCAGTATGGCACAATTGAAACGATGATTGTACCGAGAAGTTTGTAGAATAGGAAAATAGTGATGTCACAAATATGAACATTTGTTTTTGAAGATATCATTTAGATTAGCTTGTTTTGTTAGATTGGGACTGTATGAATGTTGGTTTAGTCATGATAGGATCAGAATGATGAGATAAGCGGTCACAAAGTGTTGGTGATAATGGGGCAGTTTATTGGATGGTGTTGTTGAGGGTGTGAAGGTCAGTCATGTTTCATGTAACTCGGCAGTAAAGTACTTCGATCATTCAATCGATCATATGAAGTACTTCGATCAGCATCCAACAATGCACTCCCATGTCGATCTTCGGTAGGTAAGCACACTTATCCCTCAACATTTCGTAGATCAGAGATACAGCGGAAGCCAACCTTCACCTCGTCTAACATTATCCAATTTTACCTAATACGACATAGATGACATTTGTGACCACCTATATACCTAGGACATAGTGTATAATGAGCGCGTAACAGAGTAAACTATACACTACATTCTATTTTTATCTTCCATATCTCCATTTTCTCGTAATTGGAGTGACACATATACCAATGTGGAAAGACACGTTTTCAATCGCGAATAAACATTCTATTCTATTCTAAGGTGGGAAAAACATTGAAATAAGACCGTACTCTACTAATGAGCAGTTATTGGTAGAGTATGGAATTTCCGTTTCGTTTGTTGTACCCTTTTGTAGTTACCACTACGTGGTCTCTTTTCATTGACTGAATAAATCGTCATTCATTCAGATAGTCAGTAAAATTTCGCCAGTGTCGGGAAAAGTCGCGTAATTTTTACCAAATAACGCTGATTCACGTAGTCAAATCCGATAAAGGATTCGCTTCTGTAAAAAAGTCACACCTTGCCGGAGTGTGACTTTCGAAAATGTATGATATTTTGTATTCCATATTTTGAACTGAACTTGCCTGGGTCCTCTGCATGTTTCGATTATTAGC
The DNA here is from genome assembly GCA_964036275.1 of Litoditis marina. NCBI lineage: Eukaryota > Metazoa > Nematoda > Chromadorea > Rhabditida > Rhabditidae > Litoditis > Litoditis marina. Next base: position 30,314,355 of record OZ038433.1, read on the forward strand.
GTATGGCTATTTCCAAGACCCGGTGAAGAGGTGAAGGCCCGAGCCAGTTATATTACACACTACATTATGGCACATGGTCCACAATAGAATATATTATTTTGTTGACGTTTGCTGTGACGATATAGATCCGATTCTGTTTGTGTTCCGTTTATTTTTGTTGTGTCTTCCTATTTTTCTGTTCTTGTGTTTTGTTACTGTTGTGTAGTTGATTATGTTAATCATCTACGTGAGTATTACGCGGCGAGAGCTCATTGGAGTGCCACAACCACGTATTGAATGATGATATCTTCGTTTTCTTGACATAACCATGGAGCAAGCAGTTTCTCTGAGGATTGCATATTCTTTGGACGAAAATTGGGAACCATGACAGAACAGAGGAAGCAACAACTGAAATTTCAGATTGAGTAAATTGGTAAATCATAACACTTTTATCTTGGATAGAAACTCTTGCTGCTCTGTGACAGACATAGTCGCACGATAAAATGATACCGGTAGAAAACTAGACCAACGACTAATTCTCATAAAATATGAGTGATAGTATGCATTGAGTTTGGTGAAGTCTATTTTAACTTCAAATCTACTAGTTCGGCCTCCTATTGGGCGCAAAACAAAAAAATTGGAAAATTTTAAAGGTGACCTAATTTCCAAAATTTGTTTGAAATTGAACAGGTCTATTTTCACTCTTCTTACAGCTAGGTACTCTAGTTTGAACATGTTCAATTGAACACGTTGCACGCAACCCGGTTGCTTGTATATTTCGCCTTTCCCCAATGAGTGCCGGCCAATTACACAAGCAACCGGGTTGCGTGCAACGAAAATGCAACCAGGTTGCATGTGTAAACCGCCACAAGTGCCACTTTCTGTTACAGGGGGACAGAAACGAAAGTGAATATGAAATAGCTGCTCAAGAGAAACCGATAACTACAAATTTTAATTCAAACTAACGAACCTAATCTTAATACGGATCACATGTTTTAGCCGGTTTTGGCGCGCGCAACGTCGAAGCAGGACGATTATGTGGACCAATTCTGTGTCACTGGTCTTTTAAACTGCAATTGAAAAATGTATTGCAGTTTAAAGGACTGAAGCGTTGGCATTGGTCCACATAACTGTCCTTCTTTAAGTTCAGGTACCCCGGGGGTACCTAAACCAGCTTTCCATTCTGCTCTCCTTTAATTTAGATGAATAAATGTGTATATTTCAGTCTCGTCCTTCTGTCTCGATCTCGGGTACCTGTAGCCAGAAGGGAAGCCCGTTTATCTTTGGCCGAAATAAGGCGTGGAAGTCGCTGGTTCGCCTGCCGGCTGAGGGCCAGAATTCGGTGGAGACTTCGGTCATGGTTGACATCGACTTCACCGTCACAAACATGTTCGGTTTCAGGTAAGTAAAGGGTGAATTCTATTTGTAACCGGGGTTTTTGGTACCTAACCAGTTTTTGGTAACCTTTTCCCGTTATAGGTAACCGGTAAGTAACCTAAAACTAAATTTCGGTTACCGTACAAACTAACGGTAAAAACCACATTTTGTGTTAGAAAAAAGGTAACCGGTTTTTCACCTAGTGAGGTAACCGAATAAATAGGTTACCAAAAACCGGTCAGGTTACCAAAAACCCGGTTACATAGAGAATTCACCGTAAAGTACACGTATAGGACAATATCCAAATCTTTGTTGTTTTCGATTTTGTTACAGCCCGTAGTGTCGAGCTTCGAGGCGCAACAAAGACGTCTCGGGTTTGTACAGTGTGGTCCAGCTATGTTTTTGGGCCAATAGTAAACGCACGAGGACTACAAAATCGATTAATGGTAAATGTATACCTGTACGGTTTTAGCTAGCAAAGTGAGCAGCAGATTCAAAATGTGTCTCGTTTTACCAGATTCATTTCTCCAACCGGCAAAATATACAGTCGCCGCCCTAATTGGTGAATTAGTGGGGCACCTTGTGCAACTCCGGCAATGAACAATCACCCAACAGTAAATGGAGGGTGATAGTACATACCCGGAACTGTAGTACAGGTCCTTCGCAACCTATTCTCGATCAGCGTGGGGGGCATTGTACATTACTCCCGTTAAACCTTCATCTCCCGGTTCCCTTCCCTCTATTATTCACCATATTTGTGCCACGCGAGGTGAAAATTGTTGTTTTCCCTAGTTATTACTGAAGTATTGTTAATCTGTCTCTTTACCTTATTTATTTCGATGAAAATGTGTTTTTCAGGTCTCACAATCGATTTTCGTACGACTTCACGCAAGCCAACCGGGATTCCGACGTGGTGTTCAAGTTCAGGCATCACAGTGTTTTCCTCAACTGCAGTGTACGTAATTTGAATTTTTTTCTCTAAACGGTGATAGGACAACCGCATACGTCAGTAAGGTTCGCCTATTCGACAGAAATTAGTCCGTTTTTAGACGAAGAAACACGTTAAAATTATGATTTTGCTTAAAAAATGGACAATTGTTTTTCATTTTCGGCGACAAAGTAGTCCGTTTTTTCGGTGTATGGACAACCGACAGATGAAGGGAACTGTTAACTGCTCTATATAGCAGTGATAACCTAAAAACCGTGGTTACCGGGGCTAACAAAACGGTTACAAACCAGAATACCTGCTAAGTTGCCTGCGATCCTGCGAATGGTGAATTTCGCCGATGCTGCAGAATAAACAAAACATAACATTAATTGACATATGCGATAGATTAAGAAAATACAGCAATGCAGAACCCAATAAAGACATATTGAGTTCGAAACTATTATCGTTGTAAGTTATCGTTGTAGTTTGGTCTCAAAACACGTCGTTGTCCAGGAATCATACATCGTCTTCTAATGGGATAAAGGGTCACGAACAAATTCATGTGAACAATAGGGACGAGTTGAAAACTGACAAATGTTATGTATAATAGGCTGTAAACAAGCGAAATACAGGTAAAAAGCGCAGTTTTGGACAGGTCAGGGTTGGATATTTCGATTCCAATATGAGACCCTTGGCGGTGTATGTCACGAGTTTCGATAAAAGCAATGGGATCTAACTGCAAACACAACGAGGTGGCGCAAGATATATTGGTTTGCTTTGGAAAGAGTAATAGTCGTACTACCAAATTTTTCTGATTTCTTTTTTTTTCAGTTCCTGTCTTTCCACTCGGAATATTTTTCGGCCACAAAGGATCGTCTCTGTGACATGAATCGAGATTCGAATGGATTTCCCATTGTAGAAGTTAAGGGAGTGAGGACCAAACAGTTTATTGAATTGATGGAAATTGTCTACCCATCAAGACATGAAATTACAGGTATGGGGTTTTGAACAGACTACTCTCAGTTCAGGTTGACTAGACTGATCAAGTAATATAGAACAAGAGTTCTTTCAGTTAGGTCAGTTCAAAAACGACCATCATGAGATATTCAAAGAATACTAGTGATGCTACAAGGGAGCGAGCGACAAAATCTAAATGCAACCAAATTTGTCGTTTTGGTTACGTTAAGTGATTTTGGTTGCATTTGAGATACAATAGTTTATTACGGGATCAGAATCGGTAATTGTCAATCTGAACTATATTATACTGTACGCAAGTACAGTATACTGTTAGTCAATTGCACAGTCACGTGATACATGCTAAACACAGCAAAACTCAGAAACGTGCAATGACAAAGTGCACAATTCTTCAGTAGAATGCTAACTTGGCGTGACTATTGATTTTACCTCTAGTGTATGTTCATACTTTCTCACTTTCAGATGAGAATGTCGAGTACATTTTGGTGTTGGCCGATCGATTCGGCTTTGAGGGTGTGTTGGAGAATTGTGAGAAGTTTCTGATGTCAACTAAATCGGAAACTGAGGTCATCGCAAAGTTGCACTGGTCCTCGCAGTACAGCATGACGGAACTGCAGGTCAGTTCGACGTACAATGATATTGATTTTTTTTTATTAACGCTCTTATTAATACTTTTTTTGATCTTTTGATAGAAACCCGATCGGGTTCGGCCAAAATATCATTTTGTGCCGAAATATTGGAAGCTGTTTGGTAGTACAAGCCCGGGCCGTACTTTTCACGTGGGCGTATCACGTCAGACAACAATGCTCATACGTATCGGTTCAGGTAACGTTTTACGCCGACTTAAAATGTATGTGTCTTGCGTAATGCATACTTCGAGTTGCCCTGTTAGGAACTAAGATTAGAAATCTATAATCTCAATCGATAATCATAGTTTGTCTGTACTTTTGCATCTATCATTTCGGCATCCCTTTAGAGAATAAAAAAAATTACAGCGTTCGATCAATTTCATTCATTTGCTCTGCGTGGTCAGTTTATCAAATTTCATGCTGTTTTTTGGCTTTTCCTGAAGCACAACTGGTTTTGATCGGTCCACTCATTTGTCCTTAGTGAAAGTAGGACGATTATGTGGACCAATCCCGGCGTATAGGATTTGTCAAACCGTTGTGGACACCGTACCATCGATTTTGTATGGGACGGGGTTTGGCGAGCGGCCAGTTCGTCTGCGTATCATTGATCAACACACTCTCTCAACTGCTGGCAGATAGTCAACGACCGCTCGCCCCGCATCGCTCAATCAATTGAACCCTCTGCTGTCTTTATGGGGTAAATGGCGACTATATCTGTCCTTTCAACTTCAATTGAAAAATGTATTGCAGTTTAAAGGACTGAAGCGTTGGGATTGGACCACATAATCGCCTTTCTTCAGGTGTCCAAAACAGCTTCTATCGGAAACGGACAAATCTCCGTTGTAGTGTGATCTTGATACACGCCACGAATAATGGCATGCAACCAAAAAGCAGAAAGATCAAACTACAAACACAGCTGATTAGCGCAACATACCCGTATTACCCGATATAGACGTGCGTTGGGGAGGGCTAACCCTATACTGCCTAATTGTGCAGTATTTGCATACTTATTGATTTTCAGGAGTGGTGTTTGGCGCAGTTCAAAACTCGAGCCGATTTCGATAGGATGAGACGATCCAGCATCTACAGAAACTCTCACCTCTCGGCTGATGTGTTGAAGGCTCTCTGGGATAGATCTTTCGATCTACCTAGATGATTCTTGCTTTTTTACCTACGTGTTGTGCATATTACTATACCCGTGTCCTTTTTCACGCTACTCTGGAGATTGACCAAATAGTTTATATGTTCTGAAGTTGGAATGTTGACTTTTGTTTAGAGGTTTTTTCATTTATTTCATTTTGTCAAAGTGTCATCGAACATCGTAGTTCAAAAAAAATCTGTCTATAGGCTACCTGTGGAACATTAAAAACTGTACTATTTTTGACAGTTTGGCACGGTTGCTTATATTTGTAATTTGGAGTTGATTTTCGAAATTTTCAATAAAATCATATTTTTCCACTTGAAAGTTTTGTTTACATAGATTTTGTAGAAAAGTCTTATTCAAAGGTCATAGATTAACGTTGGAAAAGTCTGAAAATAATTTCACTTTCTCCTGGACACTAACGTGCACATCAACGTATATTTTTCATCGCAACTGGGGAACTGGGATTCGTACAGTATGATTCAAAAACGTTCACTCTCTTTGAACCACAATCTCTATTTCAAACCTTCACTCACAAAACATCACAGTTTTCTGTTCATTAGTATCATTGTTTTCGTTTTGGTCAAACCTTAAGATAACATGATCCCATCGGTCGAGAAACCAGTTTTTGATGTGGCGAGTGTCCGTTTTTCGACTGACGAGAGAGAACTGACTGAAAAAAAACCAAGAAAAAGACAAACTGTCATTATGCGCCATTCTGCTGTGTTTATAGTTGTAGCTTGATCGAGAGAAGCACAAGTCGTGGAACTGCTGTGATTTCCTAATCAGACTACAAATCGAGTCTGTGCATTGGTCACTCTCATTCCAGCTGAAACTGAGTGGAAAACTGAATACATAGCAAGAGAAACACAGAAAAAAATATGACAAACATTTTTCTGAGTTTATCTTTGTCACTTCTGCTCATAGACAACCCTCTGTTTCTCACTCGAACGATCGGATCTCGCAAGACACCAAGCTCCTCCTCGCCCAGAGAAGTATTCTACGGGATACTCCTACCCGGGACCCTGTAGCCTTTGCCTCTCTCAAAAGAATGCAGACGCCGCATCAAGGACGATCACAATCAATACCGCACCTCGAGACTGTTGCTTGCGCTGAACTTCGCAAGAGCCTGAAAACTACCTCTCGCAGACACACCAACTACTGATACCTTCCATCAAGGACCCCGACGGCGTCAGAATCACATCCCGCAGAGGAATTGGAGAAGAGTTTGTGAAATTCTACTCCAACCTGTACAGTTCTTCTTGGCAAGGACCTACCTTCACACCCCAACAACCACAGGCTGCCGAAACAGTCCCCTTCGTACTTCCAAGCAAAGTCCGATCGGCCATCGAGTCCTCGGCTAGTGGCAAGGCAAGCGGTCCTGACAAAATCTCGATCGACGAAATCAAATCCATGGGTCACGAACTCCACAAAGCTCTAGCCGAACCTTTCTCGGTGTACCTTGCAGCCGGATCCATTCCGACAGCCTGGAAGTCTTCGTCCATGTCGCTCATCTTCAAAAAGGGCGACAAAGAAGATATAGGCAACTACCGTCCGATATCCAGCCTTCCTGTGATGTACAAGATCTTCTCCAAAGTTATCCTGGACCGGTTACGGAAAACCTTGGACTCTGAACAACCCCTAGAACAGACAGGGTTTCGTCCCGGCTTTAGCACAATGGATAGTATACAAACAGTCACGAGGGTTATCGAGGCCTGCAGAGAACACAAGATAGACCTGGTCCTGACCTTCGTTGACTACAAGAAGGCCTTCGACTCCGTTGAAGTCGTACCGATGCTCCAAGCCCTGGAAAACCAAGGAGTCCACCACCAATACTTGAAGATCCTAGAAGAGTGTTTATCCGGCACATCGACTACTATCCGCCTCTACGACAGGAAACTCACAATCGCGATCAACAGAGGCGCCCGCCAGGGTGACCCTATATTGCCTACAATCTTCAGCGCAGTTCTCGAACACGCTCTCAGGAACCTCAACTGGCAGAAACACGCCCTTGACACCAACCCACTCCGACAGCTACGAGGAATCAGAATCAATGGCCGACAATTACACCATCTACGCTTTGCCGACGACATAGTAATCTTCAGCAAATCTCTAGCCGAAGCTAGCTCCTCCCTTAACGAGCTTAGTGCAGTCGGCCGCGAAGTTGGCCTGGAGATCAATTTGAAGAAGACCAAGTACATGTCCAACTTCGTTCCCACCAACGCCGAGCTGAGAGTCGGACAGTCCAACATCGAGAGATTAGACCGCTATACCTTCCTAGGGAGATCGATCAACATGTCGAACGACCTCACACATGAACTATTCCGTCGAAGAAGCGCCGGATGGGCTGCACTATACAACATCATGCCGGTCATCTCGACCTCCTCCGACTCCAACTTGAAACGGTCTCTCTTCAACACCCACGTCCTCCCAGCAATAACCTACGCATCCGAAACCTGGGCCCTTACCGCGGCCTCCGAAAACCACCTCAGAGTAACTCAAGCTGCTCTCGAACGAAAAATGGTCGGAATCCCGCTGAGAGTTCAACGCGACAGACAACTCCACAACTGCGATATTCGAGCTATGTCAGGAGTCAACGATGTAATCGTCCAAGCCAACTCGAACAAACACAGATGGGCCGGTCACCCCATGAGAAGACAGGACGCCAGATGGTCCACTTCCACCGCGACCTGGTACCCCAGGGACGTGCGCCGCCCAGTTGGCCGCCCTCCCATGCGCTGGTTCGACTCGTTGGCATACAGAAATAATTCTTTCAAGCTTTTCCTAAACAGGCACAATGGAACGGTCCGGGCTGGTCTCCTCCATTGGTCCAGCTTAGCACAAGACAGATCGAAATGGAAAGCAAATTGGGTTCCGCAGAAGAGCAACCGCTCCCTGAGGCACGGGACAACTAAGTAACTAAGTAAGTAAGCTAATTCGGGAAACGGTTGTGTTTTCTTGATCAAACTTCAACTCAAATGAAAACGTTCCTAAATGTCAGGACTGCCGTGGGCTGAGTTTTTCTTACTTCCAATTCTTAAGGTTTCGAATCCTCATCACATAGGAACAGGAATACAGAAAAAACTTTAACTCGTCAAAAATTCACTGCCATATATTATGGGGGGAGAGGGTTATTGTTGTATTATATCTAAAAACTAAAAATGGGTTATCAGAAACCGGTGGATACCCCCGCCCTTACATTTTGATAAAACGTACGTCTGTCCTTGTCGAGAATCTGAAGTTGTTGCTGCCAGTCGAGGCAGACTCGTTCTGGAAAGTATTGCTGCCAGTCGATGACGAATCTTCACAGAACGACGAGTTGTACTGGTTCGGAGACAGCTGTAACATATCAAGTTTCCAGTTAATTCAAATAACCTCTTCTCTTTCAAGTGTCACGCGAAGCTTTCAGCTGAAGTTTCCATTCTCTTCTAAGTTGCACGCGAAGTTTTCAAGGACAGTCTAAGAGAGAAATTAACTTGTCACAGATCATCTACGAGCAATACATCGCCAACAAGGGAAGAATTATTCTGGTTAGGTAGTGGCAGAAATCGTACGCACAAGCCTCAGAATGACGGGTGACGCCTTAGCCACTACCCCATTCTGACACATTGTGAGAGATGGTACGGTCTTTGTATTATGAGGGATGAATATATCTCAATTGCTGGTTAGTCTAGAAACGCACATCTACCACAAAACACAGCAAGGTAATACTGTGGACTACGACCTTAGTACGGTGTGAGTCTGGCATTCCCTCCACTTTACAAACAAAACAATGAGTGACAACGTTTGCACAGGCAAATTTATAAGTTTTCCATAAATTTCAAATTTTCTCACTTTCTCACTCTCTCTCTCTCTCTTTCTCTCTCTCTCTCTCTCTCTCTCTCTATTATAACAAAACCCACACTGGAGTCTTTCTTTCCACTATTTTCTGTCGAATCGCTCTCGCTGCTGTTGAAGCTGGCGTTGGTCTTTGTGGAATCAGGGAAGCCTCGTCTGGGTTGGTAGCCTCTCCCGATACACTCATCTTCATTGTTTCCTCGGCAGTTAGACTGAAACAGATGGGAATTATTGATTGATATTGATCACTGTTCAATAAACAAGCTGCATGGTTTTTTTTCTACACATTGTTTATTTATCTACTACTCCATAGAAAGAGTGTAGTTGATATCTCAGAGGCAGGCTATAGAGATAATCAAACCGTTGTGGCCACCGAACTATAAATTTTCTAGGGGGTCTAACTAGAACAGCGATAAGAGCAACCGCGTTATCCTCAAGTCATTCTGTGCTCTGCTGACAACAATCAACTAGCGCTCGCCGCTCTTGTGGTTTGATCAAGTTCAATTCTTCTTTTCCACAATCACCGATGTGTATACATATCTAAATACAACTATGGTAACCACTGTACCATTTTAAAAAGTTGCTCACGTTCAAAATGAATCAGTAATAGTTTCTCATTATACGATATCATTCAAATTGTGAGAAATCTAAAACTGAAACTCGGTTTCACCTGATTAGCTGAAAGGTGAATCATCTTGTATATCATGAGATGAACACACGTTCATTAAAAAATCGAGCCAAGACACCTCAAAACGTAGAGAGCCTAAACGCCCAGCTCAGTTTGATAGAAAAGTGCGTAGGTAAGTTTACGTAGTTCGTAGGCTCAAATACGCTCGTACACAACTCAGAGCCTATAAGCACTAGAGAGGAAAGATGGGCAGGTTCTCATCTCTTATTAACATTAGTTTCGGACTAAAGGGAGGTGATGATAATTCAAATCGATAATCGTCCAGACCAAATAACAGCGCTAGGATATCCAAATATCTCGCTAGTTGCACACTTTCGGTTTACTTTCTGCCCACCTTTAACTGTACGTTTTTTATTACTTGCACAGTCTGTCTCTGTGCCGCGAAAATAAATGAAAGATGTGCGTAGTAGTCTCGATTTTGTAGCCAGCTAGAAGTAAACTCTAGGGGTGTAGGATTGTTGAAGACGAGTCAAAAAATAGACAACTAGAAATTTCGAATTCGATTAACAATCCTAATGCGTTCCAATAGATACCGCGGAGATCGAACCCTGAACGCTAACCAACCACGAAATCGCAGTTTGATTACTTGTTCGAACTGTGGTAGGGAACTGTGTGTCTACCGTTCTTGAAAGATCAGACAAAATTGAATTCATTCATTTATTGGGTTGTTAATTCATCTACATTCAAAAAATGTGGCACTCGCTCATCCGAAAAAAGGGAGAAAAACACGATGTTCAAAAAAGAAAATAAGATCATAGTGGTACCCGATGCATTCGTACTGCTCGATCAGAGGTCTCGTGTAAAATAGTTGAGGAATGTGGTTGGACATAGTTTGAAGTTGAGCTGTAGAACCGAGTGAAAGTTCGGGGGTATGAGTATTAGCCGATGTATCGATTGGACAGAATACCCCCCTACCGGCTTAGCCGATGAAAACCCCTCGATTAAAATACGTCGGCGTACATCCCCACTTCAATCAGAAGAGTATTCTTAGTCCGGTAAACTAGAGATAGAGCTGATAGCCATATTTGTATTACTTGCGAAAAAGATCATTCGCTTTGTAAGAAGTTAAATTACGGAAGTTCCATCATGACCACGTTTGTGAACATGGTACAATAGAGGGCACCTGCGTACAGGGTTTGAATAGTTTTTTTAAATATAAATTGAGAGAATCAAACTACAAACACGTGAAAGGTGTCTCATGTACAGCAACACTCTCGAACGTAACCCTAACTGCCAAGGTCTTAGTGGGAATGAAGAGAACTTCACAAATGAAATCTCACCCGATGCATTCGTACTGGTCGAGCAGAGGTCTGATGTGGAATAGTTGGGGAATGTGGTCTGACATTGAATCGCGATACAATGGCGAGAAATGAGACGAATTGAGGAGATAACAACTGCCTCCGTCATCACACTATATCCTCTTTTTCAATGAAACCCCACTTCATTTAGTAGAATGTTAAGATGATCGAAATCTCTCGAATCACCATTTCTGTTCAAGGTGCTATTCAATCTATTTCAAAGCACAGTCAATCATTTAGATGGGAAACTACAAACTACGACGAACGACCAACCGCGTCACCATCTGTGTGCCTTAGTAAGTATAGAAGCTATTTGACTGAGAAAACACCTTTGAGAGTTTGGTGAATACTATCGTCATATACAACTGTGTGTACGAACTAAAGGCCGAAACAACAGACGATATTTTAGAATAGATATTAGGGTTGTTAAAGTCGAACTCGAAACTCGACTCGACTCGAAAAAACTCTGAATTTTTCGAGTCGAGTCGAACTCTAAATTCCCCAAAACTCGGAAACTCGAAAACTCGAAATATCCCAAAACTCGAAATCTCGCCGAATAAATTTTGTACTCGATTAAAAACTCTAATAGACATCGTGTAAAAGTGTCTAGAGATTACTGACCATTACTATGTAACATTGTAAACAGGCTACAACTTGAACATTTACAAAGAATAAAAACACCTTCTCAACAAACTTGCTTCCGTTGACATGTACGCAATGTATCGCGTACATATCAACTTGTCGATTCCGACTTGCCTCTCCTAAAACATGCGCTGTGCGCTGCTCTCACTTCCTGCCAGGATTCGAGTACCGCCAAATAGTGCGCAGAGCAAAGAGACGCAGAATGGGATGAAGGTGTCGGGCAGTTCTTGCTTATATACTCTGAATCAAGAGGTAAAAATCTACCTGATTTTCACAGGAAAATAAATATTTTTAGTCGGCAACCAAATTGAGCTGACAGTGGATCCCGTTCAAACACAAAACGACCATTTCCAAACTCTACGTCAAACTTGGAAAGTCTGATAGAATTTTTAGTTTTTGCCTTTCTGTTCTATGTAAAAAACTTCATATTCGGTTCATACTTTTTCAGGGGCAGCTGGCGAGAGCGTTGTTAAAATTTACCTTCAAATACTTAAGTAATAAAACCCATCGACACGCTTTGGCGGGAAAAGTTTTGCTGTACCGCAGCGTGAACGTGACAAACTGTTAAAGAAAGCATTCCGCTATGATCTGAAATTCACGAAAATATAACATAAAAATGTTCACTGAGACGCAACTCGACATGCTTCCTTCAATTTCCGATTATGGTAGGTGATAAAATGTACTGAAAATATAAGGCCGTAGGATCATTGTGACTAAATACGCTCTAAGAGCATTTTGTTCGTTATTCTTCTGACTTCCTTATAGTGCCAAATTTATAATATTCTGCCTCTCGCCGGAATCGAACCTGCAAGTAAAAGATTAGTAGCAGGGCGCTAACGAGTGCGCTATTAGAGCACATAATCGGGCAAGATTTGGAATCGAAGACATGTGTGCGTACACAGCGGAAAGTGAGATATACAGTACCCTCCCGCCTTTCCGTTGGCGCCGACTATAACATACTTTTCTAGTTTTTATTTGTAAAAGTTTCAAAAGACTTTTTGTTTTCTCAAACGTTATAACACTTATACATTCTACTAATTGGTACAGATCTCATTGGTTATCAAATTGTTACTGCTTTCGTAACTCTCATGGGAGTATGTAACTGTTTATCACTTCCGTGTCTGTGTTAACTAGTAGGCGGATAGGGACGTCCAAGATACAACTAATCTTTCACTGTTTATTTTTCATTATGATATGTTGTTCCGAATCTCAAATTAAAGGGGGTCTGCATTGAATTTCCAAATAAAAGATCGAACTGAGACAGTTCGATATATGTACTTTTCTTACTGAAATGTTCAATTCAAAGTTCTATTTTCAAAATTTCACCAATTTTTCGCTTACGGTCAGAGACGCAGAGGATGATTTGGAGTGAATAAATATTGATTGCGCGCACTTCTCTGACTCTCATGCCTTTTCGGCTAACGCCGTTAGCCAAATCCGGCATTCAATGCAGCCCCCCTTTAAATGTTTTTTCCCTGAAAGTAGATGAGATGCTTTTCGTATTAAATATTATAATATAGGATATAGGAAGTGATTCAAAAATGATGGTTGACTAGTGACTAGAAACGCATGCAAATAATCCTTAAAAAATGTGACTATAACTCTTCCGAAAATTGTTTTCTATATTCCATTTCTGGGCTAGTGTTTACTTGTTTTTGTCATCATTTACGTTATTTTTTTTCCGAAGGTGGAACCATTCTCGTTGGAAGATGAACGTATATGAAGATAGTGAATGTATTTTGTTTGCTATTTTAAGTTTCGAAAATCTCTTTGCAGTTTTCGGTGAAATATGGTGCCGACTGAACTACCCGCAGTGCTCAGACTCATTGACATTGGCTTGGCTCTGCTCGGGATCATTACCACTGTCCTGTTTCTGCATGGCATAGTCGTTTCCGGAATGATACACAAGAACGCGAAATGAGTTGCTCAGTTGAATAACTTGGGTAATTTGTGCCCAATGCAGACTTTGAAACATCTGTCGCCTACGCGGTTCAAACGAAACGCTAGGTCGATTTCATGCTTATGAGTACATATAACATGCCAGCACCTTGACCCCATCCGGCGCCTCTCACTGTGCGCACTACTCTGAGACTGTCGTACCTCGGCGGGATCTCAGAGAGGAGAATGAGAATATGGTTGAGGAGATGCAGTTGGGATAAAATGACCGGCATGTTCATGGAATACAAATAATTATTTACGCAGTGATGAACAAGCAAAACATAGTTGATGATGTTTCCGTTCCTACCCATCTTTTCACCACAGTTCCAACGTGTGCTGTAGAAGTTCCTTTCGATTGCAGGATCCTAATGTCCGTGCACTGTTTTTCAATGTTCGCGATTTCCATATCATCAATGTCGAAAACTATTTCTCACGTACTTCAACAGGTTCTTTCATCACCTTCCAGATTCAAAGGTTAGTTTGCTCAGGTTCGTCAATGAAATTAATTGTTGATCAGAAAAGAGAGAAAAGTGAAGGAACGTTTGGATTGAGCACATTGAAACGTTGCATGCTCACGTTTTCCAGTTGAAATGTATGGCATAGGGTTAGCTCTTGTCAGAGAAAGCCTACAATTAAATAAGCAGAATTAGTTTAAATGACATACATGAATCATACATGAATGATTGAATGAATTAAAGGTAATAAATACTATCTATGAAGTTAATATTGACTAAGTTTAAAATGAAATACACCGTTTCGGCCCCAAGGTGTAAGTTTCCCTATACCGATGCGTTTGTAGTTTGATGCCGTTGCATTTCGGTTAAAGTTCGCAAACTTGGCGTGGATCGAGATCAAAGCACAACGGAGATTTGGTCACTTCTCATACTGTTGTTTCAGTTATTGTACACGAAACCGGGTTCTACATGATTTCGTTTCTGTCTTTTTTCATCGGCATCGAGCAACTTCTGACGATCCTCCTACCGCGTTGGGCAGATGTTGGTTCACATTTGTTTGTTTTTCGTTTATTGAAAAATGTTGAAAAACATCCATTAGGTGTGAACAGAGCATTCATTCAGGCCAGAACAGAGCATTACGCTCGTTGCTTATACTTTCTGGTGAAGAACACAGTTTTGTGATTTGCATCCGTTGCTTTACGGTTGAAATTCGTGAATTATGCCGTTATCAAACTACTACGACATTTTGTTCACCACTGTCACATAAAATAGGATAAGGTTTTTTTTTGCAAATTTCGCCACATTTCTCTTCAGAGCGCTCGTAGTTCGATTTTCACCGTTGTTTTTGCTCTCGTTTCCCTCGTCCTTTCTGTGGGTATCGCCACCTCGATTCACATTTGTAAGTTCAAGTTTTGGTTGCGAGAGTCAAAAACTGTAATACAGGTTAAGATTTTGTCAAATAGTGGTGGACAGCGTACGGTCAATTTGGTAGGGGTAGGGGTTTGGCGGGCGGCCAAGTCATAAGCGTATCTCTGATCTACACACTCTCTCGTTTGCTGACAAATCATCAACGACCGCTCGCCCCTCATCGCTCAATCAACAGAGCCCTTTGCTGTCTTTTTCGGAGAATAACAGCGATTATATATGGGAATATGGGAAAATAGAAAATAAAACATTAAAGATGGTCTGGCAGGAACCCGATCTCATGTCTTGCGCTCCACGGTTAATTCAGTCGCCCTTGGGCGAATGCGCACAAAAACCAAGTTTTCGAATATCCGCAAATGAATTGTGATCAAATGTTGCGAAAAACATCAACAACTTAATTTTTGCAGCGCGTTTGCGTTGAAGCGACGGAATTAGCCGTGGAGCGCAAAGCATGAGATTGGGTTCCTGCCAGACCCCCTTTAACAAATGTGCACTTCGCAACTGGACGTTCGCGACCTAAGACTTTTCTCGAGCATGTTTTGCTTCAATGCGAAATTGCTATTTATACTTGACGTCGAACCAATACCAAAACCGCTCACAGTAGGATAGTGTTCTGTTTACCACAAATGTAAAGCATCTAATAATACCAATATTGTATTAATTAGACAGTTGTTTGTCTCACCAATTCCCAATAGAATTGGTTACTGTGTCTCAATTTTTAAAAATAGATGTTTTCCATTTCTGTGCGGAAGTGACAAGTCCTAGGAAATGACAAGTTTCACGTCAAATTAACTCAAGTTCAGATTCATTACAGACAGTTTTCTTTTAATAAATTAGAAAACCAGGTAAAAGTGCGCCAATAGTTGAGCTGAAATCTATCAACGTATCTGTAATGAGAAAAGGAGAGTACATGAATCGCATTAAAAGTGGGGCTGAAAAAAATAAAGGACTAAAAACTCAGTTATAAGCAAAGTGTGGCTTCAATAAATTGCTTCACTTGTAACTTTGTGTATTGTAGATCGCTACTATATTTCCACAAGTGCTTTCGGGAACATTCTCAATTGTCTATCAGCAATGGTAAGCATCATCTTATCCTATGTTTCTTAACAAGCTTCAGGAAAAACGTTTCAATTACGAACATTCATGGAAAGTATAATAGCAGTGTATGGGTATTTTTATTTGCACAACAATTGGTTGATTCCCAGAAATCCATTGCAGAACTGAAAATAAAACCTATTGACAAGTGTTAATCTCATTTTAGATTTTGATTTATGTTTGGAAATGCAGTTCAAAGAAGTATACGGAGGAACTCGGGAGAGCTACGCTCGAGCGTCGATTTCAGGTCAGAAATAAGTACTTCATTTGAAATAATTTTCTACCCATGTCTATAAATTAGGAACGGTCCACAGAGTTAACGCGTAAATTTACATAGATCACTTCACATGACATTTACACTCAAACGCTGCGGAAGAAGCAAGTAAAAGTAGAATATACCAACTTTCTGACATTCAAAAAAACGTTCTTGTCTGATGTTGACTTTTGTGTTAACAGTCTGAATCCATTGCAAATCAAAAATCGTTATCAAACACGTAGACGTTCATGTCTCTACGTCGCTTCGTTTACTCAAATGGCCCCTAAAGAACATCCCTCACTTGAACTGAAAATCTAATCTCAAAAAATAACGAGAACTAGAACTCTGTCTTTACATGGGAGTTGGATTGTGAAATGGTTGCATTGACGGAGGTAACAAAGGCATGTGTCATACACAGCAGGAATTCCGAGTTACAGTAAGATTTGACGTTCCTTCGGCGATTACTATCTTGACTATTTTATAGATGTCTGGTGGATCCACGTGGACCAGAGCTATTCTACCGGCTACTATTGCCGGCGTCTCAGTCAAAGTCGTCAGTATGCTTTTCATTTGGCTGGTGATAAGTAACGTGAGAAACGTGACGGCAGTAGCATGGTTGATGTACGGCTATTACTTGGTTGGTTTTGTATAGATTTTAAATGACATTCTTCAAATTATTGATTGAATACAATATGTTTAAGTCAAATGGAATATTGGGTATTGGCTTCATCCTAGAGTTGTGGTCATTTTAGGATAGGTTGGTACACGGCGGGGTTCGGCGAGCGGCCAACTCATCTAATTTTGATCTACACACAGTTTTATCTTCTGACATCAACGTGCCTGCACTGCGCAATCAAATAGGTGTTTTGCTGTCTTTCATGAAGAAGTGCAGACTGTATACAACGGAATCAAAATAACGTTCGAATGTTCCGGCCAAACTATACACCGAAAATATTTATCTGTTTAGGTGTTGGATATTTATGTGATTTTATTCTCCTACTTGGTAATATCTCTTCATAAAAGACTTCGTCGTGCGACTATTTCTACTATCAATAGCTTTATATGCGTGCAGAAATGGAAAGGTACCGTTTTTACTATACATAAATGAAAGTGAAAAAAGTGTATTTATTCGCGTTTCAATTAAATATTTCAATTTCAGTTGACGTGGGAGCGAGCTCGTCAGGAAATCGCGTGGAGCCCCTTCAATCTCAGGAGGCTCATTTTAGGGCACTTCAGCAGAGCTGGAACTGAGATCATTCCATGTAGAATCTACTCTTCCGAGTCTTTGCTATTTGATAGTTCTCTTTATCCAGCTGCAGTACCAGTTTCAAAAAATAGTGAACAATGCGACTAGTTGATCTACCAGAGTACGTATGCTAGTAGATACCGGCTCTTTCACCCCATCCTGCTTCTTTTCAAACATACGCTATTTCTCTGCTCTCACATCCCGCTCGGATGTAAGAGACAAGAACTAGTGAGGCAGAGCGAGAGACGCAGGATGGGATGAAGGCGCCGGGATCTACTCGCATACGTACTCTGGTAGATCAACTAGTCACGTGAACAGTTGAAAGCTGCATTCTGTGAACATGTATTGAGAAACCTGGTATTCGTGTTACACGGTCAACGTGATTTGTACCTACTATACTATTTTCAATAATGTTTGTTACCATGTTCTCTCTAACATCACCCATTCTAGCAGCAATTTACTGTTATTATATTCACTTTACATTGTGCTTCTCAGCTCCTCCTCAGTACTTTTCCTCTCCTTACATTTAAAAACAAAATTCACATCCTGATAAGTGATAAAATATAATATATGCTTTACAGCATTCAACCTTCAGTATAGGTTTAAAATGCACGTTGGGCCTGATGTGCAACCTTTCGCAAATACAGCGTTTACGAAACATCTCGTAGTTGAGATTAACACTCTCCTGCTGGCCAGTTCCCTGTTGCATAGGCTTCAATGTAGTCAGCGGACTGATACAAAAAGCCAACAATACATTAACATAATTAGATATTATAAAAGATTTATTTACATAAATAAAGTGTCTTTGAACCATCTACAAAACCCGGATGAAATATTGAATTATCTTTTAGGAACTGGAGGAAAAAAAGACATTGAAATACGACCTCTAACGAAAAGCAGATTCTAAGCGTAATTCTTTGAAATCGAAAAGGCGTCAACGAGAAAGTGTTTTTGTGGGCTACTGCGCAATAAGAAAACTTCTAGGTACCGTTAAACGCCATGGTTTCGAAAATGTCTTATTCCAGGTAAAAAAATGATTGAAGTCTTCCTAGAAGTTTAATCGCTCCCGATCAAGTTTGATCGACAGTCACAAAGGATGTTACCAAGGTGCAAAACTACCGGTTATGGAAAACCAAGTTGGTGCGAAATATTGATAAGGAGACCGGAACACAACTTGAGCAGAGGTTCTGTTTCGGGCTGCTTTTAACTGTATTGAGATCAGTAATCACAAATAACTCGTATATCAGTTTGATCAGTCCACGTGACATTCACATGACAATGCCGCGCGACACGCAACGCGTCCAATCAAAAGTAGGATTAATAAAAAGTGGGGGGACCAACAAATGTGTGAGTTGTGTTTGGTTCGACCTCGATATCAGCAAAAAGTGAACGATACGAATTGCTGTGATACTGTAGCAGAAGTATTCTGCAAAAATAGAACAATACAAATGTTGCACAATGGTTCACGAAGCCCGCATGATATTTCAGAAACTGCCGAAGGGTATTTCATGTGTGCTTTGACGACATGCGTGCGTTGTGAACCATTGTGCAACATTTGTATTGTTCTATTTTTGCAGAATACTTCTGCTACTGTATCACAGCAATTCGTATCGTTCACTTTTTGCTGATATCGAGGTCAAACCAAACACAACTCACACATTTGTTGGTTCCCCCACTTTTTACTAATTGTCCTTTTTTTGCTAGTTGTATTCCTACAACTTCATATGTTGCCTATTCACAGAGTGAATCTTGTGAACTCATTATATTATTATGGAAATCTCAGTTTTGTGTGTGCACGAAGCCGAATGCAGACCGTAAAATTGCTGATGTTGTAATATAACGCAGGTTACTGGCTCTGTGACTATCAACAACTGAACAAAAACGCTAAACGTTCCGATTGACATGTACACCGCTTTTAGCGGCGATAAGCGATGGGGATTGGCGCCATTGACAAATCTACAATTAGAGGCACCAACTCACTTACAATATAGCCATTATTTCCAATACCACATCAAAAACCTTCGTTGAAACTTGAAACAGTTTGATGGACGATAACTGATATTTTTCCAACTTTGGCGCCAATTGGCGCCAGCGCACAATGCCAACAGAACTTTTTTGATTTTCAGATTGAGCATCTTACTTGCCATGTGATAGTTATTTAGTGTACCGAATTTCAGACGATTCCATTGACGCTGTCGTGAGTTTGGGTTTTGGCGCCATCTGGCGCCTGACTCGAGCGCCAGAAAAAAAAAATTCAGTTTTGGAAAAAGACTTTCACACTTTCCATCAAATTATTCAATTTCTATTAGTGTTCAAAATTTTGTTGATGATAAATAGTGTTTTGCCGTTTTTGGCGCCTATTGGCGCCCGCGCCCGGCGCCAGAGATTACATATAAATTTCATACTTGGCGCGACGAGCTAACTTTTGCCATAGAATAGATGTCTCAAATTTCAGCCAAATTGGTTCAGTAGTTTTTCCACTACGATGCGGACAGAATTTCGTGAGGGAGAAGGGAGGAGGGACGAGGGACGAGGGAGGAGGGACGAGGGACGAATTACGGCGGAACTTTTCAACAACGACACGAAACCATGACTCAGGCGAAAATAATCCGATTTGGCTGAAATTTTCACACATTGTTCAATTCGTGATTCTCTAACGTTCTTTTTTTTAGTTTTTAAAAAAGAATATGTTTGAAGATTTTTGTTAATTAAAAGGAAAAAACGAGTCCGCAATGGCCAAACCAAAGACAACTCACGCAGAGCGCTTCGCGCTCCGCGCGATACATCAGCTCTACGAGAAACTATGTTGTGTTCCGGTTTCCTTCAAGCGTTGGGATTGGTCCACATTAGGGTTGTTAATCGAGTTGAAAATTTCGAGTTTTTCGAGTTTCGAGTATTTCGAGTTTTCGAAATTTCGAGTTTTTAGAGTTTCGAGTATTTCGAGTTTTTCGAGTTTTGAGTATTTCGAGTTTTCGAAATTTCGAGTTTTTCAAGTTTCGAGTATTTCGAGTTTTCGAGTTTTTCGAGTTTTTCGAGTTTCGAGTATTTCGAGTTTTCGAAATTTCGAGTTCTCGAGTTTCGAGTTGAACTCAAAACTCGAAATTTCAAGTTTTTCGAGTTTTTTTTGTTGAAAATTTCGAGTTTTTCGAGTTTCGAGTTCAAAAAATTCGAGTTTTTCGAGTTTTCAGGAAATTCGAGTTTCGAGTTTTCGAAATTTCGAGCTTACGAGTTTCGAGTTTTTCGAGTTCTGAAATTTTCGAGTAATTCGAGTTTCGAGTTGAACTCGAACGAATTTTCCCACTCGGAAAGACGACATCATACTGTATATTTTGAATTGTATTCTGGACAAACTAACAGCCAGGTGCACGACTGGCAAATCTTATTCAGTATGGTTCATAATATTCCTGCTAAACGTATACTTTCAAACCATCGTATACTCTCGAACCAGTTAATGATTGTTTTGTTTCCCCATGCTAACTTCTCTATCACACGTAAAAGAGATTTCCAAATGCAATGTTTTCTGTGAGAAACATCCATCAAGAATTGTCAACAAAAAGAAAGTTGTCAACTTTCTGGCTCTCGGAGTTGGTGAAAAGTCATACCCCGAGTCCATTGCACGTTCCAGAAGTGAGTTTTCCGTGAAATGGCCGTAAAGCCGGAGAAATCTTCGGAGAAACTCAATGTGCAGCGGAATCGAGAACCCGATTGCTGTCATCAGTAATTTTCGTTGTGTTACCTGCAAAAATCATAGTTAAAGACAAAACTATTAAAAAAAACTATTCGGAAATTTGTCAACATTTTTTTGAAAACAACAGTGCGAGTTTCTGTGGACAAAAAAATTTGTCATCAGAAACTCACACTGTTGTTTTTATTTCCACCTATACTTACAACATCAGGTAAAAGAGTTACAACATCTCTTTACGACGAAAAAAAAACAAAAAAAATAGTGATTTGAAACAATATTGCTTCAAGTTCAATGGTATAATTATCTTTTGCATTCCGTATAGCTCCTGTATATTTGTTTACTTTTCTAACTAAGACCTGTTATTCGAAGATGACAAGATTGGAATGCGTAGTCTGCTGCGGAATCTCTTTGCATTGTTTTTGTTTTCACCTGCATTTTTGTTGGTATTGAAAAAATGCGCAGCTATTTTATACAAACTGATAGAAACGAGAGAAAAATAGTGAAAAAAATTGGCCTGTACCCCAGACGTGACCACTTTGTAAATTCTCACCTTGCCGAGACTCTTAGAACCACAACAAATATAAGAGGAGCGAACATAGAAGTAGGTGCACGAAACTGCAGCTACAAAAATGAAGACAGGTGTTGGACAGAAAAATCCCTGATAAACAGCAGTAACAACCTTCGACATCAAAAGCATATTGGCATTGGATGAGTACTACGGCCACCTTGTTTATACCGAGACCCTTACAGCGCACATTTGAACTTTCCAATGACTGCGAAAAACCCTTTGACTCAAAAACGAATTTAAAAATCTTTTCATATTACACGAGTATTATTAGGAATGATCAGTACTGTACGGCACGTTTAGTCTTTCATGAGGAGTTACACGTTTATTGGGGACATCCTGTGGACGCGGTGGAAATAGTTAGCTAGCCCTCTGCTATCTTGCTTGTCAGCGTTTGAGTTTTGATGCAACTCGGATCGTAGACGAACGATCTCTTTGAGGTTGTCCCCTGTAAGTCATGATGACCTTCGCCTCTGTTCTTAAGCCTCATGTGTAGACTTCTATCGTCAGACAATGAGTAGCATATAAGCAAGGGGTGACTAAACTTGAACGTAATCTAATCCGCCACAGTCTTCAAATAACCCGCTATGGTGGAATACTGGCAGAAACATGACAGTTTTGGCCTGTTAATTAGAGCTATAGGTTTTGTCAACCGTTGTGGACAGCGTACGGTCAATTCGGTGGGGGGCGGGGTTCGGCAAGCGGCTAACTCATCTGTGTATCCTTGATCTACACACTCTCTCGCCTATTGACGAGTAATGAGCGACCGCTTGCCACGCATCGCTCAATCAATCGAGCCCTCGGCTGTCTCTCTCGGGAAAATGACAACAATACTTTTATATGAAATGACGATAATGTTGCGTGAACGTACTATGGACTGCGTGTTATTGAGAAGCATTGGTCCAGAGGATGTAGTGTCATTCCAATAGATGATGATCGTTGGAACCGAAATGAGCGCACTGATCGCTACCACGACATAGGCAAACTTACCAGTCGTTCGATTGGTCCAGAACTGTAAAGCAGTAAAGCTGTACACTTTAAAGAGGGGCTGCAATGAATTTGCAAATAAAAGATCGAACTGAGACAATTCGATATATGTCCTTTTCCTACTAAAATGTCCAATTCAAAGCTCTATTTTCAAAAAACGTTTCCTTTCCCACTGTCAGAGACGCAGAGGATGATTCGGAGTGAATGAATATTGATTGCGCTCAGTTCTCTGACTCTTGTGCCTTTTTGGCTAACGCCGTTAGCCAAATTCGGCATTCAAAGCAGTTTACCTTTAATGAGGAAATAACGTGATATCTATCTGACGAAAGCTCACCCACCCCCCCCCCTCTACGGACAGTTCGTCTAGGGTTGATAGATGACTTGAAATGGCTAGTTGTGTAATAGATAATTGAAACAGAATAAAATTTAGAACGTATAGAATTGATTTAAATGGGCAGAATGAAATAGCTGACACGCGGAAACGTTAAAAACGTAGACTCGTAGAAACGTGACAGAAGCGTCTCG
Organism: Litoditis marina; assembly: GCA_964036275.1. Lineage (NCBI taxonomy): Eukaryota > Metazoa > Nematoda > Chromadorea > Rhabditida > Rhabditidae > Litoditis > Litoditis marina. Next base: position 30,337,525 of record OZ038433.1, read on the forward strand.
AGCCCGCCACGCGTCATCACGTGCCGGTTGGTCCATAAACACATCTCATGACCTCCTTATGAGGACCTACTTTCATTGATATAACCATTAAAAATGTTCTGACCTTTTCTCTGTAATAAAAGTAAGTGTGGTTTTGACAATACAAAGCGTTATAGTTTTCTTATTAGAGAATTACATTTTGTTATAAAACTGGAAATACGGCCACTTCCACAATTTGTTCGAATGACCACGTCACATGTTGTAGCGCTACTCAGTGAAGTTGTCCTATCATCATTAACTTTGAATAACCTTGAAGAGAGGTCTACCGCCCCCAATATGACATGGTTTACAAACGAAAAAGGACTGTACTGAAGGAAAAAGAACTGAAGGAGACGTATACAAAAATATGTGAATATATAATGCACAGTACCGTTTTGCGCCATACTGGATGGATGCAAGCTATATAAAGATTGAAGGCAACAACTGCATTCCCGCCAGCCTGTACCATTGGAAGATAGATGAAGAGGAAGCGAGTCAACTGCAACATAAATATATTATAAGATTGGGAATCTCTTTTTTCTTCGTTTTTTTTCAGTAAAGATAAGTGTTTGACAGATGAATCTGGTAAACCAATACAAAATATTGATCTTTCCGTGCCGATAAGTATGGTTCTGCATCATTTTTTTGTTTTTGTTCTCGTCACCATAGTTTGATAGTGCCTTTCGTCTCATAGTTGACATTTTGGGCAGTTCGCGGTATTTTTTTCGTTTCAGTTCACACGAAAATCAACCGTTTGCTGTACCTGAACGTAATAATTCAACTCCTTGCCAAACAAGTCAAAGTAGTTAAAATTGCGGGCACGAAACAGTACTTCCACGAAGACGAATTGAGCGAATTCGACGCCAGAGTGGCAAAGAAAGAGGGTATAGAACGGTTTTCGAGAAGCCGGCTGTTTTTTCCGTGCTGAAAATATTCATGTTTGTCGGATTAGGCAACTCATTTGACACCGCGACATCGACGGCGAGCTGCTGGATATTGACCGGCATGTCACCCGCAAGTCACCTGGTGGCGTAGCAATCCCTCCAATCTCATGAGAAGTTCATATGAGTTTCTCATGAGATACCTTATGAGCTATTCGTGAACTCTCAATGTTGTAGCATAGCAATCAAGAGAATCTCATGAGAAGGTCATGCTAATAGCTCATGAGGTATTTCATGAGATTTTTGAGGGTTTGCTACGCTGCCTGCAAGACGAACCGAAATCCACATGCGTTCCAGACTAGTTTCCGAGTTTCACGAAATCCATTTTCTGAAGTTTTCGATTTGGTTTTGAACAAATCTCCGCTGTGTACAAGTGAAAAGTCACGAATTCAAGAACAGCACCTGTGAAATAAAATACCATGACTACATATGACCGTTCATCGTAATCTAGGATCAAAGATGAACAGGAAATTACGGAACGTACAGTTGTGATTATCAGTATCTCAGATCGCATTCATATATTTTACGTACGCCAACTGAATCTTTCCTTCGCATTCTACGTACCACGTCTCTAGATCTCGGACGTTTCACTCACGCGTACTACCGGGAAACGTTCACTCACAATTCACAATTGCTGCCATCATGTTCGCGAAAAGGAAGAAAGTGCCGCATCGCACGACCATGACCATCAGGACTTTGATGGGCATAACATCCACCATGACTGAAAAACACTAACTATGGCCGTACTAACCCATAATGAAATTTATCACGCACTTGAGAAATACATTGGTGCTGGAGGGAAAATCAGTTCGTGAGCTTTTCTTCAGCTATCTCATAGTTAATCACAGGATCTGTAAAGTGGTTCGTTGAATTTACTCACGACATAAATCATGAGATTATCTCACGAAAGATTACTACGGCGCCTGAGAGCCCAAACGACGTTTATGCCTTGCGTAAGTATAAACACGTCCTGATTCCATGATGACAATATGTTTCGAATACGAATTTCTTGTAAAGACACATAAACATCAAACAGGAAGTTCAAACATAATGCCTTGTGTGTTTCTCCCACTTGTTATGTCTTTAGATTTCATTAAGGCACTCTGTTTAAAGGGACCGTTTCTCTATAATTTGGATCGATTAAAAAACATGAAGTCTCAAGATAGTGCTTTGATAGTGTACTGATGATCCCATACTATTACACAAAAAAGAAAAATAGAAATCAGTCGAAAACCAAGCCTTTTATGAGCCAAACTATCTCAAGGGTTACTGTATTGCAAAACTTTTGGTCAAAAGAAGAATTCGGTTTCAATACACACAACTTCAATCTTAATAAAACGAAAAAGAGGTATAGATAACTGAAACGCTTTTAAATATGTCAGTTGTCACGTGATTGAATTTATGATACGTTTCACGGACGTTTTGCGGACAGTTTGTGCGCGTCTCCATGAAAATAGGTACGTGCTGTGGCTTCCGCGTTGTGGCCGTACTCAAATTTGCTCAAAAACGACCCAAGTTGCGGATTTTTCACTAATTCTGACGGTTTTGTTCATTTTTGGTCCCCATGTGTCCACTGATGACTCGAATCATCAAATTAAAGAGGTACGGTCCCTTTAAATATCATTGTAGCCGGAAGTCATATTATTAGTCAAACTTCTCAAAAATACTTGAAATTCAAAGATCTTCCAAGCGGTTTCATTTAGCGTGTTAGTATCATCCTATCTGATTATATCTCATCATGAATCCCACAGGGAAACTCATGAGATGTCCTCACATACGGCACCTCAGGGAAACCGGTCTGGCAGGCGCGGTAGCAATTCCTCAAAGACCTCACGAGATACCTCATGAACAAATGAGCAATAGCTCTCGAACTTCTCATGAGATCTTATTGATTGTTATTTTTCAACACTAGAAGTTAACGAGAAACGTATGAGATGTTCATGAGATTCTCATGAGAAACTCATATGAAGATCTCATGGGGTTGGACGGTTCGGGTGTCAAACAAAATAACTTTCTCAATCAATTTCGTCAACCAACCATCTATGTTCGCGAGACATCACCTCACGGGAGATGTCCCATATTTCCAGAATAAATGATTGAAACTGCCAGAATGCAGCAATTTTCCCAACAACTGAACCGAAGAAACGTCTAGAACTCTTTACTAGTCAAGAACAGTTCAAATCTTCGGCGGCGAACCGTGAATGCTAACAAGAGAATAAAACATACTGAATTATATCGAGAAATGACATTGTAATACTTTCAGAGTAGCAGTGCAGTAAATGTATGACTTCTGTCATACCTTACGTGATGACTAAGTACCGATCTTTGCTTCTGTTTTCACTACAACGCACAGTTATCGTGAAGTTTCAGTGTGAAAATGTAGTGTACGGTACAAATCGTATTTTTAGCAGGTTACATAACTCAAATACAAACACGTTGAGTAATTGAAACTGGTAGTTCGAACAGCCTGAATTTGGTGCATGTGTCTCGTCTAAAAACTTCAAATCGGAATAAAAAGTTTGAGTTGGCTCGCAAGCTTTTGACTCAATGGTGGAGAACTGAGAAAAAATTCCTTTTGTCTTTTGTCTTCTCTTTTGTCACTATGGCGAGTATTGCAAACATTATAAATGTTGAACATTTGTGTGAAAATATTTATTATCATCAATAAGTTTAACCTCTGCGGCTTTGCTTGTCGGGACGGCTATCGGTGCATTTTACCTGAAAACAATGTAAGTGATACATAAGAAACACCGGATGTGTGTTGTAGTTTGATCTCAATACCCACCGGAATTCACGAATTTGACCTAAACGCAATTTGACCCGGAGCACGCATTTAAGCTAGTGCATGTTTGCTCATTCAGTGACGTTTTCTCGCAGACTTTTTTATATTATAGTCTTTTCGAAATTCAAGCTTACTGATGTCGTTCCATTGCCTATAACCTATAACTACCAAAACTTACTGACTTTTGTAAGAGTAATTATATTGAATTTTTCATTTTGTTAATTCATTTAGATGCTAATTCGGTCACTTACTGATGTGGTTCCTCTCTTCTTGACGATTTCGCATCTGTCCCAGCCGTCTCTGGTGGGGCACAGCTTGGCACAGGGATCTCCGCGGAAGCCGGCAGAAACTGGAATAATTGCCTTCTTGACTAAAATCTTGAACTAAGCGAAAAAAGAACACCATATTGCCACAATATGACGTGAATGAATAAGTCTTGAATCTTGAGAAAAATCTAGTCGTGACTTTCTAATCCGGGGCTGCTGTTGGAAAAATAATTTGAAATTTGAATAAAAGGTCAAAAAGGGTAGAGGTCGGCAACGTACCCTTCTCGTTTCTGTCACGACGAGCGTCAACGACCACTAGGAGGGCGAGCACCTGGATTTATTTCATTAACAGACGTGACAACTCTGATTGAGATCATACATTTTGTTACAGAAAATATAGAAACATTCTATCCAGTCATAGCTGAATGAACCTTATATCTTTGTTGTAACTTTTCAATTATGTAAGTTTATCTAGACATAACATTATTTTTTATTTTTGTTGCCGCCTGTTATCATAGCAATCAACGAAAAGCATTATTATTAGTATAAAAAACGAGTGTAAAGAAAGTAAAGATTAGTTTTGGATAAATATGTACAAGAAATATAAAAGAAGTCCAATAAAAATATTTTGAGGAAAACTCTAATCTCGCTCGGTTTAGAATTTCAAAAAAAGGATACCGAGTTTTTGGTTGTCGGAAGAAAACTTCTGACTGCGACTCACAATAATCTAGCTTATACTCCGTTGTTTTCAAGAGAAGCGAGATTAGCATTTTCCTCAAAATATTTTTATTGGACTTCTTTTATATTTCTTGTACATATTTATCCAAAACTAATCTTTACTTTCTTTACACTCGTTTTTTATACTAATTGAACTCTTTTTCTATGGTTACGAAGTAACGGTCATTTTTGATAAAAAATAATATTTTTGAACAATAAGCTAAACAAGGAAAGTTATGTTTTTCTATTGGAGTTTTAAACCGTGCCGTAGTGCAGAACGTTTGGTGTAGTTGTTACCTCGTTCAAATGATAGCAAATTCTCCACTCTAGACTCCAGGCAGGAATCGAACCTTCGTTCGCCGTGCGTGAATAGAGCGTTTATCCAATCCGCCAATGAGACATGTGAATAGGAGTGAAAACCAAGCTGTACCCGCCTGTCATGAGTTCGTCATTGGAAAACGTCTTCCTACTACACGTTAAACTGTTCTTTCATTTTTATTTTCACGAAACCGGTCTATCCATGATTTTTTGCGAGACCATTTTTGGCTCTCTCACACGTAATATTCAAATTTCAGACATACCTGAAAAATACGTATACCTCAACTTTTTTAGAGCTTTTCAAAAATGTAAGTATTTTTTGAATAAGTTAATTTTGTGCGAAACTATGCCGAGATTTGAGGAGGCGGACACTTTTGTCGCCGGCGCCGCAGCCGCCGCCGCCGCCGCCGCCCCGCACGGAAGCCATTTTTGCGAGACGTTGGGCCCTCTAACTCCTCTGAATAAATTCTACTTGGAACGTGAACTTAGTATCTTGTAGACGTGTTGCCCTTCAGTGATTCATGCAAAAATCTAAGAAAATGGTCGACGTACTTTGAAGAAAATTGTAATAATCTGTTTTGTATTGTCTGCAGACCTTTGAACAAAAACTAATCTGCGCAGCGCTCCGCGCTGCGCACGATTGGTCGTTGCCTTCGACGCACCAATGTTTTAAACACTACATTGAACAATGAATTACTGAAGCTGACATGTAGTTTGATTTCGAAACACGCCATAGTTTCTCGATTAACAATCGGAAGATAACTATATAAAACTACAACACAACCGAACAAAAAAAAACATTTACCGCGTAGGCCATTGGAAAGAGAAAACAGAAAAGTTTTACGTTTGTAAAGTTTACTTCAAATCACACAGAACGTCGGCGCAGTTTGACGAAGTCTCCTTTCTTACAAAGAACGTTTTGTTTGACTAATCTCCTTCCTCACGAAGTGTATCAGTATAGAAGGTACCAAATGTGAAACTTCAGTTTGCAATGCTTCATACTTACAAAACTCACGAGAAGAATGAAGTAGGCCTTGAACATTTCGAATTGTTGGAGATACTGAGATGGGCGGTCATTGTGCCGCTTTTGAACTACGAACTGACCTTGGTTCTTTTCGGAAATGGAACCAGTTCCATACATCATGCATTGTCTTCAAGCCGAATTCATTGAATGAGTGCACGTTTCACGAGGACCATTCGCTAAGTGAAATGCTTGATGACGTTTTCGATTCAAAACATCAAAATTCTTGAAATGTTGAAAACAAAATATCAAAATTTCTGTATTACAAGTAGTTTCATCTGCGTCTCACACCAATCAAATACAACCACAATTTCTACTATTGGAAACAATTTGATCGCATGGACGAATATGTTGAACAAATTAAATCGGAACGTTTGGGATTTTCTCTTATGGACACCGATGGACAATTGAAAGGTTACACAGAGTGAGCCGAATCCGGAATGTGATCGATGAAGTCACCCGAAGGAAATGGAAAATTGCCGAAAAAGTTGTCCGAACCAGGAATTGGTCCACAACGGTTTTTCATTGGTTTCCCTACAACCAAACGCGCCGAGTTGACGCCCAAGAGCAAGATGGCACGATGACTTCGAAAATATCCTGGGAAGCACGTGGATCCGCGAAGCCCAAGCTCTGACCGATGTTTGGAAATTAGCCTTTCCCCGTTGAATCCGTACGTGAAGCATAAAGCTGAGAGAACACCATGTGATACTATGTGTTAAAATACATGAATGCGTTGAATAAATATTCTAAAATATTCAACGAACTGTGTTCAATCGACATTTAACAAAAGTGATGAAAACCAAAAAATGAACAAAAACAAACGCTAAAATGGATTGTCTCAATGTGACATCATCATGTGTGGTTGCTCTTTTTCTTTGTGGAATTTTTTTTATTGATTTTACCGAACTCATTAACGTTTTCGTTCACTTTCGTTTTCGTTTTCGTTTTCGTACCTGTCTCGTTTAAATAGGCCGCTTTTCCAAGAAAACGAAATATGATAGTAGGGTGAATATGTCATATTTTTCCCATCTCCTGAAATGGTGATAACTCAACAGCCAAAACTAAAGAGAAACGTTTTCTTTGAAGACTCAACAGAAATTCTCAGCACTGAAGCGTACTCTGTTGATTTAAAACTTTGGTCTACAAGGTGTGATATTTTTGAGCGTATATTTCGAGATAGGTACCACAATACTTGAAGCGATCGTTCGTTGAAGAGTCACCCAATCTTCAGCTTGAATGACTAATTTTCGAAGTGCACTGAACTTTTCAAATAGATTCTCCAGAGAGAAAAACGTTGAGGTTTTAAGTTGAGAGAATCTTTCCTTTCTGACAATGTTACCAGTCTTGTTTTTATTTCTACACATTTTACATGTACACATCATACTCGCGACTCCCAGCAAAATCCGCCGTTCAAACTTGTTTGCTTTCCGAGTAGTATTGATAAAAATGAAGTGCGATATTTTTGTAGTTCCTTGTAGACAACGTTTTGTGATCAGTTTCATAAGCGATATATTGTAAGACTATAACGAAGTTTTCCGACCACTAGCCTGACATCGTGAATTGAATCGAATCGAAAGGGGGCCATCGGAAAATGAAAAACAATTCGCGAAACCCAGAAGAGTTCACAGATCGACGATTTCTCTAACCACAGCCATTTGCTGTAACGAGTAACGTGCAGACTTTCTGTGTTTCCGGTAATTATTATCTAAGGTTCTGAGCAAACATGAAACGATAGTACAGAAAAGGTGTATAGTGAGTGCCAAATTTATTAATTTCTGTCTCTCGCCGGAATCGAACCTGCGAGCAAAAGATTCGTTGCAGGGCGCTAACCAGCATACCACTGCACTACTAGAGCACATAGCCGGAGAGCTTTGGAATCGAAGACATGTGTGCGTACACAACGGAAAGTGAGATATACAGTACCCTCCCGCATTTCCGTTGGCGACGACTATATGACCTTTGTATTCATATCGGTTTTCACCCCTCGATTCGAGGTTGGGGAAAAACGTTTTATTGTTGTGGATGAGCGAAGTGCACCATTTTCCGAGCGAGCGGAGTGCATCATTTTTTATAAGCGAAGTGCACCATTGTTTGTTAAAGAGACCATTTCCCTGTAATCTGTAAAGTATGAAATCACTTGAATCTGAAAAAAAAGCGATCCAATTGTGTTCCAATAGTCTCTTAAAAAAGACCGGAGAGCAGCATGGCTTCTCGTAAAGCTGCTGTATCCTACTTGCGATTGGACGCGTCGCGTGTCGCGCGACATTGTCATGTGAATGTCACGTGGACTGATCAAACTGATATACGAGTTATTCGCGCTCTCTGATCTCAGTATAGTTAAAAGCAGCCCGGAACAAAAGCTCTGCTCAAGTTGTGTACCGGTCTCCTTTAACACCCAAAAATTTATAGAATGAAAAAATTGCTTACTGCCGTTGATTTAAATCAGGCCTGGTAAATCATTTATTTAATCAATTCGATTTTTCACTTAAATTTTGTATTGTGATAAGTATTTATTGTAGTCCTTTTAGGGCTTTTCTCACCATTCTTTGATTGGTTGTACGTAACTCATTTGCGTTGTCCATCGGTTCTATGAGAAAAAAAGAGTAAGATAAGGGTGAGAGAGTTATATGTTTGTGATTGGCTTATCATGCTCTATATTATGATGAAACAGTCAGCTGGAAAGTCAAAATTAGAGAGAAATGGTCTCTTTAACCCCGTCTATTACGTTAGCGCGTATTACGCCCGGAAGTCAAAACGTGTACCAAGTTTTTACTAGGATAATAGGGCCTACACTAGAAGTAAGCTAAATAATCACGTTGAGTTAGCATTCTAATGGGGCAACGTGCACTTTGTCGTTGCACGTTTCTGAGTTCTGCTGTGTTTGACATGCTTCATTTGACTGTGCAGACTAACAGTGTAATGGATCCCTGGAGTGGTTAACGAAATGCCGTGTTCTTTGTGGAATTAGGTCAGCTTTCTCAAGTGCGTGAGAAGAGCGAGACCGACTGATACCCAAGAAACAATCAGAACCAATTCGCGATGACGATAATTATGATTTCATCAAGAATAAACATGGGGTAGAGACAAAACATGCCACTTTTTCTTACTCTCTCTCTCTTCGTTTTTTTTTGTATAACTTCTTCGAGCTTTACCTTTATATTATACAATACAAAGACTTGGTCAATCCTGTGAAAGTAGAATCGTTCCTTGATCAGACTACAAACTACAAACACTATTGAGACAGACATAGGTTAAAACTTGAAACTTCCAGTTGATTGACCAAAATGACCAAAAAATGACGCGACCAAAATGTGTGAAAAAGGGATTCGATGCACAGCATTCAATGATCAGCACCAGTCTCGAAGACCGAAGGAACGGAATTTGTTTTTTTTTGTCGAAAGAAGTCAAGATTGGGTCTGGGTTTGAAAGGCCAGCTGAAGAGGTCCAAAGCAACTTTTCCGATCATTCAACATGTTCAAGGCCTATTTCATTCTTATCGTGAGTTATTCAGTTCTCTTGTAACGATTTCTCAACAATGTCCAGAAACAACGCTTTTTGTCTTTATAGAACTTCTTGAGTGCTCCACGGATTGCGCACTGAATGAACAACATTTTTTGTACATGGCCCATTTCTTCTATTTTTACTATACTTTAAATCATACGAGATAATATTGTTAGCAATGAACATAACAACTCGGATACTTGGAATGGATTTGAGGGAATTTATTCCGTTATAAAGTTTTCATTTATTTCAGGAACAACGTGAAACAGCACATATGTTCGATTCATGATCAAGAAAATGGGCAAAAAAGTGTAGATTCGAAACAGGGTTCAAACGAAATCCAAAATTGTAATGAAATTGTGAATGTCTAACTATTTGAAGCTTGTGTCGAGAAAGTATGAGGAGATCACAGTTCTGGTATATTTCTGTTACAATAATAAACTTTTCTGAAAAGTGAAAAGAGTGGAATATGACAGAAAAAGCAATACCGGAATAAACGATGAATAGCGTTCAAAAATAGGAAAGTTATTTCAAATTTCTTCAATCTCATTCTGCTCTGCCGTCCAGCCCTTGGCGGCGATCTCTTGCTCCGTTAAAGGTCGGTGCTCCCCGGGACCTATGGTATACTGTACCGGGGGTGCATACATCAATACCACCTGCAAACACCGATACTAGTAGTTGAGTTGGTCACGTTAAATGTGAACAAATGGAAAAAAAAATATTTAGTTATGCATGGAACATCGTTTGTGCATTGGAGGTGTCAGGTGGTAATTTTACTGCCCGACCAAAAGGTCGAGATGTACATTGAGTTCTACTGATATATTGCAAGAAATTGCGTTAATTTAAAATAAGCAGATTTGAGTATCTACATTTTCTGAGAATTGAGGCCCTAATCGGGAACATTTATACACAAAAGTGGCCGCTAGTATTACCTTTCCGTCCGGGGATTTCGTTTTGCACATCAGATCCCCCTTGAACCTGCCCTTCTGTTCAAAGTCGGATTGGCCGATAATCGACTCAAAGGAGTGGTCGAATTCTTGTTCCACAGAGGTCTAGAAATTAAGGCAGAGTATGGAAATATTGAACTATTTTGTAGTCGCATCTGAATGGGTTTCAAGCGTGAAGCTCTAAAGTATCAAAGTACACCATTCGTTCCACCTAAGTACCTTGTTTCAGGAAAATCATTTTTAGATGACGCATGAAAGTATTACCAAGAATTGTGCCCTTTGAAGATTTGAGATTCGATAATCATTGATTGAAGTCGTATTGCTAGGGTTTGCAAAGTGTTGCTTTATCGTATTCCGGCATTTAGTACATTTGCACATTTTGAATGATTCCTCGTTTGAAAGAAACTATAAAACGTGTGAACTATTTGACTTTTCAGTTCCGATGTTACACTATTGAGAAACGTGAAAAACTAAACATTTGACGAACTAGTGAAGAACAAGGTGGAAAAATATGTATTTACCCCCATGTCAGATGCCTGTTTCTGAAGATTACAGTTCTTCCACTTCCTTTTGTTGTCCGGTTGGTTCATCAACTGGGTCATGAATGCCTCCAGCCTTCTCGAACAGCATTTGTAGCCTGAAATTCATTATACAACTTCCAATAAATGACAACAAAATAGTTGCCACTCTGTTTTACTGTAATGAAAGCTGCAAACCCAGCAAACCGAATGAACATTGCACATGTATAACACATAAAGACGCAACAAGACGTTTTCTGTTGAGCCCAACAAATGTTCATCTTCAGGCACTAGATGATAGATAGTGCACGAGTATGCTCCAGTTTGGTTCTGAACGAGAGAATTAGAGAAAACTTAATTGGTTAGTTATTGCCTCATGATCCTTGTTCAGATTCACGTCAAAAACACAGAACGAACGTGATTATCACTCAGAGAGTATCTGGTCTCTCCCCCCACTATTCTCGTCGAACTGACCATAATGGTTGACATAACATTTGGGAGGCGGCGGGGGCGGTCGCGTGGCGTACGTCGGGGGCGGCACGGCGTACCTAGGTGGTGGTACTACACGGGGTGGGGGCTGTACCGGGTACGATGGTGGTGGAAGAGGGTAGGCAGGTAATGAGGCCGCGTACTGCGGACGAGGCGGTGGCAGGACGTACTGCTGGGCGGGTTGGTTGAATGATGGGAATGGTTGGTGGTACTGCGAGAATGCCTGGCCGTACTGTGATGAGCGTTGCCCATGCTGGACGTACTGAAAAACAAAACACTATCAGCCAAGACAAATTTTTGTCTGAAGACTTCATGACTTGTTACAAGTTCGTTTTCATTCGTTTCAACTTTTGAAATTTATCAGTACTTCTTTTTTTTTCATGTATCAGTTGATCAAAGATGACCAGGCAAAAACCTGGTCATTTTCTGTAATTAAATGGGTAAGCAATACACAAGCAATTATTTGTAATTTTGAACGGTGAGAATGTGTGAAAAAATACGAGCGAGAAAATTTATACGAATAGTGGAATAAACTACCTGTTGAGATGACTGTACTGTTGGAGCGCATTTCGAAATGTGGCCGCACCCCTGAGAGGACTGCTGAAACGTTATATGATCATAGTTGGATTGTAGTTTGAATTCGATTCACGCCATAATTCACGAATTTTGTACGGAAAAATACGAGATGAAACTGAAAACAACGCTGGATAGGGCTAAACTTGAAACTTTTTTTTAAAATTTAGTTCAATAGTTTATCTTGAAACGGTTTAGTACAGGTTCAAATTGCTCTCTGAATAGTGTCAAAATCAGTTCTGGCTCTGAACAAGCTTTTTCAAAACTAATCCATCCCAGAACTCGCTATCGACATGATCGAATTAGGGGAGAACGAGATAGTGAAGCGTTTCTCAAACGATTCCCTCTGTTTTTTCTCTTGTATGTTCAGTGTTCGTATAGGTTCAAAAAACTTGTTCACGTTTAGACTACAAGCACATAGTCGCCATGTCCCCATAAAGACAGCAGAGGGTTCGACTGATCGTTGATTACTTGCCAACAGGCCAGAGAGTGTGTAGATCAATGATACGCAGACTGGCTGGTTTCTCGCCAAACCCCACCCCCTACAAAATCGATGGTACGGTGTCCACGACGGTTTGACCGAACCTATAGCTGTTCTATTTCACAGTGCACGAATACAGATTAGAGAGCCGAACACAACACGTAGCAAATATAGGATTGGTCGAACTGTTGTGGACACCGTACCATCGATTATGTAAGGAGCGGGGCTTGACGGGCGGCCAGCCAGTCTAAGTATCATTCTCAGACAACTCCCAGCCAATTGGCCAGCCACTTTTGTGGCGACCCAGACAAGAGAGGGTGCAGGTCGAAGAAACGCAGATGTCTGTGGCCTCATTGACCTTCATGCTCTCTCGTTTTTGTAGCTGGCCTATCGCATAAAATTGGCGCCAATCGTTCTGAGTCGATCCACACACTCTCCCGTATGCTGGCAAGTAATCAACGACACACTCCTTCAGGCGGCGTAGCAATCTTTCCAATCTCATGAGAAGTTCATATAAGTTTCTCATGAGATACCTCATGAGCTACACGTGAACTCTCAATGTTGTAGCATAGAAATCAATAGAATCTCATGAGAAGCTCATACGAATAGCTCATGAGGTATCTCATGAGATTTTTGAAGGATTTCTACGCCGCCAGGTCTTTTTTGTCTTTCTCGGGAAAATGGCGAATATAGTCAAGTATGAGTTGTAGTTTTGTCTTTGTACGCGCAAACTTCTCAAACTTTGCCCGAAACATATTGGAATATCAATAAGACAAAATCAATAAAGAATTCAGAATTATTGATGACGAAACATAGTATTGAATAAACTACCTGTTGAGATGACTGTACATTTGGAGAACATGAAGTTTGGCCGCACGCCGGTGGGGACGGCTGAAACATTGAAGGGAATTACCGTAGCATATTTGTAGTTTGAACTCGATACAAATGGTTTTGTTTACCTTGTTTGTGCTCAGCTTATTCTAACGGCATCACGAAGATAGTTCATTAATGTATTTAATTATGTGAATATCCGTCACTTTATTCAGGTATAAAAAGTACTATTTAATTGAATTATATTTAAGGACTGGATGAAATACAAGGAACCCCATAACCGTTTCTCTATAATTATAATTTAGGACGATGTAGGAAAAAACGAACGTTTCAGTCATATTTACTTTCCCATTTACATTGAGATGGATGTATCTCGCAGAATGGCATCGTGAATAAATGACCAATGCCAATCTAGGAATACTTCTAGAACACGACTAGACCAGGTGCGGTAGCTCAAAATCTCATGAGATACCTCGTATCTCACGAATACATATTGAGATTCTGTCGATTGATGTGCCACAACATGAAAAGTTAACGAGTAGATCATGAGGTGTTCATGGGATTCTACTTATATGATGTATAAATGTCGATAGGATCAGATATCAGGGGCATGACCAAAATTAGTTTGAATGTAAAAATGGAATGGAACCAGTTATTGATTTTAAATGAAACGCATTTATTCATGTTTTCTCAGTTGAAACTTCGAGTTTCTGTTTTAAAAAAGTATTCTCAGAGGGGTGATTGGTTAAACTTGGATCACAGTCCCGCAACACTTGTCTCCGGTCACTATTCCATCTATAATCTATCAAGTTGTCAGATTGGTCAGATAACATTTGTCACGTGTCTGGGATCGCGCTTTTCGCGGATAAGACACGCGCTCTCAGACTTGTTCATTGTCTGGTGAGATGACGCTCGTAATGTGGCAGATCGGAATCGCTTTCTATTCTGATTTCATAAAGTTCAAACATCTATCATCAAAAAATTCAGCCTGAGGGTGTAGGTGAGGTTTGTAGTTCTGATTCATTAGAGGCACATGAATCACACTGTCCAGTTCCAATGTAGTGATACAAAAAACTTCGAGTTACAAAATTAAACAGGCTCGAGTTCAATTTAGGGTAGTTGGTTTCAGAACGGTTCAACACAAACTGTTCAAATTGTTCTCTGGAACATGGCAAAATAAATTCTGGTTCTCAAACTGGTTTTTTGAGCTAATCCAGTCAGAACTCGCTGGCGACATGATCGAATTAGGGGAAAACAAGATAATGACGCTTTTTCGCATGAGATTTTTTGTTTTTTTACAAAATCTGTGTTTGGAAAAGTTCAAAAAACTTGTTCACGTTAAGAATACAAGCTTAGGAACTCTATTTCACAGTGAAACCATAAATAATTGGCAGCCAAACGCGAAGTGTAGCCAATGGGCCCAGTATGTGTTGTACTTTGGTCTTTATACCCGATGTTTTCAAAATATGTCTGAGACTTATTGGAACGAAGTTACAAACATAGCAAACTAGCCCGAACTAACGTCTCTTTTTCTCAGAACCCCCCACATCTCAAATTTTCACTTTCATTTACCTTTTTTTGGTTTGCAAAACAGAACCCACCTAAATCCACATAGCTGCGCGTGTTTTGTGATAGTTTAGAACAGAAAAATAGTTATGAAAAAACATTTTGTGTTTGCAAAACATTTAATTCTCCTATGGAGATAGGAAATAGCTAACATGCTTAGCAGACATTGCACAATGTTAAGTACCAAGACGCCAAAGAAGCCGGTTTTTGTCGAACACAAGACATAAATTGTTATCGAGACGACAAATTGGAAAACCGTACAATTTCGAAACAGACACCCATACCACGTTCGAAAATCACAAGTTTTACTTGATCTGGGAAATGTATTCGTATGTCAAAATCGAAAAGTACGTCGTAACCAATGCAGCGTTTTTTGAGTTAGTAGATCTTAAGAAATATTCTACAACACTGAGATAACAATACCATAATCTGATTGGCGTCATAAGTCACCATTTAGTCTGTAACTAAACGTTAAAGTTACGCAAAACGGAAAAAAATTCGCAGTGGGCACTTTGTGGTTACAGAGAGTCGTAAGTTTCACGTGAGACCGGGTTGGAGCAGGCTAGACGTGATTGGGTGGTCTTTTTACAATTATTCACGAAATTGAAGTTTTACGATTACGGGATGCACAATACGGCATCATTGATTTCATTAACTTTGATATATTTTATTGAACTTTGATATACACGTTCTTCTCATATAACGTGGGCGAAACGTGTTCAGCATCGTAAGCAGAATATACCAGAAAAACGTGTTAACCTCAGTTTCTCAATGTACTCGCTCTTTCGAAAGATGGCATTATACATAGAGTATTTTAGTGATACGATGATAGGGAAACATGAAGTTGAGTTGTATTTGAATAGTCCCAAAAAACCCACCACGTTGAAGAAAAATGCCGTACCTGCACGGCAAAGTACAGAGATAATGAGTATAGAGATGTGCATTGGTGGAGCGTTTAGCCAAACAGTCTTCTCTGCGTCTTGGGATACAAGGCTAATCAACCAGTCTGTGAGAGAGGCGCGCACTCAGGCGTACAACACGTCACACATTAAGCTCAGTTATCTAAACGCCATCTACAAATTCTTAGACTGTTAGTGGAGAAAATAAATACAGGCTGACACTTTGGCAGCCTGTAATTTGGATAATCTGGTTTACAACCTGTTCGTGTTTGTCATGGAATGGCAATTGGAAGTTTCATCTAATCTACATCTGCAAACTCTTCAATTGCGTTGTTGTAGAAAGCGGCCTACGAATCTCGTCAAGTTTTCCGGCAGCTTTTCAGCATGTTGGACTTTTTCGAGGACATTGAGGTTTTGTTAGCAATACCGTGTCAAAATGATAAAAAAACTGGAAATATAGAAGTTCACTATCTTGGGCCTTTTCCGTAGGTTCAAATTAATCGTCAAACAGATCTGGGGAACTTCACATCAAATTCCGTATCGGAGAGCGTGGGTTTCACATAATTTTCCATCCGAATTCCATATATTTTCCAACTGTTTCCAGGCCAATGTCCCAGTGGTCGTGCCTCTGCCCCTCGCGGAAACTGTCTTCCCCTAGCTCCTGACCATTTCTCTGCCCATCTAGCCGTCTCGTTCGTATTGCGTGCTCTCTCGCTCTCCCACACTCATGTTCACCTTTTAACGAACAAAAAGTCAATGTGTTGCAGAGTCGCCGAACCGGTATAATCCTCACCATTTCCAAGTGCACTTTCGAAGCATCCCAATGAAACTTTGGATAAGTATTTTTTTAGAGAAAACGTAGTTGTTCCAATGACTTCTGTAGTAATCATGTTTCAAGGAAACAGGAATTTGTCACAGTGGTTATCATTTGTTCTTTCACTCTATTTTTGTGGGACGAGTGGTGGAAAAACGATACAATATTATGCACTTTATTTATTCAATAAACGCATTCATGTAGGGCACAGTATCACATGAAGGTTCCTCCACTTCTCGCTTCATGTGCTTTTTGAATGAAAAAAGCCAAGGTTCAGAGCGCAAAGTGGCGATGCTAAAATTGTTCTCATTTATAATTTCACTACGCCACTATCACCAATTCATTAGTTGAGGTTGAATTTCAGAATTTGCAATTTGAATATGCACTTTTCTGTACTGAAAACATAGAGATACTAGCAACTGGTGATAGTGGCTTTGAACAGTTGTAGTTAAATAGAATAATAACAGCTAGTGGTGTACCGCGCTCAAGATCATTTTCGGAATTTTGCCAGGATGTAATTTGATCGTTGCTCGAAATGTAAAAGGGACTATTAGGAAGGTTTCTATGGTTATCCGCAACTTGATTGATCGGAGCGGTTATGTGAGTGACCCTTGAGCCTTGACGCTAGTGAGCAAGTAGGGATTGTTTAAAATTAGGTTGAATTCAAAACTCTAACCGAAAATTTTCGAAAAAATTACCTATTAACACCTTGAGCACCTCTAGATCTACTGAGCACCTTTGCAGGAGTGTTCCCCATGTACTATTGCTTTCATCAAAGCTTATGTTTCAGATTTCAACTAACACAGCCTGTTTTTTGTCGTCGTAGCGTTGAAGCATTGCTCGATTCCATCGAATTGTGAGAAAGAAGTATTATTGCGTATTATTTAGAGTATTAGTGCGTTGACAGAGGTTGGTACTATACTTTCATCACTTCCTCGAATAAAATCTCACAATGAAATAATTACAAAATTATCTTAGTTGCTGCAGTTTAAGAATCAGATTTCGCAGAACTTTCCAATAATAACTAACGGACAAACATGTAGAAGATGTGAGAATTTGAGTTCAGCTTCAGCGTGAGAGAGTAAACGTTACAAATAATTTCCGTAGTGGGCGGGTACGAACAATGTCGCTTTCCTTTCTGAGCACAGCTTAGCTCAAAACAAAAATAACTTCAAATGCATAAAAATCGCTTTTTACACTATTCAGAAGCGGAGGATTGTACGTATTGTTCAGTCATAGTCGGCAAATTGATGAAGAGGTCGACTCAACGCTCGAGCGCAAAGTTTCCTCTCCTTAGATAATCTTCTAGTGTTTTTTTTGGGTATATTACTGTGTTCAAAAAAACTCTCATCGTTGTTACTCAATCATATATCATTAAACTAACACTTCACCCGTAACTATGAAAAACTTCAATTGGTATGGAAAACGAGTGTGAATAGAGTAAATATTTGTTTTCGGGTACTACATGTACAAGGAATATAGTAGATCTTTTGAGGAAAAAACTAATCTTGCTTGGTTTGATATTGCACAAAAGTATACTAAGTACCGATGATGAAACACTTGAATACAACTCACAGTGACCTAGCTCACCTCCGTATAATATCAAATGAAATTTCCCCCGGGTTCAGTGGAAATGGTAACAAACTGAGTTGTAAAATTGAAAGTTGAAGTTGAAAAATTGAAGTTGTAGAATGTAAAAAATGAGTTGTAAATGTAAAGCACACAATTTCAAATGTCTGGTGTCAGGTTTTGCGTGCTGATGATTTAAGACACTACTGTATTTTTTTAATGAAATTTCAAATCAGTTTTTGGACATGTTGAAATACTTCAAAACAAAAGAAATTTATATGAAGGGTTCTTCTCCTTTGTTATAATTCGTATTCAAAAAAACTCTGCAGAATATGTAAGACGCTGCAATTTAAATTTTTTTCAAAATCGTTTTTTCTGAGAAAAAAAGACAATATGGGAAGAGGAAAGAAACGTCTTTCATTTGTTAAGAAAAAGAGATTTTTTGGGTGTTTTCTGGATGATAAACTGTTCTCGAAATTTGTTGGATGTGGACGAAAGAATGATTAATTGCACAAGTGATTTCCCAAAAGCACGCGTTTTGGTTACTTATAGGAGAGATGTGTAGTTAGGCAAGAAGCACACGATTTCAATCATTTATTTTTTGGGAGTTCACAAATTCAATCATTTACTTTTTGGGAGCACAAAATTTCAATCATTTATTTTTTGGGAGCACACAATTTCAATTATTTATTTTTTGGGAGCACACAATTTCAATCATTTATTTTTTTGGGAACACATAATTTCAATCATTTATTTTCTGGGAACACATAATTTCAATCATTTATTTATTGGGAACACATAATTTCAAACATTTATTTTTTGGGAACACATAATTTCAATCATTTATTTATTGGGAACATATAATTTCAAACATTTATTTTTTTGGGAACACATAATTTCCTGTATTGTTGCATAGAAGATACATAAATACCTTCATTCAATGAACGTTAACAAATGCAACTCTTGCACAGTGGTTACCAAACTTATAAACTCCGGTCTTACTTTGTAATCGAACCTGCGAGAAAAATATTCGTAGCAGGACGCTAACCACTGCGCTATTGGCGACGACTATAGTTTAGTGTCATCAGAATATTAGAAATATAAGCAACGTATCCGAATCACAGTTTGCTGAAAAGCTTGTCATCTGATCTTTTTTATTGTAGTTGGGCAAAATTCTAACAGCGTTTTACACCTCTTACACCTTTTACCTAGACGCGCTGCAAATGCCGACTCGTCGCAAAGCCAAGTGCGCCGTTAGAGTGCAAGTAGAGCGCAACCAGTCGGCAAATGGGCGGGGCTTAGCAAAAAGGGGCGTAACCGTGCGGGCATTCGGCAAAATTTTCTCAGAGCATTACTGCGTGAAAAGCTGGCGCGGTAGCGATCCCTCCAAAATCTCATTAGATGCCTCATGAGCAACATCTCATGAACTATTGATGAGATTCTATTACTGGTTATGCTCCAACACTAGGAGTTCCCAAGAAAGTCGCAACGTAATACTAAGAATCTCATGAAAATCTTATATGAACTTCTCATGAGGTGGGATAAATTGATTCGCCGCCCTAGCACCGTTGAAAAGTCTGTCATCTTCTAAATACTCTACTTGCCACGAATAGCGCACAGTCAGAACTAACTAAAAAGTATAAATAAACTAAAGTTGTTTTTAAAAACTATAATAAGAGATGATATAGCTTATTCCTATTTTGACACATAACGAGTTGATCGGCTGCTACGATAAATATAGATCAAATTCATTGTGCGTTAGATCATAGGCTAGTATATAAAGACCAGATGATGTTTAAAGAACATATTGCCCTCTCACTACTACAGGGTTTATTATAATCTATTTACTACGTCAGATATGGCCACGGAACAGGTATATAGGTTTTTGTTCATTAGTTCTGTATAATTTAACTAACGATATTATAACTTTACATACATTTAACTTATTATTATAATTTAACTAAATATATTAGAATTGGTCAGGGGACTTATCTACTGATGAGGCCTCGGCCCCTGACCTCACACACCGTATAGAGCGTAGAGGCCGAAACGGTGTAAATTCATCTTAATCGATTATGATACATAAATGGTTCATCTTAGGAAGTTTTTGTATTGTTAACTAAATATAACATTTCTTATTTTGAATATACAGCTTAACTAACTAAACATGAGTGTAAATTTAAATACTACTTATATTTAACTCATTATATTTTAATTTATCATAACTTTTCCTTTCTTTTTTTAATACAGAGTATTTGAATTGATCAGGAATATAAATATCAGTACAAATTCTCAAACTTAGTAAAACTTGAGCGGAACTTTGCTTTCTTTCATAAACTCACCATTCTTGAGTATTTGTCCACATTATTAACCAGTTTTCCCATGCGTTTGTACTGAGGGAAGCTGGGTTTTATCTGTAACAATAAATTTGAACCTTTAACACACCAAAAAAGGACTTCACACGTTTCTGATTAATTTTCGGAGCTTAGAACGTGTTCCAGGGTATCTTAGTCAATTACGTAACTTTTGGGTACACCGTGCACCCAGTTTCGTAACTTTTGGGTACACCGTGCACCCAATTCCGTATTAATTCAGTGCAACGTGCACCCAAACCGTATCTTTTCGGTCACCATGCACTCAATTCTGAAACTCTTGAGTACATCGACTGAGATAAAAAACCACAACGTTTATGATGCGACCGTTGAAGGAGGAATCAGCTGCGACCGCGCTAGGAGACTGAAGAGAATGAGACAGGAATGAAAAAGGACTTCAGACTTCTGATCGTGAACGTCGAGAGATAACATCTGAGATACAGTCCAACGGGAGCAACCCCCATTGTTTCAGTCGGTGGTCGTGACAAAAGCCTGCTATGACGGAAGCCGAAAAAATTATCCGTGGAAAATATGGGACTTAGCCCTGGGAACTCGTGGCCAGCGTGGTAACTAACTCTCCGCTACATCCCCCGCTAACTCTTAGAATCGTTCCGTTTGAGTTAAAGTAGAGGTAAGGGGACGAGAAAAACATTCGGAAACGGGCTTCTCGAATTTGAACTCAACGATTGGATGCAAAGGCTGCTCTTTTTCTGACAATCTACCCCTGCGCCGGCCCTCTCCTCTAAGTCCATTTTATATATTCCTCAGAGTGCCAGATTCTTCCCTCCAATTGTCTGTTTCAGCAAGACTGTTTTTTTTCAGCCAAAATTCGACGGACCACGCTTTTTCAAGTCCCCCTCTAATTCCCCCAGTTTCAATCTGAGTGCCCGCAACCGTTACCTCCTGGCCGACGCCGCGTAGCTATAATGATGAAACTTCAAGTAGATTCAATTTATGTTCTAAATTTATTTCATTTCGAGCACAACCGATTCAGTTTTATGATTTACTTCTGGGATAAACTTCAGAAGGTGAGCGATCTACACGAAAGTTATCGTTCAAACCATGCTTCATCACGTTCGTTTTGAGAGTAAATTGTCGTTGAAATCAAAAGCCCACTGGACTTACATGTTTCGAAGATTTTATCTCTGAGATCAAGAAAGTGAATCAAGCATCTCGGTTAATCCAACGAAAGTGCAGCAAAAATAATAGAACAAACTGGAGAAAAGTCTGTCATTTCCAGTCTTCTGCAAACTCACTTGGTCGAAAAGTTTAATAAAAATATTTCAACAAACGTAAACTGTGAGATCATTTCACAACTTGAACCAGCGCAAAAAGTATGCACGATCTATATACTGAACGTTGAAGAATTTGCCAAAAACTAATCAGGTACGTTTACAAATTTCTAATCGTGAAACAAGAAACACAAGCTAAAGTGTTATTGAACAGATCTTTTTCGTTTATTTTGTTTCAGTTTTTTCAGCGAGTAACTTCGAGGAATAAATTTCAGTCTGCTCTTCTTTGAAAAAAGTCCGAACTGTTTGCAAAATTAGATTTTTCGTGTTTGGAGTGTATATGAGAAAAGAAACTTCACGTTTCATTTTACTCAAATGTGTTACTTCGAATTGAGATAAATTCAAATTTCAAATATATGCGGTATATTTGAATTTGATCGTAGATAGGAGATAAATTGAAGATTATAAGTGCATTGAAAACGAAAGTGTTTCCGTTTTCAGGGTAGTCTGCGTACGAAATAAGTGCAGAGATTAGGAAGCGCAACTCAGGGGTCGATTCCACATAGGACCCGGAATTTTGGTAACCCTGTCAGGTAACCATAAACCGGCTTACCTCGTTAAAGAAACCGTTCCTCTATAATCTGAGTTTCACGAAAAATTTAAAAAGCTCAAAAAAGTATCTCAATGTCTTCCCATAGACCATGAAAGAACTTTCTGTTTGAAAATTCGTAAAATTTGCATAACATCAAGCAATAAAAAGAGGACATGAACATTTTCACTGCGACGCAACTTGACTTGGTTCATGACGTCCAGATTTATTTTCATTTTGTAGTCTCTAACTGCGGTGTCGTAAATGACACAAAGTTTTAAAAATGTTTTTGTACTTCTATAGGCTATTTTGAGCGTACGCAACTCCCCTATCGGTGTCATTACGTAAGCCGCTTTCTCGAGAAAACGAAGCGAGATATAGATGTAAAAGTATATATTTTTGATAATGATTTTTCATTTGCCAAAAGGTCAGATTGTTAATTCATAAGTCAAAATTAGAGAGGGACGGATTCTTTAAATCTTTCTGTTAACCACTTTGGAACCCTTTTCCACTATGTCGTTGGGACATTTTGAGGTGAGCAAGCGTTTAACAAAACGGTTCACCAGATAGCCCGGATAATCATTACTTGTTACGGTTAACGATATACCGTCAATGAAGGGCTTGCCGGTAATAGCCGGAAACAACAACATGACCATTTACTTGAACTGTTTCCAACTATCTGTTCTCCTCATTAATTTTTGTTCTGTACGTTTTATAATTGAGAAAAACAGAATTTATTCCGGTTCAAAAAGGTTACTCGAATGTATCACCTCGAGATGAGATGAACTAGATGCCGTGTATCTGAATTTGATTGTGAATGAGAATCTGTGTGCGTGGATCCTGTTGTACCTATTCTGTTTTCAGAAAATTTGAAGGCAACTGAAGGGTTCTTGGATGAATTGGATTTCCTCAGTGGTAGCTGAACTCGCTTTTGTGGAAGGAAAACTATGAGTTTAGTAAATAACTTATATATACAGCTCTCGTGCAAATAGCTGTTTTTTTTCTATTAAAACCAAAATCTATCTGGTCTCCTCGATGTAAGCCACTTAGGTAATAGTTGTTCTATATTTACTTTGAAGCAGGATTGCCTTTAACAACCAACAGCGCTTTGTGATCAATGCTATAATTCAGTTTGAACCCGTTCCCATTTTCAACAATCATTTTTTTCGTAGTTTTTCTTACAAAACTTCCAAATTGTTTGTGAAAGCTGTCGCCGTTTCCGATACATTCACATGAATGTACAATATTTCGTCATAGTCGTTTATTGCCTGCTATAGCTTGGGAGAATGCATTGATTGTCAATCGGTTTCGTGTCCTGATCATTTCTCGAAATGTCAGAATATAGATTCTGGGTATTCTATCTACTATCTTCATTTGCAGCCTGTGTCGACTTGAATCTACAGGTTGGCTCTAGAGCAACTCAGACAACATTTCTGAAACAGTTTTAACTTCAAAACAAACCCATTACACCAAAAACAATAAAATGCTCACTTTTGAACGTTCTTCACCAACGCATGATGAACCAAAATAGTCTTAATTTAAGAAAATTTCCAAATAGGTCTGTATGGATTTAATGATAATGGAGAGTTCAACAAATACGTTGTACCACATGTGGGAGCGACGTAAACGTTCTACACACGTAAGATGCGTGAAAGGTGCTGCAGCTCACGTCGACGCCAAAACATAGGCAGCAGAACGTCTCGCAAAAAGCAATTCTTCATTTGTTGTTTCTCGAAAGTACCATTTGTTCCTGATGTTGAAAAATAGAATTGTGTGAAAAATTCGCAGGAATGCAGAAAAATTACCTCAAAAACTGTATACACTATACACACAAACCCCCAGTTTGCGTGAATACAACGGCTAGCCAGACGCAGTTTGATGCGCATGATTACTGTAGTTTAGACAAACACAAACAAACAAAGTTCCGGTCAAGTACTTATGATTACTCGTTACTGAAGGCGATGTCACTAGTTTTGAGAAAATTTGAATAGTTCAGATTGGTATCAAACTCTACCTAATTTTCAACAGTTTTTTTTCGTTTTTCAACCATTCATTCCAGGCCAATGTCCCAGTGGTCGTGCCTCTGCCGCTTGAGGGAGCCGATTCTACTCACCTCCTGACCATTTCTCTACCCGTCTCGCTGTCTCTATCGTCCTGCGTGTTCTCTCGCTCTCCCTCACTCATGTTCACTTCTTCTACGCCTAGTTCCCTTCTTCTAACCACCGAAAGGCTGATGGAAATAGCAACAAAAAGTCAATGTGCTGAAGAATCGTCGAGCAGGTATAGTCTTCATCGTTTCCAACTGCACTCTGGAGACATGCCTATGGTATTTCGTATGAGTATTCCTGAGAAGAGAAAAAGTTCTTCCCAGGGATTTGTTAATAACATGTTTTTATGAAGAACTAAAAACATCTCACTAGAATTTATATTTTCGAGCAGCACGAAATACTAGGAAAAACGATATAGAAAAATATGATCTTTCACACGGTTTTGGATCTTCAAATGTGACTCTTCACTCAGTGAGATCAATTTGGAGCGGTTTTCTTTGAAAGGCCATCGACTACTGCTGTAGTATCTGAGCGATACAACAATTTCTTCAAGCTGACTGTGATATTGTTTATGGAGGTTATTGCCTGATGCGTCACGAATCTGCACCATTGTATATTCTATTTTGTTTCAACTCAACTCAACTATTTATTTGTTTTATTACAGTTTGTTTGCCACTCTGGTTTCTCCAGTCGGAGGCAACGTAACTATTGATCTCGCGCCGTTGGCAGTCACCACCACTGACACTTTGGGTTTGGGACATCTTGTAGTTCCCGGAGCTACACTCTTTAGCGTCAAAGGTAAACAATGAACTAACTCACCACAACAGTAACAATAACAATAATACTTCACGTTTAACGTGAATAACTTACGACAATAAGTTACCACAGGTGGTGAAAAACTACAGAATTTGAGAGAAACAAAATAGTATCTATGCACTCAAACATTTTGCTGCTTGTCATAGCAGCCTAAACTGAGGCCGTATGCATGAAACATTCCGAGTCGGGTTGGGATGCTAACCCGAGCTCGATGATCGCTATTTCCCGACCGATTGAGGACGGGATCGCATACCAACCCGGCCCGGGATGTTTCATGCATACGGCATCTGGAGAGAAACCGGATGCTTTTAACAAATGGTCCTTCTATAGAGTGGGACCATATCTGCGTCGTAGTTGATCCCGGATACCCGCCATAATTTTAGATTTTCAACCGAAAACCAACGGATCGAACTAAGAACACGGTAACGTAGGGGAACATACAGCGTACATCCCTGCCTCAAAGAAAGCGCACTTTCTATAGTATCCTAAAAGTCCCACTGCAAATTTGGCAGCGTTCCAACAAAATTGCAAGCAGCTTATCATAGTTTTTCAAAGAAATGTAAAATTAGAGCGGTTTTGGGTCAGAATTCAGACTATGTGTTTATTTCGTGGACAACTTGTACAAGTTACAAATGCCAAGTCTGCAGTTGTATGGGATTTGTCAAACCGTTGTGGACACCGTACCATCGATTTTGTATGGGACGGGGTTTGGCGAGCGGCCAGTTTGTCTGCGTATCATTGATCTACACACTCTCTCAACTGCTGGCAACTGATCAACGACCGCTCGCCCCGCATCGCTCAATCAATTGAACCCTCTGCTGTCTTTATGGGGAGAATGGTGACTATAAATTTATTGAAGAAGTTCACTCGCTTTCAGATAATCAATACGAAACCTACAAAGTTCAGCTAGGCTCTATCAGTCAGGGTGTGCAACTAGATGTCGTTGCTGAGAGAGGAGTTGTTGAGGTGAGATATAGTCGTTGCCAACGGATAGGCGGGAGGATACTGTATATTTCAGTTTCCGCTGTGTACACACACATGTCTTTGATTTCAAAGCCTGCCCGTTATGTGCTCTAATAGGGCAGTGGTTAGCGCCCTGCTAACCATCTTTTGCTCGCAGGTTCGATTTCGGGGATAGACAGAAACTTATGAATTTGGCCCTCACTATAGTTGTCGTCAAAACTAATCTGGATAGACTGTACAATTCAATTTATGATGTGCGTCGCCACTCAAGTGGATGTTTTTTACCGAGAAAAGCTAGCGCATTTCGAAACAGTTTTGACTTACTTCTGAGTTGGTCACATGTTAGTGATGAGCACAAACACACAAATAATCGAACTACCGCCTGAACACTTTTACCTAGTTGCCAACGCAAGTTCTATAACGAAAGTAAACAATTTTATAGAATGCGCATTACATTTCACTTTTTCGTTTTTTAAGCAAGTCAACAATTCGACTTTCACTAATCTGCGTTACCTACACAATCATTTTCGATTTCTGGAGCAAGAACGAAAACAATGTCACACTTCTAGGTCTTCGTCTCATTCTGTAACGATTTCGAAGGACTTCTCTTGGGAAAGGCTGTTTATCCCTCAGCCCTATCGATTGCCTACAACGCATCGGAGATAGTCAACCTCTTGGAGAACGTATCCTGTCCGGACAGTGGAGCTCTCTACCATGACCTCGACAACAGCCCTCCGGAGCTGCTTGTCAGGTAAAAATGATGTATACTGTGATATGTACATACAGAAACTACGGAAATAATATTTATCATTAGAACGTGAAACAAAACGACAACCAGATCTGAATCATGCAAGTGAAATGGAACGTGTATCCAAGGCGCTGTGTTGTTTGTGAGCTGAATCTAAATGCATTTTGCTACCACTCTATCAGATTGTTTCGAAACAAATGAAGTAAAACTACAGTTGTCTCCGAGGCACCTTATGACAAATTACTTATAATCATGATATTTCCTCGTAAGTCTGACAGTTTCTGCTGTATGATTCGTTCTTTCTGAACCACGTCTATACTGTGTATGTGACCCTATCCGGCTGCGTTTGTAGTTTCACTTTTAGGTCAAATGACCCAAATAGACATGTGCACACATAGAACAAAGGTATGATTCCTCACAACATACTACTAGTCAATTGCACAGTCACGTGAAACATGTTAAATACAGAATAGCTCAGAAACGCGCAATGACAAAGTGCACGATACCTCATTAGAATTCCAACTTCACGTGACTATTCAGTTTACTTCTCGTAAAACTCGCAACTTCAGAATCCGATCGATCGACGCTTCTGGAGCCGTGGTGGTCTCCCGTCCTGACAGCGAGATAAAATCCGCCACTCGCTCATTGGATGTCAAGTACCATGACTCCTCATCGATCGATGTGACCATAACCAAAGATCAACCCTTCAATTTCAAGCTGCCAATCGAGAACGACAATACAACTTTTGAGATAGTGTGAGTTCTGTCAAAGTTAGCTTCGTGGTAGATAGGTTTGATGGCTATGTATGAGGGTGTTGTGGGGTTTGATCTTTCTAGGAGAAGCACGCTGTATTTTTTCTTGTTCCGTGGTTTGTAGTGCGAAGCCGTTGCCTCATATTGAGATCAAACTTCGTCTCCGATGTGGTCGAAACTAGAAACATCAAAGTCAGCCGACAAAAATCGAAGATTCTTGATGATTTCAGAAACGGTTCCGTCTCCATTTCGGTGAAGGAGTGCGACGAGAGCTCCATGTTGGAACTGGGCCAATTCCTCGCTGGAAAACACTTCATCAACGCGCTCGATATATTCGAAAACATGGTGAATATTGAAAAATAGCTACATTATTAGCTCATTCAAACAGAAACATACCATTCTTTTATCACTTCACACACGAAACTGCACTTACTGTATGTAGAGTACAGGGTTCAAAGAAATCAGACTATCACACATGTTTTGACATTAGAGAGAATCGTCATCAGTAATTCTGTACAGCGCTCATAATTAGATCACGTTTTTAATGACTTCATTCGAGAGTGAACCGAAACTAGGGGTAGTTTTAGACGAAGCTGAACCGGTATTCTCGTGCTGCTGTGCTCATAAACTGATTCTGATGAAGAACTGGAATCGTGATCAGACTACTAGGAAACACGTTAGTAACAACTAGATCAAAATTGTAAAACAAATCATGTTCGATCGCAAATATGCTATTCTATTCAAAAACTACGACTCAAACTCATTTTACATGCAGATTTTATATTTGTAAGACCGTTTTATTTGCAGACCACATGTGACAACTCTACGCTCTCCATGTTGGACGTGGTGATGCGCTCCAAACAAGCCGTGGTCCACTTTTCCGCCTTCGAGCCCGCCCCCTCCAACGCCTCTTTCTCATGGGCATGGTGGGAGTATGTCCTTCTTTTCATTCTTACTACAGTAATAGTCATGACCGTAGGCTATCTCATCTACTGTTTCTCCACTATAAAAAGACGCTCTGTCGACATAGACCACGAAGTACCAACGAATAACATTCCCATGGCCACCAGTTGGATGTGAGACGATTATGTCAATAATATTTTCAATGTAATGTTTCCTGCAGTAATTCATATATTTCGCAAAATAAATAACCTATGTTGACTTGATAATAATCTTTGAATACGAAACTTTCCTTTTTCAATCAAGTATAGTAATGTCCCACACAGTTTTTCAACTACCTTGCATACCAATGCTACCAATGGAGTACCTTGTAATGTAATTGTGTGTTTTTCATGAGAATTGTTTTTCCTCTCTCAATGTAAGTATGTTTGTAATGTGATTTTGAATAAAGTTGTGTCAATATGTGGAGAATATGTTATGTCTTATTTCTCTGTTCATCTTCTATTTCTCCCTTCTCAGGCTTTTATGCACGTAATATCCACATATGAACGTATCCACAAGAAACTTTTGACAGAAAATGTTAATTGTTCATTCTTTGGGGTAAACAAAATGTAATCGTTTGTGTACGTTGTTCATCAGCCGTTCGAGTAGTTCTGATGGGTAACTGGTGTTCTTGAATTCTCCGAAACTTTCCACTTCGGGCAGCCACAATTTCCCCCATGAGCCGGAGACAACGTCACGGTAGTGCCTGGAAAATGGTGAATTCTTTCTTAAGAGGGGGGGGGGGGGGGGCAGAATCGAATACCCATCGAGTCTGTCTGTCTCTGCTTGTATCGGCATTGTATATACCGCGTGTCATGAAATGTTGGATTGGAGCTCGTGTCATGGAATCGACCATTCCTTTCTGCCACCCCCCCCCCCTCCCCTTGAACCGGTTTTTTTGGTAACCTAACCGATTTTTGGTAATTCTTTTCTAGCTGACCTCAGCCGGTAACCGAATGGCAACTCAAAACAACAAAAACTGGTCACCCCGGAATCTAACGCAAAATGTGTTTTCATCGTCAGTTCTAGCGGTAACCACACTTCAGTCCTGACTCCTTTTCAGGTTATAAGAATATATTTTTTTACCAAACCTGGTTAGGTTACCAGAAAACGGGTTAGATATAGAATTCGCCCTAGCAAACACGGACGGGGACAAAAACGATTCAGAGAGCCTACTGACCAATTTTTGCACAATAATCATCAACGTTATAAAAATGCGCCCATCGAACGTTCTCAAGGAGCAATTCGACATTCAATGAGAATCACGTGTATTTTAACATGATCTCAACACTACGGGGTTATCTAGATCAGAAAAATATCGATTGACTAGTTGGAATCTGACCTGACGGAGGCTTCCTCCGGCGCTACAGCCTGCTCCAGGTAGCCAGAAAAGAACTGCCACGCAGAATGAACCCACATTGTCATCACCTAAATGAAGTTCGCTTATTCAAGTCGCAAGTCCTATAAGGTGTATCTTGTCTATCTAGTCATTTTTGTAGTTTTATCTCGTTTTCTCCGCTAGAAATCCAAAAATAACGGCGTGTATCAAAATCAAATCACAGTTAGATGCATTATGTATCAGAGTACAATTACTCTTTTCAACATGCACTTCTGCAGCCATCAGCTAAACTTTTCAAATCTTGGGTTTTCAAATAAATGATTGATTTGACGGTCTTTGTATATTTTGTGAAAAATACTTTTCCAAGTAATGAGCCAGCATAGTATGTGTTAAACTGTTACCCTGCTGGTATACATGCGTGTCGGTACAACAAAACTCACCTTTTCTGGATCAATAATGCATTTTGTAGTATGGCCAGCCGGCGGAAAGGCTGAAGTATTGTGGAACACCTTGGTAGGCAGATGATCTACCAACGTTTGATAACCCTAAAATCATAACAGACTACCCAACAATGACCGTGATAACCCCAAGAATGAATGGAATCATATACATACGACTGTTCTTAGAAAACGTCCGAAATATAGTATTCTTCATCTATACAAATACTTTTACAGTATAATCACAAAACCTTCAGTCTGACTCAGTCGCGTAAGATATTATTTGAAATCTACTTTCTCATAACAGAAGTGTTCATAAATTATTCGACGTCGTGTTTGAGTTTGCATTAGACGGCAATTTCTGATGGTGTACTGTGAGTGTCTCAGTAGGAACTATAAATGGGTTTTGAACGAAATGGCCGGTAACTTTGTTAGCTTGTTGTTCCTGCCAAGCAAACCTCGTACTTCTCTGGAACTGTTTTGTCCCGTAGTATCCAACGAGGGGGAAATCGAAGGGATCCTATACTGGAGTCTTCATCAAAGTTATTCCTAAACTTGATTTTTTGGTATATTGCATGAGATAATCTCACGAACACTATCGCTCATGGGACGTTCTAATGAGAAGATGTAAATTTTTACGAGTTCGAAAATGGTATCGTGCAGACATTCTTTTCTACCTAATAGGTCAGACAAAACACTCGCACGTGAGATTACCTCAGCACGTTCAGATGGAAATCGTGAGATGATCGCTATATACTTGGAGTAGAAAAATGCAATCTTCACTAATCACATCTTCGCTCTTCGGTTTCGATACTTCACTTGGAAAATTCATCCACATCAGTTACAAAACGGAACTCCTCATGAAAAGTTTAAATAAACTGCTAGGGTTGTTTTTGTGAGAGACACAAAAGTCAGCTGGCATGATCCTGACATTTACAACGGCATTACTAACTTGACAAAATCTCTGAGGGAGATATCATTCGGAACAATTCTTTCATCGATGTCAGCGAAAATGGCTCGTTTCGAGTACCTGCGAGTGCGATGTAAGCAGTCCTGAAACCGAGCTAAACATAATCTCGATAAAAGTATACTAAAATTTCCAAACTACAATTAATAAAAATAACTAAACTCGGCAGTAACTATAACTATATTGTTTAGCTTAGAGTTCTTCACCTAAATCAAATTAGTTTGAATCAGTCCGTGAGCTGAATATGGCATTGACTCATAATTCGAGAAGTTGCAATATAGTTTGTTCCACCCCTTTATACCATCTACAGTAACACGCTCAAATTTCTAGATCAAAGTTAGGTATGTTAGCGGATTTCGGTAAAATTTTGACAGTATCCTTTGCACTTTTACTTCTACAAACTCTGAGAGTTTGAAACTAAAATAATGGGTTATTCATCAGATAAAGGTTTGTGAACCTTTGACGGATTACTGTAGAAGGGCATCGATTGCTGAAATAGAGTGTACCTGCACCCCAACCAGTTGCCAGTTGAGTCCCGGTCTGTCTTGGAGGTAGTTCAGGTGTATTACTTCGGCCTCTCCGCTTCGGACATACGACTCTACTAACTGCAAAGACCACATTTGGAAAAATCGATTCCATTTCAACACACCTAATCACCTCCTAACTGCGGTATATACTATAAATCTCAATTTCTGCTGTGCTCAAATATCACGTTCTTTACAGAAAGCCTATAAACAGTGGTTTTGAGTTTTTTTTTTTGAATTACAACGGGATCTAACTACAAATACAGCGGTACAAAGCAATGTACATCGTATAAACTTGTTCTGCAGAAATGGTGACCCCACAGCGTAGCTCTCGCTTGTGTATAGCATCCGCACCTGTACAACGCTGGAAAAACATAATACACAAGTATTAACTCACTCTTCTGGAGTATTCATCAATGTCCTTGATGTAGAGCAAGAAATGATCCACTCCTTGTAGTTTGTAGTGTTCAATAGTTTCTGCCAACAACAACCATTTGCTCTCGTTGCCGTATAGTGGTGCAACGCACAAGGACAGCTCATAGACTGGGCCTGCAATATTCACTTCTAGGCTCTTGGCCGACATCGAACAAGCAGGAAAAATAGCAATCGTCTTTTCAATTTCATAGTTTTCATTAACCACGTTGGATACCTCACGGTTAATAGGTCCGTATAATCTGCCGGCTCATCTCAATCTCTGACCTACACATTGTCTCAGCAACTAATCGATGACTGATCGCTTCTCGATCGATTCAACCCTTTGCTGTCTTTGTTGGAGAAATGAAGACTATACTGTTAGTCAATTGCACAGTCACGTGAGACATGTTGAACACAGCTGAACTCAGAAACGCGCGATGACAAAGTGCACTATGCCTCAATAGAATTCTAATTTTACGTGACTATTTAATTTACTTCTAATATGTATATACCTCTACTATATCGATCGACAATAGGTACCCATTCAACTAGACGTGCCGATTTATGCACAGTTATACTCATGTAGGCTGCACCATCGACTCTACAGCAATGTACAACCCATTCTGGGTAAACCTTAGACTTCACGGGCACAGAAATCTCCTCAAAAGATGAAGACAAGTAGCGACAGTAGACTTCTTTTCTGAAACTATTTCTAGTTTTCAGAAAACTGAGGTTTCTGAGGAAGAGTTCTAAAGCCAATGCAACAAATAGTTCATCACTTTGCATTCTATACAGTTTGTCACTCAAAGTAACGACCATATCTAACAATTATTTACAAGTATGCAACATACAATACCTGCCAAAATACTGGCCGACTTCATGAAGTCGGCCAGTATAGTGAATTCACTCACGTCTTGGCCTGATGGAGGCCACGATTTGCGGTTCACACAGCTGTCACGAAATAGACTTATTAGACTCACCCGTACCACCCATCTGACTGTAATGTAACCACGGAATAGTTGGAATAAGAATAACTAGCCAATAAAGATAGAGATGTAGTGCTGATGTTCCGTTGCACTTTGCCAACTTTGAATTGATTCTCCAAAAACTCATAGTTGTGAAGACAAGTTCTTGTGTCTGTGTGCGCTGAAGCCAGAGAAAAGAAACGGGAAAGCCCTGAATTGAAGAAAGAAAATGAAACATATATTAAATCCGATGAGTTGAATTAAATTGATGAAAAGTTTATCATTGATCATGTTTCATATCATACAGTTAAAATCTAGTACTGAAATTTAGAAGTTAACGTTGGCAGTATGCCAATGAGGTTTCCAGGTTGTTTCTCAATAATATGTTACGGCTTGAAAAAAAGTATTTATTCGAGCGATTTTCCATCCTCCTATTACAGCAGGTAGTGTGAACTTTTTGAATAGGAATGAGTTTGTTTTCTGGAGAAAACTAAACCAAAATTTCTTTCTATGCTAAGGTTTGTTCGCTTGAGGACTATGGAACGAGCTATTAAAGTTTTTAAATTCGAAGAACCAACCCAGTTCTCGGTGTTGATAAGGGCTCCTTGAATTGTGCGCTACAGCCAGATTTCGTTTCTGCCAGAAAACCACTGCCAATACGAACAAAACAACAAACGAAAGGACGCAAGGTCTCTTCATTTGAAGTTGCTCCTAGACGAAATGGTAAACTGTTTGAAAAAAATCTGAAAAGTTATTTTTCTGGAAATAAGAGTAGTTTTTCAGTAACTTTTCGGGCTTTCAGAACAGTTAATCTTAATTTCTTTCAAGTGCATTGCGATGGGCGATATCAAATGAAAGTTAGTGTTACAAATTAAATTAATCTTAAACAGTTCTATACTTGGGATTTTTTTTCTTAAAGTCATAAGATGTTAAACAACAAGTAAATTTTTTTTACATGTACACAGAACACAAAATTAATGAATTATCATCACGAAAACATTTTAAAAGTTTGCGTAAGGTTTTCGAAAAGTCACGGAACCACAGAAGTTATCTGAGTTTCAAGTTATGAGCTGTTTCCTTTCAATCTCAAGCATCAATATTATTACAAAGTTTTAATGCCAAAAAACGTACGAATTTTTTTCAGTTAGTTGAAATTCTATGCTAGAAGAGATAGAATCTTTTTTCGATTGGCTGTTCAAAAAACTCGATAACCTATATTGCTCGAGAGAATTTGCCGTATACGGGTAGTTTTACCCATATTATTTCAGAGAGAATGAATTTATTTTGATAAAAAAGAAAGTTTTACGAAGAATGGCTAATTTATTTGAACACACTCATAAATAAGGAATCTGTTTATTGAAAAAACAGATTTCCTTCGGTTGTTGACACAAAGGAAAACGTGAAAACAACAAAATAGTTTTGTGAAAAGACTAGGAAGTATGAAATGGTTGTACATTCGCCACAGTTTAGGTACGAACCGTACGCACATGTGGTGACTGACTAATTACGGTACGATGCTCAAACTCCCAAGCAGATCTTGAACAAGTGAGAGTTTTCGAAGGTTTCATATAGTTCACACCATTCCTACTGAGACTCCTACAGTAACGTTACAAACTTTATCGAAGGCTGTTGTGAAGCTGAAAATGAAGTTCATCAAAAAAGCTCTCGTTTGTTCAGTCTACCTGAGAACGAGAAGGAGGTGCGAAAATCCTGAACTTCTTCGATGAAAAGTAAGTGAGCAAAACGGCTTTGAATTTTCCA
Organism: Litoditis marina; assembly: GCA_964036275.1. Taxonomy (NCBI): domain Eukaryota; kingdom Metazoa; phylum Nematoda; class Chromadorea; order Rhabditida; family Rhabditidae; genus Litoditis; species Litoditis marina. Next base: position 30,372,645 of record OZ038433.1, read on the forward strand.
AATCCTACTGTAGGAGTGTCAGTAGGAACGGAAAAGACTATACTTCGGCATGCTGCTCCCTAACCTCAGTTACACAAACTGCGAGCGACATTTCCAACAACAAACTTGCGCTCCTTAGACAACGTTATTTGAAACTTTGATCGCGTAGTGTAAACTTATACGGAGCGGTGAAACGGAGTATACCTGTAACGTAGTAGACATAGATACGAGCAATGCATAATGTACGCCAAACGCTGGTTCTGAAGCATCCTGAAGCAAAAGCAAACATTTGCCTAAATGTTAAATGTACCGGAATCAAACTACAAATACAACAGATGTCGACAGTATCTGCCCAATATCTTCGTACTGAAAACTGGAAATGCAAAAAAAACGTACGAACACTTGGAACGTTAAAGAGGCAGTTTGCAGCATTTCAGTCATTGATTTCTGCTCTGAGCCCATGTTAGTGTTTGCACAGCACAGAAAAAGTATACAGTATTCCCTTTCTTTCTCTGAGCGAAGAGTTCGTAGAAATCTGTGAGGGGATAATGATCCGCCTTTCTAGATAGGCTTTTTCTCGTTCTGTAATAGGTTCGGTATATTCTCATTTGTTGTTTACTACTTGTTTTCTGTTGGTTTACTACTACATTTTCGTTCGATCGTTTGGTGGAGCGAAAAAAGCTTCACTTCAAGGTGTGCAACACATTTATTTGATCAGCAGTACACTCGTGCTCTTTCTTGTCAGTTTTTATCATATTTGTATGGAGATATATGCCTATAAGGTGTCAAATATTACTTCTGAAAATTTGTATCTTTCATAGACTGATTTCGAATTACGGTGGCTAATTGCGAAAGCCTTTCTGCTCCCACGTCAGAGAAAAAAGACGCGCAACGCAACAAATTGAATCAATTTTGTTAATTAATTATCATATCATAATCGCCCTCTCTATAACTTTTTTTTGAGTGTTTGTTTGAAATAGTGATTTGACAGTGTGTTCATTCTAATTTGAAGTAGAAAAGTATCACAAGTGTTCGATAATTGTACAGTAGACATTATTACTGAGAAACATGAGATTTACAGTTCGTATCTCCACTAGTTTAATCTCAGAAGAATTCGCTCTATATTTGTCATATTTTCCAGCAATTTTGTACTAGTTTCCAATTCTGTTCCTTTTTCAGTTTTATTTTCGTCTAAAATAAGATAAAGTATCAATATAAACAACATATTGTGTAATCTTCATATAGTTCGTAGTATTTCAGATCTCTAGTTCGGTCTACCAAGTGCTGAATGACTGATGGATAAAGTCTGTCGTCCGAATGCCCGTCGGATTTGATGTTACCATATTGTAGTCATCGATTTCTTAAGTTATTTAAGCTCCTCCTGGCCCTATCATGCGCCGGTTACGTATTTATATCGTTTCATAGTGATAGCCAGGAAGATAACATACCCCTAAGGTATCCGGCCCAATCTCTACCCGATTATGTTTGTCCCTTCAATATCTCGTCTCCGACCCCTTCGCTACCTTCGAATGATTTTCCCAAATCGAATCTCACAGAATCGCGAGCGTTGGTGTTGCTGGAGAGCACCTATTCTCGACATGGAAAGCTGATTACACAGATATTGACAGCATTGAAGTTCCCCTTCAAAGCGGAAACGTTCTCCAAGAATGTGCCTCTTCTTACCACTGCCACCCATGGGCGATATTCCATTATTCTCATAGAAAACTACTACAAGTATCTCAATATGCCGAAATGGAATAGACAACTTCTGGACAAGTACTGCTTGGAGTATAGGGTGGGTTATTGATTATTGCCAAAATCATATACCATTTTTCGATCAAAATACGTCAAACTTGATAACAAGAAATCAAGAAAATGATTTTTCGAAACTTTGTCTGGCACGGTGTTCTCAACAGCTTTAATAAATAAGGAACTCGCGTCCTCCGTTTTAAACGCTCCGCGAATGATTCGCGTGAAAATAAGCGCGATACGCAGCGAATTAGTGCTGTGACCATTCCAAATTGCAGTGGGATACAGTGTCCCGCCACGAAAACTTTGTGGACGGCGCTCAATACGAGTTTAATCGCAATAATTACTTCAGGCGAGAACGCCGTGCTGGCTGTTTTTATCAAGGCGCCAATCCATGGGCCATGGGTACAGTTTTATATGCTATGTTGCGTCTGTTCATCGAATGTAGTTTTTCACATACGTAAACAAGTTTCACATCAGGTCGAGAAAAGTGAACATGAGAAACATTAAATAGTGAGTATGTGTAACTGAAAATGCCGTATTTTTGTCACCACTCATGGTTTCTCAGACGTAGGTGGCCCCAAAAGTGACTATGCGTCGATCGAAGTTTGGGAAAAGGGAGCATCAGTCAGTATCGAAATTGGGGGGTATTTTACGTGTGGTTTTTCATCAAACTATTGTTTGACCCTTCCATATTCAGGTGTCAATCATAGCTTTTGTTCCATCGCGAAAAAACGACTCTTTCGCTCGTGCTCGGATAAAGGGAACCAATATCTATTTGTGGCAAAATCAGGAGGTAAGCATCTTTCGTTCAAGTATTTCACCGTTTCTGTTCAGAATCTTGGGAACGAGGGTGAATTGAAACATGTCACTTCATTACATATTTAGTCACCATACGAGGCGTGATCGTACGGGCACACACCAATGAATTGTGACTGTTACACGAAAAAAAACTAGTTTCTATAATTTGATGACGTGAAATTTCTCGACTTTGCCTAAGAAATATACTTTTCTCGTGATAGTAATGGAAATTGAGCCGTTTCGCGATTTTCTGCTGATTTTCCGGCCAAATTTTAGAGTTTGCGTACGGCCGTATAGTTCGCAACTGACAACTTCATCTCTTTGTCTTTTTTTTCATTATTTTACTCTTTCTTTAGGTTTCATCTATCCGCCTAGTTTCATCTCCGATCCACCACATATCTCGTGTGGGAGCAGTCAGGGTAGATGGAAACTCCTCCGATTGGGTGCTGTTCGAGAATGATGCAAAAGTCGATACGGTATGTTGATGATTTTCTGAAATAAGTGTTCTTTAAGTATTCTTTAGTTCTAAAGGTGTGATAGATAATGTATTGTGGAATGACTGTAGAACGCTATTTGAATTCGGTCCAAACTTCAAACGGCTTACCGAGCTCACCGTTCTGAATTATTTTTCAAGGTCCGACTATTCGACAAAGTGTAGTCTATTTTCAGTGTAACACGTATAAATTAAGGATTTGCATTGGAAACAAATCATCTCGTTTTTTTATGCGGAAAAGTAGGCCGTTTTTCGATTTATTCTGACTATTGGGACAATTTTGTGGGTTATCTCTGCTCACCTCCCCCTTGCCCGCTTGCCCCCTTCTTTCAGGCATAGATAAAAAAGTCAATGCCAGCACAACCAAAATCTAAAATGAACGCGTTATAGTGATTGTGGAGGTAGTTATTTCTCTCATTTATCGCGTTTCGACAGTTTTCGCTTCTGAAAATGCGCGTTAATAATTCCATAATGGAAGATGGAACCAAAAATAAGCATAGGTCAACGTCATTTTGACGGGATATTTCACCTATGCTTCCAGGTGGTTTCCGCGACGGACACTCTGGGTCGAGTGCGCAGTGCGGTTGTGCGAGACCCGGGCAAGGTGGACGGGGTTCAGCGGGTACTTTTCGGACGTCCCGTAACCGATTTCGTCATCAGAGTAGGTTCTTTTTCCATTGGTAATAGGCATAGGTTCGATAGTGATGGTCAGAGGTTGTCAGAGCTATGTTGATATTACTAGTGGACATACACCGCCACGGCCTCATATTGAATAGAGGGTCACGAACAAATTAATGTGAAAAGTTGAGGTCGCGAGTTGAACAAAGATAATTTCTTACAAAATTAGCAGTGAAAGTATACGCAAAAAAAACAATGTAGTTTTGGAGAGGTCGCGGCTCGATTGAGATGGCGGGGTCACAAAATTTTAAGACAAATATGAGACATTTGGCGGTATGCTATCAGATGATTTTTGATTCATTGCTAATTGTTGAGAGGTGATCATATCTGTGTCTGTGTGGTAGTTTAATAGGTTTAAACTTCACACATTCGAAGTTTGCAAATTACGGAAAATGCCGAACCAGTAATTAGCATTAGTATTTGACCTGAATAGACCACTAATGAATGAATTGGGAGAAAAATATATTGTCAAAGTTTTTTTTCAGATGGTATTTCTCGATTCTCTTCGGTTTTTCTCTGCTGGCCGGGCATCTTGGGGACTCGATCGATACATACAGGTCAGTTTCTTTTTATTTTCCTTTTTTTTTACTTTTTATTAAATAGTTATGTTGGCTACGTTCTTTGTTCCATGCCATCGATTTTTGTAATTTTCGAAAAGGGTCATTTTTACAACAGATAATCTCAAAAAAAGTATTTGGGAAAAGTCAGTTTCCTATTTTAACCCCTACTTTAGGTGGATATCGATGATGTATTCGTTGGTGCGAGAGGAACGAGAATGGTGGCGGATGATGTAAAGTGAGTTTTGCTTTCTTTCATTTTCCTTTATAAATTATTAAAGTAGCCCACTATCAACAGTTAGTTGAGCTTGTTTATACAAGCAACGTGGTTTTGTGCAATAATTTTAATCTCCTAGTTTTTCTTATAATTTAATGATCGGTACACCCAAGAATGATCTCAATTGCAACAGTTTAACTTGTTACAAGTTTGAGTTTTACTAGTTCCGTGGTTCCGTCATTGTGATTGAAGTTCTTGATTGTTCAAGTTGTTTTTTTTTGTTGCAGAGAGCTTCTCAAAAGCCAAGCGCGTCTAAGAAAGTCGATTGGTAACTTCACTTACACTCTCGGCTTCTCTGGGAGCTACTTTAGGAATGGAGATGATTTGGAAGACAAGGGGGACGAGCTACTTGTCGGTGAGAAGAGAATCTGAAATTGCTATCATTGTTATTGTTTTAGGATGTCAAAAGCTGTTATGACATTTTGTAGTATTACATATTCATAACGTAATTTTACATTTACTTACAAAAGACAGACTTTGCACGATAGAAGAGAGTATTGAATATAAGCCAACCCTGGAGACCTTAGTTCAAAATCAAAGTTTCCTACAAAAGAGTTATCTCGTGCTCCGTCTGCTCGTCATTCAATTGCGGAAATGAGCCCCATCTCGTAATCTCATTAATTGATTTTATCGGATCCTTCCACGTTTACGGCATGCTAGATGCTACTAAGCCCTTCTCGCTCTGTCTTTTTTGGTTTAAGTTTGTTGGAAGGAAAAATCAAGATTCAAGATTGTAACCTGTAACTTTTACGGTAACGTGGTCGGTTTTAGAATCGGCGTCCAACTTCATCTGGTTTCCTCATATGTGGCGCCACAACCATGCTCATGAGCATAACGGTACTTACCTGGAAGCTGCGATGGTGCAGAACAAGCTGTTTGCGAAGGTGAGCTCTTAGTCATACCCCACAAACTTGTCCGAATAGACAGAAAAATCAAAAATCCAGAAACGTGCCAAAATCTGATAGTTTTCTTCTTAAATTATCAGCTGCAACATCAAACTGTTGTTTTTGTTCTGCGTCTGCATGTTGAAAAGTACATTAACTATTCTTAATTTCTGATTTTCTTAAAATAATTGTACAGATTCTGATTAACTATTGTAATTGTGCTTAAACAAGCACATTTTCAAGTTTTCAATTCGTTTTCAGTATAAATTGAAATCCATTTCAGAACATGCGGCTGCCCGTTCCGTACCCCTATGCCATTGCCCCACAACACGACGGGGTATATCCGGTACATGAAGATCTATACGACGCCTGGAGAAAGGTATTTACATGTCCCAGTAAAGGTGTCCCAGTAGCCAGAGAAGAGAGAAATCTGGAAAACGGACTACGTTTTGCTGATATCGAGAAAATCATGATATTTCACGATTTTTGGTTTTTCAGACGGATATTCGCCCTTTACCGTTGTGTGGATAACATCGCGCGCACCGCGAAGCGCTGCGTGTGAGTTGTGTTTGGTTTGGCCATTGCGCACCCATTTTTGGCTTTCAAACCACAAGAGTCTTCAAATAAAACATTTTTTTCGAGATTTAAGAAGAGAGAGAGCTAGATATCTATTAAATACATGTTGTGTGAAAAAAATTTGAAGAATCGGTCGAGGTTGAAAGAAGTTATGCTGTCGTGTCGTTATGAAAATTTCCGTTGTCCCCCGTCGCTCGTCCGCGTCCCTCGTCCAATGTCCGCATAGAAAATTATTATTTTAACTACTCGACCGATTCGGCTGAAAATTGGCACGCATGTGTCAACCCCAAAGTTAGCGCGGCCCCGGAAGTTTGGTGATGTCACGTTATGTCTGACGCTTGGCGCGGGCGCCAGAAGCTGGAAAATATGTGTTCCCATGAGTTAAAATGTTCGAAATTTCGCACAGATGTCATAAAAGTAGCTTCAACCTGATTTCAGAAGCATGGTGCCATTATTATCAAATGGCGCCAAACGCGGGCGCCTATTGGCGCCAAATGAGAACGACGCTAGGGAAGTAGGGTAACGAACGGATTCGTTCACAGAGATCAGAACTATACATTTAGTTGACAAGCGCATTGATTATCCACATTTCTTTGACATTTGGTGCCAAAAAGCTCGTTTATCCGCCAATTGGCGCCAAATTTGAAAATATTGTTTCCGAACAACAAATTGTCGGAAACTGTGCATGAAATAGGTGAAGAAGTACGGTTTTGTGGTTTTTACAAGTTTCGCCAAACACGCCAATTTCAGGGGTCAATTGGCGCCAAAAAAGAATTTGAAAAACCAAGATCACACTGTTTGAGAGCTCGAAACTTCGCCCAGTAATCAGAATGTTTGATAGTCACCAATTTTCGAATTTCATTCTGATTGTTCCAGTCAATGAGGTATTGTACTAGTACAACTAGCAAAAAGAGAACTGTTAGTAAAAAGTGGGGGACCAGGAAGTGTGTGAGTTCTGTTCGGCTTCACCGTTTTCAGCAAAAAGTAAACAATACGAGGTAGGGAGCGTGCAACAAAAATAGAACAATACATAGGTTTGCACAACGGTTCACAAAAACATTTATTAAAAAAAATCCTGATTTTAGCTTGAGTATATGAGTGGTTGAACGTACGTACTTTGTGAATCGTTGTGCCTATGTATTGTTCTATTTTTGTTGCACACTCCCTACCTCGTATTGTTTACTTTTTGCTGAAACTGAACAGAACTCACACACTTCCTGGTCCCCCACTTTTTACTAATTCTCATTTAGTATTAAAATAAGGTATCGTATGTGATAGGGGTCAAACGTAGGATGGCTTTGTGGAATGGCTCATGGATTCACCCGCTTTTTATTGGTATTTTAAACGGCCTCCCTTTCAAGTTTCAATAATTGTCGAAGTTTTTTGTTGAAAACTTCATTAAGCTGCCAGGTTAATGTTTAGTCACCCAGATGATAAAACACCTGATTTTAAATCATTGTTTGAGTACAACAAAGTCGGCTCCAAGTCATGGTATGCCGTATGCGTTTTCTGGTCCGTACTGCGTAAAAAGTAAACAGAACGGTACAGACTCTTTTAAAGTTTCATCGTATCGTTATGCTGTTTTAGGTTTGGGGCGTTGAAGTTACGGCCACCGAGGAGTATCCACATTTCAAGCCAGCGTCGAATAGGAAAGGATTCATACACAAGAATATATCGGTTGGTTGCTTTTTGGTCTCTGATCTCATTCAGTATTCAATTTATTAATGTAAATATAAAAAAGTAAGAATAGTTCACTGGATTCTATGAATGTAGTAGATCACTGTAGATGAATGTAGAGTCTGCAATGCAGAATGCACCCACACACACCAATACCATAGCCTTTTATAGAAAAAAATATTTTAAAATTGAAAAGCAGGCTCATTGAACGATTTTTCAATTGGGCCCTTGTAGCTTGTAGTTGTCGTTTCTCACAGACAAAAATGGACTTGTATATGAAAACTCAACAATAAAAGTCTAGTGTCTCATATCTTTTCATACAAATGTGTATTCTAGGTGCTTCCTCGCCAAACGTGTGGTCTGTACACACATACTCGCCTGTTCCACAAGTACCCAGAGGGAGTTCACCGACTGATTGCTCTGCTTGAAGGGGGAGACCTGTTCTCGACTATTCTGCTCAACCCGGTAGGCTCTTTTTCGGGTAGTTTTGGATTTGGTCTAGGGAATAATATTTGTGATGAAAGGGGAAGTTCGCGTGAAAAATTCATAGTGAATAGATCAAGTCTAAAGTGAGAATATTCAAGTTATCAAGTGCATTATGGCGAAAAAAGTTTGTTCTCATCAGAACTTGACAACATTGACAGCTTTTTCGAGAGAACGCTTTTTCGGATACATTGTCCGATTGCTCCTTCACCGAGGTATTCTATTTATCTGAAGTTTATTGCGGTAATACATTTCATAATTTAACCTAGCCGTTTACTTTAAGATCTCCATCTTCATGACACATCAGCAGAATTTCGCTCACGACCGCATGGCTATCTACGTGTTTGAGAACTTGGTCCGATTTATGCACTGCTGGACGAATATCAAGTTGAAGTAGGATTTTGGCTTCATTGCTCGAACATTCTACAAAAACTGCCTGATATATAACTGCCCTTTTCCTTACACCTTACCTCTGTTACACCTTACATAAGTAGACTTTTGTGTCTCGTAGTATACTCGTTTTTATTTATGATGGCTGAGGTGGCTATTGGCTGTCGCTGGTCTCTTCCATTGGTTCAGCTTAGCTGAAGTGCTGAAGACAGAATATACATACACCAGTAAGGTCCGACTAGTCAAAAATAAGTAGTCGGCTTTTCGATTGGAACACGTGAAAATTAATAGTTTTCATAGAAAATAGACCGATTTTCTAGTTTTCGGCGAAGGACCAGTCCGTTCTCCGATTCGGACAAGGGGACAAGGTTATAGCGTCACTGGGGCTTGAGAACAAAATGTTAAGCAAATTGGGTCCCGCAGAGGAGCAACCGCTCCCTGAAGCACCGATTGTAACTACTTGTACTTTATTCCAGGTGGCAAGATCCTATTACGTCGGCAGCCATGTATTTCTCGCTTTCGCCCATCGAGAAAACGCCGGTGTGGAGTGTGAGTTTTTTCTTCTCTCTCGCACTCATGTTATGGCACAACAAAAAACAGTTACAGTACAAAACTTTTTAACTTGTCGAATGTGATAGAACATCCCTCTTCGGCTTTTTTCCATGGCGTTTTTTCGGAATCGGAAATTTTTAACGTGTTTCAATAGCAGTTCATAAATAAAATCTTCTAAGCAATTAAGTATATAGTTGACTGTCATATTGTAGAATCCGTGTTCTGATGTGCGTCACAAGTCGATCCTTCCTCCCTCCATCAATTGCTCCAATTTCACACTGCCAAATGTGTTGATTGTGGGACCGCAGAAGACAGGTATGGAGAGAGAAAATGAGAGAATTAGAGGGAGAGAGATTTTTTTTTAAATTGCATTTCACGTATGAAAACTTGAAAACCGAGATAGATTACAATTACGAAGCATAGCAAGGCATCAGCGCTGTTCTGCAAAAATGTACTTTGATTGGAAAACCTCATAATTTGGATCCAAGATGTAAAAAAATCATAATTCGCTTTGACTTTACAGAAAAGAGGCTTTTTTCCGAATATTTCCTGGCGATTCAGCCAACTGTGGAGTATGCCACATGATGATTTCAATGTGCTATGATGATTATAAATATAAAGAGTTTTGTATAATGTAATGATAAATTGTATGTCAAATATATTTTGTATAGTGTTCTGATTGAGTGCATGGTTTCAGGCTCGACAGCGCTTTCCACGTTCCTTTCCCTGCATCCGGATACGTCTACGAATGCGCCCATCCCGGGGTCCTGGGAGGAGATGCAATTCTTCGGAGGCGCCAACTATCATCGGGGAATCGATTGGTAATAATCATAGTAGAATAATAGAATAATTATTGGTTTATTGGATGAAAACGGAGTTCAAAGGTGCGAATGAAAATGACTTGCGGGACTGTTTTAGTTTCGCCGCCCACTTTTTTCGTTTTAGCTGAAATAAGTCCCGTGTTACTCTCACCCTCCACCATTTTCTGTTGAAACTACTGCGGGTGGGGGCCCAAACCATCACGGGGGTGCGATTCGGTGGGGGGCGGAATTAAAATTTTCCCGGCACCTGCTTGTTTTCGGTTGGTGATTTCTAATTAGGAATTTGGACAGTGTTTTTCAATTAAAATCTACCTTTTTTTGTAGGTATAGTTCGCATTTCCAACCGGCTGACATTGTTTTCGAGAAGAGCGCCACCTACTTTGATAATTCGGATGCTGCACGACAGGTTAGCTAATTAGCTTGAGTATTTGAAGTGAGTGTTTAAACTCTTCAAAAACACACGTGCATACACGTTGCACCTTTCACACTTTCGCATTATGTAACGGAGTGTTCATTTATTTTTATATTACAGGTTGCCTCATTGTTGCCGGATACCAAAATAGTACTGATACTGTATGATCCCGCCAAGCGAGCCTATTCCTGGTATCAGGTTTGTTTCAACAGTTAATCTGTTAATTCAGGTCGAGTTTGCTTCGAGTTCTATCTCTATGTAAAATACACTTTTAGGAACTTTCGAGTTTACCCTTTACCCTTTACTTATATTGTGTTTCACTAAATATTCATTTTGAATCGTAATAACTTTTACTTTTCTCTTCTCCCAGCTTTTTAAAAGATGCTTATCCCGCCTTAAACCTTACATTTCGTTGTTTTCTATATCAATATCGTAATAATATTCAGTAAGTTTAAAATATGTGTGTTTAGCATCTGCTGGCCCACAACGACACTGCAGCCAGTACGGCTGGCAGCCTGTCGGCCATTCTGGATTCGCAGCTGCCACCAATGAAGAGAATCAGACAGCGCTGCATCTCGGGAGGCCGGTACGTCTATTTATTTTTGGTTATAGACAAACATCAGCTAAGATTTTTCGTAGAACGACTATTTTGAAAATTGGTCCGAAGAGTGACATTCGATTTCTTGTAGTTCGGAAAGGGGACTTAAGGGAACGCGCTTTTAGTGATAATCAGGTCAGCGACTACGATATGGCTCAACCAGGAAAGTGAGCTGAGATATGCGTATGGTTATAGGAATTGTCTTACTTCTAGTGATTTCACAATGGAAAGACAATGATGGCGGCGCTCTTTTGAGTCTGGGAAAATAGTCCACGTATTTTTGTTTTGGCGTCAGCACCTAAAGTGCTTCTAGAGAGGGAATACTCTCCCCCTGTACGTCTTTTGTGTGTATCTACTTTCATCCTCAATGCCCCAATTATCTACAGACAACAACTATCAGCAGGTTGTGACGACACTATGTGAGAAAACGCCTTAACCATTTAGTTTTCATCGAATTCGGAGAACGTATCCTGTGTTCATTTCAAGGTACACGCATCATTTGGATCGCTGGTTGGAGTACTTCCCCTTCTCTCAGATTCATTTTGTGGACGGAGAACGGTTGAGGGAGCAACCAGCACAGGTAGTCATTCAGTCTTCCCATCCATGCAAATACTCAACTCATGGGCGTTTTTAAGACGTTTTTTCTAAGGATAAATAAGTTTTGTCAAATCTTCATGGCAAGACATTACTGATGACTTGGGTCTTTGTAGCTTTGAAAACGAGTGCTTTATTGGGGAAAAGAATTGAGTTATATCATGCGATAATCGGATGAACTATATGAAATAATTTCTAAAAAATCGGTGGTGTTTACACATCTTGTGATATGAGTGACTTGCTTAGAAGCTAGTTTCGCACAAAAGTTGCGAGAGTATCACTAACGTTCTAGTTTGTTGTGGTTTGTGGGATAAACTATAATTGTCCTCCCTTCAGGTACTGGTGGAACTGAGCCAGGACCTAGGTCTGCCCCATTTCGACTACGAGAAGGCGATACGGTACAGTCCTTCAAAGGGCTTCTTCTGTCAGGTGAGACATTGGCGCTGTTGCAGAATTTGGGAAGTGGGTTACAGATACAGTTCTCTCCTCTCTTACCTAGTTCGACGATTCTGAGATAAATTATCTTTATTGTTGAATAGAAGTCATGCCGGAAAATTGCAGAGAATGGGCTGAGAAAGTTGTGAATTTTGAAGTATTTTAATGAAAAATGGCATACTTCTCAAAGAATTGTTCAATCATTCTGGTTATTCATTAGTCTATTTATAAATTTTAAATTGTTTCCAGTTGGTTGGTACCAAAACGAGATGTCTGGGTGGTGGAAAGGGCCGGGGCTACAGTCCAATGTCGACCGAATTGTCTGGCAAACTGAACCAATTGTTCCATTCTGACAATTTGGCCCTTTTAAGATTTCTAACCAAAAATAAGCTACGGATACCCGAGTGGTTAACTAGGGTGCTAGACGCAGAATAGTTTTAAATTTTAAATTGTTTCCAGTTGGTTGGTACCAAAACGAGATGTCTGGGTGGTGGAAAGGGCCGGGGCTACAGTCCAATGTCGACCGAATTGTCTGGCAAACTGAACCAATTGTTCCATTCTGACAATTTGGCCCTTTTAAGATTTCTAACCAAAAATAAGCTACGGATACCCGAGTGGTTAACTAGGGTGCTAGACGCAGAATAGTTTTACGAATCTCTTATAATTTTCGCTCACGCTTGCTGTTCTGCGTCTGCGTCTAGCACCCTAGCACACAGACGCAGAACAGCAAGCGGACGCAGAACAGCAAGCGGACGCAGAACAGCAAGCGTGAGCGAAAATTATAAGAGATTCGTAAAACTATTCTGCGTCTAGCACCCTAGTTAACCACACGGTGCTAGACGCAGAATAGTTTTACGAATCTCTTATAATTTTCGCTCACGCTTGCTGTGCCATATTGTAAATAGATTAGTTGGATATGTTCTGTATGAGTCTCTCATCTTTCAATCTTACAGTCTCAGGTTTTACTCAGTTCGCAAACTATCTTTTTATAGGGAGTTTTAATAAGTTTTTCAAGTTTTAACTGTTTGTAGCGATAAGGTTTAGCTAGTAGCTGGCACTGAGTGCAAGTGGTTGTTGACAACCATTTTAATCAAAATTGACCATGTTTCTAGTTGTACATTTTGAGCATACATAACTATTTTACTCAATCGTTTGTATGTGGCAACACTCACTCATGTCTTCATTACGGGCTTGTGCAATTTCAAATTAAGCCAAATATTGGTGCGAACGCTTTGTGCTCAGTTATTTGTAGACTGTTTTGCAGATGTTCTATAGGCATATTTCATGGTGCTATTTGTGATTGGTTGGTTGGTTGGATTGGTGAATGCATTCTGTGAATGATAATTTTATTGTTTTATGGATTATTTTTGTTGGATTCTATTGCGTATTGAACGCGTAGTTACTTTACGGGACTTGTTTCTTGTCTATTTGTTTTTGTTCTTATTTTCTTTTTTCTTACATATTTTGTATGGTGGGATGGGTTACCAGGTTACCAATTCCCCGATTCTGACAATGTGTGGCTAATCTATTATCTTGCCAGGACAGCAGCTATGCCGAAGTACTACTGTGATTATTGTGATACTTTCCTCACCCACGACTCGCCGTCCGTGCGAAAAACGCACAATGGAGGTCGCAAGCACAAGGAGAACGTGCGCATGTTCTATCAGGTCGGTTCGGGCTAGTTGATTCGAAAGTTTTCCTTCGTTAGAACTCGAAATTTCCGTCCCATGCATCTGCAGCTTTCAGTAAGTTTGTACACATGTTGTCATTTCGGGTGCGAAAGTAGGATGTTTTTTGTTTTAAAATGGAGTCGCCAACTGGTTTTCGGTAGATCTTTGCCAATTTCTAATAACTCGGCTATTTGAGCTCAAAAAATGCGGCCACAGCCCACAGAGAGTGGTGTCACTTACCGAGAGAGGTGTCACTTCACAGAGAGTATCACTTCAAAAAGTGGTCTCGTTTCTTAGTTTCTACCAATTTGCACGATTTCGTTAAGCTTCTTCACTAGGCTTTGCTTGCGTTCTGAACGGAATGCGTTCAATTTTAGCTGGCTTTGGTGTAAGTATAAATGAGGTTACAATAATTTTCAGAAATGGATGGAAGACCAGGCACAGAAATTGGTCGATGCGACGGCTAAAGCATTTGCGAGTGGTATGTTTTCCTTAAAAGTATTACTTTGTAAAGTATCACTACTTGAGAGTTTACTAGCTAAAGGTGTGTTCATGTAAATACACTGCCTGATTACTAACAGTTGATACTTAAGTTTTTCTGTGGTTTTTTTAACTAGTTTCCGTCTTTTTATATCTTCTCCATACCTAAAGTCACGTCCTCATGACATGATGGTTGTTTAACGGGGGGCGGACTGGAAATTTATTATGGAAGGGATGCTCAAGATAAACTCATATACACCTTATTAATTCAACTTGACACACCTAATTTGTGTACTGTGTACTTGTTTTAGTCTTTACTGGCGCGCGCCTCGTTACGTTTAAGTACTCCGGGGTAACTAAATGAGCTCTCTATTCAGCCCTCCTTTAAGGAAAATGTCGAAGTTACAATGATCACAAACGTTACAAAACAAAACGTATGCCCCATTCAGGTGCGACCACCCAACCGAAGCCGATGCCGCAGGCGATGCCCCGTCCTGGTGGTCCGCCCATGATGGGTGGTCCCCCGATGGGTGGCCGGCCCCCATTGATGCCCCCCATGGGCGGACGACCCATGCCCTTCCCGCCGTTCGGAGGAGCACCGGTCGGTTTTTATTGATTTTGTTTATTTCGTTTCATTTTCAATGTTTGATCATTGCCTATTGCAAAGTTGTCACCCTGAATCCTGCAAGCAGTCCCCCATTTTACACAAATTTTTAGAACAAATTTTATTTTTTTTAAGTTACGGAATGAAATTTCGCTCACAAAGATGATTCTAGTGAAAACATGATTTTACAGCTTTCAGTCGATTGCCACCGTGAGACATTTCTTATTTCTGACAAACATTAAGCGCCGATGGACGTATCATAGTTTGCCCTTACAGATGCCTTATGGAATGGGCCCTATGGGTATGCCGCCAATGGGAATGCGGGGACCTCCCGGTCCGTACAGAGGGGGAATGGGGGGACCACCCGGAAGATACTAAGGGACCACTTCCCCGACCTCTCCAAAGAATATACGTCTACAGCACACTTTCATCAGTCTGTCGTATCAACACTCATTGTTACCTTCCAGTTGTTTTGTGTACTTTTGGTCTTTTTAAAGTTGTTTGATCGTCCCGCATCTCAATTATTATATTTCTTTCTGTCAACTTTTCATCGCCTCTATGTTCCAAACGTATTGTGTTTAGTAAGTTAATAAACATGTTTCACAAGAAAAAGAAGAAGTTGTTTGCAGCTTGGGTTGTATATCCATATTCATTCCTTTATTGATTGATGGAAAGAGTGTGTGCTGATCTAATTTTGATCCACCTGGATCCATCCTGTTTTAGTTCGATGTCTGACGTGGAGAGGGATCGCATTCGAAAGGAGGTCCACTCCTCGTTCCGCATGAATGCCTACATGCCCAAGCGGTCAGTGCAATTACAAAGAAATTTATCATCACACACCAATACTGTGGGACTGTTCTTCGAAGATGGAACCCGTTTCTTTAAATACCTCCAAAAGTTATAGTTTGTAGTATATTGTATAACCTAATTTGATGGATGTGTTTCTTTGTCCATTTGTGAATTGTTATTAGCCTTTCAATAAGCATTAGGGTTGTTAAAGCCAAACTCGAATTTCGAAAAAACTCGAAAATCGACTCGAAATTTCGAGTTTCGAGTTCGACTCGAAATTTCGAGTTCGACTCGAAACTCGAAAAACTCGAAATCTCCAAAACTCGAAAAACTCGGTTTTTCTCCAAACTCGAAAAACTCGAAATTTTTGAAACTCGAAAAGTTCGAGTTTCGAGTTTGGCCTCGTCCCAAGTCAGAAATAATGGACCAATGAGCGTTTCAGAACACTTTTTTTGCTATTTCCAACATGAAATGCTTTATTTTTCACGATTCTCGCATAATCATGTGAAATAAATCAGAATTTCTCAAAAAATTCTTATTTGCTTAGCTCGATAAAATCCTAAAACTTAACGACCAAACTCGAAACTCTAAAATCGAGTTTTTCGAGTTCAACTCGAAACTCGTAAACTCGGTTTTTTTTTGAAACGCTGAAAACTCGAACTCGAAATTCCCGAAACTCGAATAACTCGTTTTTTCCCAAAACTCGAAAAACTCGCAACTCGAAAACTCGAAATTTCAAACTCGATTAACAACCCTAATAGGCATGATAGATTCACGACTACAGCTTCAATAAATAACGAACTTGCGTCCTCGCTTTTAAACGCTTCGCGGAAAAAAAGCGCGATACGCGCGAAATAGTGCTGTGATCAGAACAACTTGCAGTGGGATACAGTGTCCCGCCACGAAAACTTTGTGGACGGAGCTCAATACAAGTTTAATCGCAAAATTTACTGTAGGCGAGAACGCCGTGTGTTGAGAAGACAGAACGTGGAGATTCTGTAAAATATCGTGAATAAGTTGAATCTGACGACGTGTGACTGATTCTTTTCTTCGTTCAAGAGATGCTCTGGACCTGTGTGTGGACGTGATGCAGAACTGCGACAAACCGAAACGAGTGAAATGGATGAACAAAATAGTCGCCACCCTACGAAAACAGTCATGTACGTTGTTCTCATTCACACGAAAGCAAATTTGGGTACTTCTTCTGATCAAATAGTTCCATGTTAAGTAATCGTTTTTTGGTCTTAAAGTAGGACGATTATGTGGACCAATCCCGTGTCAACGGTTCTTTGAACTGCAAATGAAAAATGTATTGCCGTTTAAAGGATTGAAGCGTTGGCATTGGACCACATAATCATCCTTCTTTAAAGGTCATGGTGATGGGTGATCCAAGTGAAGTTCTAAAATTATTGTTTATTTGTTCAATTTCAGTGCTCAACTGTCTACAAATCTTCAGGATGTTAGTTAGCCCTTTCTATATTATGTTTTTCAGTTGTCTGTGGGTTTTTGCCTCTAATCAATATTTAATTTTCAGTGACCACTCCCGTGCTGACGATAGAAGTGTTGAGGGAAATCTTCACTCAGATCTCAAATGGCGGTCAGCAGCAATTGTGAGTTGAAACTACGGAAGACCTGTGAAACAAACGCATTTTATCAAGCTTCGTCAGAAAAACCGGTATCAAAAGATTATTATAACGGCTACAATTGCAACCAGTTGACCCGAAACCCGATAACTATGGTTGTTGTTAATGTAGAATTGGCTGAATATAGAATTGTTCATTTATCAAAAAATATTAAGTTTGCTAGCTAAAGTGTTATAATACAATAGCTATGACTTGAGTCATTTGATCTACTACAATATAAATCAAGCGCTTTCCAGAGTCTCGCCCTTCAACGTGTTCGACGCGTTTTCCATTAGTCGGTACCAGTTTGAACCGGAATTCAAGAAGATGGTCCTCTCGAAGGAAAAACCGCGGGTAGTTGCCAACGTTGAGTCGGCCACCGCGGCACTCAGGCAGAGGTTCCTGCTGGTCTCCCAGGTTTGTTGTTTTGGTCTTTTATGTATTATTTGAAACAACAAGTGTTGTTTGTTTGTTGTTGTTTCTCTTGACTCCACTTCAGGCAAGTTGTTGCCATACACCAGCAAGGTTGTCCGAGTAGTCAGAAAAGTTCGAAAAACGGACTACTTTTTCGCCGAAAATGAGAAAATCGGTCTACTTTTGATGGAAAAATCATAAATTTCCGTGTGTTCACATCTAAAACGGACTACTTCTTGTCGCTTAGTCAGACCTTACCGGTGTATGGTTGTTGCTGGGATATTTTTGATCTGGTGTTCGTCACGCTTCACCTACCCTGGTTTTAACTCTTTTAGTGTATTTTTTCGGTTATTCTGTTTATTACTCGTGTCATTCCAAGATTTCAACCATTAATGTTGCTTCTTACGATCGCATGTTTTTTATTCAGCGAGCAGAACGGAGCAAGTTATTGGAGAAGATCACCTTTTCATCCGTTGGGTCTCTGCTGGGTTTGACGAGAAAAACGGAAGACGTGGTGGTCATTGGCATGCTTTCTCAGCAGAAAGTAATAGTTTCCCATCTAGTTTACCATTTTATCTTACTTTGAGATCTTAGCTAACAGTATATCTCCGTTTTTTCGTTGTGATAAGATTTACTGCACCACAGCGCTCGATCGATAGTTATCGTTTGCACGTCGATCTCCTCTCAGCCTGTGGTCCCGACCCGAAATCTGACCCCGGTGCAGTGTTGACCACAAAGTTTCCCGACTTTGAACCAAGTACGACCTCCCCCCTCTAATAAATTGAAATTTACCGATAAACACGTTATATTCTACGAAATTGTTTAAAAATTCTTCGAAAATTGCAAAATTATCATGCCTAATTTTGAGAATTTTTCGCCCTCGCGAGGCATTTACGATCCCCTCCCCCCTCACGAAAGTTGCACGGTGTGCAACTTGTGGTCACCCCTGCCCCGGTGCGAGATTGCGGTTCCAATTGAATACGAAGTCGAGATTAAATACTAGATTCACAAATTTGGAATTTTTCTTTTGCCAAACGCAAGTTGCATTCGACAGCAAAAGGTTTTATAGGCGGACTGTTACCACGTGGAAGATTTCACCGGCTCACTGCAGTTGGAATTCACGGACGCCGAGTTCCGACCGGGTCTCTATACGGAGGGAGGAGTCTATATGTTCGAGGTAGGTTGAATAGTAATCAATCGAGTACCTCACGATGTTATTCCACTCCGATGGAGTTATTTGGTGTTTCACGATTCACATACGCTAAGCTGTAATTCTTCTAGAAAATGTAACCATTCCTTTGATGAAATTGAAAATATGTCGAAAATTGTGATTTTTGCATTAAACAAATTTTCCGATTTTGGCGGCAGGCCAGAATCCCTGGAGGGGAGTTCGTCTTTCGAATTGTTCTGACATTTCGATGTTCGGACAGTTAGTGAGTGGAGTCATGGAGTTAGCCTAGTATTCTCTACATTCAAGGGAACCTACGATGCGAGTCTTCTCATGGTAACCAATGCCGCCCTGGTTCCCCCGGAACCGGCGGTTGATACGAGGAAATACTTTGGAATGGACAACTGGTTCGGAGGACCCGATCCGGTGGGAATCTTAGAATCCAAACATACACCGCCAAGGGTCTCATTTTTCCTGAAAGCTCGAGATACCCTCTCATTCTTCAGTCGCGACCCCTCCAATATAATTCAAAACTGCGATTTCCATGAATTTTCGGTGTAAATTTCATTAGTTGTGTATGAAATTCGCTGGTTTTCAACTCGTGACTTTTCCTGCAAATCAGTCTGCAACTATCCATCTCATATGAGGCCTTGGAGGTTTATGAATCCAAATGGATAGAAAATAGAAAAGGATGTTCATAAGTCAAAAGTTATGACTAAAATTCTTAGTTACCACCAAAACCTAAGTGTATCGAATTGCAGGTATTCAAAACGAATCGACAGAAACTGGATCTGTTTCAAGAGCCTTACTGATATGTGTGTGAGAGTATGTGCCTCTTTTTCAGATAGCGTTCCGATGCAACAACAAGTTGCGGGCTGCCGAACAGACCGACCCCGATGCGTCTGTGGTCATACTGTCCGATGTACATCTAGATCAACCTCAGGTAGGTCAACTGGACAACATTCTTCATTTTTTAAACCTTTCAATTTACACACTTTCACACCTTCATATCTCTCTTTCCATTCATACTTCAGCAAAGCTGACCGAATGGCTACAAACATTCGAAAAACGGGCTCCTTTTCCTACTTCTAAAATCTTACAATCTTAAAGAAGGACGATTATGTGGTCCAATCACAACGCTTCAATTGAAAAATGTATTGCAGTTTAAAGGACCGTTGACACGGGATTGTTCCACATAATCGTCCCACTAAAGGGCTGATTTGTTTGCAGGTTCTGCAAGCGTTGTACCAGCTGTGGTCGGGTTTCTCCGTGGTGCCGCCTGTGGCTTTTATTCTCTGCGGAAACTTCTGTTCCCGATCCAGACAGCCGGACACTATGCAACTGCTTGAGGACGGATTCAGAAGGTAACAAAAACAATAAGAGAGGCAAACTACTTTTTTTAAATAATGAAATATCACATAATATATCTGATCGAGGACGGATTACGTAGGTAACAAGAAATCAATAAAATGTTGAAGCAATGTGAAATGGCATACTTTGTTTGAAAAAACTGGCTTGGTTCCAGAGATTGATTGTACTTTTTTAATGTAACAAGTATCAACTCTGATGGGTTTTCGCGGTCACCTCTCTCGAAAGAGAACTGTCTTCCTCAAATCATTCGTTCAGATTGTCGAATCAACTAAAGGAGGAGGCGTACCGGAATGCGTTCAAGGATACGAACTTCGTGTTCGTGCCGGGACCGGATGATCCGTCGCTCAACATGGTTTGTCCGAAACATTCGAGCATGTTTGTCAGATAACTATAAACTATTCAACGACTTACTGATAAACTATCATGGTTCGTGGTGATTGTAATAGTCAGTTATCCGAAAACGGCGCAAAATAGTTGCAACAAGCATATGGCATACGGTAAGTTTCATGTTGTAGGGTTCGCTGCTTCCAATTCCAAAGCAAGCCTTCACGGGGCATGTTCTCGTAACAAGTAACATACTGTGTTTGTAGTTTGATCCCGTTTTTTTTCGGTCGAAGTTTGTGGAGTGTGTCGAGTACCACTACATTTCTGATATGACCATTCTCTCATTGTAGTTGAAAATTCTGCCTCGCCCCCATCCTCCTTTTTAGTAATATGATGTAATGATAATATTTATTATTATTATTATTCAATAATTGCAGTTCCTGCCCCGCCCCCATCTGCCTTCCTCGCTGTTCAAGACGTTGGAGTCGATTCCCAACTGCTCCTTTGCCACGAACCCGTCCCGAATTCAATACGGAAGCAAGGAGATTGTAATTCTGAGGGATGATCTGGTTGAGAAAATATGCAGGTGAACAATCGGGTCGTTATTCTTCCAGCCGTGCCTAAATGATCAATTGTCAATTACCTTGAGCAACACCGTGTGCTTGGCAAATCGAACCGCGAACCAGCCACTGGAGGTGGAGAACCAAACCACTAGTTGCAACCCGCATCCGAGTTGTCCGGTTCTCCAGTGAACGTTCCGAACCGAACCGCGAACCAAACTCCAAACCTCTGACGGAATGTTTTGTTCTTCCTTTTTTTGTTTATCTTCTCCAGTTTTCTCGGTTGTCGCAACACCAGGATGGTCATCTCTTTAATTACAGGCACACGGTCAACAAAGTTTCTCAGAACAACATTTCCAAGTTTTTCTGCAAGACGATTCTCGGGCAGGTCAGTACCTTTTATTTTCTTTTTGACTCCTTCTCAAGTGCGTATTTGGGAGTTCTCGTGAATGTTCACAATATTCAGACTTTAGATGAGATACCTGATATGTCACGCATGCATTAAGTGACTATAGTTTTAAAAGAACATTCGTAGTTTTTGGAACATGAATTATTTTAATAAGACATGGTCAATTCAGTAAATAGTTTCTCCATTTGGAGAAGTTTAAACAACGGGCTCCTCATTTGCAAAAAACTTGTGAAATTCGAATTGTTTGATGCAAATGAATTTTGACGTATTTAAGAAGGAAACGGCTGTTATCAATAAATAGTCAGGTCCTAATGTTGTTTATAGAAATCCTACGTCGAATTGATGGGCGTAAAACGAATTTCGCCCATGTTGTGTGGGTTTTTTAAAACAGTAAACATCATTTGTCAATATTTGTAAGTCTCAGGGCCATTTGTCCCCCCTTCCGAATCACGTGGCGCCCGTGTTGTGGGACTTTGATCACGTGTTGTCACTTCATCCCCTGCCCGATCTGGTAGTAGTTGCCGACAAGTTTCAGCCGTTTATCGAGAAACAAGCAGGTGATTATTGGACGTGATTGCTGTGTGACTTTGGGAAGTACAGTTGTAGTACTGAATGGGATCATTGATCATTTTGATAAATTATCTAATTTTGTATACTGTATTCTACTGGCTTAACTTTTTGACAGAGTCTCGGTTAGCCAGATAGTCAGAAACATTTACGCCACATTCGTGCGATTAACCAGCTACAAACGTGAGAGAGTATGCATAGGTTAATGTGGTCTTAGACAGTCTATGTCTTTCTGAACTGCAGACTCTCTCGTCGAGGCAGCTACAAAAATGGGTGGGAATTGGCTGAGTAGCATGGTTATCCCTGAAACTCTTTTTTTTAAATGAAAACCAACTCGAAAAGTGGTCAATACGGTTCCATGAATCCATGTTGTGTCGGAGCAGTTTGTCCTTAACCGCGGGGTTTGTTCCAGATACGCTGGTCTGTAACCCGGGTTCTTTCGCGCGAGGCTCGTTTGGGTTCCATGTCTACTACCCGCAGCAGGATAGAGTGGATGACAGTGGGGTGGAACTACCCTAACTCCTGGTAGCATAGTCGTTGGCGTTTCTACGCCGACTTTGCCAGGTACAAAAACATGTCTGCGTCTCTCTACACGTGAGATTCACGTGACCCTACTTTTTTTGTATCAAGTAAACATCGTCCTCCATAGTGATTGTCCTCTAACCGTTTACAGATATGATTCCTAATAGAAATTTGATTGATCTCGATAGTAATGGAACTATGTACCAGGTCCAGTGACATGACAGTATCTTGGTTAGGGGAACCTTTTTGGTATGTCATTGTTGATATTGATTATATTGACTATCGTCTATGTTGAAAATTGTGCAGGTTATCTATCTGTTTCTGTTACCGGTCGGCTAACCTTTCTGGTTGAGCCAGAACATTATCATTATGGTTCTCGCTCGGAAACCCGATTTTTTTAGATACTTTTCTTAACTCAGCTTTCGAGGTGAACCTTTTTTTTTTCTGACAGTATCACAATTTACAATACAATCTTCACCCTGGTCAGCTTTTATCTGAGTTTTTGGTTGTTTTAAATCTAAGCTTCAGATGTGATTGTTTACTTAGTTTGTGGATTGGATATCTCGTACTTTCTGTATGACATTTCACAAAACTAGGTTCCTCTACGAAAACTACATTGAGTATTTGAAGGGAATTGTTACTTTTTACTGAAAGTTTAACAGGGTAGTGGACAATCTTTGATTTTTCCAGATTGTGAATGTGAAGTATGTTTTTCTAGCTGTTTTGCGATGAATGGGTTATTGTTGCCTTCATTGTACATGTGTAGCTCACTTGAATTTTCCGGTTTTGTTATGATTCTCACTTTTGATCTTCTGTATCATGCATTCCTTTTTTGAATATGAAGTTTGTAAACGTTGTATTTTGTTTCTCTATAGATAATATGAGATGTATGTTCAAAAGTTAATGGAGAGTTTATCGAATACAACAATGTTCATGAATTTATTACAGATACAGTACAGCAAATAGTCGAATAAAAGTATAAATACAAACAACCCCTCTGCTAGATATAAATTGCGTGACTTTACTATAGTTCTAAGTTGTTCTATTAATGACTTGTTAATCGACAGGTGGTGTGAAATGACGTGAACTTCAGATAAATTGAAGAGAACAGGTGATTTCTCGCTACAGTAACCTTGTTGAGGTCAAACTTCTGGTACCAATAGATCAATTTTGACTCGTTTCAAACAGCTGGATAACGTCATATATTTCATTAAAATGCATTTGATATGCTGAGTTGTAGTTTGAACTCCGTACGTCTATATCTGTCTGAGTTTCACAATACAAATGTTTTCGTTTATACCATGTTGCCAGTAAAATGGTAACTTCACCGGTTTGGAGAAACAATACTTTATATGAAAATTAGTAGTGGAAACTCGCGTTTGAACAAACTTCTGTTATTCTTGTCGTGTTAAAATCACAAATGCCAGATGCAAAATGTCTACTAATGTAGAAAGTCATGGTAGACTATCAAATATTAATATATTCTATTAACATTAACTGACAAGCTTTGAGTAGGTTCAAAGTCTGTTTTGAAACGTATATTAGTGATTTGCACACCTTTCAAATTGGTTATTCATAGGTTTGGGCATATCTGAACAAAGCTCACTTCAACGGGAAGTAGAGCAAGTGTTTTTGACACTTGTTGACAAAATCACTTTGTCGAACATATTTCAAGAGTGCTGATATTTCTTTGCACCACAGAATTTAATTTCTTGAAGTGGATTGATTATGTGGTCCAATCCCGTGTCAACGGTCCTTTAAACCGCAACTGAAAACGTATGGCAGTTTAAAGGACTGAAGAGTTGCGATTGGACCACATAATCGTCCTTCTTTAACCCAAGTGTAATAGGTTGTTGATCGATCTTTAAAAACCGAATATTGGCAGTTTCGACATTGGCAAATTGTGCAAGCTCTCTGTTTTTTTACAGTTTCGAGTTTTAGAGTTTCGCGAAATTGAAAACTTAAATTCTACTTTTTTCCCCTTTAATCGGTTTTTGATTTAGATTTCGGTGTACAACGTGTTTAAGGTAACTGCACCGAATAAGGTCGGTTAAAGTTCCGTTACAGAATGTTTATGGGATAGAGGGTGATCTTTCTGTTCTACTCCTATCTGCTGTGCTTTTAAGTTTCATTCCTTCGATTTCGGCAAGTTTTGGGAATCGTTCTGTGCGTCGTGACCACACTACAACTCGTATTCGGTTACACCCGTGTCACTTAGTGCTAAATGTTTGTTAAAGAAGGACGTTTATGTGGTCCAATCCCAACGTTTCAGTCCTTTAAACTGCAATACGTTTTCAATTGCGGTTTAAAGGACCGTTGACACGGGATTGGACCACATAATCGTCTTTCTTTAAAGGAAACAAACTGTGGTCAATAAGAGCTTAGAGAAATATTAGTGAATTCTGTAGTCAATTCTGAAGTAAACTATTAGTCTTTTCTACTCCTACGTGTGGCGATATAGTTTTTTTCAATCCTGTAAACTGGAGTTCGAAAATGCCAGAGCATGAAAGTTTTGGCAAAGCCCCAATGTATCAGGTTCAACAAGAACTACCGAACTTTTCCCGATCCGCAGAAGGTTTCCTACTGTGATCTCAGAGTGCTATTAACGACTACATTATACCCAGAATGATGACATTCAGAATTTCAGCTTTTGTTATACACATAATATATAAATTTGCTTCCCTGTGGGCAGTTCTGCTATACTCCTAATTGAAATGTATCCGGAGCAGGTGAATTTGTGTATAAAAGAGGTTGGAGAAAGTATTCATATATGAAATCGTGATTTTCGCGAGAATTCACCAAACTATACCGGGAATTTTTTGAATGATGTCATTCCCGCCCTCTTAGTAACGTATTATTCGTCAAATTTGTCATATTGAAAATGACAAAATGGCTCATAACCCACGTTTCACTAAACCTCTTCAATTGCTTGTTTTCGTATAGTCTCTCTCGTTCCTACGTTGACTCCACAGTATGAACTGAATGATGTTTATCCGTGTTTAACATGTGATTGTGTTCGGAAAACTGTAGGATTTTATTTGCGATTCGAAAACTCTTGAACAATATTCATGTTGCCTTTCCGATATAAAACCCTAATTGAGAACAACTGAAAGATTAGCCATTACTTCATATGTTTCAGTTCGATCTTTAACATGATGAGTGATAATTTGGTGCTTCTATGTGTAGTCCTCGTCACAACGATGACCTAATTGTTCGTCATTGTTCTAATACATCTCAATTAGACTACAAACAATGTGTGTTAGATTTGTTCTAATTAAAACTGTGTGTACTTCATTAATAAAGTACGTGTACTGCTCCTGACAGGGTCGCAATTGTATTTCTCCAATTTTTTTTACCATTAACCAACTCCCATCCGGCATATTTAAACAACCCAAAATTAGCTCGACTAGCTAATCTGAGAAGCCTTATACGATTCAGACTCGCAATTTGAAATCTAGTTATAGATGAAGGTACACAGATTATTTTCTAATCAAGTTTTATTATATGAATACAATACATCCTCATCTCCCACGCAATGGAACACTGCCTTTCTTGGAATGAAACGTCATTTTCAATATCACCGTTATTTGTGGCATTCTCACTATAAATACTTGTGGTCGCTAAGAATGTAGCAAACTGTGTTCTTCAGCAACACACATGTAATTTGACGTGTAAAATCATGAGTTGTCGCACGAAAACATACTAGCACAACAACAAAATTATAATACTATAATTGTCTATACCGTACATAGCCAAAAGCGTTTGATTTTCAAGGAAAGTTACTGGTTCAAAAGCCATAACTTTCAAACGCTGATGAACGTGGATTGGTAATCATTCGTTCAATATCCAGTAAATGTATTCCCATTTTAATCGAATTCATCGATTTGTAGTTGAAGATTGCCACCTTCTCATCCATAATCCTGATTAACAGTTTCGTTTTTTCAAACAATATTATACAGTGTGTGTTAGCCTATCCTGCTGTGTTTGTAGTTCGATCCTGCCGTTTGTCGGTCAGAATGCGTGAGTTTGTGTGGAGATCAAACTACAGAAAAATTGTGTACTCCCTATATCTCTGTCGTTCCGGAGATGAATGTATAGTACAAGACAGTATTCTTCAGGGTCCCACAATGTGTTCTTCATCTCTCTGGTTCAGCGTGTTCTGTATTTTGTTAGTCTGCTCCGATGCGAATTTCGCGATAGGGCGCATTTCCACGCGGCCTTCCGCGGGAAAACGCAGTTTAGCCAGCCGACTGGATTTTCGCCGCCAGTTCCGAAATCAAGATGGTAAGTACATCGAGATACGGAAAAAGTATTTCGACGCACTTTTCAGGACTTTTTCTGGATAGGGAATGAGTTTGGACATGTACAAACAGGTAAATTTGTGTCATTAGTACTATAGGGTTGTTTCTGTATCTCGCTGTGTTTGCAGTTGGATCCCTTTGCGTTTTGGGCAGATTTCGAAAATCAAATTAGAAAATTACCAGAATCAAGATGGTAAGAGGGTAAAAATGGCTTTTTTGTTAGTAAATAAGTTTGGGAAGATTTAATATCGAAATTGTAATCGAGGTGGCATTAGCTGGACTGGGCATATAACATGAATGGGTCTACTTAGTTCATCACTTGCGATACAATATCTTTTCCATAAAACGTGTTCTCAGGAAGCGGTTGTTGTCGTTCGCTTTCGAATAAAATAATTATATAGTTTTATACACAACTTTCTTGTTAATCAAATGTTATTTTTCAGGAAACTGTCCTCTCATCTACACAGGACCAGTTCTGGAGAAGATCGAGCGACTTCGGGAAGAAATCCTCTACCTCCAAGCCAGTCTGGACGAATGTGACATGACGGAATGAAGCAAAACCATGAAGTTGAAGAATAAATAATAAAGTGTCTTTTCCCTCTTTTTCTGCAATGATAACCTCCGCAGTGTTTTTCATGTCTCAATGTCGATGAACGTGGGCATCTTCGTAGAGTTTTGTTGTATTTTTCAAACCAAGTACGAAATTTGATGAGACATCGTGGTTCTTTCACTGAAAATATGGTAGTTTTTTTCTGAAACTGAACCAACTTTTTGTCTTAATTTTGTTCTCTCGGCAACTATCTCCATGTTTTCAACTCTAAATTATAATAAGAAAATAAAATACCAGACCAAAGCGGGTTCGTTTCGAGAAGCACCCAAAACTGAGATTTTGCCGTGATTCGCTATTACGACCAAGAAGTAATCAGAAAGTTTTCTGGGAAAATAAACTCTTGAGAACTTTTTAGGTCAAACATCCGAATCGATTTTTCTGGATATTCGTTCGGGAACGTTTCGTTTTTCGGTGTTCGGAGATATATCTCAACGAAAAATCTAGATGAAATCATTTCGCGCGATGCGATGTAGCAACTACGTTTTGTTCTACATCTTTTTCGCCTGAATATATGTTTCACCATATTTCTTGGTTAATACGTTTGTAGGAAAATCTCACGAACAGTACAATAGTAACGGGTCAAGTCTCAGGCTGTGTAGCAACAAAACTTCGGTTTGCCTTGAAGTTTTTAATAGAATTTAAACGAAAAATTGTTCAAGTTTCATCAGTACGAAATTTTGTTTACTTTACTTCGAACTAATTCTATATGTTTTGCTCTGTGCAGTTTGTTGTAGTAAGATCGGAGGCCAACTAGCACTAGTTTTCTAATCCAATTGATCTATTATCACGAGAGATAGCGAAGCAAAGAAAGAGATGCAATTTTTGTCGTAGTTTGATACATGAATTTCGACCAAAAATGAAGTGAATAAAACTACAAACACAGCTGCATAGAGCACTACCGTATAGGGCCTATTATAAACACCGTCCACTTCAAATTAACCAGGTGCTACATGACATGCCACGTAGGGTGGTTAAAAATAAAACTCGAACTCGAAAAACTCGAAAATTTCACAACTCGAAAACTCTAAATTTCGGAAACTCAAAAAACTCGGAATTTTCAACTCGATTGACAACCTCAATTCCACGCGTATGTTATACAGTTTATTGCAGCTTTTTGTAAATCAAGTTTGTTATGCGATCTGAACGCACACTTTGTTCACAATGTCAAACTTTCTATGTTATCGAAGAGTATGAATTTACCTAAAACCATGTATTTTTGGATGAAAAACCAGCTCAGAGGTTGTTCTATTTCCAGTATGGCCATTCAAGTGGACGTGCTGTCTCGTCGTCTATCACAGAACAAATTCCGTCATTTCATTATCGGAATCCCCATCTTCGTCACAGTGGTGGTCGTTCTTTCCTATTTAAAGAGGTAGTTGTCTACACTGTGCACAATGATACACATTTTGTTGCTCATTGATTATAGAACATAACAGATGCAGAATGTTTCAAAAATCAATGCAAAAACAAATAAAAGCAAAAAGTTCCACGAACAGAAAGAGGAAAAATCGATTCTATAAGTAATTGAAGGTGTTACTTGGAAGATAGAGAGAAATTAACAATTGTGCCCACTCTTACCTGCTGTTTTTTGTTTCCTTCAGATACATATAAGCGACAGTTCAGAAAAAAATCTATTCATTGCTAATTCATTTCAGCTCCAGCGGAGGAGGCACTTCAGTTCCAGAAATTCTGGGAGAAAAACACGTACATGACCAGACGGATAGTGAGTTGGGAAAAAAATCACATAAACGGGATAATTATACCGGATTTATCAATCGACTTGATTGTTAGATGTCTTTTTTAGGGAAATGAATATTCTAGTAGGTCAGCTGAAACTTGAAAAGTTCCAGACACTCAGAACGTTTTTGGAGTAGTTTGTACATGTAACATGCGTTTTAGCGAATGACTATTTTTCCAGAATTCTCTCCTCTATTTAATGAGAAGAAAAACGATATTCATCTCGATTTTGAGGAAACTCAACGATCTGAAAGAACAGTCTCTGGTGGGTTTTCGGCTCAGAAACGGCAGAAATCTGTACAGAACAAACGATGTGCTCGAAGTGCAAAACGTAGAAAAAATTCTTTTTTTCTGAGATTCCAACATCGTCAAAAATTATGATGAGAAAAAGGGTTTTCAGATTCACCAGACTCTGAAGAAGAGGATGAGCTTTCGATGAACAAGAAAAAGTTTGTAGCGAAAGAAGGTGAGAAGCAAATTCGCAACCCAAAATGATGTTAATGATTGTCCTGTATTTTCTAATGTACATGCTACTTTTTTTTACGTCTTTTACGCGTTTGCAACTTTAAATGCCGGATGAAATTTGGGCTACTATTCACTAATTCTCCAGCCTGTCTCATTTCGTGTTGTTACACTTTGCACAGAGTTCGAAACACAAACTTCACCGAGACGTGCTAAGCAATAATGAACCGAACCTGTATTTTGCGAATCACAAAGCTGTTGCGCAAGACACGTGCGTTCTGTGACAATTGTAATGGTTTCAAATGAATAAAATTACATAAAATTGATAATTTAGTCGTTCGTATCCACAATAACTCACGAATTGTGATGCCGAAATTTGGAAAGAACCTTCATAGGGCTCCTGCAGCTCTATCTGGAGCATCAGGAGCATAGTTTCCAATTTTATCTCACAACAGCCACATTTCAGATGACGACGACACTATGAATGACGACACTGAAAAAATGTCTCTGATCGCTCCACTTTCCCTATCGAAAACCTCCGAGAAAAATGTGGAGATCACCAGAGATCATGAAAAAATCGATAATTTGCTGAAACGAAAGAAGGAGATCATCAAGATCAAAACACGTGTCGAGAAGATGGCGAAAGACAGAAAGGCTGAGATGAAGGACACGAGAAAGGATTTGGAGGACAAACTACCCACGAGAGGGGAAAGGACCATGAGAACTTCCCGCGTGAGAACCCGAGTTCTGGAGGAAAGTGAAGAGAGCTACTCAACCACCAGGAAATATGCGAACCGAGAAGATTTCACTGAGGCAGAAGAGGAAGAGAACAGCTTTATTGTTTAGAAGGAATTTAATGATGTATTTATTTATTGACATGTCGAAATGACGCAATGAGAATAAAAAGTGTTTATTGTCTCGAAAGGTTTCAGTTGCGTGTTGTAGAAACTTTTACTTTTACCGTGTTTTGAAATGAGAATTCGCTTGCTGGTCTCGGTTACCACAGAGTTGACAAAACAAGTCGTTTATTGAAATACGAGGTAGTTATATAACGAAGAGCCTAGAAAATGAATGCCTAGAACACAACTATATACTTATCGAATTGGTTTAAGTATAGGAGGTAGATAGATTACTTCTTCATCATGAATAATGAGAATTCCGTATTACAATCTAAAGAATTCCGTATTACAAACTATTGAAAACAGAATGAAAATAAAATATTCAAACATTCAGTGTTAGTCAAAACAAGAATAGAATTATATTACAAACCAACAGTTTGTTTTTGAACCAGGTTTTGTGTCAGTGTCGCTTAGAAATAAAACTTGAAAAGGTAGATCATAACTCCAGTGGCCCCAATGGTTGATGCCATGTTCTTCCGTGTAGTAGTGATTATTGGCGCCTGGTTGCATAGATCGTTGGAGCAGCATTTGAGGTTCAGAGTATTCACAATGCCTGATGGCTTCTGCAACAACATAGATTAGGGAAAGGGAGAACGTACTTTGTCATTTGATAATCGCTCTGTGGTGAGCAGGTTCATTTTTCAACATACAACCCTTAGGTATAGTCGTCGCCAACGGAAAGGCGGGAGGGTACTGTATATCTCACTTTTCGCTGTGTAAGCACAGATGTTCTCGATTCCATAGCCTTGCAGTTATGTGCACTAATAGCGCAGTAGTTGGCGCTCTGCTGCGAAACGTTTGCTCGCAGGTTCGGTTCCGGCAAGAGACAGAAATTTATAAACTTGGCTCACTATAATCAGGTATTCATTTTGCCGAATATTTTTCACACAAATTAATGTGATGGAAATCCGATTGAATACTGAGCGCTAGTCGCTAGTGTAGAACACGTTTTTGTATCTTCGCTTTGGGATTTTGAATGACTTATTACTGCTACCTACGAGACACCTTAGGTCTAGTTCCCGTCATTCCTACTGAGACTTTGGCAACGTGCTTTTCGTACAAGTTGTTCTCTACCATTTGAAGTTATTCAAAACAACGTTTCTTAGATGAGTTGATGAAACACACTGTTGTTTAGCTCAATCTGTCTCACCATGCTCAAGTGGACTTTGGCACCGTGCCAGCGAATTTTTGGATGAGTGTTTTTGAGGGAAAGCTCTTTGACACGCTGCTGTAGTTCAGTTGTGAAATGTGAGAAGTATCCGACAATTAGTCTTACAGTACCATACAATATTTTAATGTTACTTTCACTCTATAAAGAAATAGACTGACTGCACATAAACCATAAACGTCGCAACCAGCTGCATTGTTGAGGTTCACTATTCCATGTCCTCCTCCAATCAAATTTACCAAATCGGCCCTGAAATAATCATATTATAGATGTGGTAAATAGACCTATTCGAAAACTTGATTTTGATTATTAATATTGTTTCGCCACTATCAAAAACTGTTGTAACGTAAAATATCGAACAACTTGTGTGTTATGTATTGTGTCCTGCAGGTTTTTTTCCACAGCAGAATTGTAGTGAAATTTAAATCTTTCCGTTTTATGGCGATTCTCGTTCCTGCTTCTCAGTAACATTCCTATTTTTTTTGCAAAGGTCAACTTGATCGAAAGTACTGTCGGACAGTTTTGTAATAGGTAACCGCAATCGGAGATGAAAATGTATTAGCTTTATTTCACGTAGTTCAACGGACGGAAAGTTTGTAGGTGTTCTATTGTTCTATTACGAACGGAAAAGAGCATATCTACGTTGGTATGTTGTTGAATCTAACTCGAGTTTGATTCTAACTCAAACGTCGCAATACGCTTTTCACAGTTGTTAACTTACGAGAAACATTGTTGACCCGAGGCACAAACTTGGGTCGTGTTCGCATTTCGATCGCCCACTGAAATGAGAAGCGTTTTTTGTTATTCAAGAGAGTTTGTTGTTCTTGATGTTTTCAAGGGGTATACTACATTTTTTTATTGTATTAATAAAAATTGGTGTTGCACCTTTAAACTTTTGAGTTTTTATGTTACTACTATTATTATTAACTATAGTTTAGTATGATTTTAACCTTTTCAAAAATTACCATTCTTGGTAATTGTATTTTACTTTTTCTGTGTCTTTCTCTCTCAGAGAAGCGACCTGACTCCGGAAAGGGCACATGAAGTTACGTTCGAAAAATGCAAAAAAAAATCAGACAATAACACAAAAAGCTTCTCTACCAAACTTTTCTGTATATACCTGCAAGTGCTCGGAATAAACTGTAACAGAAAGTGTACTCACTGTTTTCATGGTAGCATGTCAAAGAAGATACAGTTGCTAGAACGCAACACAGAACAAATGACCGAAACAGCATTGTCAGAAAGGATTGGTCTGGAGTTCAGTACGGTACGTACAGCTCGCTTATGTGCGCCTTATCTGTTTTAATTACGGCAAACACTCGTTAACGCGTTGGAGACTAAACCACTAATTATTTTATTACCCATACATTCATAGAAGACACCATAGTAACAATACATCGCTGCTCACTATTATTATCACTCAAAACTCCCGAAAAATTTTCTATCAAAGTTCGTATCGCGCTGCTTACTATCCGACTAGGCAGTTAAATAGAGATGAATGTACTTAGAAAAACACCTGGTTCTTGAAACACACATTTTGCAAAAATATTGCTTATCAAAAAAGTGGATTACAATGTAAAGATTGCGGTGTTTATGAATGGAATAAATAACTCAATGCTGTAAGTGGGGAGGGTCTGCCTGGTAATTTGGCCAAAGTCGTGATAACCTATACCATGCTCAGACAAATGCCAGCCAATTGGGAATTGGCCAGCCACTTCCATCGCGGCATCGACGAGAGAGTGTGCAGGTCAGAAAGACGCAGATAGTATTAGCCTGTACTGCGGCCTCGTCGACCCGCGTGCGCTCTAGCTTTTGTAGCCTGCTAATCGCAGAAAATTGGTGCGAGTGTTTTTGAGCAGCTTAAACAAGGAAGTTGGCAACTGTTCAATGTAACCTTGATGTGACCAGGCAAAATAGCGGAGATTCTTGAAAATGTCACTTTTAAACAGCACTATCGCATCACTAATCGAATGAGGATGTGGTCACCTAACCTATATAGAAAGTTGGTGACTGTGGGACCAGAATCGGTCAGGTTTTCGGTGAGATTGGCCTCTTCACTAACCTGACTTTGCTACAGTACCATGTGATCTGATAACAACTGGGCGTGCGACAAAGAAAGTCATTTCTAGATTCACCAGACTCTGACAAAGAAGATGTGCCTTCGACGGATGAGAAAATGATCGTACCAGAACAATGTAGGAGAGACATTCACAAACACATAGTCCGCTGAATTGTGTGTAAACCACATTAACGTTTTGCAAAACACAAAATTCGTTACAGAACACCGAATTCCAAATGTGAGGCAAACAAACCTATCTGAGTCACAAAAATCACGA
Source organism: Litoditis marina (assembly GCA_964036275.1). Classification (NCBI taxonomy): domain Eukaryota; kingdom Metazoa; phylum Nematoda; class Chromadorea; order Rhabditida; family Rhabditidae; genus Litoditis; species Litoditis marina. The sequence continues at coordinate 30,406,614 of OZ038433.1, forward strand.
ATATTGAAGCAAAAATAGTTTCAATATTTTTTTTTCGTTAAACAAGTAATGTGTAACGAAATATTAGCTGCCAACTGAGGCAGTCCAGTCCAACGACAGTTTTGTTGTTTGAAAAGATTGGAAAGCATGTATTTATTTATTGATAAAGATTGAGGAAATACTGAAATGGCTGAATGAATGTCTCATCGAAAAACAATGACAAAGTGGTAATAAAAATAATTGAATTCGATCGGCTATGGTGTGCGAAACAAGTCTGAGTGGTTGGTAAAATGAAAAAAGAAAGTAAAATGAAACTATTTTCTTTCTTCAAATACGGAACTTTAGTGATGATGTCGACACAAACAGAGTTGGATAAAATAGTAGCTTTTCCAATACTAAAATCAGTGATAATCAGAATGTGAACGTGAAAATCAAGAGCAACATTGCTGTAGCCCTGAACATTGTCGCCGCGTTACATAGGTCGATGGTGCAGCATTCGAGATTCTGTTTGGTTACCAGGCCTGGTGTAGTGTCCTGAAGTTTCCTTTTAAAGGAATATGTACTCTTCGATTCTGACTAAATAGTCCTTGAGTTGGGATTATGATCTGATTGTAAATCAATTTTGTTCCCTGAATGCGAGAACCCTCTTATATTTCGTGTGTTCAGCTCCGATCATCTGTGTCTTGGCCCTGACTGGTCTCAGTTGTGCATGTAGATCAAACTTTATCTCAGAGACGCTGCGAGTTCAATGCACGTGACCTAACCGAAAGCACTGACTTGGTGAGAATAAGAGTGAAACGCTGTCAATATCCACTTCCAGCCATGAAAACATGAGAGCACAAAGTTCAAAGAGACTGCAGACTGCGAGAGGCTGTCTGTGTCTGTTATACACTTTCTGGTCGAGGTCGCTACAAAAGTGGTGTCATATTGACTGGGAAATCTGGGGAGGTAATTTTTCTAACATCCGCTCATTAAAGAAGTACGAGTATGTGGTCCAATTGCAACGGTTCAGTCCTTTAAACTGCAATAATTTTTTTAATTGCAGTTTAAAGGACCGTTGACACGAGATTGGTCCACATAGTCGTCCTTCTATAACCACACTAAACCCTACATCATTCTGGTGAAACTGTTATTTAGTAGGAAACCAATACTGACTGTGCATAAACCATATATGTCGCAACCATTCACATCTTGGAGGGTCACGGACCCATCTTTTGAATTGGTTATATCCACCTGGTCCGCCCTGAAAAAGTCTATTTTTGTTTGAGGAGTCGTTAGAAGAAACAGTCGGAGGGTGAATTGCAAAGCCTTTCACGGTAGAGTTAGAGGAAATGATACTTCACCCCCTAAATGTCTAGTGCATTTGTTCCATTCAGACGTTTCAAGTTTCAGATCGTTCTTACAGCAAATGTTGTTGACATAAATAGCTAGGATAGGATGGTCTTGATAACTTTTCACAGGCAAAACAAAAAAACTAGACTATTCTCTTTTAATAATCATCGAAATGATCAATGTAACACAATCAGCTCATTCAAATTTATTCTTGATCTACGTTTATGCTCTTCTTGATATGCCTTGAATAAAGTTCCCTCTGAAGTTCCAACCCAAGTTGTTTTCGAAGAATCTCCCAAAATCAACTTGTAAAACAACTTTCAGCCAATTTTACCAAGTTGTTAGACCAGATACCCACTTGTTGGGAAGAATCTAGTGAAGCATTCTTGGTTTTCAACTTCAGAGTGAGTCAAAAGTGGCGAATCGCGTTTCTTAGGCGTACTTACGAGAAACATTGTTGGCCCTGTGCACAAAATTGTGTCCCGTTGTCACTCTGATCAGGCCCAATACTCTGACCCGAGGAATGCTTCACTGGAACAAGTTTTTATTTGAGAGAGTGTGTTCTTTTAGAGCACACATTTTAGAAAATATCTCTATCGGGCCTGTTAGTTTTGTAATAATCTGCTGCTTTGTGTGTATTCATTCGGGCTTAGGGCAAATTCTTTATTTAGAGCAGGACGATTATGTGGACCAATCTCGTGTCAACGGTCCTTCAAACTGCAATCGAAAAATATATTGCAGTTGAAAGGACTGAATCGTTGGGATTGGATCACATAATCGCCCAAGTTCTATAACCCGGTATTTCGTAAACCCTAGCAGTAAACCATGAACTGGTTTAACCAGGTAACCCGGTTAGTCACCTGATAGGTTTCCTAATAGCTACCTTATACTTACCCGATGGGTTCGATAGGCAGGTTACCTGATTGGGTTAACAAAATACTTGGTTCTTTGTGGAACTTGATGTGCGTCAAGTTTTCTATCCAATTATGAGGGTCAGGTCAATGTCTCCTTTTTTCGTTTTCCAGATCTCACTACTTAAACTCTCAACGTAGATAGAATACATACTTGATATGACTTAATTTCACAATTCTCATTTATGACAACTTTGGCTTTAAAAAATACTACTTACTACTTACATAATATTGGTTTTTTTGACATGAATGGTTGAATATGGACACTTACTGTTGCTGTAACATGTCAAGGCAGTGGCAGTAGATAGAACACAGAACAGAACTATGAAGCGGGAAAGCATTATCAGAAAGATTTGTTCTGGAGCGCAGTTCGGCGAGTACAGCTCGCTTATATGCCCCTTATCTCTCTAATCGTAGAAAACATTCCTAAACCGTTAGAGATTAACCATTAAACACCTTAATACCGTGCATTCACAGTTGATACCATTTGAAAATTGTACAAAACCATCGCTGCAGTCTATTTTTTCTCCAAACTGCGATTTCGTTTGCGCTTTCTGGAAACGTTATGAGATTTTACCAAAAAAATTGATTTATATGAAAAAAATTGACTTCGACTAACATTTTGATTGCAGTGATTCGTATGGCTGAAGTAAATAAATCATTGTTTGTTGTAGTTTGATCTGTATAGAATAGGACCCAATATATTTATTTTTTTATAGATTAAACCAATGACTTCCACATAGTGTGTGGCACTCCGAATGGGTAAATGGAGAGCAAATTTGAGAAGAAAAAGGGTATAGTCACCCTGTTCCGCGCTCATAGTAATACATGCGATTTAACAGTGTTGAATGACGGTGATTGAACAAAATATTTTGTGGGACAGTAGTTACTATGAAAGAAATGTTTCGTGAAGAGAGGATTCGGACTAATATGTTTGGTTTGGTTGAGATGAATGAACGTTGGCTGTGCCATGTGTGAAAACAGAGAATGTATATAGTTCACACCATTCCTTCTGAGACTCCTACAGTAATCTTACCAACTTTCCGAAGGCTGTTGTGAAGCAGCAAATGAAGTTCATGGAAAATTCTCTCGTATATTTTCTCAACCTGAGAAGGAGAATGAGGTAAAAAATCCTCAACTTCTCCGAATTTCGTATTATTGTGCAGAAACATAGCAAGGTTAAGACAACGTAAGTTGACCATTATATACAGTGTTTAATTTTAATCGTGTCGTTTTTTGATCGAGACATTTTGAAACAATTATTATAATTTATAAGATCACGAGAGGATTAGAAAAAAACTGAGAAAATCTGTGGGAGTATGCGTCGGGGACATTGTATTGTGTGATCCATTTGGTCGAACTAGCAGAGGGGGTGATCTGGAATGAGTAAAGTTGAACTATATGGGTATAATACCTCTCCCCACTTTTCTACCCCCTCTTTCTCTGTGTATCTTTGTCCCTCTCTCTATCTCTGTCTATTTTCCTTCTTGATCTACAGTTGCAAATGAAGTTCAACATTCCAAGTTTTCGAGGTTTGAGCGACCAAGTAAAGGCAAATTACCATATACCGATGAAGCCTGTAACTTCTCTCGTTTTCTCTCCCTCTCTCCCTTTCCTCTACCTTTACTTCCTATGTATTGTCATCTCTCTCTTGCTCCCTCTTACTCTATTTCCCTCTTGCTCACCTTTCTATTTTCCCCTCTTCCTCCCTCATGCTTTTTCCCCTTTAAGAAACGGAACGGAATGTTTTCGGAACGCTTCCGGATAACAGCGACAGGCGGTACTTAGTTTAGAGAAACCGTATCAATAGTACCTCATTTAATTGTATGTTCAACTTTAAAGGGCCTTTCGGACCAACTGGAAGGGACAAACGGAAGATTATTAGTCATTTTGGAGGATTATTATGAAGAAACTGAACGGAATGTTTTCGGAACGCTTCCGGATAACAGCGACAGGTGGTACTTAGTTTAGAGAAACCGTATCAATAGTACCTCATTTATTTGTATGTTCAACTTCAAAGAGACTTTCGGACAAACTGGAAGGGACAAACGGAGCATTATTAGTCATATTATGAAAAAAAACATTACGTGATGTTTCCGGGACGTTTCCGGAAAACGGAATCAGTATCCATAGTATGATAAAGGAACCGTTTCGTGGTTATATTACGAGGGAACATTGACTTTTTACCCCCACCTTTCTGAATTTGTATTGCTTTTGGGGAATTGTAGTTTGACCTCCCCCCCCCCCGGGGGTGATATTTAAATTCATCACCTGCAATAGAAAAATTTGAGGGTGGGGGGGGGGGGTAAAAAGTAAATATTTCCGGTATTGAAGTTCAGCCCCCACTCGTTGAAGTTTGACCCCCACCATTGAAGTTCTACCCCCCACCGACCCAGGTGGGGGGAAATGGTAAATGTCGAAGTTGAATTTTCACCCCCCCCCCCCTGTCATAGATTTTCAGGTTCCAGCTTGGGTGGGGGGTTGAAGTGCTACGGGGGGGGGGGGGGGGGCAACTAAAGTGGGGGGCGATATATCAATTTCCCCTATTACGAGAGTTAGTAGTCTTCCTGAAGATGTTAAGTCATTTCGAAGGATTATTATGGAAAACATGATGGAATATTTCCGGAACGTTTCGGGATGACAGATATTTTGTGGATTTACTGTGAATTTCGATTAATCTCAAGAAGATTGTTAGAGATTTCTGAGGATGATGAGGAAAACGATGTTGTGAATGAGTGTGCAACAAATTTAGAACAATACATTTGTTTGCACGACGGTTCACAAAAAAACTATGACAATAATATTAATTCGACGTGAAAATGCATAGTGATCTCATCTGAAAACATTGTGAACCGTTGTGCAAACAAATGTATTGTTCTAAATTTGTTGCACACTCATTCACAACATCGTATTGTTCGCTTTTTGCTGAAAACGGTGAAACCGAACAGAACTCACACACGTCCTGGTCCCCCACTTTTAACGAATTGTCATATGATTTACTTATTCACTTGTGTTGACCAAATGATATTTGTCGATTTCCGACCCATTTTCCACTTTCGAATGTTTTTGTATCCCACCGTCATTTTGCATTTCTCCTCTTGTATATCACATGCTTACATGTAAATAAATAATTCAATCAATCAATTGTTAACCATAGAAATAATATATGTTAATATAAAAGTTTAAGGAAATATGTTTGTTTGCATTCAAGGATTAGGTTGAAACATACAATTACAACCAAATATGTTTCGTTCACCATTCTACAAATACGAACCTCGAGCGATTTTTACGAGGGACTAGCCATTAGGTGATCTACTGAGGCTTACGAAAGCTTGCTATAGTATTGTTATTTCTTATTGAGACTCCCACAGTATGATTACCAAACTCTCCGTTCGTTTAAACCCACGTAAATGTTATTGGAAAGGCTCATAATTTCACATTGATCTCATTCCCAATTATAGAGGTTCTCCAAACTTGCGTCAGAGCTGGCACCATAGCAAAGTCATGCAATTAGTGAGTGAGATCAGTCTAATCGAAGACCTGATCACATTATATTACCACAAACAGAAACAGAATCATCATAATCTGGAATTCACATTTATTTTCCACAAACGCCTACATTTTCAAAACTTGGATTTGGATCAGTTTAGTTCTGGCACCGTAGCAAAGTCTCGTGAAAAGGTCACCTTTGAGATGAACTATCTGATCACCATCTGAGCCAGGTTGAGGTCACCTATGCTATGCTTCAACACACAAAGTTGGCAACTGTGTGGCCAGAATGTGATCACGCCTTCGATTAGGTTGAGCTCACCACTTTCATGACTTTGCTACGGTGCCCTGGTATTTGATTGAACGCGGCGAGATAAAACTGGAGAAGGCAGAACAACGTATACAGTATTAATGTTCGCAAAAACAGGGACAAATCGATAAATGTTCGTTTCATACTATAATGTCCAATTCAAAGCTCTTTTTTCAGAATGTCATTGATTTTTACTCACTGTCAGAGACGCATAGAGTGATTTCGAGTGAATGAATATTGATTGCGCGCGCTTCTCTGACTCTTGTGCCCTTTTGGCTAACACCGTTAGCCAATCTCGGCTTTAAATTCGAACCCCTCCCCCCTTTAACTCTGCCATTTGAGTAATTGCTATACAGCCAGGATCTCATGCCAAATATGACTTCTGAAAATTATTGTGAGATGCTCGCTTGCTGAACTCTACAAAATAGTCAACATGAAAACAATTAACTCAACAGTGATATTAGAATGAATCAAGCCGTGCAATTGAATAACCGCTTTTAGTAATAGCATTATCAGAAAACGTGAAAATGTAGACGAATAAACGGGTTGATGAGATAAATCTCTGTTAATATTTATATCACCGGATGAAACATTGGCTTGGAACCAAAAACGGGAAAACGGCACGAGACAGATAATTTAATTCATCCCGATGGAAACTAATATAAGACTAGACTATCAAACTTCAGATACAAAACAGTAAATTTTACAAAGTATGTTATCATTTGATCCTCCGAAAGTAAGTGATTCAATGAATTCGAATTTTGTTTGAGGAATTATAGCAAGTCCCGAAATATGTTGTTCTCCCGTGCTCGGACGGAAATAAAAAACGATCCATTCGGAACGGAACGCAGATCACCCGTGACGCTACTATGATCCATTCTTGAAATTTCCAACTACCACCATGATTATTCGAAAGCAGGTGAGTCCAGACCATTCTTACTGAGATCTCTACAGTACACCTTGGAACTTTCTATCAATTGCTTTTCATGCAAACTTTGATTTGTAAACCACATTTTCCAACATTTCTTGTTTCGTAAAATTCTCGAAAGGAATGAAGTAGTATTTCGAACATGGCCACATGCATAGTGACAAGTGTAAGGCATTCGTTGTGTAATTCATCTCTCTTATGCACGAATCGAGCAAAAAGCGTGTGCAAAAAGCATAAAACACCAATATGCAATATGACCTGTAAATCTTATAAATAATGGATACTTTCGATACGGTGCCTGTGTTTTTGTGATCAGGAAACGTCCCGGAAACATCCCGTTATGTGTCTTCATCTTAATAATCCTTCGAAATGACTCATAAATCTGCGTTTGTCTCTTCCAGTTCGTCAAAACTTTCATTTGAAGTCTAATGTTATAATGAACTCGAGGCTATATGTTTCCAACATGTTCGGTTTTCGACTTCATTTCGTTGAGTTGCTCGAAACCGTTCCCGAAAAAGTTCGTAATTTTTTTTCAAAATCATCCTCAGAAATCCCTAACAATCTTCTTGAGATTAATCGAAATTCACAGTAAATCCACAAAATATCTGTCATCCCGAAACGTTCCGGAAATATTCCATCATGTTTTCCATAATAATCCTTCGAAATGACTTAACATCTTCAGGAAGACTACTAACTCTCGTAATAGGGGAAATTGATATATCGCCCCCCACTTTAGTTGCCCCCCCCCCCCCCGTAGCACTTCAACCCCCCCCCCCCCACCCAAGCTGGAACCTGAAAATCTAGGACAGGGGGGGGGGTGAAAATTCAACTTCGACATTTACCATTTCCCCCCACCTGGGTCGGTGGGGGGTAGAACTTCAATGGTGGGGGTCGAACTTCAACGAGTGAGGGCTGAACTTCAATACCGAAAATGTTTACTTTTTACTCTTACAAAATATTTACCCCCCCCCCCCCCCGCTCAAATTTTTGTATTGCAAGTGATGAATTTAAATATCACCCCCGGGGGGGGTCAAACTACAATTCGCCAAAAGCAATACAAATTCAGAAAGGTGGGGGTAAAAAGTCAATGTTCCCTCGTAATATAACCACGAAACGGTTCCTTTATCATACTATGGATACTGATTCCGTTTTCCGGAAACGTCCCGGAAACATCACGTAATGTTTTTTTTCATAATATGACTAATAATGCTCCGTTTGTCCCTTCCAGTTCGTCCGAAAGTCCCTTTGAAGTTGAACATACAAATAAATGAGGTACTATTGATACGGTTTCTCTAAACTAAGTACCACCTGTCGCTGTTATTCGGAAGCGTTCCGGAAACATTCCGTTCCGTTTCTTCATAATAATCCTCCAAAATGACTAATAATCTTCCGTTTGTCCCTTCCAGTTCGTCCCAAAGTCCGTTGTTTGCCGTTGCCCGGGGGTGTGGAACAGTGTAAAGTCGGCTGGATCCAGCTACCTCTTCCACTCGCCCTCTTTCTATCCCCCAGTCATCCCACCTCAGTCTTATTTCGAAATTTATAAAATTTAATCGATATGCAATATTTCGAAAAGTCCATGATTTGAGCATGCCAATCTGACATCGCCCTCAATGATATTTCGAAGTTTGTAGTTAATTGATCTACAATATTTCGAAAAGTTCCTTATGTAAGTAAGCAAATAGTTTTACAGAATCCCCCAAGTCATCCCACCTCAATCTTATTCTGAAATTTACATTTTATTTGATAGAAAATCGGCTGAACTGACTTTTTCCATGTTTTCGTGTATTTCGAAACTCGATAAATTCAGAGAAAACAGTGATTAACTTTTCGATCTATTTTTTTGCGAATTTCACTAGTTGAGCGAAAATATAATGTCAAAGCACAGTACGATGGGAGGAAACGAGTGTATTTTCTCTTGAGATGTAATGTAAGAGTTTCATAAACTATTCTATGCACATGTGACGTGAGTTTATGAGTGACTTGGTGTTGAAATGTTTTCCTCAATTTCTTATCCAATCTAGAGAATATGCACTAATTCGAGTTCGATCGATCGTTTTGGCGTATGTACTCACATGGATTTATTGATTTATATTCGGCGAAAATAAGATTACGAAATATCATCTCAAAATTATATTGAAGAATTAGTATATTACAGAATTAGAAATCACTACAGAAAATTTTCTCTCAGTTCAACTTCATTACTCACTGCACTGCTTGCAAATTTTGTATAAGATTCAATAGTGAACATTAATAATGATTGGCAAAAATGTTTACAACAGTCCACTGTTTCGAATGAGTCATACTCCTACAATATTTGTTCAGTTCAAAACAAAATGGCTGAGGAAGAGGATCCATACGCAGTGTCATCTGATTCTGAGGACGAGGGACCCCGAAAGCCACCCCCGAAGATCCAAATCGAAGGACGACAGAACGCAGACATCAACCAACTGGTAGGTTCACTACCAAACCACACGTTTCACACGTTCTCTCACGTTTTCTATATTTTCCAACGTTGTTAACTAATCGTAATACGTTTATACTCAAGTTTTACCATGATTATTTTACAGTAACAGAGAATGTTCAAAAAATATGTGTTCCATAGAGCATACAGACCATCAAAAACCGGCTGAAATTAACCCTGTTAAAAGTGCTTCGATTTTCAATTTTGTTTAGTGAATCGATTAAAGGTTAGTTTAATGTATTGTTTGCCTTCCGTTGAGTTTGTGTTTTGGGACCAGATTGACCCGAACAGCTGTCGCGTAAATGTGTTATTGCCACACGGTGGCGACACCCCAATCACATTACAGTAATAAGTGATATTAAAACTCGCACTAAATGAGCAAATACTTTACACAAATTTATCTGCAACGTTTCGCATCTATGATCAAATGCATTCATGATTTGAGAAGGTGATCTATTTGAAACTCGGATCAATCGAAAAGTTGTTAATGAGAAATAGTTCGTATTAATAATGTTCAGTTCTACTACTTTGAAAAAATATGATTTTTTTACGCATTTTTTTTGATTTTCTCATATATCTCCTTTCTTTCATTCAGAAGTCAGCCATCGCAGTGGTGAGTGCACAGTACACCCCTTCTGTAGTTCTCCTCATTCCTAGTGAGATATTGGCAACGTGCCAATGAACTTTTTGAATGAATCTTTCACCGGGAAAACTTAGATGCTATAGAAGTTACCATCAAACAGTACAACCATTTATGGTTTTACAATACACGGTTCACTAGGGAATTGGGAGAACTACCTTGCACTATTTCCATACTTTCTCCTCTATATTTTCTATCTCCCTCTCATGTAACTGAAAACAAGAAGACGAGTTTTCCAATCAACTTTCTCTAATGAGTTTCATCTCTATTTTACGTAAAACACGTTTGCTGCAATCGATCAGACCGATTTAATATCGCCTTCTTCTTTCAGAAAACCGCTTTGACCGAAAACAAAGAAGTGGTATTAGATGATGCTAGAAAGGAGGAGCTGGAGCAGCTCAAACAAGCCAAAGACACCAAGAAGATGAAACAGGTACCCATTGGCTATACAAACGATCTTTTTTCTATAAAATTTATTCCTTAGTGAAATCGCTCCCCTTTTTCTGTCCTAGAGCAAATTATTATACTGACAACAAATCTTTCGGTTTTCCGAATAGAAAAATGCCACTTTCTTCGATAACAGAAAAAAGGAGGACATACTTGCCATTTTTAACGTCCTGTATGTTCCCGATTTACATTTTGTCCTGGAATTCTTCCGTCTAGTTGGATGTTTAATAACATAATGAAAAGCGCAACAGAACAAAAACGCGGTGATTATTCGATTAGCAATGGCCGTTTGTTTGACAATTTCGCTGCTTCTTTCTTGAATATTTCATCTATTTAGTCTTTCCTCAACGTTGTTGTTTATGTGGGAAAAAAACTATTATTGCTGTATACAATTGAAAACAATTAATTTCATTACCAGGATTTCGAAACTGGTGCCATCACCAATAAAACAGAGGAAGAAGCCCAGGTGGCGAAGGCAGCTCTGGAAGAAGAACGACAGAAACTGACCGAGATCGGAAAAGTTTGTATTTCATACTATTTTCAATCTTGTAGTTTGATCTTTCAGAAACATATTTAGGAAACTATAATTAATGATGAACCAACTAGTTTGTACTCACATCTCCCATTCTCCGTGGCAATAATCTATCTGAAAGGTTTCAATCATACATTTGTTTTTCAAGGTTCTTTCAACTCTGTTTCGCTTATCAAGAATTACTCATATTTTCATTTTTGGTCAATTCCTGATTCAATTTATTGATGTTCTATGTTCAGGAACAGTACTCGAAGTTCAAGGACAGATTCGAGAAGTTGGACTCCACTTTGGATGAGAACTTGGAGGAGAAATTGAAGAGAATGGAACGGGAAATGGTCGGACTCGGAAAGGAAACACTGGCTAGTGCCAAGGAAAAGTAGGCTTTTTGGATGCTCAAATAAACAGGCTGAAACATTCAGCTTCTTTAATCTTCAATTTTGTTTTTCGCTCGGTTCAATATTGATTTTCTCTTGAATTTTGGAGCTGATTTTCGGAATCGGAACACGTCATCACGACTAATATCCACATTGTTCAGATGATTTTTTTCTTTGAAAAATTTTCTTGGGCGGCTCAACATTGTTTTTTCATGCTAACGATGAGTTTTGAGACATATTTTCGAAAACACATAGTTTTTGTGGTGAAACTTGGGATGCCAAAGTCGAAAGCCCCTGTACGTTATTGAAAACGTGATTGAAAGGATGGGGTCAAGTTTTTAGTTATGCGCTTGCAGGTTCGAGAAAGGAGAGGGCGACGTAACCATTGAGAGAAGCCAGGTGGAAATCGAGAGAAGTGCCGACATGGGAAAGATGAAGGCCGCTTTCAACAGGGTATGTTGTTCATCACATATTTGAAAAATAGGAAAATGGTTTCAAATTGTACACAACAGCTATCGATGAGGTATCTCGTTTCTACGTCCGTATTATCTTCACATTTCAATTTCGTTTCTTACGTTTCTAATTTTTTCTTCCGTTCATAAAATTTGTTTAATTGTACGAGCACCGGAAAAGTTTCATAGGCTGTATTCTCACCGTCTAGGAGTACAAATTTGAGCAGATTATTGCACGTGCAAAGGTTCGTGATCACGTGAAAATATCGGGGTGCGTCCCACGCTCATTACAGTTCAGCCCACGCTCTCATGTGGACATTGTTTGCGTAGAATCTAGTTGGCGCAGCTATTCAATATGAGCAAAAACCGAGTTACGAAAGAGACCGAGCTTGAGACAATTCGGGAACGTATGAAGCCCATTTTCAACTCAGTTTAATGAAGTTTGGAAAATATTCTGAATCATAATCAAACCGGTGTGACTATTCATGTTCTAGTTTGATCGCACCTTTTCATGTTTTTGGTACTGGAACGTAGAATGAAAACTACATCCCCAACAAGAAAAAAATATTGGATTAGAATAGAATTACTTTGTTAATTAATGTTTCACCATAAATTTACAATTTTATAGGATATGACAGCAGATGAGGCTCCCAAGGAGTGTGCCCTGTGCGGGAAGATTGTGTACCCAGTGGAGAGAATATTCGCCAACAAACAGCTATATCACAACAACTGCTTCAAGTGCAAGACGTGTGGAAAGAAGTTAACGTGAGTGAAAGTGATACAAATATGGGAAAACGAAAAAACGTTGAAAAAAACCAACTGAGAACTATTGTGTACTAAGCAGTCTATAAAGTTGGGTTTCAAACAACATGTTAGGGATTCAAGTGCAAGACGTATGGAAAAATTGACGTGAGTCCAAATAAATTAAACATACAGAAAAACAGTGTTTTTCTCTGTTTTCTCTGTTTGAAAGAAGATTTTCGGAGGACTAGAATTCACGCGTTTACCAGACTGCTATTTGATAAACTGCCGTTTACACGTTGAATCGCTACAACGTAAACCACTACGCATGTTCCTTTACAATGAATGCGAGTGGAATGGCTTACAATTCAAAATTCCAATTTTTTTAAATTTTTTAAAAGAATGGCTCGAAATTAAAAATTCCAATTTTTCAAAACAAAGCAAAATTTCCAGAGCGACAAACTACAATTCGCACCAGGGCACCCTTTTGTGCAAGGTGCACATGCTGGAAGTATTCCATCCGGAACTCGCAAAGACACTCGATCCCGCCAATACGGAAGGTACGTTCGAGGGACCATATCTTCGTTGTAGTTTGATCTCGATATCGACCATAATTCACACATTTTTACCGAAAAACAACGGGATCAGAATAAAAACATAGCTGGATCCGGCAACATATACCTATCGGCTCGAATTGAAAAACGCAAACCCTCTCCTGTACAGTCACGTAAGACGCGTGAAAACAGCATAGTTTATGAACGTGTAAAGACAAAGTGCACATTATCTCATGAGTGTTCACATTTTACGGGGCTGTTCTATTCACTTCTCCCACTTCTATGTTTCATCTGTAGTTCATCACATACAGTACACTTCAAAGTTTCGAATGATTGTTCCAATGAAAAAACAAAGAAAATGAACGCAAATAACTATTAGAAGTAACTTACCAGATCAGACTCGAAGATTTTCGTCTATAAAGTCTATAAATGTCAAATGGCTTCTTCGGCGGATTTTTTGAAGTCTAGAAACTTAAAGTTAATAATTCTCCTCTCATTAGGCGCCAACTGTCCGCGCGTTCTAATCTTAGCTAATCTGCTGACCAAAGGCCCTCTGCTAATCGATTCAGCTCAAGTATACACAAACATTGCACCGGGATGTTTCCAGTCAGATTTAGGGGGGGGGGGGGGGGGAATAGAAAACAATCCTGAAATACGCTGAAACTGAGCATGCTGTTAAATAAGACAGGAGAGAAGTGTTTCATGTACATCTAGTACGAGTTGAAATTTCCCAACCATACAGATTTAATAGAAACAGAAGTACACACATATTGCGTACTGGATAGATGTTCAATCATTGGGAACGCGAACTGTTTTGAACCACACCGATCTAGAGATATGAGAACAGACTGTATCATTTCAGTCGGCCACTAAATTATTGATGTTGAGATACAGTACTGTTACACATTATGAGTGACCAAATTAGAGTGACCAAATTTTCGTTCTAGTTTGATCGGCATACTTTACACATTTCCACCATTGAACTACGGGATCAAACTACAAACACAGCCGGATAGGACAACATACGGCGTATAGACTTGCATTGGAACGCGCGAACAAACGCATAGTTTCATCTGATACGCGTTTAAACTTTTCAGATTTTCCTCAATTCATAGTTTCAAATTCCGATGTTTCAGAAGATGAGCGTGATAACGTGGACGATGACGACGAATTCGCCGTTTCGAGCAAACCCAAACATCTTCAAGGAGTAGTCAGATGTGAGTAGAAGTTCAACAACACGTAAGAACACGTGAACATGTACCATGTCGTGTGTTTTTAAGAATCTTTTTCAATGATGTCAACAACTTTCTCATGTGAACTTCTCGTCAAATTGCTATTAAACATTCTCATCATAAACGTTGTGTTTGTCATCCATAGTGTTATGTGTTTAATTCCTGCGTAATCTCCCCAGCGCAATTGTCATTGTCATCCATACTGTTGGGATGGGAACTCGAAAACTTAACATGGAAAAACGTGAAATCACTTTAATCATTACGTCAATTTGTCATAAAATTATCACCCTGCCTATCAAAGAGTAACTCTGAAGGGAGAGAAAATGGAGGAACTAAACAACTTGTTTTATTCATGTGTATAAAATATATTTAATTCCTGCGTAATCTCTCCCCGCGCAATTGTCATCCATATTGTTGCATATTGGCGTTGATGCGATTGTTTACGCGGGCGGTGCGCTATATCTCGCCCATCGCTACACTCTCATTATTATCTATACGAAGACCCATATATACCATACTCCTGCTGACAGCCGCCTGCCTGTACTTAAAGGACTGACACGTAGATTACACGTGAAGTCGCGCTCATTCTCCCTTGAATTACGGTTATTCTCACGTAAACTCACGCTATTTCTCTCGTGACTTATTGGAAGCAGTTATGGTTGCAGCTGGTGCATCCGGAGTTCACGACGAGCTGGCTCAACTGAAGAGTCTGAAGGACAAAAAGGGAGACTTTGAGTCCTCCATCAAGGAGTCGGAGAAGGTTGAGAAGAAGACTATCGTGAGTAAACTATCTTTTTTCCGTCTCATTATCTGTTTCTCTCTTTCTCTCCTCTCTCTTTCCCTCTCTTTCTCTCTCGTCCTCTCTCTCTTTTTCTAGTTCTTATTCTCTCTCTTTGTCTCTCGTGCTTTCTCTTCGTCATTTATCTCTATTTTTCTCTCATTAGTCCTATATCTCTCTCGTAAATTCTGTCTCTCACTCTCTCTCGCCTTCTTTTCCGCTCTTCGTCTCTACACCTGAATTCTCCATCCACAAATACATCTTTTTCTACATACATTGTTTTCTCTTTATGTTCTGGAACTAATAAGTCAGAAAACGGTCAATGCAAATCCAATTCCCCGTTTTAGTCTTTCCATGTAAATGTGTTGTTTAGATTGACGAGGATCTTCTACAGACCGGACGTGTGAAGTCAAACACCGAAAGGTAATAATTACAAAGTTCAGCTCATAATTAATTTTATTTGTCACCTTTTCTCAGTTGTTAGTTTTATTCTGAACGTTCTGTAGAACAAGTCGTAAATCCTACAGAGCGACCCAAACTACACCTTTTTTTATGAAGGTTATCAAATTCAAATGCGTCTTTTTTTTTACGAGAGTGCATCCGGCGCTATGTACGAGTGGAAATAGCGTATGTCGGAGGTGACGCAGGTTAGGCAGAAACACCGGGATGTTACTGAATACTTACGAATAGGTAATTGAAAACGTAATATAAATATTAATACCGTAATATGAATATTAATATGAATATTAATATAAAATATATAAGTTGTAAATAAGAAATTAAGAATATATAAGTTTCATCTCAGATACGTCTCCGGAGCCGCTCTCGAGGCATCTGAGGGAGAGGAGGAGGAGGAGGGGGAGAGAGATCCGAACATCATCAGAGAAAACAAGAAACAGAAGAAGGAGGAGCTCAAGTTCGAACAGGTAAGTTTTCGGTCTTCGTTGTGAAATTACGTGGTTCTAAAATCCTTCGCATACCTGTAAACCAAACAATTAGGGCTTTATGAGCTACGAATTTGAACAGATGTGTTACTGAAGTTTTTTTATAAATCAAAGCAGTGCTGTGGAACTGGTTCTATTTGTATTCTACTGTTGACAGTATCAACTGCGGCTTCATTTGTTGGATACGAATTCCCATCAGTTGAAGATAGAATTTCTGGATTGGCTAATCTTCAATCTCTAGATCGGTGACATCAAAAACAAGTGGAAGACGGGTACAGTGGAGGGAGCCGAGAGCATGACCGCCGCTGAGAGACAGGAGCTGGAGCAGCTCAAGGTGAGCTTTTTATAGTCTTTCTCATTACTAGTGAAACCTCTACTGTGAGAATAAACAACTTTCTAGTAATTTTCAATCTATTCTGGTGAGGTAAGTCGTCCTCAGTTTTGGAATGGAATTTTTGAAAGGAAATAGTACCATAGTAAGGAGACATTTCGGTAGTGCTCTGCGTAAAGTTATAGCCTATGATGCAATGAATCAAACCAATCGATAATATTTTCCTTATCAGGGTGGTCCATCGGTGAAAGAACGTTTCCAAGAGAGAACGGAGGCGGAGCCAGTGGTCGAGAGACAGTGGGACAGGAGCGAACTGGACACTGCCGGTAGGGTGCCGGCATCAACGTTCGGGTTGACTAACAACTGTGAGAAACGTGTCCCGGTTGCGTTACGGAACCAGGCCGGGCACTGAATATAGCCGTTTTGCCACTGATTTCGGCTGTAGCCGAAATCACAACGAGGTTTAGGTGAAGTTGTACCGGGACAGTTTTTCTCCTAACGTAACATGTGCTTTGTGATGACGGTCACTGAAGATGTGGTGGCCTGTCGAAGTTTGACTGGTTGCTATAAGCATCATTTCAAAACCAACTAGTTCAGGAGATTCTCGTTTTAAAGAATCTCATAATAGTTATTTCACGGGTTTTACGTATATCCTAGTAGTATTTCTTGCTTGCTTCCATCCGTATTGTATGTAAACCACGCACCGCACACGCTGCAGACCTTTTTCTCTCACTTGCGAGCCACTTTTGCTTTCCAAAACAGTATTGTAGAAGGCGAAGATGCGGTGCGTGCGTTGCTTCAGTACATACGACGGCAGTACATTCAGGACTTCTATGGAACGGCTCCATGTAAGATTTTTCCGCGTGATTAGTTGTTAAAACTATTATCAGTTTGCGATTCATCACGTAACACATAGAAGACACATTCGAAAAATAAACATTGCCACGATATCTTGGGTTTTGCTTTCATTCTGAGCTTCTTAAACTTCAGAGACCCTATTAAAACCCCTATAGTTTGAGAGGAATGTAATGATTTTTCATGAAAACTATTTGTTGTGCATGACAGGTCGAACAAACTATATTTAAAGTCGTTGTTTATCTTTTAGAGTGGTCTAAGACTGTATTATGTTTGTTGACTGTGTTTTGGGGCAGTTAATCAGTGCATTGATGATGATTCCAATTAGAAAACCCGTTCCAATGGGGGATAATGCTTGTATTAGTCGGTCCCTATCTGTTTTCTTTTTAGCTGCCGCCGAAGCCCGCAAATCGTTCATGGAGGGCGCCGCCTACCAGTCCGGCGGACCCGTCGAGAAAACTTCCGATCTGGCCGAGCTGAAGTTCAATCGTGAGTTGACCAGTTCATTATAATCTTTGTAAGTACCACATAAGTATTGCAGGTCATTCATACTCACAATGAGATTTGAAAATTAGGAGTCGTGGGTTATTGTCACGTATACACTAGCATATTCGATTCTCTCCAACATGCCGAAAATCGTTAACATTGATTCATTGCATCGTTCGGGACCTATTGGACCTACTGAAAATCCCTGTACAGGATTGGAATATTAGGTAATGAATTATACCCAATGATTTCACAGCTTATAAAAGCTTGTTACTTGGCAGTTTCTCCAAGATGTTTTAGAATAATCTTGCCCTCACTTCAAAGTTTAGCATTGTTTTCGAGAAACATTGCGGAAGAGGGCAAGGTAAGTACCTACATTTTCGACTACCACTAGTATAGTCAATTCTGCCCTACCTCCGAGCAGTACACGTTCTATTGAACAACAACATGTGGTTCATTCCATTAAACGATAATGGGAAACTCGACTCTTTCAGAGAAGTAGATTCGTGCCTATCCCTCACCTGAATGAAAATCGGGGAATATGCAGTCTTTTCAATTGCTACTGAGACTTGTGAATACAAAACGTTTGACCGTTCCTTCTACGTGAATATTCTCGAAAAGAGTAAAGTTCACACTACAATGTTGAACTAAGTCAAGTTCGTAATCAATGAGCGGTGAAATGACCTAAGAATATAAGGACAGCGTGTTGTCGTTATCATTGAGATTCTTTCAGAGTTGAAAGGTTTCAAAGATCGTTTCGAGAAGGGAGAGGATGATTCTGATGTTCAGAAGACGGCCGTCGAGGTAGACGTGCAATTGGGAGACATCAAGGCTGCCTTCGAAAAGGTCAGTTTTGACTATCGTCATTTTATTGACAAAAAGAAGACAATCACCATATCACCTTACTTTAATCGTGGTAGTTGGTTTGCAATATTGATAACTATTGATCTCAATAAGTTTCAATGCACATACATATTGATATTAGAAAATGAGTTCAAAAACGGGACTTGTTGTTCTCTATTCCAATGTTTCCATATGACACATAGTGTAAAGTCTGTTGGAGTTCATTTCGTTTTTGTCTTCCGCCGCCTACGACCCTACGGGCTACGGGACAACATCCCCCGCACAGCTGCTCCGCGAGCAACAATATCGATGATTTTTCTGCCAAACTGCAAACACCAAATAGTAGAACAGTTCAATAGAGAGTCTACAGTACTTCGTCGATTGTTTATGTTTTCATTCAATAGGTAGAGCTTGAAAAATACTAGTTCTTCACATTGTTTCTCAACTCACCTCCTTCCTTGTTTGCTGGTTCGATTTCTTTCTCATTTATCAGTCGTCCTCATTATTTCCTTCATACATTCATAACACAAGTGAAAGCAAAGTAAGTGACAACTTTTGTCATATATATCTAGTTCCACGTAGTTTCCAGATTGAAACTGGGTGTAATGAAATCAATCTAAGTGATTTGTGCTTAGAACACAATCCCTCAGGGCTCGTTTTGCCAGAGCATTCTCTTTTCAAAATGTTGTTCAATTATCTCGGTCTATACGCAATGCACCAGAAAGTATGATACATATTTGCGCCATAAGCATTGAATGTAATTCAAACATTGCTATAGTACGTACGCCACCAACCTAATGTTTTTTTCAGGCTGACGAAGACATGTCCCCAGAAGAGAGAGCTGCGTTGAAAAAGAAGGAGATCGAGGCCGAATTCCTTCGCTACAAACTGGCTCGACGAGCAGCCGCCGAACGAAACAAGCAGCAGGTATAGTTTTAATTAGACCAACGTAAATTTGTACAGTTCATACATACAACACTATACAACAGTTCTTTCCGTAGAACAGAAAACGGTGACTTCTTCACTAAATTCGTTCTCCCTTTCGTGCGTCATTATCTACAGTATACAGGGCTCACTTTGAGTGAAAATTTGCTCTGCGTACACATAGTTTTTGTTTGAATTGCAACTGAATTGTAGCGGGATGAAACTACAAACACAGTGCAGTACATTACAACATGTTAATTTTGAGCCAGTTTTTTCGATGATAGGAGGAATTTCAAAAAGGTTGTGTCATGAAGTGGTGAAACGTAACAGCTTCATTTCGTCATTATTTTATGAGTTATTTATAATTTTCAGGAGGAGGAAGGACAAACGCCCGTCGTCACTGCGGGAGATGACGTCGCCGATGTTGGATCGATCAAGAACAGATTCGACAAGGGAGACGCGTTCAAGACACAGGATCAGGACGGTCAGTCATAGTCTAGTTCACACTTACCTTGACTTGTACAGTATGTCGTAACTTTTGATGCACGTGGTAGAAAAACGTGAACTTGATTTGTCGAATAACTGCACAGAAGGATCATGGCGGGGCTATAGTTTGAACGCCAACCACCGGCTACATTTCAAATCCTGATCAAAAAAGAAAACGAGATCAAACTACCATCCCAGTGATTACAATTACAATTACAGTAAAAGAGCAAATGACACCATGTTGGCTCGCTTTGGGAAAAGCGGAAATACTTGAAAAGTCTTATTGCTTCCGTCCGTGGCGAAGAGATACTAAGAGCATGCAGAGACATTAAAATATGGAGAGCAGTCAAGGAGCACCACTTTGCAACAATGTGATGTGATCAAATAAATCTTGAATCTTGGAATCTTGCTTTATTTGACTGTTCTAGAGCGAGAACTGGACGTCGAGTTCAAGATGGCCGGTAAGGCTCGCGAGAAGTTCAGACAAATCGACGCCTCGGGAGCGGCTCCAGTTATGCCCGGACAGAACAAAAAGGTATGTTAATTTCTACGTAGCATGGTGGTTGAAGTGTTGTTTGAGAACATTTGGTGTCCAGTCAATTTTGAATCCCGATTTTTAATATGGATTCACTTCAGCGTAACCTGAACATGTGTGTGTAAATGTACAATTGGCTCACGACAACACTTTTAGCGCGAGGGCAGCCCGAGATAGGTAGTCTCTTCGTTTCAGCCGAACGCTTGTGGTTGCTTTCTCATAACTGTAGTTTTCTACTGCTTCGATTGACTTGAATCTGTCCTATACACCACATTTCAGTCCGAGCCGAGCAAGTGGGACAAAAAAGAAGATAAGCCGGTGGCAGAGGTGATCAACCGAAGGGCTGTCGACGGTTCGTTCCTTCGAATATTCCCAAAACATTCTGGAACATGTTAACCTAGATTTGGTTCTAGCGATAACTCACCATCAATGTTACCTGTCGCGTGAGAGACGATGAGAAGTTTGATGTACCCGTGGAAGTTAGAGAAACTATCACGCGACAAGTTTTTAGTGACCTTGTTACGGACTTTCAACAGAAATTGTATCTTAATTTTCTATTTTGAACAGAATGAGTTAGTTTCTCCGTTCGAAAACAGAATTTCTGATTCAGATGAAGAGCCTGAGGACGACGACGACTTCAACGTGAAGAACATGATGAACAAGTTCAAGTCGATCGGGGAGGGTGGCGCCAGCACGGCTGCCAGCAACAGGCAATATAGTTGACCAGCCTAACAGATACTTCGTTCCACGTTTTTGCTCACATTTAGTAGAAATGGGGCAGTTTGGTGAACTGAATACCAACTTTAGTTAGGGAAATCTGCAATATCCTACGATTTATTGGCTGTCGCGTATCCGACTCAAAACTCGCGGAGACACACAATTTAAAATCATATTGAAACCTTATTACGACACACTGATTATTTCTAAATTTGTCGGCTATTTTTTTTGCCATTTCTGCTGAAAAGTCTGTTCCTGATCCTTTTGTACTCAGAAATCCGACCGTGTTCAAACTTGTTTCTGTTTTAGTGAGCAGCGAGCAGAACTGGAGTCGTTGAAGACTGAAGCCAGGAATCTGAAGCAACGCTTCGAGAACATCGCGGACGACGATTCAGACCTGGCACAGGAGAAGAAGAGACAGATGCAGGAAGAGTTCGAGGCACTCAAGAGTAAGTTGTGAAGAATATGGGGAGTGATCGGATGATAGTTGTAGTTTGATTTTGAGACACTCGTTTGTGGACGCATTTTTGCCGAGAGCGGGTTAGAGCGAAATACACCGTAAAGGCCTGCCACCGTAACAGAGTCTCATTTAGAGTTCACCTCAGAGCTGAACTATCTGGTCACCATCTCACCCAGGTTTGGTCACTTATACACCTATACTACGCTTATTCACAGTAAGTTGGCAACTATGTTGCCAGAATGTGATCAAGTCCTCGATTAGGTTGAGGGTTGAGCTCACAACTTCCAGGATTTTGCTACAATGCCTGACTTTGAGAAGAATCACTTAGAATAGACAACCCAGAAAACTCATAACTGAACGACGTTAGGAACAGACAGTCTATGTTTTAACCTAAATAAGTTCATAAAGCTCAACATACAGAAAGTATAGTATACAGATCCCACATTTTCTATGTGGGATCTGTATACTATACTGAAGCTCAACCAAATGTTCTCGTGTGTAATATTCATTCACAGGAGAACGAGAAGAAGCTCAGAAGCGGTTGGAAGAAGAGAGAGCATTGGAAGAGGGAGAGCGCCAGATTGAAAAGGATGACGTCAACATCAAGGTACTGTAGGAGATAACATCCCATGGGATGAGATAGTGACAATGTAGGAAATACCAGAAAGTTATCATTGAAATAACGTCATTGTTTAATGATAACTACAAAAGTAACACTCCGGAAGCCTATGCTATCTTCACCGAACTGGACGTTCCCTACAGATTATTTATCCATATTATTATGAGAATATGTGCTCAGTGAAAGGTGCCACTCAACATCGTTTCGACCCTGATTCAAGACGATTTTGGTGTTGTATTTTGGCGACTGATGATGACCCAACCCTCGTCTTGAATCGGGGTCGAAACGATTTTTTTGGATTTTGGTGTTGTTCTCGGAGGGTTGGGTCATCATCAGTCGCCAAAATACAACACCAAAATCGTCTTGAATCAGGGTCGAAACGATCTTGAGTGGCACCTTTCACTGAGCACATAATCTCATAATAACATCCAAAAAGTCTTAATGACAACAAATATTTTTATTTTAAATAAGTATAACAATATTTATCTATAGTTTGGAAAAATCTATACTTTCAGGCCGAACATGCCAGTAAGATGGCGGCCAAATGGGAGAAACTCCAGGCTAAGGAGGCCAAAAAGGCAGAGAAGGGCCGTATGCCAGAAAAGAAAACGGCAACGGTAAGTGGTTCTAATCACCTTTAAAGGTGGGCAGAACGGAGAGTGAACAGATTAGGGATGTATAACTTGAACAAAATACTTGACTTGATTTGATAGACTTGAAATTTCTCTCGAAGTTTTCGGTATTCTTTTTCATACTATGAACTGTAAGGCGGTGTTGTCTCTCTTCTTACTATCCTATTGCTATCAAGTTTGCATGCTCCAACCTCTTTTAACAAGTTAGGACGAAATAGATTTATTGAGTATACGAAGCACTTTTCTCTACTGGGCGACGAACATTGCAACCCATAAATCACTGAGTCACAACTTACCTTTGAGTCTCCATCTCAAACTCTACATCCTCTCCCCTGTGATAAACAAACACTTGTACGCAAATAACGTGATAAACGAAAAAAGTCATGCCGTCAATCTACATTTTGTTGTTTACGATTTGTTGATCCCTGTTGTCACCGAAATATGGGTATGCCTTCTCCTAGAACGACCAGTACATTTACTTATTTTTCCCTAGGTTCAGTTTCATTTGCTGACAAACTAGGTTTCTCTAACCTATACCTAGTTTTCCAGTGGTCCGCTATGATTTGCTTGGGAATAGTGCTGGCGTGCTTAGTCCAGCAGTATTGGCCAGAAATACTCGCCATAGCTTCTCGCTAACTTTTCTTTCAACAGCTAACATATCAACACTAAACAATCCGCAAAACACACTTGCACTAACCTATTTATTCGAATAGATTGTAGATTAGGATAGAGTCTAGTTGTAGTTATTTATTACCATTTTAACCACGGTGGCAGATCGTTTTCCATGAGATTGTTGACTTTCATACTTGGCACCGTAGTTAACTCCTCGGTTCGCGAGAGGATCTCACGGGTAGGTCAAGAAGGCATCTCACGGGATATCTCACAGTTTGGGTCCTTCTTTGGACCCACATTTCAATCAATACTCATGTGTTGCTTCTCGAGCTTGTCGTCACAAACTGAAGATTGAGAGACTTTTTACGAAACCTCACAAACTAACTCGCGGGCCCTCACGACTTAATTCACGTGAGATCACGTGGGTTTCGAGGAGATACTACGGTGCCTGCTTTCATTATTTGCACCTGTGTCACCTGAATTATGTTCCAGGAACAGTGAGCACGCTCCACCACCTTCCCTTCAACGTGATCGTGTTTATTATCGGTGTTATTTGTCGCTACCGCTTACAGTAATCTCAAAATGTTGTTCATAAGCAGCACAGATATGAGTTTTTCTGATCAGAGGTCGTGTTCTGTATGTAGATTTGCCACCAACAATGCGTCGTATTTATTATTGTCAGCAATAAACTGTAAAAAGGCGCTCTTTTCACGATAGAATGCGGTGAGCTAATGCGTGATGCGTGTACCAACTAACCCTATGAAGAAAACGGACTTGCACTATATATAAGAGGCATCCATTTAAATAGTTTTTCAAAATTCAAATATTTTGCAAATCTGGTCAATTTTTTATTTATTGCCGAGAAACCTGGAATATGGTCAGTTTCTGGTTTCGTTTCGCAGACATTATCGTCCAAATAAATGACGAGGGTCAATTATGTTCTTGAAGTCTGACAACGGTCATTATTTCACACCTTACTTTTGACATTCGTCAGTTACTTGCATACTGAAACTGACCATTGTCAAAACTGTATTTGCAAACCACCTGTCTCAGCCGAGACTCGAACCTGACCCCGTCAGTTCAAAAGCGCGAGCGCTAACCACTACACTACAGCGGCTACTGATGAGGTGCGCGCGTTCCTGTAAGTCATGCCGGGAGCGCGATCAACAGTTAGTCTGGACTTCTTTTTTAATGTCGAGAAAATTAAATTAAAAAAGTTCATTTCGTTTTCAGGGTAATTTCATAAGTAACCGGGTTTCTTGATAACCATACCGGTTTTTGGTAATCTTTCAGGTTACCCCATAGGTAACCGGTTGGTAACCTGAAACTTTATTTTGGTAACCGTACAAATAAATGGTAAAACTACAATCAACAAATAAGGGGTAACCGGTTTCTTATTTCAGGTTACCACGCGGTTACCTACTGAGGTAATCAAAAGGTTATTTTACTAAAAACTGGTAACGGTACCAAATAAACCCGGTTACTTATTTAATTCATAGTTCTCATTAACGTTCATTATTTAAATCTGTCTCGTTATATGAGCGATCAGTACAATTCGGCTGGCGCAGGTTATATCCGCGACAATCGCTAACCAAACTACTGACCCAGTAGCGCAGTGGCAGTGTGTCTGCCTTTTGCCCTGGCGCCCGCAGGTTCGATCCCGCGAGCATTCTGACAGTGGTCAGAATTACACAGAATGAAGGAGGTAATTCGTTGACGAATGCCAAAAAACAAGAATATTAATTGACCGGCGTCAAAAACCCCGTTTTCACTTCTGACCGTTGTCAGTAAATTTTCTGACCAGAAACCGAAGATCTGGTCAGAATTGTGCAAAATTTAATCGAAACATGCTCCAAGAAAAAATGACGAGATTTGCATAATATTTGAATTTTGAAAAACTATTTAAATGGACGCCTCTTATATACAGTGTGAAAAACTTAATAGATTACCAAGTAATATATTATTGGTAAGGTAAGGTAATAAGTAATTTAGCAATCAAAATAAATACCGAGGTGATATATGCTTGAGTTCTTTAACTACCACTTTATGATCTGTAAAACATATATCAGCGCTTCTTAGCCCCAAATCGACTAACTCTGACACAAATACCATGACGTGCACCCTAGTTCCTTAGGACACATTCACTCAGCTAGCGCTCAAACGCAAAAACCTAGTAATAATATGTTTCTATATAAATACAGCATGTTGTTTGATCTACTCACGTTGTGTTCTTTTTCCACTAACTAGCATGACCGAGTGTTTCAGAGATTCGTGATTCACGCGCAGCCCAAGTGTACCGTGTGCAGTACTACAGTATACATTGCGGAGCAGTTCCAGTGTTTTGGGTTACTGTATCACGTGAAGTGCTTCCGGTGCACGGTTTGTCGACAGGCCTTGAGGTGGGTCTGAACTTTTTGGTTAAAAAATGAGATTCCTAATGTTCAGTAAATGAAATTGTTTTTATGGTATGAACTACTACTGACAAAACAAGAACGAAACATGACTTCTGAGTTGGTACTGGGAAACATTTCTGCCGATGCCGAGCCGGTTGGTTGCCGATGCCCTGCCAGAAGGATGCCGTTTTGACCAGTCAGCTCGGCGCCGGCAACCACCCGGCATGGCATCGGCAACCAATGGGCGCGCCGCTGATAACAATTCATAATGTTCATTCGTTTCGTTCTTATAGACTATTTATCAGTTTATTACTATAACAATAAAAAAACAAAGTTAAATTGTAATGAAATTATACTTTTATTCATAAAACATGACATAAACACAGAATTTTATCACTTTAAAATATATACAAGTACACGTAGAGCTAGATAGGTGCATTCCAGTCTTCACTCGTCCATAGCTGATGAATTCGACCTGAAATGTAGAAACTAACGAATCGGAATGAAATGCACATACAGACCTCGGCAAACATAGATGATAACCTAAAAACTGAAGTGAATGATTCTGTTTATCGCAATCTCGCTAATTTACTATGTTGATTCGAATACATAGAACTGAAGGTATTTAAATGAAAAAATAATGTTGTTTCTTTCTTGAAGAACAGTAACTCAGTAACAACTTAGCGGTCAAAAAGAACTGATTCCATAAGCCATGAAAATCGGAAAACGGGTTACTTTTTTGCCAAACGATGAAATATGTCTTTTTTATGCAAAATCATTACCTATCACGTGATTCTATGTGAAAAAAAACGCACTACTCTTTGCGGATCAGTCGAACCTTAGTGGTGTATGAATCCCGTGAAAAGTGGGCCGTTTTCGAATTTTTCTGACTATTCGGACAACCCTGCTGACGCTGACGCTAATTTGACTAATGGATTCACGCTAATTCACTCTTTTGATCTCCAAATACATTTAATTGGATGTTTTAAACTTGAACAGTTTCCGTAAAATTAGATTACAACTCAAAACAAACAGACACCGGTAAAGATAAAAGTTGTCCGAAAAGCCATGAAAATCGAACAACATGTTACTTTTTTCACCGAAAACTAGGTCTGTTTTTGATGCAAATCATTACTTATCATGTGTTTCAATGTAAAAACGCACTTTAACAGAAGCCAATTAAACAGTCACGTAAAGTTAACACTCTAATGAGATATCGTGCACTTTTGTCATTGCACGTTTCTGACTTCTGCTGTGTTTAACATGCTTCACGTGACTGTACAATTGACTACCACTATACTCTTTGTGGATTAGTCGAGAGAATTTACCTTGCTCACACTATCACTATACCGTAAATTTCATTATTCAAAAAAACAGAAGTGACCGAGAGCTAAACTAACCACTAATGGGCTTCCTAAAGATCTTGCTGGGGGATCGGACGTGATCCGTGCAGACGGTGGACAGACACTCCGATCATCTCCTGTAAAAAGCCCATGAACAGAAGCACCACCAACTAAATAACACATATAACAAGTGAATTATGCGAAAAAGCCGGCTGATATAATTTTTCTATAAATACCCGGAGTGGCTGTTGGCATACACCCCGAATGTTGTCGGAGCATCCACAAAAATTGGAAAACGAACTACTTTTCCGCCGAAAACGAGAGATTTTGCCTACTTTTTTATGCAAATTCATTCAAATAGTCCGATTTTATTGCAATACCGATAGAAATTCATGATTAACATCAAAATAAAATAAACTGACCCAAAAGTTTTAGCCGGTGGATCCGGACCGACGATTCCGGCGCAAAATCACGTTGGATTTTGCAATGATAGAGATAGATTTCAGCACATCTGAAAATATGAATTAACTTGTTATCAGAAACCTCAACCGTCCGTAAAACTGTGTACTATATTGAAATGTACTTAAAACCCGCGATAATTCGTCTCCATAGTTGCTTGAACTGGCTTTAAACTTCCCAATTAAGATAGTGAGTAGATTCTATCCTTGAACTTGAAATAAACAACATTTAAGATTACGTGACAACTCCTCCCTCCCCCGTGTCGCGGCCGGACAACTCCCCATTCAACATAATTTTAGACTAATTACGGTCATTTTTCGAACTAAATACATCACATTCAGAAATACATAGTTTATAAAAGCTTTAGAAGATAATTAGCTCCGTAGATATTTTCCTTTGAAAAAAAAAACAACATTAATTAGCGATAAATTGATTCCCATTGAATAAACTAAGTTGTTTGACCTCAATTTGGACATCAAAGTCATTTTTTGTGTTCAAGATATTGCTATAAATGCAAAACAGTGGAGATGAGATGTCACAAAATCTTGAGCCTTGTGTGACAGTTCGTTTTAGCTGTTCACCTTCCAAAATCAGCTGTCAACTTGTATAAACATCAATTAGTTTAGTATTTCTCAAGTTTACTGCACAACCGTATTCACATATTTCTTAAGGTAGTGCGCAAGGTGACAATCATGAAAACCAACCTTAAGAAGACGCACTGCGGACTATATCACGAGCGGAAGTCACGTCCAGGCTACCTGAAATGAGCAATAATAAGGACGATGAATGCTAGTAAACCAAATAATCTCAGCACAGCACATCAAAAATGGATGAACCTTTATTCCCGGTGCATTGATCAGTGAGAAATATAAAGTGACTAGTATTCAATGAGAGCGGAAAGCTATAAGCAGAGCAAAAAAAGAATGAATGAGGACTGATAACCAACAAATGTTGTAAAAATTGAATGGGGCTTTGAGCAGAGAAAAAATTCTGCGTTCTACATACTACCAGCATCTTAAACTGTAAAATAGAACGTCCCAACGTTTGCTAAAGAAAATTAAACTAAAATTTCATTTTTGGCCTAAAATTTTACCTATAAACATATTTATTGCGCTCTACAGTAGTTAGTGGGGTTGGAATCACTCGAAATGTCATTAATAAAGTGCTTAACTAAAATACGATAACAGAAATAACTAAATAAAAACAACTTGAAACGATGAAAAAGGAAACAAGAAATTTGCGAATTTTGAAAATTAGCCCAAGTAAAGGTATGCAGTGCACCGAGTACGGTACAGCTGGGGCGCGGTTTGTGTTGCCCGTGAGCAACTCCATCGGTTGAAAATACAGGAAGCGAACAAAATAAGGAGATAAACACTGAATTTTTCACTGTAACGAGGACTTTTAAGTTTGAATATTGTGATAGTCCTCGTATATTGTCCTGCTTAAGATTTCATCTCCAAAACTGTTATGAAATGGTCGTATTTGTATTGTAGTAATTTTCTAAACGGAAGTTTCGGTCAATTAATGTAAGTTTTCATGAACCCCATCATTGAACAACTCTTCTAAAAGCAATGAGCTCATAACAATCATATTTTATACCTCTATCAACGAGTTTGAGACCTCTAACTGTTGTTTTATCGGAATTTAGCCTTTGTCGGCGGCGAGCCGGTTCGTTGCCGATGCCCTGCCGGGTCGACCCGGCAGGGCATAGGCAGGATTCTATCTGAGTAAGATGAAGTTTACCGGAACCTTGGCCCCATCCTGCGTTGCGCACACGTAAATAGAATAGAATTTATTTGCGATTGAACACGTGACTTTCCGCATAAAATGTGGCACTCCAAAAACATGAGTTTGAGTAAACTATGAGAAACGCGTATTCTTAGAGACAGTTAGAAGTACAGTAGAACATGATCGAGTGAAGCCGTTGCTTAGCAAGCAAAAAAACTAGTTACGTGTGAATAAAGGGGAAATGCCAATTCTAATCATAACCAGTATGCATTAGCCTTTTCTTATTCTTGATTTGCTTTTTGTAGATCTCTTTCAGCGGTTTCGAGATGAAGGTGTAGTCAGGAGGTGTTTCACAGAGGTTTCGCGTGGATCGTCAGTTTCAAATGAGAGCAATCTGTATCAGTTTGTATCGGGCACCCCTTCCATAATGAATTCTCTCTCTAGTCCCCTTTAAAGTGGTCTTTTTTCAGGGTAGAGAAGGTCCATCGAGACACTGCGGGTACACTGTACTGCAAGGTGCATTTCAATAAAATCGGAGAGACCCCGTCTTGCGAAGAAAAGATGGAACAAAACAACAACGAGATGATTGTAGAAGAGCGACAACAGGCCTAAACGCTGCTCAAAAAACATATATGTATTTATTGAACTTATTGCGTTATATTTTTTGTATAGCATCTGATTAATTTTGTCTCAGATTTCTGTAATAAAGTGTTTGAAATGAACAGCGTGCGAGTGAGACAAATGTTCCATTCCTACATGTTGGATGCTGAATGTTTGTCAAAACCATGAAATAAAACAAGGAGGAGGTTTGATTGTCGAAAAAACAACAGACTGTTAATGTAGCACATAACTGCCGATGTGTACGAATTGCGTATACATCGAAATTAGAGCTTCTCTTCTACTTTACACAATTTGATATGTGAAATATAACCAAGAACTTTACATTGTCACACGCCTTACTCATATTTCAATACACAGTGAGCGAAATGGCCTGAAATAATGTTTTTATAGAATTATATTATCAAAAGGTGCTCACGATATTTGGATTTTTGTCACCAACTAAATGTTTACATAAATCAACTTGATCTGTATTTTGAATTTAATTTTTAATTTCATCGTCGCAGTTCCCATTACTGATTGACTTTCGGTATTATAACAAACTAAGTAAAAATGAAGAAAAAGGTGAAGTCGTTACACGTATAAGTAAAAGTTTAAATGAAACATACATTGGTTATGAATTTAGACCACATTACACTTTACTTTCACAGCACTCGAAAACAACATTAGAGCAATTAAAAGAAGAATGAACGCAATGAATCAAAAAGGCTGCAAATATAAAATTATTGTTTTTGAACTATTCATAGTCCTTCTCATATAAATATCACGTTGTATGGTTACAATAATGCATTGAGTCTCGCAGCGCTTTGTTTACTGTAGCCGTCCCTTTGGCTGTGTGGACAGCGCGCGAAGTTGTAATTTTCAATATTTTATTCTTTTAGTCGATCGATAATTAATTTGGATGCCCATTTTTCATGTTTTGTTATAACAACTTTTCTCATTGTACATTTATAGTTGCATTTCATCATGCATATTCGCAATCAAAGTTGTGTTTTAGACGTAGTTCTCACATCCGTCATGTATTCGTTTCTCTACACAACAACTATTTGTTAGTATATTTATTTATTATTTCTAGGATTCCAAGGCGCTTCTTTCAAAATGGAAGATTCTTCTCAACCGTCGACCTCTGGTATATCCTCCACGCAACCTGTAGAAAACCATGAAGAAGGACAACCACCAACTGAAACTGAAGTTCGCACCAAAAGGAGGTAGTTTCAGATTCCGTTTTTCCATCATACATATTCCAAAATGTCCGTTGTCATGTTTCAAAATGAGTGAATAGTATGTACTGTATCATACCCGGTATCCTTCTATGTCTCCAACTTCACACATTCACAGAACAAATGTCATAGTTAGAACTCGTTTGTTTCTGGACCAGTTTATATTGATAATACAACTTGAAGTCTTGAAGAATTACTAGTTATTAGCAAGTTTACATTACTTTCCGTTTTAGGCACTCCACTGTCGTCTTGAATAATGCGGAGAAAGAGGATATCGTGCACCTGTGGAAGGAAATGGATGAACGGCTGGAAGAAAATGCCAAAAATCACAACTTGACTACGTTCAATGTAAAATCTATCCTGCATGTGAGTGGTTTTCATCTCATAAGTTTTTTTTGCGCTTGTCATTATTGATATTTATCATGAAAAAAGCATTGAAACGCAAAGGAAGTGTTTAATCTTGTTCTGGTTCCAGATTTCGGCAATTTCATTTCATAATTTCAAAAAAGGAACAGAAACGTTGCCAAACTTGAAACGAACGTACCATTTGGATGCATAATCAAAGTATTTCCATTTTAACGGGGTTTGCTTTCATGAGAATATTGAACAGGTTGAATTCCCTATTCGATTCAGCACTTCATCAAGAATCCGTCTATCCTTCCAATGTTCATGGGAATAGAAGATCCCGATGCCCCCCTCGATGTTCCCTCCGTCAAAATAACCCGCGCCAAGGCGAGACAACAGAAGGAGAAGGTTGGTGACATCACAGTGAGTTTTTCAAACGATATTTTAATTGTTCAACTCAAATGGAGAACATATCACGTAGATCACCACTCTTGCATGCACCCGCTCGATGAATCACTTTATGAAACATGTCATGAGAACTTTTTTCTGACGTTCAGACGTTCATTGAACTGATATTTCGGTTTTCCAGCTACAACAAGAACTGAAACTTCGTCCGGTTGATGCTAACTTGGTTAAAGACAGACCGAAGACGTTCCGAGAGTGCGAATTTGAAGAGGAGGAAGGTGGGTTAAGAAATCAAATAACGCGCTCCTCCTGTGCAAATTTGGTTGTTCTTGACTTTGTGTTGTGATGTTTAAAGTATTCAACTGTCAAAAGGATTATTTTTCGCAGAAACTTACCTATTTTCTATGGAATAGAATATAATTTATTCGCGATTGAACACCTGACTTTCCACCTAATATGTGGCACTCCAAAAGAGGTAATGGAAAGCGGAAAAT
The DNA here is from genome assembly GCA_964036275.1 of Litoditis marina. Taxonomy (NCBI): domain Eukaryota; kingdom Metazoa; phylum Nematoda; class Chromadorea; order Rhabditida; family Rhabditidae; genus Litoditis; species Litoditis marina. The sequence goes on from OZ038433.1 coordinate 30,439,223, forward strand.
AAAGAAATGTTATGTTCCGTAATCGAAAAACGAGGGTCTTACGTCTTTCTGTAGGATTGCCCTCCGTAATGTCTCAAATATGTTCGTTTTCGATCACCCTTACCCGGGACCAAAGAGTTACATTGTTGTTTTTCAGATGATGACGAATATCAGCCAGAAGGCGAGGATGAGAAGCGTAGTGAAGTGGACGAGGACACGGTTAGTCGTTGACTTTCGATCTTTGATCCCTCCACTTGAGCTAAACCGGGAATTCATTCTCATTGACGAGTAGTAGAACCTTCAACCAATTGAAATTCGCATCCGTTAACAATAATTTAATTCAATCAAATACTTCAAAAACTAAAATAGGAGAAATAGAATAGTGCAATTTGAAAATATTGAACCCTACTTCTTCAACTAGCAAAATGTTCGTTCACATTTGGCTTTTTCATATTTTCACAGGGAGGAAGTTGTATTGGGCTCATCATCGAACCATTCTCTGTCCCCAGTCTCATGTTTTGTTTTTTAGTATCAATTTGTGCGTTCAGAGTGATGTAGACGAAGAGGGCACAGACTGCGAGGCAACGGATGCCGATATTACAGTAACCACGTACAATGGAGCGGACGCCGACACTGAGGGGGACAGTAGACTCAGTAGACACGATGTGGATGAGGATGAGTTGGTTAGTTTCAGAATAGCATTGATGTTGATTTTCCCAGTTGTTGAACAAAAGTATGTGCTTTGTCCGGTACTATCCGAAATTGGAAAAAGGGTGATTTGAGCTTTGTATCGTCCATGAGGCATCCCTGTCAATGAATGATAACTTGATAATTTGATTTCATACACTCGTAAGGTCCGACTAAGCGACGAAAATTAATCCGTTTTCAGATGTAAACACGTGAAAGTTTAGGATTTTTCATCAAAAGTAGACCGATTTTCATTGTTTCGGCTGAAAAGTAGTATGTTTTTTTTTGAATTTCTCCGACTATTCGGACAACCTCGCTGGTGTATGTTTGATTTATGTAAACATTACAGACAACCTCTCACATAACTTTCAGTTGCTCTCCGATTGTACGTTTCGTAATAGTGAACAGCCGGTTAAAACAAAAACAATCATAACTCCAGAACCGAAGTTTGAAAGGTGAATCATCCTGGAGAACAGATTACAGAAAGGCTTGTGATGTGTGATGAACTTTATTATACCTATTACAGAACGTACATGAGTACCAACTGCGTTCTCGTGTGTCCAATTTGAATGATGTGGCAATTTTCGACGAATTGGCTGATAGCACAAACGATTTGTTCGGCCAGGCGGATGATTTAGTGAGTGAAACAATATTTCTGATATCGGGAAATAGAGCATATTTGAATGTTGTGTGGACTTTGCATCTTTTTGGCCAGCTTGATTCCCGCTATAACCTAATGTGGGCATGGCTAGTATTTGAACAACACACATGGATTTCGGCGTGTTTTAATTTTTTATCGAAAAACGGATCCTTTATTCCTTGTGGGTTTTTTTAATAATTTTTGTGGAAGAGTCGTAGGTGTCTATCGGAACTTCTCACAGCAAACGACTTTTCCTCTTTCCATTATAAATTTCTATTTTCGAAAAAAGAAAAAAACTTTTTCTAATGTTATTTCTTTCAGTCTTTTTCTGCCGGTGGGGATGACTACTACCGTGACTTTCTTTCTGGTCTACAGGATAACTCCACTCCCACCTATTGCAGTTAGTGTTTTGAGCCGAAATATTGCACCCTGTCCTTTGTCCAACGTCAAACAAAGTTCACATTAGAGTTCAGAGTTATACTTGTAAACGAACCTTCTAATAAACGTCATTTATCATGTTTCACTGTGTTGTGTATTTCCTTTTCCAGTTTATTCGCGAGCACTACATTTCTAATATAATAGTTTGAGGCCTTCATTCACTGATGAAGGTATATACTATATACTCAAATCAATATACGGGAAACTCTATTTGGACAACCTAATTGGAGTATTTTTACAGACAATCTCGACATCGGCGACGATGCTGATGACACGGATTACAATCCATTGGAAGACATGGAAAAAGACGAGGACCAGGAGGAATTGACTCTCAACAGGGCCACCAAGATCGCACGTTAGTCTTTTCCCATTTAAATACACTGAAAATATAAAACTTCTTCCAAGTTTTGCTATAAAAGGAGGTCGTTCTTCGAATAATACCGATAAAACATAACTGGGGTATGGGAGCGTACTCGGCTTTTCACGAACCAAAAGGATGTTACTATTTTACAATCAGGAACCCGTTTTTCTATCCATGTATGTGACGATTTTGTATCATCAAGTTTCTATCGATACTGGCAAACGGGGCGCGTGTTTCTTGATTTTGCCTGATTTTTGCTTCAAAAATAGGCAAACTCTTCTATTGGGAATCTGGCAACTTTACTGTATGCATATTGTTTTACAGGTCGTGAGGTGGAGGACATGTACCGTGACCTTTTGGACGACGATGCTATCCAAGAGGCTATTCCCTCCCTAATTCCCCTGGCCGAGTCACAGAATATGTTACGAAAACGGGAAAAGGAGTTGCTCCGAGCGAAACAGCTGGAAGAACAGAAAACTAGCGGGAAGCGGGTGCGTTTTCCGAGATTTTTTTAAACATTTTTTCTTTCTTTGAAGGCCGATTGCTCTGAATACTGGATGTTTTTGTAGACACACGTCACAACCTATCCAAAACTTCCGTTTCCCTTCTTTGAAGTCATGTTTCTAAAATTTGCTTAATGGTACAACCTGCCAAGATTGCTGGAAAAATGCAGATGGTGCGATTCTTCACGATTTTTCAATCGATTGTAAAGTTTATGTGGTTTCATGATTATATCAGATAGTTAGAGTTATCATCAATTTAAGCTATGGCTTATGTACTCTACTTTGTTGGTTTTCAGCCACGCCGTCCTGCCGATTTCGTGAAAACAGTCCCTGTGCCAGTTATGGATGATTCTTGTAGTCTTTTGCGAGGTTGGCAGTATTTTTACAACCTGTTGTTCTCTGTATCTTTGTGACCTTATCAAAAGCTTCTTCATACCCATGTTTTCTGTTTCGCTAGGCTGGGAACTAGCAAACTTGGTCATCCTCAGGCTATCATGCATATTTGGCTATATGGCCAGAACAATTCATTCCTTTTCTGTCATCTCACTTCCCACATCTACCAAAATGTGGTTTGTTTTAAAAGTCTAAAGTGTGTCATTCACCTGTTCACCATGTGTGTGTTACGAAGAAATTGCTACAAGTTCAATCTCGAATTCAGGTGAAAAATCGTGATTCGATTCGACCCGATTCGGGTGATATCGGCCAAACATTGTCGGACCGAAAAGTGAATTTTCGGCCCGATATTTTTCCACGAAATGACCCGACTCGGGCCGAATCGACTCGCAATTTTTCACCCATGAAGAGAACATCATTTTCCCACCATTTTCAGATGGTCCCATCTACTTCAGACCGTGTGAACTCGAGCAGTTGAAAGTTCAGCTTGAACAGGTATGGTTGGTTTATTGTTCGGTCCCCATAATCATTTTGTAAATATATAAATTGTATTCATTTGCGAGTTCAAATGATGTTGCATTGACATCTAAATGATATAATTCATTTTATGTCAAATTCTTCTACTTAAATTATCTACTTTACTTCTTTTGGTCAGCATTCAAAATACAATTCAGAAAATTGGTAGTTGAAGTAATTTCACACATTAGATTATTGACATTAGATTGATTCGGAAGAAAGTTTATTTGTGTGAAAATAATGTGTACGATGTTTTCAATTGGAAATATGGATGTTTTTAGCATGTCCAACTGCTGACTCAGTCGGTTGTTCTATGTTACCACGATCCGTTTTATTTCTCTCTGAAAGACGAGTACCAGCGGATGATTGTGAGTTTGTTACAAAGTTTTTTTTTACAAATGTTACAAAACATCATAAGTTTACTACAAAAATATTCCGACCGTTCGCTACGTTTTTGAACTGTGAATGGGTTTACATGATGTTTTATTTGAAGTCCATAGTCGAACTGTCGAACATGGTTCTGGAATCGGTCGAATTTCATCGAAAATTGGCTTCTTTTTTTTGGTTTATATGATTCGAGTACCTGAGTTGAAGTAATGTTATTGCTACAGTTTGCAGTAGTTTTCCGCATTGCTATCTCAAAGATAAACAGTTAATATAATCATGATTGCAGAATAAGTTGGACGAGACGTACTACGAGTACGGAACAAGCTCCTGGTACAACATTAGTAATCTGGCCGCCTCCATAGCTACGTGTCACGAAATAATGCAGGTTTGTCAATGAAGAACGGGATCATAGGTGAATTGATTGCTAATGAAATCGAAAAATATAGCTATGTTTCATGGAAAATGTATTTTCATGTAGACTAGTGGCACTCCACTGGTGCGTGATCGCTGATGGCTTGAAATAAAATGATTCCACGAGTAGGAAGCACTTCTAATGAATCATAGGTAAAAAGGGGTCCAACCGGGCTCTTCAAAAGTGAAGGGTCAGACCGCTGTTGTACTGTTGTTGCAGAAGTGAGGGGGGAGGTAGCATCCATCGGCTGGTCCGAGACCAGCCAATGGATGCAGCACCTCCCCCCCCCCCCATGCGCAGCGAAAGTGAAGGAGGTTATTTGGTAACTCTTGTCAAGAAGTGAAGGTAGTACCACCTCAGGATGGTATATTTTTACCTATGTAATGGAGCGATTGCATATAAGTTCTTTACTAGGTGGCCTAAAACTGATACTCTGTATAATACTAGTAGTTGCGTATCAAAAAATACATGTTTGTCATCTATGTGGTCATTTCAGGTGGAGGAAGTCAAACCGGAGCACGTGAAATGGTCCAACTCTTGTGTAATGGGTTAGTTTGATTGCGATCATATACATCATACCACAAACTACACGGGTAGCAGTTAGTTAACATTGTTCATACACCGATGCCTTGTGCGTAGATGGAAACTTTTGAAGTCAGTCAATGAACAACACACTTCGGATTTAAACGGACATCTCGTCCAGGGGCGGGCAGAAAATTGTTTGACGTAAAGTTCAATACGACCCCCCCCCCATCCCTTTTGAAAAATGAAAAAAGTCAAATTTCAACCAATAAACGGAAAATTTCGAACGAAGTTCCGCTTTGTTGCTAAAAACGGGCAATGTTCAACCCCCTCTCGACCAAAAACGACCCCCTCCTTGACTTTTTGGTTTGCCAAGCCATACCTGCCCTCCCCTGATCTCGTTATGGGATACATCTCGAAATCTTCAATTTCGGTATATTAACCATTTTTCTTTACAAATATGAACTGTTTGCAGGTCACTATCCCCGCCCGGAGGCCTGTCTGGTGCTGGCTCGTAGTGAGGCCGTTCTCTATCCAGAACTGGTGCCGGTTGTGCAGCCGGTACACGGAACACGCTCCTGGGGGGTCTTCACGCAGGTTGATGATAATAATAATTATTATTCATGAATTGAAATAGCTTAGCAAAGTGTAACGGGTGATGATAACGAAAAAAGTTAGCAATTACACATTAGCTTGCACATTTTTATTTTGGAATTTTCCATTTCAGTCTGAAAATCTGCTGCTCGTTCTGGGTTTGCTCCAATTCGGGCACATGAAGAACTCGTTGGGCGCCGACAGGGAAGGAAAGTGAGTTTGTGAAAAAAAATACACAGACTTTTGAAGTTTTTGTTTTGTGGCGAAATCATGGTTTTGACTCGCAGTTTGTTCCCATACCCACAACTGTCAATCATACTTCGACAATCTTGCCTAAATAGTGGAAATTACGCTTTGCGCAATTGAAGATTGTGTTTTGAAAGCCAAACAGTTTTTTTCTCGTGTTCTGCTATTGACTTATAGAGAGCATGATATGTTCTCCAGATACTACCAAATTACGAAGCACGTGCTGAAGGGTAAAACGACGGCGCAAATCCGAAACCACCTGAAAAACATTCGAAGCAGAACAGGGGAGAACATTCTCTATAAACTTTTGTCGGTGAGTTTTGGTTTGATCACTTGTTTTCGATTTGTGTTCGTTAGGAAAGCCAGACATTTTGTATCTGCGGGCGATCTGAAAGACCCTCACTCTCACTCACTTTTCTCGTTTGGCAATCTCTGAGATCAGAGTATGATAAATGTTGACTCAGACGAAAAGTTGCTCAGTTTTTCTTTGTTCAACTAATAGGACAAAAATTTCATGAAATTGCTCTCTGCTGATATTTAATTTCTCGAGCAGGTGTCTAAAAAATGGTGTTTTATGGATGTACGATGGACCACTTTCAATCTACGTAAGAAAACTTACAACTGAATGTAATTGGAAAGATAGAATTTGGCATCATTTTTTTTTACTTCTCAATCATCATTTGCTTCTAGGAAGCCGAGGACGGCTATCCGAAGCTGTCATTTCCTACGGTTTTCAACAATCGACTGGAAGGAACAATGGAAAAGTGGCCGGCCAAGTGGTTACCCGTCTGGTATGAGGTAGGGGAGATTTTAATTATTACAATAGTAATTCGTAGTAGTTACATTCTCCATACGTTGACCAAATCTATCCACACATCAGTAAAGCTGTAACTGTTTAACAAGAGGCAGCCCGTTTTTCCATTCAAGTACGTGAAACTAACGATTTGCAGCTGAAATAGGCAAAAAATGAGTGTGTTTTTCCTATTTTTGTATTCGAACAACCTTGTATGAGAAGTCACACACCTACATACACCGCCATGGGGATCTGGTTTAGAAAGCTCGCATTTCTCTTTTTCTTCTATATTTTTCAAGCTGCGCCCGCGACCTATTCAAAACTGCCATTTTTGCCTGTAGTTTGCTTATTCACTGCCCATAATGTATGAAGTTCGTCAGTTTCCCACTCGCGACCCCTATTTTTCACCCGAATTAGTTCCTGACTCTATCTCAAAGGGGGCCTTGGCGGTGTATGCGACACCCATCTGGTGGATTTCAGTCCTTTTGGAAGCAGTTCAAGTGTGTAACTCCCCATCGCCTCGAATGGGTCCCAAATGAAGTTGAAGATATTCTCAGCTCCAAAGAAGCGAAGCGGAAGAGCAAAAGTAGGTTGCTGTGGTTTTTTGGGATCTTGTATGCAGACAAGTGTGTACAAAACACGTGTTTCACGTTTTCCTGATCTTCACGTTGATACATGGCTTCGCCCAACATTCGCGCTGGTTTAGGGAACCGACCGTAGTTCATAGCGAGGGTAATGAACGAAAGCTGACCAGTTTCATGCCATACTGTAGATTATCCCTACCGCAGGATTTATCTCAGGCTCTAGGTAACTACCGTAGGTTATCGTAGATCTTACCGTACGTTTTTTAGGCTCATCTCGACGTGTGACCAGTAGCACGAACTCTCCCTCGGTCTCGAACACGCACAGCTCCCGCTCTTCCGTGTCGAGCGGCTCGAACAGAAACTCGAAGACATCCACCCCGGTACCGGTAGATGTACCGGCAGCTGCCAATGACGTCACGACTCCTACCACCCGTGTTCCGGTATGTATTCGTAAACAACTTTACCTTCAAATCGACAAAAATTGAGCATGTGCAGCACCTAAATGTGAGTGTGTGTAAATTTAAATTGCGAAACGTTGTATTTTCGTCTCGGCTTGTGGTTTTTTTGAAAGTAGGTGGCCCCAAAAGTGATCAGGCGTCGATCGAAATCTGGCAAACGTGAGCACAAATACGATGTGACCTTCAAGAGGTTCTGTTATGCTCTGTTTAAAGTATACGCAGTACGTACCACAAACACTGGGACACACATTTAGTTTCCAGCCGCTCTTCTCGCCGCAAACTGTTCGCTCGGCTGCCTCGAAGGTACCTGTGCCTGTCACGCCAGGTGGTTCGACTGCGATTCAGGTGAGAAGTTGTCCGTAAAGACAAATAAATTCAAGAACCCCGTTTCCCTGTAATTGGGAAAGTTTTCGGTGTAGACTTGTATACTTCAAAGTTCAAGAGTGATGCGATACTTTCAAATTTCTTTTGAATTATGTTCTATGATTGCTCTTCAGATATTTTAATAACGCACGGAAAATAAGTTCGGTTCCTTTCTTTGCAGCAGGTCCCGACCAAGTCCCAATGAGTGCTTTTCGAATATTTTTTTAGGTATAATAACATATAACACACTGAAAACGCGGCTTTCTATGTGTCCCTTTGCAGCAGGTCCCTACCACCTCCCAATGTGTGCCCATTTCTGTCCCCTCCTCGGGGGCCCTTCTCTTCGGGACCCCGGAAACCGGATATCAGCTGATCAACGTTGACCAGAATCAGCTGTTCTTTGTGCAAAACCCGGGCGACGTGTTGGCGCTACCAACAATGTCTGCCACACCAGTAACCACGAAACAGGTTCGGGTTTTTTGTTCACACACCCATGTTTACGGTATGTTTTTCCAATGAGCTATCTTTTCAGTTGTTGTCATCGAACACTACCCAATACTATAAAAACGGAAGCAAAAATTAGATAGGTTCATTGCGTGAAGTTCAGATTACGCGAAAAGGATAGTTTTATGGCGAGAATCAGTCTTCTTTCAGACCGTTTTCAGCCATATAGCATGTTAGTAAGCCACTTTCCAGCCTTCTCGGCGAGAGAGAGTGTGCAGGTCAGATAGACCAAGACTGGTGGCGGTCCAACACCTCCACGATCTCTCGTTTTTGGAGTTTTCTAGTGGCAAAATATTGGCGCAAGTGTTTTATGACAGCCACTTGTGTAGCACCTCGGCTAGTTCAGGACGAGAGAGTGTGCAGGTCAGAGAGACGTAGACGGTCTGAGACTGTTCTTCAACAACACGCGTTTTCATTGCAGGACCGTAACAGTGCCGACCTTGACGTGACGCCTCTGGTGGCTAGCCCGCAGACGCCCACCCACACTGCAACCGTGACCACTCACCATAGGTAAAATGTTCCGTCAAAATGGATCTCACTCTCACGCCAATTTTCAGAAGCGGTTTGAAACGCTAAAAACGAGAAACAATCACGTTTGCTTGTTTTTAGCTCTCTCGTTTATGTTGCATTAGCATTGAACTAATATGTTTTAATAGATTTGAAGCCCGTAAAGCTGGAGAAATTTGCCTCTTTTCCATGCAAAATCATGAATTTTCACGGAATGTCATAAAACGGACCTCTTTTTGTCAAATAGTCGAACCTGACTGATGTATGATTCAAGTTAACTTCATTGTTATACTAAAACAACTCAATTTTACCTATGCCAGACACGAGACGCCGCCGTCCAATTTAAAACCGCGGACGGCGTCGCCGCTGCGCGGCGAAAACGCGGTCGATCTGATGGAACACGCGGTGGTGATGAACAGGGCACAGTGTCTGGCCGCCGTCAAACAATCGCCCGAGGGGGAGGATAGCAAGGAGGAACCGGGAAGGATGGTGGGAAGACAGCTGGAGGAGGTAACAATTCTTGTTGTAGCTTGATCTCGAGAGAAGCCATCAACGAGATCAAACTACAAACACAGTAGATAGGCATGGGTGAGCCTTGTTACTAGCTCATGCGGTCCGCCAGACAGGGGATCCAACTTCCAACCGGGGTCTGTGGAGCGACAGCCGGCCGCCAACAGGTCGACTGTCGAGTGCCCTAAAATCTAATTGTAGTTTGATCTCGCAGCAAGCCACAAACTACAAACACCGCAGGTCAGGGCAACATACACCGTTCAACATACGTCCTTGTTAAGTCAAACCGTCGAAAAACAGAAACTTTAGCGATCTCCCACTTATTGTAACGACACACGCATTGTAGTTTAGTCCTTCCCAATTCATGGACATTCATGGACCCCTCCTCCCCATTGAAACTGTACACGATGTGCTTTTTACTATGTCTGTATTGCCGAACTACGATGTGCGTACAGATCAAACTACAAGTTTGATTGAAATTGTTGCAGGGTGAGATCGAAAGTTCGAACAGCGTGCCTTCATCATCCTATGTGACTGGGGTATTGAAACGGTCCTTGGTTGACAACGCCTCTTCTCCGTTGCCAAAGAAGAGAAAAGCGACCGCGAGACAGATATTCAGCCCCGCAACTGGCCCCAAACATGCCAGGAGGTCTCCGGATCCCCCGAGGGGACGAAAACAGATTATCATGGATAAGGTTGGTTTTCCACTCTTTCTTATAGAGAATACGCTCATACCACTAGTTATCAAGCGTGGTTAAAGAAGTACAATTATGTGGACCAATACCGTGACATCGGTCCTTTAAACTGCAATTGAAAAATGTATTGCAGTTTAAAGGACTGAAGCGTTGGAATTGGTCCACATAATCGTCCTTCTTTAACAACAGTATACCAGAAATGGCGAATATAACCTAAGCAGATCATCATGGACAATTTGGTTAGGTATACCCCAGTAATGTCAGGCGTGTTTACATTACACGTGAAAATTGATGATTGGTATCGAAAAGGGTTTTTTTTCCATTTTTGTTATGTGTGGTTAATAAACCAAGCAATAAATGTAAGCCTTTAATAAGTTCTTTTTAGGTTCGTCAGAGTGAGGAGAGACGTTGTCGCAGCTCGTCTAATAATCGCAGTAATAGCCGATTATCCGATAAAAATAGGGAAGCTGGCGCCAAGTCTACTACCAGTGCCCCCTGCACTTCAGGGGAAAACGGGCAGGTATGAAAATATCACTTGCACTTCTTTGTCAACTCGAACTATTTCAAATTGTCTTTGTTTAGTGTTATATTTATTTGAAACAAAAATATTTGTTGTCATTTACACTTTTTGGATGTTTTTGGACTTCGTTCAGTTGATTCTCCTAGCTCTTATATAATAATATATAACATTCATTCTGGAAATCGGTCTTATCATAATAAGTTGACGTGGAGGTTGGTTCTATTCGGCACGAATCTCCGTTTTACAATGTGAATGCAAAGAATTCGAGTAATGTCGAGAAAGGATCTTGACAGTCAAACTCACTAAACGTTAAGAAATGGATTGTTGTCTTCTTGCAAGTTATGTTCACGTTTAAGTTTATGAATTAATCTTTTTTTTCAAATTTCATAACATTTTATCAATTTTTCGCAAGTAATTTTTGTCTGGAAATTGATCCATGCAACCGCGTTAGAGCTGTCGCTTAACTGTTGGTGTTCTGGGTTCTCTTCAGCTTTTTTTACTAATCGAACGTAGGGCGATTTTGTTGGATCACCCGTTTTTCTCCTAAAATCGCGCGCAGCGCGAAGCGCTGTGCGAGATTTGTCTTTGGTCCGGCTAATGCGCGCTTTCATTTTTTTTAGTTCACTCTCAAAAAGGTCCAATTGTGCAAATCTGAACTTTTTATGATTTGCTGATTTTCTATGGCACATTTACAAGCTATGTTCGAAATTTGAACGAAATTGATTTTGTTTGAGCCGAGTTATGACGTTATGCGCTTCATGCAGACCGCCAACTTCCGTCGTGTATCTATCTGTCTATCTGTCTGTGTTGGTGCGCACTCCTGGGAAATTTTTGTGTGTTAACCGATTTGACTGAAAATTCGGGACACGATAGATACCCCACTCAAACTTTGGGGGCGCAAACTTTTTTCCGAAAAAAATTCTTTTTCATTAAGTTATAGGTCTTTGAAAATGTCTCTGCGTCTCTTCATTTCGTGCACTCTCTCGCCCTCTCTGTCGGGGTAAATCAAATTGCGTTATAACTCAGCTCAGTCCTAACCAATTCAAGTAAAATTTGAAGTATGATACCACGACATGAACTGAGATCGATTTGGATGTAAGTCTTCTACTGATGACGTCATCGAGGATTCTGGAGACCAGATGACGTCATTTTTGAAAAGTGCAAAGTTGACGTCACATATATTTTCAAATGCTGAAAATGTCTTAGAAAGGGTCAATTAACGGTGAAACTCAATCTAAGAGTGACGTATTCTGGGATTCTGGAGACCAGATGACGTCATTTTTGAAAAGTGCAAAGTTGACGTCACATATATTTTCAAATGCTAAAAATATCTTAGAAAGGGTCAATTAACGGTGAAAATCAATCTAAGAGTGACGCATTCTGGGATTCTGGAGACCAGATGACGTCATTTTTGAAAAGTGCAAAGTTGACGTCACATATATTTTCAAATGCTGAAAATATCTTAAAAATGGTATATTAACGATAAAACTTCATCTAAATATGACTTATTCTGGAATTCGGAAGGCCAGATGACGTCAACTTTTAAAAAAAATTGACGTGAAATATGTTTTCGAATGCTGGAAGTTTCTTAAAAATGGTCAATTCACGATGAAACTTCATTCAAACATGACGTATTCTGGGATTCTGAAGGGCAGATGAAGTAAGTTTCTAGAACTGCAATGTTGACGTCATATTTTTTTCCGAATGATGGTAATACTTGACAAGTGGTTCATCGAGAAAACAATTTTATCTGCACCGTACAGATCAAACCACATACCTACGGCATGTATACAAAAAGAGAAAAATTCATGAAAAAGTGGGGGCCCAACGAATGTAAGATTTGTCTTCTGCTGTGCGCCCCTTAGACAACTACTCTCAAATGGAACAGCTACTGCTACAAAAACCGAAAAATACTACTATACTAATATACTCAAGTATAACTGTTCATTACAAACATACAAAAGTCGTAAAATATTTTCTCAGACCTGTAAACTAGAATCTACAAATCACAGATGTTAACTCAACGTACTCAATTATAGAGTTCCTGGTTTTGTACACAATGGTTGGAATTTTTTGTCATTACTTCAATTCTAGGTGCTATAACGTTTGTCATATTATTCAAAAGTTGTCCTCTCTTTCGCAGCTGTGACTTGTAGATTTTAGTTTACAGGTTTGAGAAAATATTTTACGACTTTTGTATGTTTGTAATGAACAGTTATACTTGAGTATATTAGTATAGTAGTATTTTTCGGTTTTTGTAGCAGTAGCTGTTCCATTTGAGAGTAGTTGTCTAAGGGGCGCACAGCAGAAGACAAATCTTACATTCGTTGGGCCCCCACTTTTTCATGAATCGAGAGTTTGAATTGATCCGATTTCAAAAAATGCCACGTTTGCTGAAGAAAATATCACTTTTTACCCAGTTTTGTAGTATCTTCACCCAGATAAAACATCTGATTTCCAAAAATTCTTTGTTGACAACAAAGCCGCCCCACCTATGCTATACATGTCGTATTCAGAATTCGGTGGCAGTGGATCATTCTCACTTCGACTCGGAGGATTCTCGTTCACGCACTCTGTCTGCCGAGGTATTTCAAGTGTTTCGAGGTTTGGTGACTCGCCAAAACACGAAAGTTAGCTATTTGTCCTAATCATAGATTAGAGACAACGACGACCTAAAGGTTATGGCGTTAAGGAACCCGCGAATGGGGAAATTTAAAGATTGTTACCCCTTCCCAAATTAATATTGAACTCATTTCAATTAGACGAAACATTAGATTCGCGGCTGTTTAGAGCTAAAAACTTCCTGTCATCACGTGTCTTCTTTGGAACCTGAAACACAGTCTCCTTTTCCCTGCGTGAAACAATCTATCATTTTTGCAAAGATCTCTCACGAGTTCCTTTTACTTAGTTTGTGTTTATTCTGTTTCTAAACATCCTTCCTACGTTGCTATGGCTCCATCTCCTTAATACTTCGCTATCAATATCAATGTCATCAACCTTGCCCGTTCAGTTTATTTTGCGCGTAGGTTGCTTCAGTTTGTTCCGTGTTGTTGTTGTTTTCACTTTTTCGTTGTTTCCGACTCGGATCTCAAATTTCTGAAATCTTGGTCTTTTTCCAACTCATATTTGGTCTCTCTGTCATTATCACTTCACCGGTCTGTCATGCATTCTATCATTGAATAAAATTACTATTCTCCTGCTTCTATTTCCACACTCCATTCCGTTGAGCAGCGGAGCATAATGTATTGCTAGTTTAGCATTGTTACCTGTAAGTTGGTGTACTTTTTCATTAGTTTGTTCAGGTAGTTTTTATTTTCATGTTTTCCTTGTTGTGTAAATGGGCATCTCTGAAAATTGGGTCACTTGCCTGGTGATCTGTTCTCTCATGTAGAACGTGTGCTAAATGGGAAGTGGACAATATATGCAAACATTTTACCTCGGCGTGAAACAGCTGGCATTTTTTGCGTATCGGTTTAGTTTTCCGTTTTTCGCAAGATTACTCGATGATTCAGTTTTTTGGTATTCCGCGGAGCAACAGGAAGCTCTCGTGAGACTTGGGTTGTTGTGAACGAATTATTGATTTGTGATCGATATTGATTATTTTCAGCTGCCGCGAGCATCTCCGGAGGACTCGCAGGGGGGCATTGTACTGCCACCCGCACCCCATAGACAGTACATGGTGAGCCTTTCTCAAATATGGTCCAGACCATTCCTATGTGCGAGTCCTGCGAGTAGTACAGTACACATTCGAATTTCCAGTGACTGCTTTCCGGTGGAAATGTAATTACAATGCAAAAGCAAATAATATGTTATTCACATTGAAAATTTTGAATGCAAACTCCAACTTTGCCAAATATCCTTGAAGCACTACGTTTAGTGGGGAATCGGAATCGAATGACGAGTTTGACTACTACGGATTCGAAGTTTTGTCCTCCTACTGTAAACTGTACCTTCTGTAGGAATGAAAAAACGCCACTGATTTTTGAGACCGCAACTTCCATAAATTGGATTTACCTGAGAAAGAGTAATATTTCTTTGATTTTTTTTGATATATATCCAAGGGTAACAACATAAATTTGCAATTTTCCCTAAGAAAGTGAAACCTTTTTTTTTTGATTTTGATGCAGAGTTCGTGTGTGCCGCTAACCCCAGTGCCCCGCACCCCCTCAGAAACATCCCACAATGGATCTCCCTCTACCGTATACATGCTCAACCTCACCGATTCACCGCCCGATGAGAATACGGTACTTTTATTTGTTCTAGATGAATCAAATCAAATCAAATCAAATATTTATTACACAGTGTGTAATAACGGAACGAAAGTTTGAAACGCGAAAGGTTGCCAAAAGAGAGAATGGTGAAATGAACATAGAAGAAAAAGATGTAATAATATTGTATACATTATATACTAAAGCGACTGTTCTGACAAATGCTCTGACTTAACTACCGTATCAATACCACAACCGCTGGGCTGTATTTCGAGACAGCATATATTTGTTGATTAAAAAAGGGATGTCTTCACTGGGAATGATTAAAATAACACTACCTTCCCCTAACTTTCTTAGTGCTGATATATGTTTGTAGTTACTACCACCGCCTAGGTTTCATGATCGACTTTTGTTCAATTCCATTCAACAATCATGTGTGACTACTTTACAAAAAAAACTGTTTTTGATTTGAACACGCAAGCAAAACTCAACACGAAACATTACTTATTTTGCATCAGATATGGTACATTTTCCCGCTACTGTCGAGAATGGAGGCCTTTTTGGTTTTTTTCCGACTGTCCGGACAAGTTTACTGTATGTTCGTTTCTTTTTTCCAGTTTCTTGCGCGAATTCCGAGCTATGTTTGAACGATTATTTACTTTTATAAATAACTAAATGATAAATGCATAATTAAATTAACTAAATAAGATCTCAAATCCTTTCCAGTTCCTTCCGCGAACCCCTCGTGACGATGCGGCTACAATTAGTCCGTCGGCCTCCAATATAGCCAGGGCCCTGTTCGCACCGGTAGGTTGTTTACGTCTAGGGCCAATTAACATATCTAACCGGGTTTTGAGGTAACCGAACCTTTTTGGCTACCGGTTACCCCGCGGGTAACCCAAATGTAACCTGCAGCAAAACACCTGTTACTAATGAAACTAACACTGAAAACAAAGCTTTGTTTTGAATTAGAGGTTAGATGGTAACATTTTTGTTTTAGGTTACATTTCCCTTAATTGAATTTTATCTAGAATTTACCTTATTCTAGTTAGAGCCACTGAATTTCATTGACCAATTCTTAGTCTTCGAAAGTTGGACGTTTTTCGATTTGTTTTTAAACACGTTGTTCGCGCTATGGTTATAGTTGACCAATGTTTGTCGTGTTTACTACCAACTATTTGTCTTGCTCGGGGAAGCCGAGCCACTTTTCTCCGTTTGGAAAAATCGAATTCTGTTCCACTTTGTTGAACTAGCGGTATTCACTAGTATTCACTTTACTGAAAACTAATTTACACCCACCGACTCAGAAAATTATTAACTTGTTGTTACTATAAGAGCTCGGGCTGGACACTTTTACTGTATTTTTCTCACAGACAATGTCCTTATGATCGCGCTGATACCACAAATATACTCAATTCTTCTCGTTTCAGGGTTTCCCGCCCGATTTGAGTCGATCCGACAGTTCGAAGGAAAATACGCTGTCTGTCCCGTTTTTCGCGGAGGAAATACGTCTGGGAACTGCCTCGCGAAGTCTACAATTGGACAGCAGACAGGAGGATCGACGAGAGACTATGGTGGGCTGACTATGACGAATTATATATCCAACAGGGCTTTGTGTTACTTAAAGCAGGACGATTATTTGGACCAATTCCGACGCATCGGTTCTTTAAACTGCAATTAAAAAATGTATTGCAGTTTAAAGGACTGAAGCGTTAAGATTGGACCACATAATCTTCTTTTTTTAACCGGATTTTGGTTGGATTTTCCATTTATCAGGAAGCCGGTAGGTAACCTAAAACTGAATTTCGGTTACCGTGACAAACTAACAGCAAAAACCGCATTTTTCGTTAAAAAACAGGTAATCGCGCGCAGCGCGAAGCGCTGTGCGAGATTTGTCTTTGGTCCGGCTAATGCGCGCCTCCGTTTTTTTAGTTTTCCCATAAAAATGCTCAAATTCGCAAAACGGAACTTTTACAAACTTGGGAAGTTTCTACAGCATATTTGTAAATCGTGTTTCAAATTTGAACAAAATCGGTGAAGTTTGAGCCAAGTTATGATGTTTTCGCTTCATCAAGAGCGCCAACTTCCGTCGTGTTTCCTTCCTTCCTTCCTTCCGTCTATTGTGCTGTGATGCTAACTCTGCCAGAACTAACCGGATTTGGCTTAAATTTGTAGTGATAACAGAACTCGTATAAAAACGGAATGAGCGCAAATTTTTTTTTGAAAAAAATTATTTTTCACCAAGTTACGACCTTCCGAAATAAATGTCTCTGCGTCTCTTCATTTTGTGCACTCTCTCGCTCTCTCTGTCAGGTCGGCTATGCAAACTGTCTTGTAACTTAGGGTAAAACTGACCGATTTCGATGAAATTTTAAATATGATACCATCGTGACTTTAATATGAGTAAAAAGTATTCTATCGGTGACGTCAGTCAGGATTCTGGAGACCCGATGACGTCATCTTTGAAAAGTGCAAAGTTGACGTCAAATATTTCTCCAAATTATGACAACAGTTGGCAAGTGGGTTATTAACGATGGAGCTCCATAAAAAGGTGTCGTATTCTGGGATTCTGAAAGCCAGATGACGTCATATTCAAAAGTTTAAAGTTGACGTCAAATATGTTCTCAAATGATAATAATAGTTGGCAAGTGGGGTATTAACGGTAAAAATTCATCTAAACATGACGTATTCTGGGATTCTGGAAGCCGAATGACGTCATTTTTGAAAAGTGCAAAGTTGACGTCACATATATTTTCAAATGATGGTAATATCTTAGAAAGGGTCAATTAACGGTGGTACTCAATCTAAGAGTGACGTGTTCTGAGATTCTGGAGACCAGATGACGTCATTTTTGAAAAGTGCAAAGTTGACGTCACATATATTTTCAAATGTGAAAATATCTCAAAAATGGTATATTAACGATGAAACTTTATCTAAATATGACTTATTCTGGAATTCAGGAGGCCAGATCCCAGATGACGTTGACTTTAAAAAATTGACGTGAAATATGTTTTCGAATGCTGAAAGTTTCTCAAAAATGATCAATTTACGATAAAACTTCATTCGAACATGACGTACTTCGGGATTCTGAAGGGCAGATGAAGTAAGTTTTTAGAACTGCAATGTTGACGTCATTTTTTTTGAATGGTGGTAATACTTGACAAGTGGTTCATTAAGAAAACAATTTTATATGCACCGTACAGATCAAACCACCTCTCTACATACCTACGGCATGTATACAAAAACAGAAAAATTCATGAAAAAGTGGGGGCCCAACGACTGTGAGATTTGTCTTCTGCTGTGCGCCCCTTAGACAGCTACTCTCAAATGGAGCAGCTATTGCTACAAAAACCGAAAAATACTAATATACTCAAGTATAACTGTTCATTACAAACATACAAAAGTCGTAAAATATTTTTTTCAAACCTGTAAACTAGAATCTACAAATCACAGCTGCGAAAGAAAGAACAACTGTTGAATAATATGACAAGCGTAGCACCTAGAGTTGAAGTAACGACAAAAAACTGCAAACCATTGTGCACAACACCAGAAACTTTACAATTGACTACGTTGAGTTAACATCTGTGGTTTGCAGATTCTAGTTTACAGGTTTGAAAAAATATTTTACGACTTTTGTATGTTTGTAATGAACAGTTATACTTGAGTATATTAGTATAGTAGTATTTTTCGGTTTTTGTAGCAGTAGCTGTTCCATTTGAGAGTAGTTGTCTAAGGGGCGCACAGCAGAAGACAAATCTCACAGTCGTTGGGCCCCCACTTTTTCATGAATCGCGCGCAGCGCGAAGCGCTGTGCGAGATTTGTCTTTGGTCCGGCTAATGCGCGCCTCCGTTTTTTTAGTTTACCCTCAAAAAGGCCCAAACGTGCAAATCAAGACTTTTTATTATTTGTTGATTTTTCATGGCATATGTACAAGCTATGTTCAAAATTTGAACAAAATTGATTAAGTTTGAGCCGAGTTATGACGTTATGCGCTTCATGCAGACCGCCAACTTCCGCCGTGTGTGTGTGTGTGTGTGAACGCACTTCTGGGAAATTTTTATGTGTGAACCGATTTGACTGAAAATTTGGGACACGATAGATATCCCACTCAAACCTCGGGGGCGCAAACTTTTTTTCGAAAAAAATTATTTTTCATCAAGTTATAGGTCTTTGAAAATGTCTCTGCGTCTCTTCATTTCGTGCACTCTCTCGCCCTCTCTGTCGGGGTAAATCAAATTGCGTTATAACTCAGCTCAGTCCTAACCAATTCAAGTAAAATTTGAAGTATGATACCACGACATGAACTGACATCGATTTAGATGTAAGTCTTCTACTGATGACGTCATCGAGGATTCTGGAGCTCGGATGACGTCATTTTTGAAAAGTGCAAAGTGAAGTCACATATATTTTCAAATGATGGTAATATCTTAGAAAGGGTCAATTAACGGTGAAACTCAATCTAAGAGTAACGTATTCTGGGATTCTGGAGACCAGATGACGTCATTTTTGAAAAGTGCAAAGTTGACGTCACATATATTTTCAAATGCTGAAAATATCTTAAAAATGGTATATTAACGATGAAACTTCATCTAAATATGACTTATTCCGGAATTCAGAAGGCCAGATGACGTCAACTTTTAAGAAAATTGACGTGAAATATGTTTTCGAATGCTGAAAGTTTCTTAAAATTGGTCAATTCACGATGAAACTTCATTCAAACATGACGTATTCTGGGATTTTGAAGGGCATATGAAGTAAGTTGTCAGAAGTGCAATGTTGATGTCATATTTTCTTCGAATGATGGTAATACTTGACTAGTGGTCAATTGAGAAAACAATTTTACCACCGTACAGATCGAACAACCTCTCAACATACCTACGGCATGTATACAAAAACAGAAAAATTCATGAAAAAGTGGGGACCCAACGACTGCGAGATTTGTCTTCTGCTGTGCGCCCCTTAGACAACTACTCTCAAATGGAGCAGCTACTACTACAAAAACCGAAAAATACTAATATACTCAGCTGTTCATTACAAACATACAAAAGTCGTAAAATATTTTCTCAAACCTGTTAACTAGAATCTACAAATCACAGATGTTAACTCAACGTACTCAATTATAGAGTTCCTGGTTTTGTGCACAATGGTTGGCATTTTTTGTCATTACTTCAATTCTAGGTGCTATAAAGTTTGTCATATTATTCAACAGTTGTTCTCTCTTTCGCAGCTGTGACTTGTAGATTCTAGTTTACAGGTTTGAGAAAATATTTTACGACTTTTGTATGTTTGTAATGAACAGCTGAGTATATTAGTATTTTTCGGTTTTTGTAGTAGTAGCTGCTCCATTTGAGAGTAGCTGTCTAAGGGGCGCACAGCAGAAGACAAATCTCACAGTCGTTGGGCCCCCACTTTTTCATGAATCGGTTTTCACTTTAGGTTTACCGGAAGTAAGCGAACGTAGCTTACCAAAATACGCGGTCAGAAGTAAAATTCAAATTCATGCTGAAACTCCTACAGTAGGTGTAAGAATACAAAACGTTTGAAAGTTTGAAAGTTTTTTTTTACAAAAACATGATAAATTCGAAGATTACACCAAGAAGCAGTGATTGGAACGTTGAGATGTGCAAATCGTTTTGAACTAGTGTTCCTCGATTTCCAGAGATGAAATGATTTTTATTGACTGCCCTCCAGAGAATATTAAAATCAACTATCTTTTGAATTTTGAATGTTTACGTATTTCATTAGCGAAACCGTGAATATGATAATTCCTGAATTGATTCAGGGCGCTCCCATGCCCGACCACTATCATCCAAGTATGGCGATGCAAGATGAACTTCTGGATAAGAATCCTCTAAAAACGAAGAATAAGAAAAGAACGAAAGATCAAAAGGTTTGATTTTATGTTTAAAGAAGGAGTATTATGTGGTCCAATCCCAACGGTTCAGTCCTTTAAACTGCAATACATTTTGCAATTGCATTTGAAAGGACCGATTACGCGGGATTGGTCCACAAAATCGTCCTACTTTGACTGCAAAACGGAGTTGAACTTTTGATTGAACTTTGCTAGATACAATACAAGCTTTGTTCCTTTGTTGTTCCTCAGTATCACTGGGTGTCATGTGAAGCTGGTTTTGTGGTCAAGGGGTAAAGGCGCTGGGTAATTGTCATCATATAAGACGATGGAATCTAATTAATTCTCAAAATCGATCCCAGATTTTCAATCGTTAATTTTTTGAGATCCCATGGGAATACAATGGGGAAACTGGCGATTTTAAATCTTGGATTTCAGAGAAATGATGATTGAAAATCTGAATCTGGGATAGATTTTGAGAATTATTTAGATTACAGCGTCTTATATTCATTCATATTTTTCATTCATTGCTGAAAATTCAGTTCCGTGCTGGAGTCTCGGCTCTCTCTGACCTACCATATCGCCGTCGCCAAGAGTGTAATCTGGCCCGCAAGATAGCGGCTGACGTGAAGCAGCGGCTGTCAATGCACAAGGAGGTTCACAGTCAGGTGAAACGGATTCTAGCCGGAAGTCAGTCGCAGGAGGAGGTGAGCAGTACAGATTATACTCAGTTTGGTGTTCTGTTCTTGAGCAGGACGTTTGAATAACCACATAGGCGAAAAATCACGGCCCGAGTCGGGTCATTCCGTGGGAAAATGTCCCCGACGATTTTTTGGCCGATATGACCCGAATCGGGCCGCGACTTTTCACCTGAGCAAATCCGTGCATTCTGCTCACAGAAGTGCCTTCAATAAGAAGTGTACGATTGTTTAGTAAGAATAAGAAGTGGACGATTATGTGGGCCAATCCCGTGTAGACGGTCCTTTAAACTGCAATTGAAAATTGTGTTGCAGTTTAAAGGACTGAAGCGTTGCGATTGGACCACATAATCACATCTGATCAAGGCAAAGCAGGGAGATTTAGTCGAACGAGTGAATTATCCAGGATAACTCGCACACCCAAATTTTGACGTAAAAGTGGTGAATTGTTGAAAACAGTGAAACCTGGTTGATTAACTGTTCTAGTACGTGCGTTCTATCGGTTTCATTGTGTTGTGATGTTTATATCGTCGCAGTAGTATGTTGTACCATAAGTCGAAATGACTTTTCCATCTGTCTGTTTCAGGCGGTTTACACATGCAACCGGGTTGCATGCAACCAAAATGCAACCCGGTTGCATGTGAACAAAACTAATGGTTTGGTTATGTGCAGTGAGTTTGGTTGCATTTGAAAGCAACCAACAATTTTGTACACATGCAAACTGGTTGCATGTGTAATTGGCCTCTATTTCAGAAAATGGACAAGCTGCAATTGCTGCTGACCGACTCGCACCTGGATGTGTTGTGTCTGTTGTCGTTGACAGCAGAAGATTGTTCATTATCGCCCGAATTGTTGACAAATCCGTTGAGAAGAGCCTACAAGGGAGCATTCGATATGATCATGGCTATTGATGTGAGTGGGGGGAAAGAGAGAGAGGGAGAGTGGAGAGCAATATGAAGATAGAGAGAGAAAGAGAGAGTAAGATGAAGAAGGAGAGAGATAGAGAGAGAGAGAGAGAGTGCGCGCAAGATAGAGATGAAAGGAGAAGGAGAAAAGGGAGAGGAAGAGGGAGTCTTTGACATGATCATGGCTATTGATGTGAAAGGAGAGAGAGAGAAAGAGCGCGAGATAGAGATGAAGGTTGAGAAAGAGAGAGAGAGAGTAAGGTAAACATAGAGAGAGAGAAAGAGGGACTCTTTGACATGATCACGGTCATTGATGTGAGTGGGGATCTAGATATTGGTTGAAAATTGGAGGTTAGAAATCGAATGAGTTCATTGTATCATTGAATAGAATAAAAAGTAATACGAATCACATAGGGGAGATGATGTATTGTACGATGTAGATAAAACGTCATACGAAATGAAGAAAGTCACAACATTCGCTGAATAGAAGTATATGGAAGAAGTAAGATTTTATCATTCTTTCACATGATGACTATCATTTTCGTGATTTCCTTTTTTATATATTTTCAATAACTATATTTCAGGCGTATGCGACCCAGGTTCGAATGAAACCAACCACTAGGAACCTATTCAGAATGCTGGCAAAGCTTGGTATGTTTTCACGTTTTTGAGTATATACCGCATAATTCATCTGATATAGAGTAATCGGTTTGGTATTATTCTTCATGAAAGTTAAATGTGTTCTCTATGGGACTAATATGTTTTGTTTACATGTACGTTTTTTTGAGAACGAGTTTGTGTAACTGTTTTTTTTTCCAGTTGTTACTGGAAAGTACTCGATGAAATTGCATAAATTAGTGGTTGGGCTACCAAACCAAGAATAGTTTTCACAGGTTTGTCACAGTAGTAAGTCTGCCACATTCTGTGTTCTTCATTACAACATTTTTCAATCTTGCAGGTGACAATGTGTCGTCTGAAGAAATTGTTCGAAGAATGCGAGATATGTTCGGTTCAGAGAAACCTCTTTGGAACCGTATCAAACGCTATCTACCTGTTCCTTACGATGAAGAGTGAGTTATATTTTCCAAATAATTGAGTTGTCCAGTTGTCACGTGAAACATGTAACACATCACTACATCAGTATCAGTATTCAATAACATGTCTTCATAGCATCTATAGTAAACTTATCTACTCTCACGTACATTTATAACAACGTTTCAATCATATTCTGTAGTATTCTTTAGTCTCACAATGTTTGGGCAACATCTCTCATTTGGCAACTTTTATGGCAAATTTGTGCGTGCTAGGCGCGAATTGACATATTCCCACGTCGTTTACCACACAATTACTAAGTTGTTATATATATATTCATTCACAAGTGCTACAAGAACAACAAAAAAAATGTGAATAAATATGTAGAACCCCTAAGGGGTAAGGCAACAAAACCCTACCTACGAATTAAGGGGAGCTTACTCGTTAAGCTTCAAGAGATCAAAAGTGAACATGAAAAGAATAAAGATGATAAAACGTTAAAATATGGGAGTGGGGAAAAATACAAACGAATTATAGCAAATATAGCTATAATAGTGACAACGTGAACTCAAACATACTATGTTAACTGAGCAGGGGGCTCTATAAATGTTTCAATTAACAACACATCTAGAAAAACTCTTAGTTGCTCAACACTCTTGAAATGAGGTAAATCCTTAGAAATACAATTCCAGTACTTTACAACCCTATTGAAATACCAGTTATGATCAAGGAATACATTTCTAGGAAATATTAACCTTTGCGGGTCACGAGGCAAAGAAAACCGAACGAGATAGTTGGTAGGCATTTGTGATTGTCCAATTAGTAATTTAAGTGCTTGAAGAATATCAGTTTTAATTCTACGATAGTATAATGGACGCGTTTCAAGGAAATTCAATCGATCAGTGTATGATTCAAACGGTATATTACATCTTTGGAATATTTCTCGAGTGAAATTGCGCAGAGGAGATTCGAAAGTGTGACACAGTTTCGAATTTGGCTTCGGAGAAGTTATTTCGGAGCAATAATCAAGAATGGGAATTATATATGTTCGGAACATTGTTATATTCTCATATTGTAGTTTGCTCTAGAGATTGACGATTTTTCACTGACTTCGGCCCAAAGAATAAAAGCTGTTGTTGGTGGTTTTGAAAGTCGTAACTGAGCAGTTTTCTCAAATTTGACCGAAAATTTTCGGTCAAATTTCTGGTCCACTTTTGTGTATAATATTTAATCGAAATTCAAAAGCTTGAATATTGAGTCCTAGTAGATAAGTGACAGCTTACGTTTTGCTGTAGGCAGTTTTGTTGAGCACATCTCCTTCCCTCTCTCTCTCTCTCTCTCTCTCTCTCTCTCTCTCTCTCTCTCTCTCTCTCTTTCTCATCTCTCTATCTCTCTCTACTCTCTCTCTCTTTCTTTCTCAGTACTCTGTTCCTCTCGATGCTCTCTAATTGTTGTGCCCCTTAAGTCCAAGAGAAGTGCTGAATAACTCCACCGCCCCCGCTCTAATATTTCTCGTTCCTCGGCATTTTCACACGTCTATTTGTGACGAAATAACAATCTTTTGGGCTGGCACGAATAGCTACCGGTTACTGTATGTATTTATATTTAGGATGCTGAGAGAAAACGATTGAGAAAAACAGTTCGCTCGTTGATGAAATTTACCTCGTTTCACTTGTCCTTTGATACTAACAATATACCGCTCTACTTTCACGTACGATTTTTAAATAAAAATTATAAATTTTGAGAGAAACTATTTTGTTGGGAGTAATAAGTTCAAAGGATTTGAGTATCGGAATGCTTTTGGGAAACCGAATTCTCGAATTCGGCGACTTATCATACTGTAAGTGTCGACGCTCGAGTGGAACGGACTATACAATTGTTCAATGTAGTAATTGACTTTTCAGTGTTTCGGCGCAATCTTTCGAGTTTCTGGATTTGACGAAACAATATCCAGAAGAGAAGAATCTGCCCTATGAACACATTTCTAATATGAATCGCGTGCTCGGAACGTCGTCAGTGAAAAAGGGAAAGTTGCAGGTACCTTTATTTCACAATTTTTTAAAAATACCATGCATATTTCAAAATGGGTTATTTCTACACTTCTGAAAGTGGTCTTGTTGTTAAACTTATCGTGTATTCACTAGGTTTTATTTGATAAAAAACAATACATTATTTTTAAGGTGAGCGCCGGTCAGCTGTTCGCTCAACAGGGTGGTTCCTATGTGCCGGTAACCGTTAGCAATGCGGAGGAAATGCTGGAACAACAGGTATAGTCCTTTTCACTTCTACGTGGATCGTCTGAACTACATTTTTGCACGTATATTTGTTTGGAGACTTTGAAGTTTTGTATACGAGAATACGACACCATTATTACATTCGAGAACATTGTCGAAATAATAACGTTTTCATTAGTCACCAAACGAAAATTTTTGGTTGAATAAAAATGTTCGTATCAGGGTTTGCTCTTTTTAAAGCAAGCCTATGCGGCAAGCCATATCCCGCTGTTTTTGTAGTTTGATCCCGTTCCATGTCGGTCAAATATAGTGAGTAATATCGAGATCAAACTACAACTCTGCGATGGTCACCCTCTATATTTCATGTGTTTCAGACAGCCGAGTTCGAGGCAAATTGGTCAAAGGAGGAGGATTTTATCCTCCTAACCACGTACAACGAGATAGAGGGCGACGATTCGTTGGTGGTAGAGGAGGCCAGGAAAAAACTACCGTACTCCCCACAACAGATATCCCATAGACTAGCATTTCTTCTGTCTTTTGTCTGATTAGATATTCAACGTTTAGTAGATCACGTCAAGTCTTCTCGAAATGCTGTTCCTTGACTGCCCTTCAGATTCTGTTATCTGTAAGGTGCGTGTAAACTAACGTGAATCCGCGATGATCTCTATTTGAAAAAAATTGACATTGCCCCTTTTTTTATTATTCAACATGATTGACGATCTTTGTATAGGAGATGATGATGACCTAGATCCTTTTAATTGGCTAATATTTAGTTTTGATGTTTCGTTGTGTGTTTTTGTTTAGTGTTTTTGATGTCTCAGGATAATACCATTTCTGTTCTTTTCCACTTAACCGCACGTTTGTTTTCTTCTGAAAGGTCTTGCCAAGTTGGTTGTACATATTGTTAACTTTGCCGCTGAAACGCGTACTTTTGTTTTGTCGGGTTGAAAATGACCTCATTTACGCGTATTTTCTGGATGAAACTGGATTTATTTTCAATGAAGTGTATTGCTATCAACTTTTTTTGTTATAAAACAGCAGGGGTTTTGTAGTAAATTTGATGAGTAGCTTTTTTTCCATTGGATGGACAGTATTAGGTCGAGATTCATGTCCCGTTCACAAAATCGTGTCCCGTTCACAAAATCGGTAGTCGTATTTTCCCTCACAAAGACAGCAAAAAGAGTAGATTGAGCGTGTTCATAATCGTTGGTTATCTGGATGAGATATTGTGTAGATCAAAGGTACGCAGATGAGCTAACCGCTCGCCAAAGCCCATCCACAACGTTTTGACAAAACCTAAACTATGTCTATTAGTTCGGTAGCAACTATAGAATGTGTCAAATAGACAGTTCAACAAAAATAATGGCTACATTTAGCGTCGATATTCCCACGCCCATTTCCTATGGTAAACGGTTATAGTAAAAAGACGACCCGAGAAGCGCAAAGTTCGCAACTTGGTTTCCCGCGCCACTCTGCGTCGAGTATTACCGTGAGATGCGGACAGTCTGCCACTTGATACCAGCTGCCGATGACGAACACCGTCTCGCCTCTGCTCCTGATTATGATCTACTTCGCGATCGATACGGTAGCTCCCATGGTAGAAGTGCCTTCTAAGGTCTACCCACAGATGGTCGCAGATACTGTAGGTAGATCAAATGAGAACCAGTCGATGGAGGTTAGCTTTAACATTTTTTAAATTATAATTGTAGGACATACCTTGTTCACAACACTTGATTGTTCGAGATGTTTGATGAACATTGTTGTGACTCGCCAAAAAAACTGTGAACCTCAATGACTATGATATGTGTTGCTAGAACTTTTCACTCACATAAAATAGGGTACTTCCTAGTTCTGAGATGCAAAACAGTTGCCGCTAAAACATCCGTACAATTTCGGTTACCGTTGAAACAGAACTAAAACTTGCTAAAGCAGGACGATGATATGGCCCAATCCCGTGTCAACAGTCCTTTAAACTGCAATTGAAAAATGTATTGCAGTTTAAAGGACTGAAGTGTTGCGATTAGACCACATAATCGTCCTTCTTTGAATTGGAGAGTAACGAAACGGTTTTCGGTGTTTGTGTGGTTCATAATCATAACACAACTTCAGAACACCAGTGCTGCTTTGCTGAATACTGAGAGAGAACGACAAACATTTTTCGGTCGCAGTAAACTGGTCAGTTTCTATTCGTTTCGATTTCCTTCAGGTTTCTCTTTTCTGACTATATGTTTTTATTACTCTGTAGACTTTAGTCCGACAGAACCTATCTGATCTCCTTCCCCTACCTCACTGAGGATGCCTCAAGGGGTAGGCATATTGATTTAAGTGGTTACGTCTGGGGCAGAGGCGAAACGTACCACTTTCTACACTCTTCTTCTCTATTTTACCTTCATTTGATAAAGCGTGCTCGGTTCGTACGAGAGCGACATTTTGCTGTAGCCAATTGACTTCATTACTGTTTCATGCCATTGGAATGAAAGTTGAGAGAGTGCAAAGACGGTCATCTAGTTCTGTTCTGCTGTGTTTGTAGTTTGAACCCGGTTCATTTAAAGCGTGATAAGCAGTTCACGTTGATCAAACTTCATTCTCTTCTGAAAATGGTAGGCATTGACACGTTTTGTCTTCAATCAATAACTCTTTTCAGAGAATCAAATGGGGACCGGATAAGAAATACGATTCCGTGAACTACGACAATGTGGAGTGCGTCAAATCGTGCGAAGGACTCCGCACATCGCCCTTCGAGTTATGCACAAAGTGAGCACATTTTTTGAACAAAAAAGAGAACAAATTACTTTTACTAATTTTCAGACGATTCTAAACGATTTCCATACTCCATACACAATAAGACACAAAAACCGTGTTGAAACCACCAGAAAACGGGAGATAAAAATCTCAAAAATCCGTTCGGGAGTTTTTGAGAAAATGAAATTAAACCACTTTTGAAAGTCCGCAATGTTGTGATCAAAAACTAATCTGCGCATCGCGCCGCGCTGCGCGCAATAATGATACTGCTTTGGTTTTACTGTTCATTTCCCTCTTTTCTTTCTCTGCTGACCGATTTTCTTCTGATGTAGATAAATCGAGAAGTTACAAAAGTGCCAATTACATAACTCAACATTTTTCAAACCATTTTCAGGTTGTGGGCGAACTTTGTTGAAAACGGTAGGAAATGCAAACCGGAAGTAATACCAATAGAATTTCAGCCGGTTCAAGAAGACCTGCAAAAGGTTAGTTTGTATTTATTTTTGAAGTTTTGTGCGCAAGAACATAACAGAACAGAGGCGCACGCTATCTACTGTACCAAATTGAACATTTCATTTATCATTTATAGTGGGTGCCAAATTTATAAATTTCTCTCTCTGACCGGAATCGAACCTGTGAGCAAAGTATTCGTAGCAGAGCGCTCACCACTGCGCAATTCATGCACAAAACCGCCAAGCTTTGGAATCGAAGATATGTGTGCGTGCGGAAAGTGAGATATACAGTACCCTCGCCTCGCGCCTTTCCGTTGGCGACGACTATAGTTCCTAAATAAAAAATACTCTATTTCCAGAAGGAAACTCCATTCGAAGAGGAGGAGCAGCCTTTCTCGCGAGAGCACATAACGTCGACTACTGTGGGTTACATGTTTTCAGTGTATTGTGTTCAGATTCACGTTGTAAAAACATGTCTTTTCGCCCAGTGTGGACCCATTTTAACATGCATGAATTTTTGAATACCTGCCCTAATTTGTCGTCAAAATACCATCATCAGAAGGATACTGTACACAGCATCATTAAACATTACGAGGGCTATAGTGATAAGGTGTGCTATCTGGAAACATAGCAAGATACAAGTTTTTCGTACTTTTCTGAGTTCGTAGTCTGATTTAAAATTAGGTTCGGGGTAATATAAAATCTCTATTATGTTTATTGACCAAAGTACATTTGAAATTTTCAACCCCTACATTTTTCAGGAGACAGTTCGAGGCGTGTTGTTAGTGGTGGTTCCGCTCTCAATGTTGTTTCTCTTCTTCGTTCTTTTCTACTCCAGTCGTCAATATTTTCTTTCAAAGACAATTCATAACGAACCTCTAGTATAAAAATACGTTTAACTAGTTAAAAACAGTTTTAAAGTACGGATTTGACTAATATTTGTTGTTAGTACTACCTCATTACTAGATGTTTTATTTTAGTACTGTATTTGTTCTCTTGAAACGTTTCACAGATTTCGTATTCGACGATCTACTAGAAAACAAGTATCGCTATTGCCCGTATGATGTTGTTTCGCTTGATTGTTGATATCTGTAGTTTGATAAATATGTAGTGTATTGGAAACCGATCGCAGAAACATTCCCACAAGAAGTAGCCACAATACAGTACGATTTCAAAGCATCTACCTTTCAATTTATGGGAACATTTGCTAAACTACTAAATTCCAAATCACACAACCACAACGCAACATGAAAATATTTTGTATGCAGTGAATAAGACGTTAGCATAGGAATGACAGATCTTTAACATTACAGTGATGCTATAGTCTGTTTCACGCACTTATAACCCTCTACAGTAATCTGCGCAAACTTCCAGGTCAGCTTTGGGTAGTTTGATGTTTTTAGAGTGATTTCAAATTTTGCTATTCTGTTCTCTACCTTCACTTCTACAAACTTTGAAAGTTTGAAACCAAAATAATAACTTATACATTAGAAAAAGACTCTTGAATATTTTACAGATTACTGTAGAAGGACATTGATTGGTGAAACGAACTATACCTCTAATCGTACGAAGTGATGTCACGTTTGTTACCCCAAGTAGAAATCTCCAAATAATCAAAGACCAACACGGTGATCAGAACATTTTTATTAACAGTACACGTCTACAGTATGTAGTACATTGTAAAGATTCGAGATCAGTGAAGTGCATCAACAAATGAGAATCACAAAAAGGTACGTCTTGATGGATATAACTAGATGAAATAACTATAACTTTCGAACTATGGTTGGGAAAGGCACTTTTCATTACTTTAGGGCGGGTCTGAAAGATTAACTATAGATGATCTAGTGCAACTTTGATTCTTGAACTATGGTTGGGAAAGGCACTTTTCATTACTTTAGGGCGGGTCTAAAAGATTTGGAAAGTTCTGTGTGAGAGCGAAGAGCTGCATCTCCATCTTCTTCATTTCATTCTGGTAGAAACGACAGCATCCGCAATCAGATGTTCCACATCGTTCCTGGAATGATTTTGGTTAATTGATCAAACTACAACTAATTTACGGTTACCCCTCGACAAGTCTCTCCGCTTTGAATGTTTTCTTTTTTACCAGTACACGCGAGCATGTGATATACAAGAGAAAAGTATAAAGAAATTACGGTGACACACAAAACATTCAAAAGCGCACAGAATTGTCGAAAACTTGACAGTTGAAGGGTAACCGAAACTAGGTTGTTATTTGATTTGCTCACAGGGCATAGTTTACGAATTATGGATAACTCAGCTTTCCGAATTCTCTGAACAATAGTGAGAAAGTAAGGATATTATGCATTTGTAAAACGCATGAACAGACGGCTACAGGAGGACAGTATACTACAAGTTTCGCGCTTTCCAAAACTAGCCCATACGGTGTATGTTCATCAATCACGCTGTAGAGTTTTGGGCCGAACTCGTAAATTATGGGATGAGCAAACTACAATGCTTCCCTAAACCGCTTTACAATTCGTGCTGCATATAGTTCCCGATCGCTCAAGTACTTACATCCTTCCGTTTCCGTTCAGTGACATCATGTGACGAGCTGTGTCCATGAGCATGACTCGTGCTGGGTTCACTTCGAACTGAGTTGCGATGAGATGTGGTCATATTTGTATTTGATGAGGTGGCATGATGTTCAGTGCCAGCGTCGTGCACCTGTAAATTACAGGTGTAATCCAGCTAGTTATTTCACAGTATGGCTAAACCGAAAGCACGACGTGGAATAGTCATGTGAATCGTGAGACAATAGACGGAATTGCACTCTAGTCTTTACCTGCGCTCAAATTTGTAATTTTATCACGTGAATATCCATTTTACTAGCAGCACACAACAATATGGGGGCGGTGTATGACCTATCTCTTTGGTTATTGAATTGCTCACTCGACCGGCTGTTAAAAAGACAAACTATAGAGTGACCATCTCTGAGTTGTACTTAGATTTCGATACACCGCATTACTCATGAATTTTGACCGAAATAGAACGGGATCCCACAATACAACTACAAAACGTGGCTTGCTTTCAAAAGAGGAAAACCTTTTCTAACCAACAATGTCTACAGTACAATGACTATCATCGCGCTTTTCCAAATCTCCAGACTGACCATAGCCATATTCTGTTTTCTTTTCCTTTGAACAGGCAACCGATCCATGCTTGAAACAGGCAAATCTATCTGCAACCATTTATGTACATTTGGGCCAGTTTAGCCTTGGCCGGCCAATCAAGTTTAACAATAACCGCCCACAATACAAAATGGGCAGCCATAGTACAACCCCGGACTTATTGAACAATCGCCCCCCCCCCCCCCCCCCCCCCCACTCAATTCAAACCTGCAGTAAAGAAGGACGTTGTAAAATCACCCATGAGAAAGTCAAATTCAACCCCCCTTCATAAACAAAAGTCCTGTTTTTTGTCAAATGTTCACAGTGGAAAAAGGAAGAACCATGTGAAAACTGAGAAAAAAATGAGTGTTTCACCAAAATGAAATCCTAATCCTAATCACAATGAATTTCTCAAATAATCTGTGAACACACACAGTATTACCTGCGTAACATCAGGTTTGATGTCTTCATGAGGATCCTCTAATTTGACGGAGACTCCCGGGGAAACCTGTAAAATACTTAAATCTTGCCCCAAAAAATGGTTCTCCTTTTACAGAAGCACGTGTGTGGGGGACGTGAAAAACGTGACAAGGTGGAGCGGAACTGAATTCAGAATAGTACAAATAATGAACAAATCACGATGAACCTTCTTGGTTCGTTATTACATAGTCACGTAGAAGTGTGTGAATTCAAGTGTAATCCAAATTGAGGTTCCTAACCATCTAACATGTATAAAGAGTAAACAAGTCTGTGTTTTCCATGTTTCACGTGTCTGCGCAACCAGTGTAGTCGATAGTATACCTACTGATATTACTACAGTACACCTTCAACCTTTCCAATGTCTGTTTCGGCTGCGAATTTGAAAATTGTCGAAAATTCTACCCTCTCTAGGGCATCAGCATCGAATGAGAAAATGAACTAGCCTTTCCGTTAACATTCACTTAATTAAAACGAACTGAAAGTGTTGTATTCATACTGTAGAAGTCTCCGTGGGAATGAAAAGACTATGAACGTGTTAACCTCAGTACTCTCACTGGCTGTCACGAACTTGACCATAGGACCTGACCTCAAGCACTGTAGTTTCTCTTCGCGGAAGGCAACCGCCTAAGAAAATATGAAAATATGACGTATTAGAATTATACTGTAGCTTAACTTCTGTTATGCGTATATATATATATATATATATATATATATATATATATATATACATATATATATATATATATATAGTTTCAACTCTTCGCACGTATTTTATATATTTTTGATGTCTTGAAGTTCTATAAAGAAACAAGCCTCATTACAAAGGATCCGCTATAATTTTTGATAAGCAGAGATGAGTATAATATAATATAAAACACATTTCAAATTTTTGCTTATGTAATGTCTACAATTAGTATGATTCTCTCACCTTTCTCTCATCGGAGATATAATTGCAAACGATGAACGAGCGAACGGATTCAGGCTCCTGCAGATGTTTAGAAAAAATAATCTCGCTCAAAAAATATAGTTGAAAATATAGTAAAAAGCGGTATACTCGATTATGATAGAATAGAAAATAGTTCGGTTTTTTTGCGAACAGTGATCAGTGAAAGATTTTCGAAAATCTTTCGTTCAAGATCCGAAATATTTTGGGCTCGAAATAGGTTTGAATCACGCGCCCATTATGAGCACATCAGAAAGTTATCCAAACAAGATTATTTGAGAAGACTGAATGTAAAACAGAGCAAACTAACCAACTGTTCTACTAACTTGGTCTGCCTCTCGTTTAGTATCCCTTTCTGTACTAGCAGACAATCCTGAACGCAAATGAAATAATCAATGTGAGGAAGACATAAAATAATCGAAGAAGATAAAATATATCTGCAAAATGTGTAGAAAGTTCAATAGCGCAGTGGAAAGATTACAGACTCGCACTTTGGGGTATCGTGTTCGTTCCACACGCACACACCGACTATTCAACAATAAGTAGTCCATTTTTAGATTTTAACACGTAAAAATTGAAGATTTAGATTTTGCACAAAAATTGACAAATTTCCTCGTTTTCGGCGAAATAGCCCGTGTTTCCCAGTTTTCTGGCTACTTGGACAACTGTTTTGGTGTGTGGTTCTACGAGACTGTCACTAATTCTCCATCGTCAAAATAGCTGTCACAGCTGCACGCAACAAAAAACATGAACCAATCGAAAAAGTGGTGGTTTTAATGTAACTATATAAACCATCACAACTGTATACAATATATCAACTGTATATTAAACTATATAAACTGAGAAAATGAAGAAAACATTCTAACCGTGTTGTCGGGGCAGTTATGTCGTGAGGCACAACTCAACCAATTGTTCAGCTAGAAACACAAAGATCAGAAAAGTACAAGGATCGATAAAATGTGTTCCAACAACTTTTCACAGTAAGATAGGTAAGTTTTCTGACATTCAATCGTTTTTGGAAAAAGTCAAGCACGATTTTAATGGAAAATTTAGTTTGTTCGTTAGAAATAGTTCATCAGAACATCTGACCGATTACTGTAAGCAGAAAATGGAAGTTGCGTTTTTCTCACACGAACCGTCCATAAAAATCATCGCCGCGAAAGACTCCAAACTTTACTTATAAAATGATATCTACAAATTTCAACTTCTTACTGTAGGTTGGCGCCAGCACGTTTTAACCGAAAAACAGCCGGATCAAACTATAAACAGACCGGCTTGAGGCAGTATAAGACGCCGTATGGGCACGCTGCTCTCGCCTAGGCCAATTACACAAGCAACCGGGTTGATATCAACCAAAAAGCAACCCGGTTGCTTTTGTAAGGAAAATTTGGTTGCTTTCAGAAGACAACCAAATTGCTTTTTAGAACAACCAACCTTTCTTTACAAAATCAACCGAGTTTTGTGAAGTAATAGAGCTTGTTAAATTCAATATCAACCCGGTTGCTTTTGTAAAGAGAGGTTGGTTGCTTCTCAACAGCAATCCGGTTGCTTTTTGATTGCTTTGAAAATCAACCAAATTTTCTTTACGAAAGCAACGGGGTTGACTTTTGGTTGATATTTGATATCAACCCGGTTGCTTCCGTATTCCGCCTCTCGGGCCTCTACAGTAGTTGTTGTAATTACATGTGTATTGTAATTTTTTGGTGAGCACTATTTCGCTGCGTACCTCGCGTATTTCAAGGCGAATCATGTACGCGTAGTGCATAAAAGTAGAGACGTAACTTCGTTATTTGCTGAAGCTTTAATCGAGAGCACAGTGTGCGTTTTTTTAGTGAGAGCGAAACTTTTGGCAAGATTATTTCTTAGCAAAACTAACCGACTGCATCGAGTGATCCCACCACACTTTGCTCGGCCTGGGGCATTGCACGAGTTTCTTTGCGGTCGCGAGATCCACCTCATTAGATAGTAGAAGTCCGGCCATTGACAGAATTTTGTATTCTTTACGTGCAGATAAATGGCGCGCTTCGTGAAGATATTTCGCATCTTTACACACGCAACAGCGAAACTTTCCCGGCATGGTAATCCTGGGTGAAATTAAATTACAGAATAGAATATATTATTAATAAAGTAGCAAAATGAATGAAGAAGCGATTGAAATGCGTTTATGCTGTGAACAAAACAATAAGACCACAAAATGATCCGAATACATAAGATTGCTTCGTGTTGTGAAAAACTTGAGAATATACTTAGCACAGTTGGTAAAGACCGCAATATATGTCACAATTGTTATGTTCATAAAGGGTAAGATTGTGGAGAATAGTAAGCCAGATTCGAGATTGACTAAAGTAAAAAAAAACAAACAAAAAAAACATGTATTGTAGCTAAATATATAACTCAGAATTAAAAAACTTGCAAGCTGTGCGTAAACGGCGCATGTTTCTCTGTAACTCTCCGCGCATTGCACACTCTTTCCTAGTCCTTCGTCGTCTAAACTCTCTAGCGAGAGAGTGGGCGGGAGGCATTGAGTGCACATCTTTCTCAAACAGGGCGCGAATAAGAACAGTTGCTGATAAGCACTTCCCAAATGTTAGTTTCCGACACTAGGTTTATTGAGAACACCGGAAGAAAGGGCAAATTGGAAATTTCAGGCAAATTTGACTTGAGCAATATATAGTTTCAAAATGAGCACTTTACTATCCAACATACTGGCCAGAAATTCTGAAATGTACTTGAAAGCGGAAACATTTCGGATGTGTACACTCTTCGTCACAGATCAGAGGCTTTTGAATTGCACTGAAAACAGAAAACGGCCCAAAATCAAACTACAAACATTGAAAGAAAGAGCATATAAGCGTAGAGAGGTGGTGTAAAACGCGTAGAACAGCCAGAAATCCTACACCTTTGTATCGTACGTTTACGAATCCGTATAACTTGACTTTGTGGTAGTATAAAAATAAAAATGTGGTGATTTCAAACATTGTACTTCAAACTTCATACAGGGGAACTATGAACAAAATAAGAGATAACTTATTTTGGTTCCACGTCTATGAATTTTCACGCGATCACACGTTTCACGTAACCAAGTTTTCTAATTGGAGTAAGTACATGTAACTGGTTCACATTACTGCTGAGTTGAAAACCGTAAACATAATTACGTTTTGGACCCATTGGTGTCACGGTAACCAATTCTCACTACTAGTAATTAGGACGAACAGTGTTTCGCAGAGTTATACCGAATAGCTTATTATGCTTTAGTAAATGAATAGTAGTATATAGTCATTTATTGACATACGTTTGCTTTTATGGTACATTACTTTCTTTCGGGTCATCCCAAACACTAGAACTTTATCTCATTTTTGTAGTCTACTCACTACAAGAACCACATTTTTGCATGACGTGTTCTGGGTCATCACTCATTTTGTCGATTACGACACAAATAGGGATAGTTCTCTATTCTGTCTTATTGTTTTGTTTGTTATGTTGTGCACCTTCTATTCCACATTCTTCTCTTTTCACTATCAAATTCACAGTTTCGTTCCAATCAGAAACATATACTTTTAGATTTCCTAGTTGTTTGTAAATGAAGAGTTCACTTTTCTTAGTCTATTACTATCACTAAAAATGAAATCAATGAAATTAACAAAACCAATGTTTTAAAGTATTACAGCGGTTTCATCAAAGTTGTGTAGATGTCTCACTTTCGCGCGTTCGAATGTCGTACCAAAGAAGATCTTATGCGTCGACTGAAATCCAAGGTATGACATGACATTGTGAAAGTGGAAAACTGAAAACTAGCAGAAAGGACAGTTTAACCTAAAGCATTGTATTCACTATGTATCTGAAGAATTTTTCCTCGCTAATCAACAACTCACAATCAGACTTGCTTGAAGTGTTTAGTTCTTCTGTTCAGTTATCGATTGAATCAATTAATTACTGATTTTCAGGTAAATATTGGTCAGTTGGCTTCCCCCTCCACACCAACACCACTTTCTGCCATCAAAGAAGGTTTTTTTTTAAAAAGTTTTTCTCCTTATTATAAGTTAATTTTGTTCAGCGCATTCGAAAATATAATCGTACCCAAATAAACCACATTTGTAAACTGTATATCTGATTCATGCTGTGTTCAATACCAACTCTTCGTTTCGTGCGATGTTGATGTGTTTTAAGGGTGGCCTAATTTACTTTTGATGAAGTGTTCACGTTTCGTAGTTTCTATATAATTGCTACCAGCTGTCCTAATGCGAAAGCAGTAAGAGCATGACATTCGGTACTCAACCCAAAAGACAGTGGGTGTAAAACACGGGGACATTCGGTACAAACTACAAAACTATGGTGAGCATACGAAATCGTTCCAGCCGCCCGCTCTCCTTTGAATGTCTGCAACTCTCCGCGGACGCCTCTAGGAAGAATCGACAATAGATCAGTTGAAGGTATAGTCGTTCCATTCGTTCGGTAATAGTTACAGTATGAACTCAACAAGTCGGAGCTGTCATCAACTGTAGACGTTTTCAGAATACTCTGGCTTTTCAACTCGCAACAAAAAAGAGATACAGTGTTGTCAACGTAAATCACTGTACATTCTCGAAATCTAGTGCGAAATCTCACACGATTAACATCACTATGTATCATACTGTACTAAGTTTGTAATTATACGTCATAAAACCAGGGATTCCATTGTAGTGGTAGTTTTTTGCTTTTTTTAGGATATTTCTAACCCTAACGAGCCTAATGGACAACTACACAACTTTTCAGCTTATCGATCCGTCAAGTCCAGTACAAGCCAATTGACAAATCGTCGCGTTTCGGTGTTGAACAGAAAAGGTATGGGATATTAAAAATGTTCAATAATTGTTACTGTTTCAATAATTGTTATTGTCGGAATATTTTCATCCTAGCAGTTCGATAAAAGGTATATTCAGAATACCACCTATTATTAATGTAAAAATTGAACCAAACTTTCTAATGCTTGTTTTTGAAAGTTTTGTATTTTCCATATTCACTATCTACATACATGACATATCCTTTCCAATTTATTTTCTACCTACGTTATCAATAAAAATCTCCAATAATTATTGCTTTTACAGATCAATTGAGTACTCCGTTTACCCCAAAACCGCTACCGGTATCGGCCCAGACCAGCCAGGCCCCGGCCACACCCAAGAAACCAGTGGGCATCATCAGCAAATACGCTGCTCTGTTGAAAACGTGAGTGAAATCTTTATTTTTTGAATCATCGCTTTATGATATGATTGAACCGAGAGCACAATTGATCATTAGAAAGTTTCACACAATGGTAAAAATTTGAACTAGTCGTAATGATCATTCAGTTTTATGATCTCTCGTTTTCAAAGTTCGTTTCACATTGTTTCGAGCGTACACACCGACCGTGGTGGCGTTTTCATGATATCTATCACTGGTGCATCAGAAAACAGAAAAAAATGTTACAGTCCTGAATCTGATTCTGACGACGAAGGAAGCACCGTCGACTGCAAGGTGGGCTTTCATCTTACCTCAAAATGTCATACCTTCGAAATAATAACACATTTCCGAGTTGAACCCATATTGTGCATGTTGTGGTTTGTAGTTTGGTCCCGTTGCTTATAAATTGTAATTATACGTCATAAAACCAGGAATTCCATTGTAGTGGTAGTTTTTTGCCTTTTTTTAAGGATATTTCTAACGCTAACCCTAACGAGCCGGCTCATGGGCAAACTACAACGAAGATCCGGTCAATACCTTACCTAGATCACTTGCAGTCTGATGAATTCGGTCTGATAATTTTTCTTCGCCTCTTCGCCTCTTCCCCCATGTTTCTTCATTCCTAATTTGTTTTTCTTTCTTCTCTCTGACAATAAAAAGTGTTGAACACATCGAAAAAATGTGACTAAGTGTGCTATGAAAAAATTCCTTTGTTGATCTCAACCAATATTCTTTTATGATGAGCGTGGTTTTCAGGTATGTGGCGTAGTTTTCCCTCTCAACCCCAAAGATACCCAATGCACGACCAAGTTCCGGAAACACGCTATTTATCACGCTCCCATTAACACGTGAGTTTCATGTATACTTGTGGGATATGTGATCATGTGATTTTCTCACCCCTTCGGTATATTTTGACAGACAAGATCGAAAACGGGCAGCATGTGCCTCTCACCTTTGAAACTTATAGGTAACCTTAACTTCCTATGATACGATACTTTTCTCAGAATGCACTGTCTGTTGTGCGATGAGATGCACTGTCGACGTCAGGAGGTGATGAAAGAGCATCTGAGGAAGGCACACGACCAATTCGTCACCATCAGAAACAAGAACTCGCTCATGGAGTTTGTCGTGTGAGTTCTTAGACATTATCATGCATACCACAGATGTCATTTTTTGATTATGTTAGCAAAAATGTGGCAATATTTTACTGTATTTTTCCAATCTTTAAACTATTTTATTTGAGCAGGAAAGGAATCGTTTCGAGAATTATTCTAAAACTGGCTTCTACATGAGGTCGCGTTTGAACTAGCGTGTTCAGGAAATGTTGTGCGCGGAATATAAGAATTGGTCGGACTTCACTTTTACATCAACCGATGAGGCTCTGTAACTTATTACGAACTACATAAAATCATTATTTTTATAATTTTTTCAGTAAGCTTATGCTCTTATATTGTTCAACATCATCATTTTCCGAACTGTTTTTTTTAGAAGCCCGGAAGACGAGCCGGTCATCGAAGAGTTTCTTGACAGATGTTTCCCCGACGTCAAAAAGAAGGCTATCACTCGCGCCCCTTCCACGAAAGTAATCGAGAAAAAAGAGAAAAAGAACACTTGTCAGGTGAGTAAAAATAGTATATTAGGGATTCCATCTCACACTATTCGTTTACAGAATTCCTAACTAGCAGATCGGTGCGCAACGCAAAATACAACCAGTTGGTGGTGTATGAATAACTTTCATACCGAAACAGCATTGTTCAACAAATGTCATAATTTATTTTTCAAAGGGAGGTGAAATAAAAATAACGTATAAATGTTTGCATCCACATAGAATCCTTATGTTTCATTTCAGCTGTGTTCCACGTTGATTCGCGGGGCTGCACGGTATGTCGACAAGGAGAATCACTGCTTGGAGCACGTGAACATCACGTGGTGAGTGCGAATCACGTGGGACTAACGCGATTGACACGTGAAGATCCGGAGTAAGATCTCGGTAGAAAACCTCATGTGTAAATGTGTTGCGTTTCAACTAGAGAAGTAAAACAAATCTGGACGACTTGTAACTATTACTTGTGAATTAGCATAAGCATCTTAAAATTAAAAGTTAATTATTATGTTTTTGATATATTTCCAGTTGGAAGTGTATGAAATGTGATCATCGTGCCGCATATGATAATATTTCCTCCCACTTGGAAGAGTGTCACAGCCTGAAGCCACGCAAAGGATTCAACTACTGCAGACAAATGTAGGTTGCAGTAGTTCAACGTTGGAAAGTTAATATGTCTTTCATAGGTTTTAAGTAATTTTCATGTCGTGCAGTTACGTGTATGCGGGTATACAACAGGCTCTCTTCTTCTGTTGTTGGAAAAAACCATGTTTTTATGATTTATAATTTTATTATACTTTTATTTTAATACAAACTCCTGTGTTTTTTCTATTTTAAATACTTCATCGATGGTTTAACACGAACAATGTACTCCGTTTCAGTCTGGAAGAGGAGCAGGGTGAGCTAGACCGAACCGTGCAGGAGTGCTTCCCCGGTGCCGCCAAACCGAAGGCCCGCTCCGCAACCAAACCGAAAAAAGTGCAGCAAAAGTGATTCTCTAATATTGATTGATTTTACAACTTTAAGGGCATACTACAATGAGTTAGTAACAATCTGTTATTTTACTAGTGGACTTGTAAGCATATAGTTTTCACTATAATAGTTTAATAACTGGACTATGACGTGATTCCGCGTACTTTCGTCCACTTGAAAACAACATTGACAAAAACCCGATACGGGAATTCAGGAACTCTATCTCTCTCTATTCCGAGGGAATCAAGTTTTAGTTCTATATACTGTATCACTGTATGTGTCATTTTATAGTGTATGTTCATGCTATGGCTGAACTGATTATTGGTTATAACTTCCCCCATTTCTGCTGTTATCTTTTATTTACTTCGTTGATCGTATTTTGTGTGATTGTATCTTATTTATACCTGTATATTCTGGGATTTTTAATTTTTCTGGCTTGTCTAATAAGATTGTAATGTTCAGAATAAAATTTTTAGTTACAAAGCTATGTTTTCATTGCTGAAGTACACACACAAAACCAATACAACAATCGAAGAAAAGTAATTGCTCTCCAACATCACAGAATAAATTGGAGAATAAACTGTTCTATTCTATTCTCTATCTAAAACATGGGTAGTAGTTTGGGAGTCTTACTGTAGGGTACACGTAGGAATATCGAGGACTATACAAATCCAGCTTATCGCCCCTCTGTGATTTGTCTCGATATTCTTGCTGAAGATGAGACATGCACGATTGCTGTTGTTTTGTGCACTTTCTTGCCATACCCAATCGATCGAAACACCAACTTCCGAACCGAAGAGTTGAAAATCATCATTATATAGGCGGGAATAGCTGGAAAACATGTTATTTCTTTGTATTCATGGTAACGACACGTTTTTGCAAGCATTGATTATGCGCAGACCAAAAAACCATTAAGACGTTAACTGTGAACACAGAAATTCGCAGAAAAGCTTGCAATTACGTGATTAACTTGTGTTTTTTGCAACAGCGACAAATGTGCTGCGATACTAATAGTTGTTTATCAAAAAGCCGTTCTACTTGGTATATTATCATGCGGTGTAGTATAAAATTATCGTGAGAACTGTATTCTAGTTGTGAAAAATGAAATAATCCGTGCATCTAGGTGCACTCAATTCTCTCCCATTTGGTGACAAATAGTGAAAAACGGCTCGCTAATTGTCTAGGAATCTGAGTAGGTATGTCAGAACATCCCGGCGCCTTCATCACACAAGTGTATCTGTCTGCGCACGATCTCGTGACACTTTTATCCCTGCGAGATATTTGAGAAGAGAAATATCATATGTTTGGAGGAGACGCAGGTTGTGATGAAAACAACGGGATGTTCATGAATAGGGCCTCTGTTACCGTGCGTGAGAGTCCATGCCAAGTTGGCGAACATTTGGAACGTGGTCATCTTGGTTGGATCGTTGGAAGTGAACATTGTGTACATGTAAAGAGAACAGTTGGCCACGAATGCCGCACAAACAATCGTAGACTGTAGAAGGAACTGAAAATATGGTTCCACTTTTTGCGGTTTGCAATTTTGTGGATTTCGTGAACTTCTCATTCCGACAAAACGCGAGTAGCCCAGGAGGCAATATTTGAATGATGAATCAGAATTTGACGTAAACCTGTTTTATGTTTGGACCTATGTCTACCGAATTTGACAGCTTGATGTAGGGTCCTAGTTTCTCGAGGTTTGCGAGTTGCTCAAATCACTTCAATATAGGGGTTCGCTCGTGAGAGAGCGAGCCTATACTTTACATTTCGGTATGACTCCCTGTCTTTGAAGTTTGATCCCGTAATATTTCAGTCATACTTTGACAGAACTATTGAGACAGCAGATCTCAACTTCACATAACGA
The DNA here is from genome assembly GCA_964036275.1 of Litoditis marina. Taxonomy (NCBI): domain Eukaryota; kingdom Metazoa; phylum Nematoda; class Chromadorea; order Rhabditida; family Rhabditidae; genus Litoditis; species Litoditis marina. Next base: position 30,482,147 of record OZ038433.1, read on the forward strand.
CAACTTCAACTCAGATAGGGCCATCATGGTGCCAGTTGCCCTATCCCGCTGTGTTTGTACTTTGATCCCGCTGCTCCACGGTTGAAATTTGCCAATTATGGCAAGGGTCGAAATGAGACTAGAACAAAGATTCGGTCACTTCCTGAACTCAGAGTCCTGCATAGAGAGATATCACCGTTCTACCAGTTATTTTATAGAGCGAGATCTGCAGTTTCGCACTGATTTGGAAATGATAAAAATCGTACCGATTTCTGCATAGAAGTCAGCTCTTTCAGGCTAGTGTGGAACTTGCGAATGAGTATGAAACAGAGAAGAGCATACAGTACTATAATGAGTCCGACTAGAGCGATATCGTTGAAAGCGTCCATCCAGTTTATGTACTGCAACTAGAAAGTGGAGATTTAAACGTCAAAAGAAATTGTTCACGTATATATGTTTTTAATAATTCCACGATAACATTTCCTGTTGCTGTATTTTGTAAGCTCAAATAGCCGGGTAAGCTATATGAACGGAATTTCAATAACCAAATTCTGATTGAGGATGTTGGTGTTGGTGATTGAGTTTAAACATACTTCTGTAACCTCGTAAATTACACATTCGAACGAATCACGTAAAAAAACAAAGAAACTGCCTGGTCTGTAGAACTCTTATAACTTCGCTCATATAGCTCACCCGGCTGTTTTAGCTTACAAAGACGGCCTCTGACTCAGACTTCTGAAATCCCTTTCTTTATTACGCAGAAAACCAGAGAAATGTGATTTGATCCTTTTGAATCATTTACGATTCAGCATCGGTCTACGGGACTCGGCTTTGGTCCCAGGTGCTGTAGCCATCGCTCCCATCGCATGAGAGCTTTCCGTAAAATTTATCAGGAAAACTTTATCAACACCTCATGATCTACTCGTTAGTTTTAAGTGCTGCAGCATTGCGATTTCTGAAATCCGGTCAGAAGCTGATGAGATATTGTCAATGAAGATTTGATTTACGCTGTCATCAGCCTAATCTTACAATCCCATCAGTTTAATCGGGAGATTGCTTCGGCGCTAGTTGTAACCCCGGCGTTTCAATAGAAATACCTCCACACATGGCCCCGTGATATGAACGAAGTTCGGGTGGGAGCGATAGGTTATGTGTAGAAAATGGAAGACAGAAAGGAATAAAATCGGACAGCCTACGAACCTGTTCATGATTCGGATTCAACCATGGATCGTAGGACCAGCCGTGGTACGGTAGCGGCTCCGTGAATATGAGAGGACCAGTGAAGAAGCACATTACACTGCCGTACGCGATAGGTAGTAACAACATTAGTCGGGTGGTTTTCTTCGTGAAGACCTGAGTAAACACTGTTATTGAAAACTCGTTACTTCACCGGTAATGTATATGAACTTACTAGAAGGTTCGACCAAAATTATTTCGAAGACCTAAACGTCGAGAAGAAATGTGGAAAGCACCAGTGGGGACAGTAATCTCTCAGAGTCTGCGATATACGGAGTATGCGAGATAGTTTGTGATTTGGTCTCTGCGGCGTGTAGTCGGAGATTTGCGAATTTCTGCCGCCTCGGCTTTGTCATTCAAATCATTGAAATAGTAATACCTACCGACGTGGTGAAGTGGGGTACCCACAGGTCCAACAACCTATTGAGAACCAGTAGAAAACACGTCATACAGCTGCCACCCCAGCAGCCTGGTAATTGACTTCCAATATAGTGTATTTGAAAATTATGTCTCTACGACTATTCATGAAACACTTATCGGGTTGTAAAGCCACTCTTATTAACATATCCGTGAGTACTTCTGGTGTCATCTCCCAGTTCCCCGTACTGAATAATTTATGTACCGTTCCATCAACATCATTTGTTATTTTGTTTTGTTTGGGTGCGGAACATAGCATTTTTTCAAACATAATTAATACAGCTCTGAGCAAGCTGCCTGTCTCCCGAGGTCCCTAATTATTCTTTTTCTGTACAACTTCATGTGCAGCCAATTAGAATATTAGTAATGTACCACTTCTGCAGCATTCGGGAAAAGACCGGAAAGCAAATTAGGCAGAGGGAGTAAGTTACATAAATGACTCATTTAATAGGGATACAGTTAGATTATGATCTACGAACTAAGCACTTCTATTATGCCTGACGCGCGCACTATACCAGAAGGCAATTGAATAGTCACGCAAAGTTAGTATTCTAATGAGGAATCATTTTGTCATTGCACGTTTCTGAGTTCTGCTGTGTTCAACATGTTTCACATGACTGTGCGATTGACAGTATAAACAATGCGAGCATAGTCTTACAATTATACCAGTATTTCGATTTGAAAACCTTACCTCCCAATATGGCCCCGGTGATATAGACAAAGTTTGGGTGAGTGCAATAGGTTATTTGTAAAAAATACATAATTCCTGTTTGTAAACTGAGAATAAAAACGGCAGTTACATCGAGTAGAGCTGGAATGCATATTGAGCATTTCATCGCGGATTTTAACCTGCGGGCGAAATTACCTAAAATTGGACAATATCCACTAGCAAGCGAGCGTTGATCCATGATCACCCACGTTAAAATATATTCACGGTAGAAATCAAGTTTATATCCAAAACTTTGTTATATAGATTTGTTTGCATCTTGTACTAAAAGAGAATACACCGATCAATTTCAGAAAACTCATTTTTTTGTCCGAAACCCACCCATGAAAATCATGAACATATAGCATGGATAGGAAATCAGATCACTTCTTATGATAACAACAATTTCTGTCGTGTAAAGGATCTGAAAAAAGCTTTCCGTTGTTCGCAAGTTGTTTGCTCAGTTTGCGTAACTGTGAACCTCAAGTTGGTTGAGACACTGTCGTTATTTTCATGGAACTCCTGGTCATTGGTCGTGCCATAGAGGGTGCCAAATTTATAACTTGTTGTGTCTCGCCGGAATTGAACCTGCGAGCAAAAGGTTCGTAGCTGTGCGTTAATCACCGCGCCATAAGAGAACACAATCGACTAGTGTTCGAATCAAAGACATGTGTTCGTACACAGCGAAAATTTAGATATACAGTGCGACGACTATATTGTCTCTGTTGTTCGATGGTTTGAATCCCGCTTGAGTCCAAGTATTTTGCAACTCAAACTGTACAGCTCTGTTGGTCAGTTATACTTCTGACAATCACGGGGGTCGCTGCCTGAAGCAAACTGGTGAGAAGAAGATAAATTGTTATCAGGCGTGAAAAAGAAGTTCAATCGTCGCCGAACTTCGTCAATCATTTAAAGATGGTCTGACAGGAACCGAATCTCGTGCGTTGCGCTCTACGGTTAATTCAGTCGCTCCAATGCAAATGCGCCTCAAAAACAAAGTTTGCCAATCTCCGCTAATGAATTGTGATTAAATGATCTACAAAATATCGATAAATTAGTTGTTGTACCGCAATTTGCCTCGGAGCGACGGAATTGACCGTGGAGCGCAAGGTACGAGATTCGGTTCCTGTCAGACCACCTTTAATGTGTGACAGATAAGCCAACTTGCAGTGGTTAACCGTCACTACATTTTCTCAACTTTTTTATTTCAAAACAAATTGAACTACGACATTCTGAACACAATTTCATGTTCGGTCAATGTGGAACAGGTTTTTTTCTAGGGAATATGGTTAATTTGTGGTTTTATCATCCTTCTGTCAGAGATTGGGAGAACACAAAAGTCGTACAACTGTAACCGCTCCAAATACTGTGTAGAATATTCCCAAACCATATGACGGCGGTCCTGTTGGAAGAAGAAGAACCGGAGAGAGACTGTAAAAAATAATAAGTTTGAAAATTACAATTCTTGATGTACAACCCAAGAGCGTCACTCTGAAACTGGACGGTAAGAACCATGAGAAGTGTACGTTGATTTGCAGCAAAATAAAGAAAGTCCATAACATTATTGTATACCTGCACGAGTATTCGGGTATTTTGTCTGCTCCTCCATAGCGTAAGAACCATTCCATTTCCCTGACCAAGGGTTTGCCTAAACACAATGGATAGAGAACATGAGAATGAAAGCGAAAAAATATAGGAAGGTCTAAGATGTAAAAGAAGGGAGGGGTACAGAGCGAGAGAGAGAGAGAGAAAGAGAGAGAGAGAGAGAGAGAGAGAGAGAGAGAGAGAGAGAGAGAGAGAGAGAGAGAGAGAGAGAGAGAGAGAGAGAGACAGAGAGACAGAGAGACAGAGAGACAGAGAGGGAGAATGGGAAACAGAGGGAGAATATTCGATTGCAGCTTGAGCGTATTTGAGTATAAGGTTACTTCGAGTGTTAATAGTAAGATATACAGACATTAGTGCTAGTAACTATACAAGGTACCATCTTGTTGTTCCTAGGCCTTCTAATCTTTTCGGTCCTCTTAGTGGTAAATTGATGGAGATTCCCCACGGAGGAAATGTATGAATATTACAAACTACACACATTGGATCAACGAAACCAGTAATTAGAAGTTCCAAAACAGTAGAAAGGAAGTTCATAAAGTAATGGTTTTCTCCACACACCACACATATCGCTTAACTTCTCGAGATCATGTTTTTTTCGTTGCCTAGATACTAAACTAACTACCTTTGGTCCGAACGGTTTTCCGTACAGGTGCTTTCAATGATGATTTGTAATTCGATGATAACATTTGTAATGGGAAAGTCAACAGCTGAACATTCTGGGAACTAACGAGAAATCTGTGGTACGAGGATTGAACCCGAGCCAGTGATCACTTATACTCCGAAAGCACTTTATGAGATCATTCCTTTATATTCTTGGCTGTCTAGGTATGGGTATACCTTAGTTAATCGTTATAGTTAGATTGAATTCTAACCAGAAATCATTGGGATCAAACTACAAACAGAGCGGGATGGGGACAATCTGAACTGTATGAGATTGCTTCAAAAAGAGCGAACCCTTCATTCGTTATAGTTTGATCTCGAAACATTTCCTTACTAACGAATTTTGACCAACCAAAAACAGAATCAAACTATAAACACAGCGAGATAGGAGAAACCTGAACCGTATAAGATTTCTTTAAAAAAGCGAATCCCATAAATCACCGAAGAAATAAGCGTAATGAATACTATTGCACTTATCACGCTAAACTATTCTAGTATGTTTAGATGGTTTACACTTTAGAAAAAACGTAATGAAATAACGTATAATAACGTCTGGCAACTCGGAGTTGGATTCCTGTACCTCTCCGAATCAAATTACGCCGGCCGGTGCTGATCACTGTCTATGTTTGTATTATTCAAACACAGTTATTCTTGGTGAGATATATATCTAATCGGGCCTAACAGATTCTCGGTAACCTCCTTTTCAGGTTACTCGTTGGTAACCTAAAGTAAAATGAAAACTGGTCATCTGTTTTTCGAACGCGAAGTGTGTTTTTACCGTTAGTTTATTCGGTAACCGAAATTTAGTTACCAGTTTTCCAATCGGTTGCCGGTGAGGTAACCTGTAAACGGGTGCCGAAAACCGGTTGGAGTATCAAATACACCCCGCTCAGATATAGAATTCGCTGATAAATTCTTTTGATAGCTAAAAAATTGTATGTTAACAGGTATATACAAACATTCCATATTTATTCAAAACTCAACATACTCCTTTGGTTTTTATAACATTTATGTAATACATTTGAAAAATGTGTGATCGAAACGTAAAATTCACGTGCTAAAATTGGTACTCACAGGGAAACCAGCGAAATAACGGAAAAATGTTGAAAATGTGCTAAAATGGTGTAATAAGAAAAAAACCCTAAACAGAAACTACTGATTTTTGAGCCACTCCAACATAATGAAAAACTCTTATAAGGTTCATTGACGAGCATTATTAGAGCGAAAACGGAACTTGTAACCCGCCCGCTGTAGACCCTCGAAGTACAATTTGGTCCTGGCACGAAGATCTTCCAGCTCGCCCGAGATACACTTCAGATACAGTGGAATCGAGACTTGAGGACACTTCCGAGTGTTACTGTAACAAATAGATCAGTAGTAGGGTAGAATCACTAAGGACACTAGGTTAAAACCTGTACTTGAAGTCTGACTCGGAACTCGAGTCGATTCAACACGACTCACAAAACACGGATATTCAAACTAGAAAACTTGATATCTGTCTAAATTCGGAAAATGGAAAACTCGAGATCTCGAAAAACTTAATTTTGCGAAGCAATGAATTTTCGGCACAACCATAGTCAGAAATGATCTGAGTGAGTGGTTTGATTGAATTCGGCCAGAGTTCAACTATTCTAATAAGTTTTTTTAATAAGTTTTTTCCACGGAAAACAATCACTTATGTTCCAATCGAATTGAAAACTAATGTGTGACATTCGACGAAAATAGGCTTGCACTTATGGACAGCTTCTCTCAATTCACAATATATGAGAATATGAGATTAACGTGTATGTGTAGCTAAATCTAACAAATCGTATCTACTTAGAGTGCAATTAAGCAGAATCAAAGAAATCGAGAGAATTGTGGCAGAGATCATTTCATTTGACATTATTTTGAAATATTTCCAAGTTCTCTGCAAGTAACGCTGGTCTCGCAAGAAAACCCTAGACCTTATTTGTACCGCCGCAGAATACCGTTACTTGATCCCGGGAATGATCTCTTCGAAAACAAATTTTTATGTTTGAGCCATCAGTATTATCCTGTCCTAGGAATTTCTCGGTACAATCCTCGTTTCAATTGTTCAGTACTACAAGAGTGCAATATTATACGATCAGCGCGTCACAGAGTAAACTGTACTCCACATCTTATATTTTTATATCGTCTATATCTTCATTTACTCATTATTGGAGTGGCACCTACACCAATGTGGAAAGACACGTGTTCCATCGGTAATGAACACTTTATTCTAGTCTTACCGTGAGACTTTCGTCAGAAAGCGGCGGAACAACTGCCACGGTACCACCGCACTTGCGATAGCTATTATCTTTCGCAACACTGACTCAATGTCTGAAGGTAATGGGTGGTTTAAGCAAACGTACTCAGATAAAACTACAACAGGATAGGGCCACCTCCCACATGGTTTTCTCAGAATGACCAACACTTTATACTCCACGTGGACGTTTTCTGAGCAAATAGATGATGAAATGGTTTGAGTTTGATTGAGGTTTTTGGATCTGCTTGACGGACCGCATGAGTTGGTAACAACGTTTACCCATGTCTATATGCACCATCTTTGAACAGTCGATGCATTGTGTGTAATGTTATTGATGAAGTAATACCGCTGAAAGAAACTTGTGAAAAAAGTGATAGTTACCTAGGTCGTCTGTGATGGTGTCTCAGGAGAACAGCGTCAGCCAGCATCAGAAAGAAGCACAGCACGAGAAGGACCTTCATGCCCACAATGAAAAGAAACGCCCTGCCACGTACATGAGCGAAACCTTATCCATTGAGATCTGCTGCTCAGTGAGATAAGAACATGTTGTTGTCGTGAAAATCTCAGGGAGTTAAAGAAGAACGATAATGTGGACCGATCTCGTGTCAACTGCAATTGGCGTTGGGATTGGACCACATAATCGTCCTTCTTTGAACGCAATAGATCAGCGCTTTTCTAAAGTGCTATTGCTACTGTGTGATAGATACTTGATTTTATCTGACTGAAACTAGTTCATCAATTTCGTTAAGAAACTTGTTTTGCTGTCAGTTCACCTTTTAATGAGCTACAGGTTTCTGCTCAATCCTTAGCTTGTTACTCAGTTTCGGAGACTTTTAAGGAACTTTTAAGAAATTGTAATCGCCTTGTCATTGCTGTCGTCACACAAGCCTGCGCCTTGGTTCAAATCAGGCTTAACTTCCACGTATTTCAATTGTCTGAGAGGCATTTTTTGAACTTTTAAGTCACTTAAATTCAATTTGTAAAATCGGACAGGTCGGCGGAACAAGATATTCGGAAATGTATCGTGCCAATTCTTCTTTCCGGCACAGTTAGCTGAGATTGCTGACGGTCGTTGCGCTAGAAATGTTTGGCTATCGAGAAAAATTATTACAAAAATGACAAACAAGAAGTGCATGGGAAAGTGTGAAGCCTTCCTTCAGTAGACCAACAGTCTACAAGACATTTCGCGAATGAGGAAGAATTGGACAGCAATACAAAAGTTTGTGGTCAGTTTCGTGAAAATACAGAAAATTCAGCAGAATTTTTTCTGCAAACTATTGGGATGTTTTGTAGCTTGGCCCACCACTATCTGGCCCATCTATATGATCCGTCGCTTGAGCTGTTCTTCCAACTTGGACCTGGGTCACCCGAAGAGAGTTGAACGTCTCCAAACATTCTGTTTTATCGTGGTCAAAATGGAAAGTGGTTGCTCCCATTTCAGTAAATTGTCAGTTTTTGATGGTTAAAATTGTTGAACATGCTGTCAAAGCCTCAAAGTCGTCCTCGTAGTTTCAATTTCTTAGTCAACGCAAATAAAACCACCCAGAAAGCGTCTATCACTGAAACAACGTTTTTCATTGTAAGTTTTTGGAATAGTTAAGTTTTGAAATCGCTGTTGACTAGACCTGTAATGATTGTGTGATTCAAAGATTCTGCTGTGTTTCAACAATTCTACGTGAGGTTTTTTTTCACGAATTCTGCAGCGTTCAACGAGTTAGACTGAACGTGTTTGGTTGTTTTACATCGGTTCTAGAGCAAAACTCAGATATAAGAATGGGGCTGAATATGAGTTCTTCCAGAGCGATACACAGATTAAACCTACAAGTATCATTTTTAGAACTACGTGGAGCATGAGAAGAGTCAGACTACCACTCCAAATGCTCCCAAAACTGCCTCTGCTCTTTCATTTCGCTTGCAGCAAAAAAGAAGCGTGTTATCTACTTGTTTTGGTGCACCAAACATTTGATTCTTTGTAGCGTCCAGAGGACATCCATCTGAAAATTAATAAATAAACAACAAACAGAACCTAACACATTTCAAGCTGTTGAAGCAACAATTTCACTTTAATTTCGCTCGTACATTTCATTCTGAGTCGATTGAGCTCAATTTCGTGAAGTTCTACGCTTGTTATTGATACTACGTAATTGTGAATGAATCAGAGTGAAGTGGCAGACGGATGAAAAGACCGTACACAAACTTATTCATTTGTAGCTGTACTTCGAGCATTCGAGAGAAATGGAATTTTGAGGACAACGTAGTTTCATTCTATTCCAACAAAGCAATTTTACACGTTACCCTCCGATACGTTGGTTCTACATATGTTTTCACTTTGTTGTGCTGTCTATTTGTGAATGAATATTTATATAATCTTCACTCAAAAAGTAATGAATGAATTGATAATTAAATATTGAACCCTATATATATTAGTATAAAAAACGAATGTAAAGAGAGAGTAGATTAGTTTTTGAGATGAAGCAGCATGGAGAATAGAAAAGGAGTTCAATAACTCGAGAGGGGAATGAAAAATCTAATCTCGCAATTTTCATGGGTCAAAAACATTTTGATGTTCTACTGAAAAATATTATGCAGCAAACACACATTAGATGAAACTTCCGAATATGACAGTTGCTCACCACTGCTTCAAAACTGTTAACAGAACAAAGTATACTAGAGGTTAATTGAATATTCTTGTACACTTTGTCATTTCAATGTGCACTTTGTTCTTTGTAATTTCACGTTTTCGAGTTCTGCTGTGTTTATCATGTTTCACGTGACTGTGCGATTGACTGACAGCACAGCTGATTTTTATTTCAGATACGTTTTTAGTGTAAGCAGGAATGTTCTCAAAGGTTGGGAACTTATTTTCTGAAATTGTGTGTGAGATTTATCATGACAATTGCGAGAGTAGATTTTTCATTTCCCTCTCGAGTTATTGAACTCCTTTTCTATTTTCCATGCTGCTTCATCTCAAAAACTAATCTACTCTCTCTTTACATTCGTTTTTATACTAATTGATCTCTTTTTCTATATTTCCAAGGGAAATTAATATGTAACGATATTGAAGTCAATACCTGTTGGACATTATCAACAGTTCGAAACGAATAGATAAGTGGTAAGTTTGACGTTGAGGTATTTGTGAGCGAATTAGAATGTTCGCCCCGAAAACTTAAATCACACTTTCCAGTAGAAAGGCGACACCATGTGTGGCATTGAGGTCGCAATGCTGTTTACAATATTTCAACTTTACAATATTTCAGACAAATTGAAAACGTTTTTAATATGTTGTACAACCTTTTATCCTCTACCTCTCTCCATCAAAACTGAAAAAAATGGTCCAGCCATTTTTGAGAAAACGTATTTAATCGTTTTTGAAATCTCGCATTTCCGTGAACAAAAACTAATCTGCGCAGCGCGATACAGACGATTCCTCTTCAATTTCGACATACAATTCATAGTTCGAGCCATCGAGTTCGATCCCTTGAGATTGGGCTTGATTTTGAGCCTCCGAGATGGACGGATAGGAAAGTAGAGAAGTGTTTTGACCAAAAGTGTTCTGACACAAAATGTACATTGTTCAAACCAATTTGATAATAATTAATGTAGTTTGATACATTTGTACGTCAACTACACGTGGTACGGGGTACGGCTCTGCAAAAGTGATTTTGCATCAAGTGGGAACTATGAACATCGTTCAACAATCAAGTAATGATCGGTTTGTCTGTACATACTACATATTGAAGCTGAGTTATTCTATGTAATAATATGCGTAATAAATCAATCAAAAAACCTGGAAAGTCGAGGAGATGTAGTATCTTACTTTCAACTTGTTGCGTTACGTGTCGCTCTTTGGCATGCGAATGTCACGTCATCTATGGTATTCTACACGTTATCTGTGTTGTCTATTTCTAAAGGAATCAGAACAGCTCAACTATCTCAAAATTCCTGCCCAATTTGCTTGCCGACCTTTTTGAAGGTCAAGTATAGTTCTCATCTTTCTTTCGTGAACTGTTACGAGTTGGAGAGAACTTTTCTTGATTGTTCTACACACTATCATTTTTCAAAGTGGTCTCGCGTGGTAATAGTGGCAGGTATTAGGAAAAAGAAAAAAAACACTAAAGTTCTAATATTAGACGTGAATGACACACAGGATTGAACAGATTGTATTGAGCGTATTATCGCCACTTTCAGCGATATGTGATACGCTGTGAATGTCAGACAGATCGTAGATGTGATGGCAGAACTTGTTCCATTTTGAAAAAAATACATCTACGGGCAATTTGGCCGAAATGTCAAAGTTTGAGCGCAAAAGATATACAGATAAACGATCAAACAACCAAACAGTTTACGACTTAGAAATCTGGTAAACCTGGCGCGGTACCAATCTGTATTTGCTGACGGCGTAGCACTCCTCGTGAACTCCTAAGTTTTAAGCATATTAATCAATAGAATCTCATAAGACGTTCGTGAGATACATCACGAGGTATCTCATGAGGTGTTTGGGGGATTTCTACCGCGCGATTGTGCATCTCATGAGCTAATGCTTATTGGTACCGCGCCTGGCTCGCCACGGAGATCCGTAGTACGAGGGTAATTCTAATTGAAGCACTTGCGGAGCAATAACGTTAGTTTTCATAAAAAAACATCTTCGAACGAGGCAGGGCTATCGTATACTGAAAACAGGCGCATCACGTTGTTAATACATCAAATGAATATAAGGGATAGTGGCAAAACGTATTTTTCACACAGTTTGTAGATCTGAAAGCTTCCAGTCTCGATCATTCCTAAACAAGTTGTTTCGTGTTGCAAATTATCATAAAGGTAACAAACGTCTTTCATTCGCGTCTTGTATGAACTCATGAGAACATAATGCTTGATCATTTAAATAAGCAAAACTAGGTTAAATGAAATCAAGTTAACTAGGATGAAGTTAATAAATAAATGATTAAACGAATTAAAAGTAATAAATACTATCTATGAAGTTAATATTGACTAAGTTTAAAATAAAATACATAGTTTCGGCCTCACCACCTTTACGATGTCTTAGGGTCAGTGGTCGAGGCCTCATCAGAAGATAAGCCACTGACCCAGTACAAAGAAATTCAATTAGTAAAACATTGCTTGATCATAACATTAAAGAATAACCTGCCGCCGTGATGAGGTTGTTTTGAAAAAGTCGGTAAATCCCGTCTGCGCCCCCTGCCCTCGCCAAAAAGTTGAAACGTGGGAAATTTTCTGAAGTATACAATTCTTGTTTTGATAGTAAGCTTAGTCATTGACTGTTCATACGTAAGGTGACTCAACTGAGCTGATTACTTTGGATAATTCGCCCGTACGCCAAGTTAATGACATAATTCTCCAGGATCATCTTCCGCTCCGATGTAAAAACAGATTAGACTCAAGTTTAATTCTGGGGAGTGCGGGATAAAAATAGGATCTTTGGGAAGATACTACAACTGGAAATAGTTCTGAACGAGGAACTTCTAATATGCCGAGGTGACGCGAGATGCTGGTCAGATCTGAGCGGAACTAGGGCCGAATGTAGGCGGAGAAGGAGTGTAACAAGACTGGAATCATGAGTATGTTTTTCTTCTTGTTTTTTCCAGAGTATTATTCCAATGACCCATTGTCCTCTTTCAATATTCCAATCTTTTACTCCCATATCTATTTGTCTCCATGTCCCTTCATCTTTCAACAACAAATCAGGTTTGAATTTCATAAAATGATAGTACATTTGTTGGTTGAATAACATGCGCACTCTCAGGGCTGTATGCAATGTTCAAACACACAACTTGGTTCCGACTTTAAAAAAACAATTCTTGGCAAGGTCTAATGAAAATGGAAACAAGTGGTACACTTATTCCAGAAATGATTCTCGCTCACGCACATTTCCGATGCATTTTGGGAAATTGCAGCCCCTAAGCCAATATCTGATACCGTAGCAAAGTAATGCAAGTGGTGAGCTGAAACTAATCGATGACCTAATCATATTCTGACCACCTAGCTTCCAACTCTCTATGTTGAAGCTTAGTGTAGGTGACTTAACTCTGGGTGAGGTGGTGAGCGGACGATTCAGATCAAAGGTGACCTCTCAATGATACTTTGCCACCATGATAAGGTTGAGTTGCACGCTGTACACGAAGTTTCCCTTGGAAAATAAACCTATAGTGTTAATCAGGCTGAAGTTGGAGACATCGAACGTTTCTAATATTTCGTAAACATGATTGGGACTGGAGTTTGATTCAAACTACTTTTCAGGATTAGAGACTTTCAAGTTTTTGCACTTGGTTTATCTGAATCAATCGCCAGCCAGCTTTTTATGTTTGTCACGAGCCGGCTCACGCGACAGACGGTAACACAGCTAAACTTCCAGTTAGCAGGGCAAAACAACGTGATAAATTTCAGGTTCAGCGTTCTACGTAACTGTGATAGAGAGTTTTGTGATACTGTACTGTACTGTGTACTGTCATACTGTGGAAAGTGAGTGAAAATGAAACGACTATAAACTGCCTGTAAGCCGCTTTTCCAAGACAATGCAGCGAGATAGAGACATAATAGTGTATATATATATAAAATTGACCGTCTGTAATTCTATATAAATATATTTTAATGGTTTTCCTCTTGCCATAGGGTCAGATATAAATCAGAAGTCAAAATTAGAGCGAGACGGTTTCTCATGTTCCGGGTCGGGAATTTCAGACGGCTATTTTGACTGAAAGCGAGTTAACATCATGCGATCGAGAAGTACACGAGTATTCATATACTTTTTTAAACTTCTTTCAATTCCAGATGATTGTTCATTTTGCTCATTTAAACAGCCGAACAAAGGAGAAATATTTATAATACAAATACATTTCTAGAAACAATGGGGAAAAACTGAGCAAGGCGTTCCAAAACTGGACGATGCCACTTAATGACGTTTTGAATTGAACGACTTGTATTATAAGTTAGCAGCACAGGTATTAACTAGAGATTTGATTTATTCAGCGCGTTAACAACCATAATAAGGCTAGTGGACAATTTGTATTATCACTGAACCGGCGGTTCATTTTCTACTTATGGACCAATGAGTGATTATGAAAACAAAGAGTATGTACGAACAGGAGTATCTGTGATATGGATTTTATCTATATCCGCATGTTGGAAGAATTATACTAGAATTGAAATGAATAGTCACGTAAAGTTAGCATTCTAATGAGGCTATGTGCACTTTGTCATTACACGTATCTGAATTCTGCATGTTTCACGTGTGCAATTGACTAACAGTATATCATCTATTCATTCAGTGTATATTGAACTAGGTAGCTGAAATGTACATGTACAAACGATACTCGGTGAGAAACTGAGAAAAACGGAAAAACTTCTAACCTTCATTGCGCAAATGTTTATTCATTTTTATTTAGTTTAGTATATTTTGTGTTAGTTTAGTATACTTTGTCAACTATTCTCTCAGCCAGAGTAATCGAGATCGTGGCTAAAAAGTACATGTACAGACAATACTCATGTGAGGTGTGTTACTCAAATGTTTATCAGTGTATTCTGGTGTCAGCTCAGTATGAAAAAATATCAACTATTCGCTTAGCCGGAGTAATTGAGATCAAACTTGTAGCCGGCTCGTTGCAGGGCCTGGATGTATCGTTCGGTTCTGGCCATGACCTCCTCATGTTGTCCAGAAATGCACTGTAGATAGAGGGGGATCGAGATCTGGGAACAGCCGGTGCCGTGTTTCATCACCGAGCTGAAAAAAGTAGTTTGACAGAGTTTCCGCTAAAAATCACCATATTGAGTTTTATGAATACAATACTATTAACTTGAATAATTCGAAAACTGTATGTTTTCTGACAAGTTAGAATGCTACAGGCTGAAAAGGGACGGGCAAAAAACGGTCTTCCTTGTTTCAAAGTGGATGCTTTGTTCGAGAACAGGAAAAAAGGTCTCTCTTAGAGTTAACTGTTTGAATGTGATTTTTAGACTGCCCTACTGTATTGTTTCAATATTTTGTATTATTAATTGCATACACAACCAAATATTGTTCTAATGTTCATCTACAATTCATGCTGACACATTTTGTGTCGGTGTACTACCGTCATGATGTCAGTGAAGTTCTTAATTCAATTCTGATTCACATCTATATTCTTCTTGTTCTCATGTTCTCAGAGGGGTTCATCTGAGGTTGAGCCAACTCTCTGAGAACAATACCAACATAGTCTTGAATCAGGGTCGGATCCATTCTTAGTATTTCTACCTCTGTCCATGACTTCTGTGACGAAGTGAGGTGAGAAAGGCATCCGAGACAGCGAAAAGGAGCACCAGCACCAGAGGGAGCTTCATCGTGAGACTGATCAAAACAGGCCTTCGAGCGCTTCTCAGGATTATAGATTAGCATTATCGAAATTAATCGTCGGCTTAATTTGATACGCCTAGTCTGTCATAATCCAGATTCAGCCGCGAGACGGCATTATGGCTTAGGTTTCGAGTTTGGCAGAACAAAAGAACGACCGCAGTAAAACTAAAGAACCACCAACGGTTGAAAATAAGATGCAAGTGATTGTGATAACGTTTCGAACTGGCCCGCCGTGAAATAGTGAATGATTTGAGAATGGTATGATTATTTTTATAACAACACGGCGTGGTATGGATAGATTCATTCAACACGATTGTGGCGGCGACTCGCCGCCAAAATCCAGGGAAACGAGTTTACGGAGGGGTCGCCGGGAAACCGCCGGCGAGTCACCGGCGACACATCGAGGTCGCCGGCGGGTCGCCACTTGAACCAAAGCTTCCAAGTTGTCGCCGGCGAGTCGCCAAACGTTTCGCTACAGCTGTGCGGTCCCATGAGAAGTTTTGCCAACTCTCGCCACTCGCGCCTAGCCCAAACCCCGACAACTACGGGTCCTGCACATATCCTGGATCTGACTTTCTCTCTCCTCCTGTACATATTTACCCTTTTTTTCAAAATCAACATACTCGTTACTCATGAGCCATTAAAATTGTCTGTCAAACATCCGGGTTGATAAATCATCATTATTGTAATTTTAAAGATCAAAGAAAAATCATAAGATGCACATTTTGTCGTCACCAACAACACACAACGTCTGGCGCGTTGTTCTCTCCCAAACTTGCGAGAGGTCACGCAAACAAACACGCAGGCACCAGCGAGATAGTTTGTGAAATTGATGATCAATAATTACAAGAAACTATTCAACCATAACACCCCTTTGCCTCCTCATAACACCCCTTTGCCTGGTCGTGAGCGGTGACCCCTCTCTCGATTGATTATTATGTCGCCTCGTCCGAAAATGGTACCATCTCGAACCCATTTTTCCACCATTTTGAGTGAAATAAAATCACTCAACTCCAAAATCGACCTTCTGACCCAAAATCTACCCACCATTATTCAATGTGACTTGCACCATTTCAACGATCGCCGATCTCTCACTATTTATGGACTACCAGAGGACTCCACTACAAAGAAAAAGGTGAATTCAATATTTAATTTGGTCTCTATCTCGTCTTCAAACGTTTCTATTCTTCACCGTTTGGGTAAACCTCGTCAAGATGGTTTACCTCGTCCACTCAAAGTATCTATCAAAGATGTTATTCCCTTTCCTCGTCTAATCGATCTATCTACTGCTATGAAATGTGAAGCTTCTATGTCAACTTTTCATGTACGAAAGTTCGAGACCCCGGAACAGCGAAAGGCCGGATTCCTCGCCAGACAATCGAAACGAGACGCCGCCCGAGCTGAGGTCACCGACCAAACTACAATCCAACCAGAGCCTGCCGATGACAACCTTCAAACTCAAACTGAAATGGAGTTAGTTGAACAGTCCAGATATTTTGTTTGCAATATGGTTTTCGAATGTCTCTCTCCTCCTATCGAGCCTACTTTGTTGCCAGAAACTAGTATTGATGATCCAGCAATTCAAGAACCAGTTACTATCATGATGTTACCAAGTCCTCCCGAGGTTCACTCTGTTATTTGTGATTCGTCTCCAGATCTTCACCTCTGTCTTTCTATACACTCGATGATGTTTCTTTGCAAAATGTTCAGAACTATGTAACTATGTTGTAGGACATGCAATGCAGTAGAGTCTCCATGAGTGAGCGTTACAGTGCTTTCCGTGGTTGTTATCGATTCTATCCTCATCTTGCCCCAATTGTATCTGATGTCTACTTTGATCGCCATGGTTTCCGTTACAACATCAATCCATCATGGTAACTAGTCTAATGTCTGTTTAAACATCATTTATCATGCAATATCATATGTTCCCAAGTTTTTACTCCTTTTCTCACATATCAGTTCAACCGGTTCAGTTTTAGTACCTAAATATGATTGTCCAACTATATACTGATAAAGCTTATTATTATTATTATTATTTTTATTCAAAATAACTACTACTCCAAAAGTCATGATTTCTCCTTGTAGGGATCAACGAACAGCCCAGTGCTATTCAATTTTGTATTCGTTTTTTCTTGTAATGATCGACATTTGAATAATAAACCCCTCAGATCGAACCCACCGCGTACCCGATTAGTGGGACGAATCAGTAAAAGAACCGCTTAAACTTTGCTTTCAATTCCCCTGATGGAAGGCTTATTAGAGTTGGTGTAAACAAGTACAGTTTTCAGAAAGTATATGATGTGGCCCAAATTCAACCTACGCAAAATACTAGAAAAAAGCACTAGCAGACACGGAACCTAGGACGAAAAACTTTTTCTCTCATAGATTATCTTAAGCACAATTTCTCGCAATCTTGCAGAAAAGGAGATGACGTTGATGCGGCGCCCGACATCATCTCAAATCCGAAATGGCAGATTTACAATCATTCTAATTCCATTGAAGAAAAATCACACATTGACAAATACATAGTACAGATTAGAAGTATATGTTTATTTATGAAAACTGAACACACATCAAACGAGCCACCGCTTTCTCGAATGGAATGTTTTGCTTTCTGTTCGAGTAGCAAACAGGAGAGGTTTGTGCGCTATAAGTTGAGTTAATACATTCGGAATACGACAAAATCTGCTTGAATGTCGGTGGCAACGATGTCGAGTCTCTTACTGAACACTTGATTCATGATATACCACACGCAGAAATCCTTATGACACAAAATAAGTTTCATTGAATAAAATCATCACTATTAAACATAGTTCACGTTTTCATCGCTAACGCGTTGTCCCACTGGGAGGTGAGGGAAGAAAAATACACATTTGTTTCCGGCTCAGACGGAGAAACTTTCGGCGAGGCACGATGGAAGTATTCTGGAAAACGGGGTAATATGATAGAAAAATATGAGGAGAAATAAACAGAATGTTCATTGAATCATAATAACGGTTGAAAGAAACATTATTTGTTCTTGAAACCGTGTAGTTTACTACTACCCCGCCCACATTGTAAGCTGGTGAAATGATAAGATCCCGTTTCCCATAAACTCCGTCCATTGCTAACCTTAGAATACAGCCCAATTTCGCTCACCGTACAGAAATGTTTTTTGAAACGCCGCTCTAATTCTCGGTTGGAACATGAAAGCGAGAATGAAGAAAGCACAACCTTCTCTGAAAACTGTTGAGTTAAAAGGGTTGCTTAGGAGATGCGGGTCGACCCTCTAAAACTGATGGTCTAATTATCACAACATCACTTAAAATCATGAACATTTGTGTTTCGATGTTAACATTGTTACCAAATAATACGACAACATTCCGAAGTGCATAACAAGCGGAAAAAGGGATTTGGTTGAACAATTCACATGAATCAAATGCTTAAAACTAATGAAACTCCGAGTGGTCGACTGGTTGTGTGCGCGCTAGCACTCAATACACCATGGTTCGATCCCACTCGGGTATTTTCACCGCATGAGCTGATAATAAAGCTCACCCATGCCTAGTTTCTGTTCTACGGGCCCTACCCTCTACGGATACTTCTATGTGATCACTGTCTTGGTTGTATTAGAATAAAAAGGAAACACACGGCTGAATGCCTAAAAAGAGTATTATTATTATTATAACTCACATTGCAATCGAAATATTGAACATGAGGAAGGTGTAGTGGTATACGTGCCCCTTGGCGATGGTACGTACATATTCGCTATTATACATAACAAACAAAACAATTTGTAACGACACGGGATTGGTCCATATCATCGTCCTGCTTTAGCAAGTTTTAGTTCTGTTTCAACGGTAACCGAAATTGTACGGATGTTTTAGCACAAAACAGATGATGAGAAGTTTTGTTATTGACGTTTACGTGAATAATCGCAGTCTCTATTTCACCCCTTTACCTTTAGTTGCCGTCAACCAATGATTTATTAAGAAGAAGGACGAGTTGAGAGATTTGTTGAAATATGTACTTGGCGAATAACGCAGAAACTACTTGAACTTTTAAGAAACTTGGAGAATTCGATACAGTAGCTTACGAGTATTGGCCAGGTGGAGTTGTAAATGTCGTTCGTAGAACATCTACCAGTGCGCAGGTGCTTTTTTATTCTACTAAAATACATGAAATGAAGTCTAGCAATTTCATGGAATTCATAAATTGGGACCGTTACTCTCAAATTTTGAATTTTGAGTTAGCATCATGACCCGAGAGAACCTGAAAACGAACACTTTTTGTTCCTCGAGCATTATCTGTGTTCTCAGAAAAACGGCATCCGTAGTTGACACAACAATAAGACACAAAAACCGTGTTGAAACCACCAGAAAACGGAAGATAAAAATCTCAAAAATCCGTTCGGGAGTTTTTGAGAAAATGAAATTAAACCACTTTTGAAAGTCCGCAATGTTGTGATCAAAAACTAATCTGCGCAGCGCTCCGCACTGCGCGCGATAATGATACTGCTTTGGTTTTACTGTTCATTTCCCCCTTTTCTTTCTCTGTTGACCGATTTTCTTCTGATGTAGATAAATCGAGAAGTTACAAAAGTACAAATTACATAACTCAACATTTTTCAAACCATTTTCAGGTTGTGGGCGAACTTTGTTGAAAACGGTAGGAAATGCAAACCGGAAGTAATACCAATAGAATTTCAGCCGGTTCAAGAAGACCTGCAAAAGGTTAGTTTGTATTTTTTTTTGAAGTTTTGTGCGCAAGAACTATGTTTGTTAATCGAGTTTGAAATTTCGAGTTTTCGAGTTTCGAGTTTTTCGAGTTTTGGGAAAAAACGAGTTTTTCGAGTTTTGAGTTATTCGAGTTTTGGGAATTTCGAGTTTTTCGAGTTCGAGTTTTCAGCGTTTCAAAAAAACCGAGTTTTCGAGTTTCGAGTTGAACTCGAAAAACTCGATTTTCGAGTTTCGAGTTTGGTCGTTAAGTTTTAGGATTTTATCGAGCTGAACAAATAATAATTTTTCGAGAAATTCGATTTTTTTCTCGTGATTATGCGAGAATCGTGAAAAAAGAAGCATTTTATGTTTGAAATAGCAAAAAAAGTGCTGTGAAACGCTCATTCGTCCAATATTTCTGACTTGGGACGAGGCCAAACTCGAAACTCGAAAACTCGAACTTTTCGAGTTTCAAAAATTTCGAGTTTTTCGAGTTATTTCGAGTTTTTTCGAAATTCGAGTTTGGCTTTAACAACCCTAGCAAGAACATAACAGAACAGAGGCGCACGCTATCTACTGTACCAAATTGAACATTTATCATTTATAGTGGGTGCCAATTTTATAAACTTCTCTCTCTCTGTCCGGAATCGAACCTGTGAGCAAAGTATTCGTAGCAGAGCGCTCACCATTGCGCAATTCATACACAAAACCGCCAAGCTTTGGAATCGAAGATATGTGTGCGTACACAGCGGAAAGTGAGATATACAGTACCCTCGCCTCGCGCCTTTCCGTTGGCGACGACTATAGTTCCTAAATAAATAATACTCTAATTTCCAGACACTTCAGTTTTTGGGCTGGAGAACATAATGAAAATGAGATCATTTACCAGCAAAGAAATTGGGAGATGTGAGAAAATATTCAGTTCCTATATATGTTAATACTCTTGATATTTCCAGAAGGAAACTCCATTCGAAGAGGAGGAGCAGCCTTTCTCGCGAGAGCACATAACGTCGACTACTGTGGGTTACATGTTATCAGTGTATTGTGTTCAGATTCACGTTGTAGAAACTAAATGTCTTTTCGCCCAGTGTGGACCCATTTTAACATGCATGAATTTTTGAGTACCTGCCCTAATTTGTCGTCAAAATACCATCATCAGAAGGATACTGTACACAGCATCATTAAACATTACGAGGGCTATAGTGACAAGGTGTGCTATCTGGAAACATAGCAAGATACAAGTTTTTCGTACTTTTCTGAGTTCGTAGTCTGATTAAAAATTAGGTTCGGGGTAATATAAAGTCTCTATTATGTTTCTTGACCAAAGTACATTTGAAATTTTCTCAACCCCTACATTTTTCAGGAGACAGTTCGAGGCGTGTTGTTAGTGGTGGTTCCGCTCTCAATGTTGTTTCTCTTCTTCGTTCTTTTCTACTCCAGTCGTCAATATTTTCTTTCAAAGACAATTCATAACGAACCTCTAGTATAAAAATACATAAAACTAGTTAAAAACAGTTTTAAAGTACGGATTTGACTAATATTTGTTGTTAGTACTACCTCGTTACTTTTTAGAATTTTTCTTATTTTAGTACTGTATTTGTTCTCTTAAAACGTTTCACAGATTTCGTATTCGACGATCTACTAGAAAACAAGTATCGCTATTGCCCGTATGATGTTGTTTCGCTTGATTGTTGATATCTGTAGTTTGATAAATATGTAGCGTATTGGAAACCGATCGAGAAGTAGCCACAATACAGTACGATTTCAAAGCATCTACCTTTCAATATATGGGAACATTTGCTAAACTACTAAATTACAAAAATACACAACCGAAACGCAACATGAAAATATTTTGTATGCAGTGAATAAGATGTCACGTTTGTTACCCCAAGTAGAAATCTCCAAATAATCAAAGACCAACACGGTGATCAGAACATTTTTATTAACAGTACACGTCTACAGTATGTAGTACATTGTAAAGATTCGAGATCAGTGAAGTGCATCAACGAATGAGAATCACAAAAAGGTACGTCTTAATGGATATAACTAGATGAAATAACTATAACTTTCGAACTATGGTTGGGAAAGGCACTTTTCATTACTTTAGGGCGGATCTGAAAGATTAACTATAGATGATATAGTGCAACTTTGACTCTTGAACTATGGTTGGGAAAGGCACTTTTCATTACTTTAGGGCGGGTCTGAAAGATTAAATATAGATGATATAGTGCAACTTTGATTCTTGAACTATGGTTGGGAAAAGGCACTTTTCATTACTTTAGGGCGGATCTGAAAGATTTGGAAAGTTCTGTGTGAGAGCGAGGAGCTGCATCTCCATCTTCTTCATTTCATTCTGGTAGAAACGACAGCATCCGCAATCAGATGTTCCACATTGTTCCTGGAAAGATTTTGGTTAATTGATCAGACTACAACTAATTTACGGTCACCCCTCGACAAGTCTCTCCGCTTTGAATGTTTTCTTTTTTACCAGTACACGCGAGCATGTGATATACAAGAGAAAAGTATAAAGAAATTACGGTGACACACAAAACATTCGAATGCGCACAGAATTGTCGAAAACTTGATAGTTGAAGGGTAACCGAAACTAGGTTGTTATTTGATTTGCTCACAGGGCAAAGTTTACGAATTATGGATAACTCAGCTTTCCGAATTCTCTGAACAATAGTGAGAAAGCGAGGATATGCATTTGTAAAACGCATGGATAGACGGCTACAGAAGGACAGTATACTACAAGTTTCGCGCTTTCAAACTAGCCCTTACGGTGTATGTTCATCAATCACGCTGTTGAGTTTTGGGCCGAACTCGTAAATTATGGGATGAAACGAGAGCAAACTACAATGCTTCCCTGAACCGCTTTACAATTCGTGCTGCCTATAGTTCCCGATCGCTCAAGTACTTACATCCTTCCGTTTCCGTTCAGTGACATCATGTGACGAGCTGTGTCCATGAGAATGACTCGTGCTGGGTTCACTTCGAACTGAGTTGCGATGAGATGTGGTCATATTTGTATTTGATGAGGTGGCATGATGTTCAGTGCCATTTTCGTGTACCTGTAAATTACAGGTGTAATCCAGCTAGTTATTTCACAGTATGGCTAAACCGAAAGCACGTGGAATAGTCATGTGAATCGTGAGACAATAGACGGAATTGCACTCTAGTCTTTACCCGCGCTCAAATTTGCGAATTTCTCACGTGAGTATCCATTTTACTAGCAGCACACAGCAATATGGGGGGGGGGGGTGTATGCCCTATCTCTTTGGTTATTGAATTGTTCACTCGACCGGCTGTTAAAAAGACAAACTATAGAGTGACCATCTCTGAGTTGTACTTTGATTTCGATACACCGCATTACTCATGAATTTAGACCGCAATAGAACGGGATCCCACAATCCAACTACAAAACGTGGCTTGCTTTCAAAAGAGAAAAACCTTTTCTAACCAACAATGTCTACAGTACAATGACTATCATCGCGCTTTTCCAAATCTCCAGACTGACCATAGCCATATTCTGTTTTCTTTTCCTTTGAACAGGCAACCGATCCATGCTTGAAACAGGCAAATCTATCTGCAACCATTTATATACATTTGGGCCAGTTTAGCCTTGGCCGGCCAATCAAGTTTAACAATAACCGCCCACAATACAAAATGGGCAGCAATAGTACAACCCCGGACTTATTGAACAATCCCCCCCCCCCACTCAATTCAAACCTGCAGCCTGCAGTAAAGAAGGACGTTGTAAAATCACCCATGAGAAAGTCAAATTCAACCCCCCTTCATAAACACAAGTCCTGTTTTTTTTGTCAATTGTTCAAAGTGGAAAAAGGGAGAACCATGAAAACTGAGAAAAAATTGAGTGTTTCACCAAAATGAAATCCTAATCCTAATCACAATGAATTTCTCAAATAATCTGTGAACACACACAGTATTACCTGCGTAACATCAGGCTTGATGTCTTCATCAGGATCCTCTAATTTGACGGAGACTCCGGGGGAAACCTGTAAAATACTTAAATCTTGCCCCAAAAAATGGTTCTCCTTTTACAGAAGCACGTGTGTGGGGGACGTGAAAAACGTGACAAGGTGGAGCGGAACTGAATTCAGAATAGTACAAGTAATGAACAAATCACGATGAACCTTCTTGGTTCGTTATTACATAGTCACGTGAAGTGTTATTACATAGTCACGTAGAAGTGTGTGAAGTCAAGTGTAATCAAAATTGAGGTTCCTAACCATCTAACATGTATAAAGAGTAAACAAGTCTGTATTTTCCATGTTTCACGTGTCTGCGCAACCAGTATAGTCGACAGTATACCTACTGATATTACTACAGTACACCTTCAACCTTTCCAATGTCTGTTTCGGCTGCGAATTTGAAAATTGTCGAAAATTCTACCCTCATTGTAATAGGGCATCAGCATCGAATGAGAAAATGAACTAGCCTTTCCGTTAACATTCACTTAATTAAAACGAACTGAAAGTGTTGTATTCATACTGTAGAAGTCTCCGTAGGAATGAAAAGACTATGAACGTGTTCACCTCAGTACTCTCACCGGCTGTCACGAACTTGACCACAGGACCTGACCTCAAGCACTGTAGTTTCTCTTCGCGGAAGGCAACCGCCTAAGAAAATATGACTTCGTATTATAATTATACTGTAGCTTAACTTCTGTTATGCGTATAATGCATAAACTATATATATATATATATATATATATATATATATATATATAGTTTCAACTCTTCGCACGTATTTTATATATTTTTGATGTCTTGAAGTTCTATAAAGAAACAAGCCTCATTACAAAGGATCCGATATAATTTTTGATAAGCAGAGATGAGTATAATATAATATAAAACACATTTCAAATGTTTGCTTATGTAATGTCTACAATTAGTATGATTCTCTCACCTTTCTCTCATCGGAGATATAATTGCAAACGATGAACGAGCGAACGGATTCAGGCTCCTGCAGATGTTTAGAAAAAATAATCTCGCTCAAAATATATAGTTGAAAATATAGTAAAAAGCGGTATACTCGATTATGATAGAATAGAAAATAGTTCGGTTTTTTTTCGAACAGTGATCAGTGAAAGATTTTCGAAAATCTTTCGTTCAAGATCCGAAATATTTTGGGCTCGAAATAGGTTTGAATCACGCGCCCATTATGAGCACATCAGAAAGTTATCCAAACAAGATTATTTGAGAAGACTGAATGTAAAACAGAGCAAACTAACCAACTGTTCTACTAACTTGGTCTGCCTCTCGTTTAGTATCCCTTTCTGTACTAGCAGACAATCCTGAACGCAAATGAAATAATCAATGTGAGGAAGACATAAAATAATCGAAGAAGATAAAATATATCTGCAAAATGTGTAGAAAGTTCAATAGCGCAGTGGAAAGATTACAGACTCGCACTTTGGGGTATCGTGTTCGTTCCACACACACACACCGACTATTCAACAATAAGTAGTCCATTTTTAGATTTTAACACGTAAAAATTGAAGATTTTGCACAAAAATTGACAAATTTCCTCGTTTTCGGCGAAATAGCCCGTGTTTCCCAGTTTTCTGGCTACTTGGACAACTGTTTTGGTGTGTGGTTCTACGAGACTGTCACTAATTCTCCATCGTCAAAATAGCTGTCACAGCTGCACGCAACAAAAAACATGAACCAATCGAAAAAGTGGTGGTTTTAATGTAACTATATAAACCATCACAACTGTATACAATATATCAACTGTATATTAAACTATATAAACTGAGAAAATGAAGAAAACATTCTAACCGTGTTGTCGGGGCAGTTATGTCGTGATGAGGCACAACTCAACCAATTGTTCAGCTAGAAACACAAAGATCAGAAAAGTACAAGGATCGATAAAATGTGTTCCAACAACTTTTCACAGTAAGATAGGTAAGTTTTCTGACATTCAATCGTTTTTGGAAAAAGTCAAGCACGATTTTAATGGAAAATTTAGTTTGTTCGTTAGAAATAGTTCATCAGAACATCTGACCGATTACTGTAAGCAGAAAATGGAAGTTGCGTTTTTCTCACACGAACCGTCCATAAAAATCATCGCCGCGAAAGACTCCAAACTTTACTTATAAAATGATATCTACAAATTTCAACTTCTTACTGTAGGTTGGCGCCAGCACGTTTTAACCGAAAAACAGCCGGATCAAACTATAAACAGACCGGCTTGAGGCAGTATAAGACGCCGTATGGGCACGCTGCTCTCGCCTAGGCCAATTACACAAGCAACCGGGTTGATATCAACCAAAAAGCAACCCGGTTGCTTTTGTAAGGAAAATTTGGTTGCTTTCAGAAGACAACCAAATTGCTTTTTAGAACAACCAACCTTTCTTTACAAAATCAACCGAGTTTTGTGAAGTAATAGAGCTTGTTAAATTCAATATCAACCCGGTTGCTTTTGTAAAGAGAGGTTGGTTGCTTCTCAACAGCAATCCGGTTGCTTTTTGATTGCTTTGAAAATCAACCAAATTTTCTTTACGAAAGCAACGGGGTTGACTTTTGGTTGATATTTGATATCAACCCGGTTGCTTCCGTATTCCGCCTCTCGGGCCTCTACAGTAGTTGTTGTAATTACATGTGTATTGTAATTTTTTGGTGAGCACTATTTCGCTGCGTACCTCGCGTATTTCAAGGCGAATCATGTACGCGTAGTGCATAAAAGTAGAGACGTAACTTCGTTATTTGCTGAAGCTTTAATCGAGAGCACAGTGTGCGTTTTTTTAGTGAGAGCGAAACTTTTGGCAAGATTATTTCTTAGCAAAACTAACCGACTGCATCGAGTGATCCCAACACACTTTGCTCGGCCTGGGGCATTGCACGAGTTTCTTTGCGGTCGCGAGATCCACCTCATTAGATAGTAGAAGTCCGGCCATTGACAGAATTTTGTATTCTTTACGTGCAGATAAATGGCGCGCTTCGTGAAGATATTTCGCATCTTTACACACGCAACAGCGAAACTTTCCCGGCATGGTAATCCTGGGTGAAATTAAATTACAGAATAGAATATATTATTAATAAAGTAGCAAAATGAATGAAGAAGCGATTGAAATGCGTTTATGCTGTGAACAAAACAATAAGACCACAAAATTATCCGAATACATAAGATTGCTTCGTGTTGTGAAAAACTTGAGAATATACTTAGCACAGTTGGTAAAGACCGCAATATATGTCACAATTGTTATGTTCATAAAGGGTAAGATTGTGGAGAATAGTAAGCCAGATTCGAGATTGACTAAAGTAAAAAAAAACAAACAAAAAAACATGTATTGTAGCTAAATATATAACTCAGAATTAAAAAACTTGCAAAAGCTGTGCGTAAACGGCGCATGTTTCTCTGTAACTCTCCGCGCATTGCACACTCTTTTCTAGTCCTTCGTCGTCTAAACTCTCTAGCGAGAGAGTGGGCGGGAGGCATTGAGTGCACATCTTTCTCAAACAGGGCGCGAATAAGAACAATTGCTGATAAGCACTTCCCAAATGTTAGTTTCCGACACTAGGTTTATTGAGAACACCGGAAGAAAGGGCAAATTGGAAATTTCAGGCAAATTTGACTTGAGCAATATATAGTTTCAAAATGAGCACTTTACTATCCAACATACTGGCCAGAAATTCTGAAATGTACTTGAAAGCGGAAACATTTCGGATGTGTACACTCTTCGTCACAGATCAGAGGCTTTTGAATTGCACTGAAAACAGAAAACGGCCCAAAGTCAAACTACAAACATTGAAAGAAAGAGCATATAAGCGTAGAGAGGTGGTGTAAAACGCGTAGAACAGCCATCAATCCTACACCTTTGTATCGTACGTTTACGAATCCGTATAACTTGACTTTGTGGTAGTATAAAAATAAAAATGTGGTGATTTCAAACGTTGTACTTCAAACTTCATACAGGGGAACTATGAACAAAATAAGAGATAACTTATTTTGGTTCCACGTCTATGAATTTTCACGCGATCACACGTTTCACGTAACCAAGTTTTCTAATTGGAGTAAGTACATGTAACTGGTTCACATTACTGCAGAGTTGAAAACCGTAAACATAATTACGTTTTGGACCCATTGGTGTCACGGTAACCAATTCTCACTACTAGTAATTAGGACGAACAGTGTTTCGCAGAGTTATACCGAATAGCTTATTATGTTTTAGTAAATGAATAGTAGTATATAGTCATTTATTGACATACGTTTGCTTTTATGGTACATTACTTTCTTTCGGGTCATCCCAAACACTAGAACTTTATCTCATTTTTGTAGTCTACTCACTACAAGAAGCACATTTTTGCATGACGTGTTCTGGGTCATCACTCATTTTGTCGATTACGACACAAATAAGGATAGTTCTCTATTCTTTCTTATCGTTTTCTTTGTTATGTTGTGCACCTTCTATTCCACATTCTTCTCTTTTCACTATCAAATTCACAGTTTCGTTCCAATGAGAAACATATACTTTTAGATTTCCTAGTTGTTTGTACAGAAGAGTTCACTTTTCTTAGTCTATTACTATCACTAAAAATGAAATCAATGAAATTAACAAAACCAATGTTTTAAAGTATTACAGCGGTTTCATCAAAGTTGTGTAGATGTCTCACTTTCGCGCGTTCGAATGTCGTACCAAAGAAGATCTTATGCGTCGACTGAAATCCAAGGTATGACATGAAATTGTGAAAGTGGAAAACTGAAAACTAGCACGAAGGACAGTTTAACCTAAAGCATTGTATTCACTATGTATCTGAAGAATTTTTCCTCGCTAATCAACAACTCACAATCAGACTTGCTTGAAGTGTTTAGTTCTTCTGTTCAGTTATCGATTGAATCAATTAATTACTGATTTTCAGGTAAATACTGGTCAGTTGGATAGAACGGCTTCCCCCTCTACACCAACACAATTTTCTGCCATCAAAGAAGGTATTTTTTCAAAGTTTTTTCTCCTTATTATAAGTTAATTTTGTTCAGCGCATTCGAAAATATAATCGTGCTCAAATAAACCACATTAGTAAACTGTATATCTGATTCATGCTGTGTTCAATACCAACTCTTCGTTTCGTGCGATGTTGATGTGTTTTAAGGGTGGCCTAATTTACACTTTTGATGAAGTGTTCACGTTTCGTACTTTCTATATAATTGCTACCAGCTGTCCTAATGCGAAAACAGTAAGAGCATGACATTCGGTACTCAACCCAAAAGACAGTGGGTGTAAAACAAAGGGACATTCGGTACAAACTACAAAACTATGGTGAGCACACGAAATTGTTCCAGCCGCCCGCTCTCCTTTGAATGTCTGCAACTCTCCGCGGACGCCTCTAGGAAGAATCGACAATAGATCAATAGAAGGTATAGTCGTTCCATCCGTTCGGTAATAGTTACAGTATGAACTCAATAAGTCGGAACTGTCACCAACTGTAGACGTTTTCAGAATACTCTGGCTTTTCAAGTCGCAACAAAAAAAGAGATACAGTGTTGTCAACGTAAATCACTGTACATTCTCGAAATCTAGTGCGAAATCTCACACGATTAACATCACTATGTATCGTACTGTACTAAGTTTGTAAGTATACGTCATAAAACCAGGGATTTCATCGTAGTGGTAGTTTTTCGCCTTTTATTAGGATATTTCTAACCCTAACGAGCCTGATTGACAACTGCACAACTTTTCAGCTTATCGATCCGTCAAGTCCAGTACAAGCCAATTGACAAATCGTCGCGTTTCGGTGTTGAACAGAAAAGGTATGGGATATTAAAAATGTTCAATAATTGTTACTGTTTCAATAATTGTTACTGTTTCAATAATTGTTATTGTCGGAAGATTTTCATCCTAGCAGTTCGATAAAAGGTATATTCAGAATACCACCTATTATTAATATAAAAATTGAACCCAACTTTCTAATGCTTGTTTTTGAAAGTTTTGTATTTTCCATATTCACTATCTACATACATGACATATCCTTTCCAATTTATTTCCTACCTAGGTTATCAATAAAAATCTCTATTAATTATTGCTCTTACAGATCAATTGAGTACTCCGTTTACCCCAAAACCGCTACCGGTATCGGCCCAGACCAGCCAGGCCCCGGCCACACCCAAGAAACCAGTGGGCATCATCAGCAAATACGCTGCTCTGTTGAAAACGTGAGTGAAATCTCTATTTTTTGAATCATCGCTTTATGATATGATTGAACCGAGAGCACAATTGATCATTAGAAAGTTTCACACAATAGTAAAAATTTGAACTAGTCGTAATGATCATTCAGTTTTATGATCTCTCGTTTTCAAAGTTCGTTTCACATTGTTTCGAGCGTACACACCGACCGTGGTGGCGTTTTCATGATATCTATCACTGGTGCATCAGAAAACAGAAAAAAATGTTACAGTCCTGAATCTGATTCTGACGACGAAGGAAGCACCGTCGACTGCAAGGTGGGCTTTCATCTTACCTCAAAATGTCATACCTTCGAAATAATAACACATTTCCGAGTTGAACCCATATTCTACATGTTGTGGTTTGTAGTTTGGTCCCGTTGCTTATAACTTATGGCTCAAGGTCAAACTACAACGAAGATCCGCTTAATACCTTACCTAGATCACTTGCAGTCTGATGAATTCGGTCTGATCATTTTTCTTTGCCTCTTCGCCTCTTTCCTCCATGTTTCTTCATTCCTAATTTGTTTTTCTTTCTCATCTCTGACAATAAAAAGTGTTGAACACATCGAAAAAATGTCATTAAGTGTGCTATGAAAAAATTCCTTTGTTGATCTCAACCAATATTCTTTTATGATGAGCGTGGTTTTCAGGTATGTGGCGTAGTTTTCCCTCTCAACCCCAAAGATACCCAATGCACGACCAAGTTCCGGAAACACGCTATTTATCACGCTCCCATTAACACGTGAGTTTCATGTATACTTGTGGGATATGTGATCATGTGATTTTCTCACCCCTTCGGTATATTTTGACAGACAAGGTCGAAAACGGGCAGCATGTGCCTCTCACCTTTGAAACTTATAGGTAACCTTAACTTCCTATGATACGATACTTTTCTCAGAATGCACTGTCTGTTGTGCGATGAGATGCACTGTCGACGTCAGGAGGTGATGAAAGAGCATCTGAGGAAGGCACACGACCAATTCGTCACCATCAGAAACAAGAACTCGCTCATGGAGTTTGTCGTGTGAGTTCTTAGACATTATCATGCATACCACAGATGTCATTTTTTGATTATGTTAGCAAAAATGTGGCAATATTTTACTGTATTTTTCCAATCTTTAAACTATTTTATTTGAGCAGGAAAGGAATCGTTTCGAGAATTATTCTAAAACTGGCTTCTACATGAGGTCGCGTTTGAACTAGCGTGTTCAGGAAATGTTGTGCGCGGAATATAAGAATTGGTCGGACTTCACTTTTACATCAACCGATGAGGCTCTGTAACTTATTACGAACTACATAAAATCATTATTTTTATAATTTTTTCAGTAAGCTTATGCTCTTATATTGTTCAACATCATCATTTTCCGAACTGTTTTTTTTAGAAGCCCGGAAGACGAGCCGGTCATCGAAGAGTTTCTTGACAGATGTTTCCCCGACGTCAAAAAGAAGGCTATCACTCGCGCCCCTTCCACGAAAGTAATCGAGAAAAAAGAGAAAAAGAACACTTGTCAGGTGAGTAAAAATAGTATATTAGGGATTCCATCTCACACTATTCGTTTACAGAATTCCTAACTAGCAGATCGGTGCGCAACGCAAAATACAACCAGTTGGTGGTGTATGAATAACTTTCATACCGAAACAGCATTGTTCAACAAATGTCATAATTTATTTTTCAAAGGGAGGTGAAATAAAAATAACGTATAAATGTTTGCATCCACATAGAATCCTTATGTTTCATTTCAGCTGTGTTCCACGTTGATTCGCGGGGCTGCACGGTATGTCGACAAGGAGAATCACTGCTTGGAGCACGTGAACATCACGTGGTGAGTGCGAATCACGTGGGACTAACGCGATTGACACGTGAAGATCCGGAGTAAGATCTCGGTAGAAAACCTCATGTGTAAATGTGTTGCGTTTCAACTAGAGAAGTAAAACAAATCTGGACGACTTGTAACTATTACTTGTGAATTAGCATAAGCATCTTAAAATTAAAAGTTAATTATTATGTTTTTGATATATTTCCAGTTGGAAGTGTATGAAATGTGATCATCGTGCCGCATATGATGATATTTCCTCCCACTTGGAAGAGTGTCACAGCCTGAAGCCACGCAAAGGATTCAACTACTGCAGACAAATGTAGGTTGCAGTAGTTCAACGTTGGAAAGTTAATATGTCTTTCATAGGTTTTAAGTAATTTTCATGTCGTGCAGTTACGTGTATGCGGGTATACAACAGGCTCTCTTCTTCTGTTGTTGGAAAAAAAACGATGTTTTTATGATTTAGAATTTTATTATACTTTTATTTTAATACAAAATCCTGTTTTTTTTCTATTTCAAATACTTCATCGATGGTTCTACACGAACAATGTTTTTTGTTTCAGTCTGGAAGAAGAGCAGGGTGAGCTGGACCGAACCGTGCAGGAGTGCTTCTCCGGTGCCGCCAAACCGAAGGCCCGCTCCGCAACCAAACCGAAAAAAGTGCAGCAAAAGTGATTCTCTAATATTGATTTTACAACTTTAAGGGCATACTACAATGAGTTAGTAACAATCTGTAATTTTACTAGTGGACTAGGCTTGGACACATATAGTTTTCACTATAATAGTTTAATAACTGGACTATGACGTGATTCCGCGTACTTTCGTCCACTTGAAAACAACCCGATACGGGAATTCAGGAACTCTATCTCTCTCTATTCCGAGAGAATCAAGTTTTAGTTCTATATTCTGTATCACTGTATGTGGTATTTTATAGTGTATGTTCATGCTATGGCTGAACTGATTATTGGTTATAACTTCTCCCATTTCGGCTGTTATCTTTTATTTACTTCGTTGATCGTATTTCGTGTGATTGTGTCTTATTTATACCTGTATATTCTGGGATTTTAAATTTTTATGGCTTGTCTAATAAGATTGTAATGTTCAGAATAAAAATTTTGGTTACAAAGCTATGTTTTCATTGCTGAAGTACACAAACAAAACCAATACAACAATCGAAGAAAAGCAATTGCTCTCCAACATCACAGAATAAATTGGAGAATAAACTGTTCTATTCTATTCTATATATAAAACATGGGTAGTAGTACACGTAGGAGTTACGAGGACTATACAAATCCAGCTTATCGCCCCTCTGTGATTTGTCTCGATATTCTTGCTGAAGATGAGACATACACGATTGCTGTTGTTTTGGGCACTTTTTTACCATACCCAATCGATCGAAACACCAACTTCCGAACCGAAGGGTTGAAAATCATCATTATATAGGCGGGAATGGCTGGAAAACATGTTTTTCTTTGTATTCATGGTAATGACACGTTTTGCAAGCATTGATTATGCGCAGACCAAAAAACCATTAAGACGTTAACTGTGAACACAGAAATACGCAGGAAAGCTTGCAATTACGTGATTAACTTGTGTTTTTTTGCAACAGCGACAAATGTGCTGCGATACTAATAGTTGTTTATCAAAAATCCGTTCTACTTGGTATATTATCATGCGGTGTAGTATAAAATTATCGTAAGAACTGTATTCTAGTTGTGAAAAATGAAATAATCCGTGCATCTAGGTGCACTCAATTCTCTCCCATTTGGTGACAAATAGTGAAAAACGGCTCGCTAATTGTCTAGGAATCTGAGTAGGTATGTCAGAACATCCCGGCGCCTTCATCACACAAGTGTATCTGTCTGCGCACGATCTCGTGACACTTTTATCCCTGCGAGATATTTGAGAAGAGAAATATCATATGTTTGGAGGAGACGCAGGTTGTGATGAAAACAACGGGATGTTCATGAATAGGGCCTCTGTTACCGTGCGTGAGAGTCCATGCCAAGTTGGCGAACATTTGGAACGTGGTCATCTTGGTTGGATCGTTGGAAGTGAACATTGTGTACATGTAAAGAGAACAGTTGGCCACGAATGCCGCACAAACAATCGTAGACTGTAGAAGGAACTGAAAATATGGTTCCACTTTTTGCGGTTTGCAATTTTGTGGATTTCGTGAACTTCTCATTCCGACAAAACGCGAGTAGCCCAGGAGGCAATATTTGAATGATGAATCAGAATTTGACGTAAACCTGTTTTATGTTTGGACCTATGTCTACCGTATTTGACAGCTTGATGTAGGGTCCTAGTTTCTCGAGGTTTGCGAGTTGCTCAAATCACTTCAATATAGGGGTTCGCTCGTGAGAGAGCGAGCCTATACTTTACATTTCGGTATGACTCCCTGTCTTTGAAGTTTCATCCCGTAATATTTCAGTCATACTTTGACAGAACTATTGAGACAGCAGATCTCAACTTCACATAACGACAACTTCAACTCAGATAGGGCCATCATGGTGCCAGTTGCCCTATCCCGCTGTGTTTGTACTTTGATCCCGTTGCTCCACGGTTGAAATTCGCCAATTATGGGATGGGTCGAAATGAGACTATAGAACAAAGATTCGGTCTCTCCCTAAACTCAGTGTCCTGCATAGAGAGATATCACCGTTCTACCAGTTATTTTATAGAGCGAGATCTGCAGTTTCGCACTGAATTGAAAATAATAAAAATCGTACCGATTTCTGCATAGAAGTCAGCTCTTTCAGGCTAGTGTGGAACTTGCGAATGAGTATGAAACTTAGAAGAGCATACAGTACTATAATGAGTCCGACTAGAGCGATATCGTTGAAAGCGTCCATCCAGTTTATGTACTGCAACTAGAAAGTGGAGATTTAAACGTCAAAAGAAATTGTTCACGTATATATGTTTTTAATAATTCAACGATAACATTTCCTGTGGCTGTATTTTGTAAGCTCAAATAGCCGGGTAAGCTATATGGACAAAATTTCAATAACCAAATTCTGATTGAGGATGTTGGTGTTGGTGATTGAGTTTAAACATACTTCTGTAACCTCGTAAGTTACACATTCGAACGAATTACGTAAAAAAACAAAGAAACTTCCTGGTCTGTAGAACTCTTATAACTTTGCTCATATAGCTCACCCGGCTGCTTTAGCTTACAAAGACGGCCTCTGACTCAGACTTCTGAAATCCCTTTCTTTATTACGCAGAAAACCAGAGAAATGTGATTTGATCCTTTTGAATCATTTACGATTCAGCATCGGTCTACGGGACTCGGCTTTGGTCCCAGGTGCTGTAGCCATCGCTCCCATCTCATGAGAGCTTTACGTAAAATTTATCAGGAGAACTTTATCAACACCTCATGATCTACTCGTCAGTTTTAAGTGCTGCAGCATTGCGATTCCTGAAATCCGGTCAGAAGCTGATGAGATATTGTCAATGAAGATTTAATTTACGCTGTCATCAGCCTAATCTTACAATCCCATCAGTTTAATCTGGAGATTGCTTCGGCGCTATAGTGGTAGACCATTTCAAATGAGTGGAGAGCACAGCGCGTAAATTTTGGACAGAAAATTCATTTCACGGGAATCGAACCCGTGGCTAGTAGGATTGTAGTACCGCCACACTGTCACTGCGCTAAATGGGCCAACCTCTGCAATGCTCGGGAAGAATAGATATGTGAACAACTCTAGATATTGAACTAAATGAAAGCACTCCTAGTAAGGAATTATGACGGTAGATTTAAAACGTTTCAAGATAGTTAATAAAAAATAGTAGAGTAGTCAAAACATTTGTTCGGAAATTTTCAACTTTTTGAAAATGTTTTATGAAAAAAGCCTCCCATTTACATATTTCTTTTGTTCTTATATCTTTGCTATGGCTTGACAATAATAGTTTTGAATGAAAGAGCTTATTTAAAAAGAATTAACCAACACTAAATTGAAAATAGAATGTAAAAGCACAATGCATTGGCAGAACTTCCAAAAATAGTATTGATTGATGCCATCTGCGCGCCCCTGCTAATGCCCGGTCAACTTATAACACCGTCTTTTCACCCGATTATCTGTGGTCCACGACTATAGTTGTAACCCCGGCGTTTCAATAGAAATACCTCCACACATGGTCCCGTGATATGAACAAAGTTTGGGTGGGAGCGATAGGTTATGTGTGGAAAATGGAAGACAAAAATGAATAAAATCGGACAGCCTACGAACCTGTTCATGATTCGGATTCAACCATGGATCGTAGGACCAGCCGTGGTACGGTAGCGGCTCCGTGAATATGAGAGGACCAGTGAAGAAGCACATTACACTGCCGTACGCGATAGGTAGTAACAACATCAGTCGAGTGGTTTTCTTCGTGAAAACCTGAATAAACATTGTTATTGGAAATTCGTTAGCTTACCGGAAATTTTTACGAATTTACGAACTAGAAGATTAGGCCGAAATTTATTCAATTACTTAAATGACAAGAAGAAATGTGACCGGAATAATACGAATTAGCCTTCACATGACTCTTTCTCGAGGTACGCCGAGATAGTTTCAGTTTTCTGCACCTTTTTTTGTCGACGGCGTCCAGTCGGCAAAGTTCTGCTGCGTTTGCGGTAAATCCCGGCTCTATGTTTGAGTTGAATGTTCTAGAGAGGGACACCTACCGATGTGGTGAAGTGGGGTACCCACAGGTCCGACAACCGGTTGAGAACCGGTAGAAAACACGTCATGCAGCTGCCACCCCAGCAGCCTAGTAATGATATATTTAGAATTTAGTTCAGTTAAAAAAGATATATCTACGTCTATTCATAAATTATACCCATTCTATTCATAATCAAAGATATACCCATTCGTTACGGAAAGCGACTTTTACTAACAGATCCGTGAGTATTTCGAGTGTCATCTCCAAGTGCTCCAGGTGGGGACAGAAAGGAAAGTTGAAACGGAAGATCTGCTCAGGAGAAATCGTTTGATACCTTTCTTTGCTCAAACTAACGAACCGTATTTGTATACGGTTCACATGTTTTAGTCAGTTTTGGCGCGCGCAACGTTAGGTTTAGATACCCCCCGGGGTACCTAAACTAGCTTTCCATTAGTAAAAAGTGGGGGAACCAACAAATGTGTGAGTTGTGTTTGGTTCGACCTTGATATCAGCAAAAAGTGAACGATACGAATTGCTGTGATACTGTAGCAGAAGTATTCTGCAAAAATAGAACAATACAAATGTTGCACAATGGTTCACAACGCACGCATGTCGTCAAAGTACTCATGAAATACCCTTCGGCAATTTCTGAAATATCATGCGGGCTTCGTGAACCATTGTGCAACATTTGTATTGTTCTATTTTTGCAGAATACTTCTGCTACAGTATCACAGCAATTCGTATCGTTCACTTTTTGCTGATATCAAGGTCGAACCAAACACAACTCACACATTTGTTGGTTCCCCCACTTTTTACTAATTGTCCTTTTTTTGCTAGTTGTACCCCTACAACTTCATGTTGCCTATTCACAGAGTGGATCTTGTGAACTCATTATATTAATATGGGAATCTCAGTTTTGTGTGTGCACGAAGCCGAATGCAGACCATAAAATTACTGGTGTTGTAATATAACGCAGGTTACTGGCTCTGTGACTATCAACAACTGAACAAAAACGCTAAACGTTCTGATTGACATGTACACCGCTTTCAGCGGCGATAAGCGATGGGGATTGGCGCCATTGACAAATCTACAATTAGACACCAACTCACTTACAATATAGCCATTATTTCCAATACCACATCAAAAACCTTCGTTGAAACTTTTTTTCATTCCTGCGTCAATTGACACACGAGTCTGGCGCCAGAACGAAACGAAATTTTCTAAGTTTTTCAGCTACCAGTACACACTACATGTGTCAATTACTGAATGGAGCAATATTCAAACTATTCGATTGTCAGTTTCGTGTGTTTTTGTTTTGGCGCCATTTGGCGTCTGTTCCGAGCCAGACGATAAAATTCGATTTTGAATTTGTGGATCTTTATTTCACATTGGAATATTCAATATTTGTTAACTCGAAACAGTTTGATTAACAATAACTGATATTTTTCCAACTTTGGCGCCAATTGGCGCCAGCGCACAGTGCCAACAGAACTTTTTTGATTTTCAGATTGAGCATACTTGCCATGTGATAGTTATTTAGTGTACCGAATTTCAGACGATTCCATAGACGCTGTCGTGAGTTTGGGTTTTGGCGCCATCTGGCGCCTGGTTCGAGCGCCAGAAGAAAAATTTCAGTTTTGGAAAAAGACTTTCACACTTTTCACCAATTTATTCAATTTCTATTAGTGTTCAACATTTTAGTTGACGATAAATAGTGTTTTGCCGTTTTTGGCGCCTATTGGCGCCTATTGGCGCCAGCGCCGGGCGCCAATGATGATGTATTCATCTCATATTTGGCGCGACGCGCTAACTTTTGCATTATAACTCATGTTTCAAATTTCAGCTAAATCGGTTCGGTAGTTTTTCCAATAGTGGTTTTTGGCGCCTATTGGCGCCCGCGCCCGGCGCCAATGAGGAGCTATACATCTCATATTTGGCGCGATGGGCTAAGTTTTGCATTAGAGCTCATGTTTCAAATTTCAGCTGAATCGGTTAAATAGTTTTTCCAATAGTCGTTTTTGGCGCCTATTGGCGCCCGCGCCCGGCGCCAATGAGGAGCTATACATCTCATATTTGGCGCGAAGGGCTAAGTTTTGCATTAGAACTCATGTTTCAAATTTCAGCTAAATCGGTTAAATAGTTTTTCCAATAGTCGTTTTTGGCGCCTATTGGCGCCCGCGCCCGGCGCCAGAGATTACATATACATTTCATACTTGGCGCGACGAGCTAACTTTTGCCATAGAATAGATGTTTCAAATTTCAGCCAAATTGGTTCAGTAGTTTTTCCACTACGATGCGGACAGAATTCCGTGAGGGAGGAGGGACGAGGGACGAGGGAGGAGGGAGGAGGGAGGAGGGAGGAGGGAGGAGGGAGGAGGGAGGAGGGAGGAGGGAGGAGGGAGGAGGGAGGAGGGACGAGGGACGAATTACGGCGGAACTTTTCAACAACGACACGAAACCATAACTCAGGCGAAAATAATCCGATTTGGCTGAAATTTTCACACAATGTTCAATTCTTGATTCTCTAACGTTCTCTTCTTTTAGTTTTCAAAAAAAGAATATGTTTGAAGATTTTTGTTAATTAAAAGGAAAAAACGAGTCCGCAATGGCCAAACCAAAGACAACTCACGCAGAGCGCTTCGCGCTCCGCGCGATTCTGCCCACCTTTAAGTTGGAACTGTAAATATTCCATGTACCGTTCTATCAACAACGTTTGGTATTTTGTGTTGTTTGCGTGTGGAACATAGTATTTTTTTGTAGATAATTAATACAGCTCTAAATAAGCTGCCTGCCTCCCGAGGTTCCTAATTATCTTTTTTGCACAACTTCATGTGCAGCCGATTAGAATACTACTAATGTACAATTTCTGCAGCATTTAAAAGGAGACCGGAAAACAAATTGGGCAGAGGGAGTAAATGATTTAAATTATTTAGTTGATAGGGTCAGGCGGCGTAGCAATCCCTCGAAAATCTCATGAGATACCTCATGAGCTATTCGTATGAGCTTCTCATGAGATTCTATTGATTGCTATGCTACAACATTGAAAGTTCACGAGTAGCTCATGAGGTATCTCATGAGAAACTCATATGAACTTCTCGTGAGATGGAAGGGCCGCCAGGTACAGTAGACTACGTACTAAAGACTTCCGTTGTGACTGACGCGCGCACTATCTTGGACGTAAGTTGAATAGTCACGTAAAGTTAGAATTCTAATGAGGAATCGTCTCTGAGTTCTGCTGTGTTCAACATGTTTCACATGACTGTGCAATTGACTAACAGTATAAGCACTGCTAACTAATAGTCTTTCTCATAATTATACCAGTATTTCGATGTGAACACAATACCTCCCAATATGGCCCCGGTGATATAAACGAAGTTTGGGTGAGAGCAGTAGGTTACTTGTAAAAAATACATAATTCCTGTTTGTAAACTGAGAATGAAAACAGCGGTCACATCGAGTAGGCCTGAAATGCATATTAGACACAGACATGAAGAAATGAAGAGAACTCTAGATGAACTTTAGGTTAAGCAGAATGCCTTGGAAAAAAAACTGATGAGGGTCAAACTTATAGAATAGAATGAACATTTCATCGCGAAACTGAACCTGCGAGCTAAATTACAAAAATGTCGACACTGTCCACTATCGAGCCAGCGTATCCATGATCACCCACGTTAGAAGACATACACAGTAGAAATCGAGTTTATATCCAAAACTTTGTAATAGATGTGTTTGCATCCTGTACTGAAAGATAATACACCGATCGATTTCAAAAAAAAACTCAGTTTTTGTCTTAAACCCACCCATGAAAATCATGAACATATAACAAGGATAGGAAATTAGATCACTTCTTATGATAACAACAATTTCTGTCGTATATAGGATCTGAAAAAAATATGCTTTTTATTTTCTTAGTTTGTAGTAACTGTCAACCTCTCCGAACTGATTGACACTGTGGTTGTAAGAATAGAACTCTAGTGAATGGTCGTGCCAGGGCAAGCTAGGAGCCGCCACAGGTTCGAATCCCGCTTGAGTCCAAGTATTTTGCAACTCAAAATGTACACCTGTGTTGGTCAGTTATACGCTTGAAACCCCAGGAGTCGCTGCCTGAACCAAAATGGTAAAAAAAGGATGAATTGTTTTCAGATGTGAAAAACAAGTTTGGTCGTCGCGTATATCAGCTGAAATTATTCAGAGTGGGATAGCTAAGCCAACTTGCAGTTGGTTGAGCGTCAGTACATTTTCTCAACTGCTCTCAGATGAGAAGTCAAGGGACTATTAGGCCCCAAAAGGGAAATTTCGGGTGATTTCGCAAACGCGTGCCCAAAGGGCCCTAAAAGGGCCGCGTTTTCGATATCGACCCAGCTTTTTTCATTGTTTTTGATTCTGATTGCAACTATGTTGCACTAAACTATGTTTTTCAAATTTATTGAGTATACACACAAGGGTGAGCAAGACAAACATATTGAATACAGTATTTGAGACGAAACATGTTGCCCTAAGCGCCCCTAGTAGGCCCTAATAAGGTGATTTCAGCTACGGATCGCGGGCCTAAAAGGAACCCTTCAGGTTCACTTTTCACCTATGTTTTCTCTCAAACCAAATTGAACTACGTTCTAACCATAGTTCTGTGTTAGGTCAATGTAAGACAGGTTTTTTCTAGTGAACATGGTAAATTTGTGGTTTTATCATCCTTCTGTTAAAAATTGGGAGAAGGTAAAACTCGTACAACTGTAACTGTTCCCAATACTGTGTAGAATATTCCCAAACCATATGACGGCGGTCCTGTTGGAAGAAGAAAAACCGGAGAGAGACTGAAAAAATGATAAATTCAAAAATTACAATTCTCGATGTAAAACCCAAGAACGTCACTCTGAAATTGGGCCGGTCAAGGTAAGAACCATAATAATAATAATAATTAACTCGTTCATATGCATAAGAACCGACTTCAATCATAAATGACCCAACTACATGAACTTAAGAAAAGGGGGAAAAGAAAACAAACTAACACAACATTTTGACATGGAATCTGAAAATACAAAAAAAAAACTATTGAAAGCGGCGAA
Source organism: Litoditis marina (assembly GCA_964036275.1). NCBI lineage: Eukaryota > Metazoa > Nematoda > Chromadorea > Rhabditida > Rhabditidae > Litoditis > Litoditis marina. The sequence goes on from OZ038433.1 coordinate 30,523,775, forward strand.
TAGTCAGAGTAACTGAAACCTAAAACATTTAGAAACATACTACAGCTGGTAAAACGTTGAACATCAAAAGGCGAGGGAAACACAGTAAAACCCAAATCTTCTCAAATACACACAACAATTTCTAACATATATAACTTAGCGAAGAATAGTTTATATTCATGAATACGAAAGCTTACGGGATGTAAAAGTTTCACTACTTTATCAAAATAGTGCCAAACGTCTACGGCGTAATTTCAATGAAAGTCAGAAGTTTGGAATCAAACTACAATAATAGGGCCGTTCAATCATACGAATAAAAACTGATGGAGAGGATGAAAATGAGAGATTGAGACTATTTCGTAATGTCCGGCACAGAATTGTTCTTATAAGAATGAGAAGTGTACGCGGATTTGCAGCAAATGAAAGAAAGTCAATAACATTTTTGTATACCTGCACGAGTATTCGGGTATATTGTCTGCTCCTCCATAGCGTAAGAACCATTCCATGTTTCCCCGACCAAAGGGTGCCTAAACATAATGGATAGAGAACATGAAAACGAAAGCGAAAGAATGTAGAAAGGTATACGATGTAAAAGAAGGGAGAGATACTGAGCGAGAGAGAGAGAGAGTGAAACTGAGGAAAACGTACGGGAGAATATTCGATCGCACCTTGAGCGTATTTAAGTATAAGGTTACTTCGAGTGTTAATAGTAAGATATACAGACATTAGTGCTAGTAACTGTACAAGTACCACCTTGTTGTTCATAGGTCTTCTAATCTTTTCGTTCCTCATTAGGGGTAAATTGTAGATATTCCCCACGGAGGAAATTGATCAATATTACAAACCTCACATATTGGATCAACGAAACTAGTAATTATAAGTTCCAAAACAGTGGAGAGGAAGTTCATAAAGTTATTGTTTTCTCCACACACCACACATATCGCCTAAATTCTCGAGATCATGTTTTTTTCGTTGCCTAGATACTAAACTAACTACCTTTGGTCCGAACGGTTTTCCGTACAGGTGCTTTCAATGATGATTTGTAATTCGATGATAACATTTGTAATGGGAAAGTCAACAGCTGAACATTCTGGGAACTAACGAGAAATCTGTGGTACGAGGATTGAACCCGAGCCAGTGATCACTTATACTCCGAAAGCACTTTATGAGATCATTCCTTTATATTCTTGGCTGTCTAGGTATGGGTATACCTTAGTTAATCGTTATAGTTAGATTGAATTCTAACCAGAAATCATTGGGATCAAACTACAAACAGAGCGGGATGGGGACAATCTGAACTGTATGAGATTGCTTCAAAAAGAGCGAACCCTTCATTCGTTATAGTTTGATCTCGAAACATTTCCTTACTAATGAATTTTGACTAACCAAAAACAGAATCAAACTATAAACACAGCGAGATAGGAGAAACCTGAACCGTATAAGATTTCTTTAAAAAAGCGAATCCCATAAATCACCGAAGAAATAAGCGTAATGAATACTATTGCACTTATCACGCTAAACTATTCTAGTATGTTTAGATGGTTTACACTTTAGAAAAAACGTAATGAAATAACGTATAATAACGTCTGGCAACTCGGAGTTGGATTCCTGTACCTCTCCGAATCAAATTACGCCGGCCGGTGTTGATCACTGTCTATGTTTGTATTATTCAAACACAGTTATTCTTGGTGAGATATATATCTAATCGGGCCTAACAGATTCTCGGTAACCTCCTTTTCAGGTTACTCGTTGGTAACCTAAAGTAAAATGAAAACTGGTCATCTGTTTTTCGAACGCGAAGTGTGTTTTTTACCGTTAGTTTATTCGGTAACCGAAATTTAGTTACCAGTTTTCCAATCGGTTGCCGGTGAGGTAACCTGTAAACGGGTGCCGAAAACCGGTTGGAGTATCAAATACACCCCGCTCAGATATAGAATTCGCTGATAAATTCTTTTGATAGCTAAAAAATTGTATGTTAACAGGTATATACAAACATTCCATATTTATTCAAAACTCAACATACTCCTTTGGTTTTTATAACATTTATGTAATACATTTGAAAAATGTGTGATCGAAACGTAAAATTCACGTGCTAAAATTGGTACTCACAGGGAAACCAGCGAAATAACGGAAAAATGTTGAAAATGTGCTAAAATGGTGTAATAAGAAAAAAACCCTAAACAGAAACTACTGATTTTTGAGCCACTCCAACATAATGAAAAACTCTTATAAGGTTCATTGACGAGCATTATTAAAGCGAAAACGGAACTTGTAACCCGCCCGCTGTAGACCCTCGAAGTACAATTTGGTCCTGGCACGAAGATCTTCCAGCTCGCCCGAGATACACTTCAGATACAGTGGAATCGAGACTTGAGGACACTTCCGAGTGTTACTGTAACAAATAGATCAGTAGTAGGGTAGAATCACTAATGACACTAGGTTAAAACCTGTACTTGAAGTCTGACTCGGAACTCGAGTCGAATCAACACGACTCACAAAACACGGATATTCAAACTAGAAAACTTGATATCTGTCTAAATTCGGAAAATGGAAAACTCGAGATCTCGAAAAACTTAATTTTGCGAAGCAATGAATTTTCGGCACAACCATAGTCAGAAATGATCTGAGTGAGTGGTTTGATTGAATTCGGCCAGAGTTCAACTATTCTAATAAGTTTTTTTTAATAAGTTTTTTCCACGGAAAACAATCACTTATGTTCTAATCGAATTTGCACTTATGGACAGCTTCTCTCAATTCACAATATATGAGATTAACGTGTATGTGTAGCTAAATCTAACAAATCGTATCTACTTAGAGTGCAATTAAGCAGAATCAAAGAAATCGAGAGAATTGTGGCAGAGATCATTTCATTTGACATTATTTTGAAATATTTCCAAGTTCTCTGCAAGTAACGCTGGTCTCGCAAGAAAACCCTAGACCTTATTTGTACCGCCGCAGAATACCGTTACTTGATCCCGGGAATGATCTCTTCAAAAACAAATTTTTATGTTTGAGCCATCAGTATTATCCTGACATAGGAATTTCTCGGTACAATCCTCGTTTCAATTGTTCAGTACTACAAGAGTGCAATATTATACGATCAGCGCGTCACAGAGTAAACTGTACTCCACATCTTATTTTTTTATATCGTCTATATCTTCATTTACTCATTATTGGAGTGGCACCTACACCAATGTGGAAAGACACGTGTTCCATAGGTAATGAACACTTTATTCTAGTCTTACCGTGAGACTTTCGTCAGAAAGCGGCGGAACAACTGCCACGGTACCACCGCACTTGCGATAGCTATTATCTTTCGCAACACTGACTCAATGTCTGAAGGTAATGGGTGGTTTAAGCAAACGTACTCAGATAAAACTACAACAGGATAGGGCCACCTCCCACATGGTTTTCTTAGAATGACCAACACTTCATACTCCACGTGGACGTTTTCTGAGCAAATAGATGATGAAATGGTTCGAGTTTGATTGAAGTTTTTGGATCTGCTTGACGGACCGCATGAGTTGGTAACAACGTTTACCCATGTCTATATGCACCATCTTTGAACAGTCGATGCATTGTGTGTAATGTTATTGATGAAGTAATACCGCTGAAAGAAACTTGTGAAAAAAGTGATAGTTACCTAGGTCGTCTGTGATGGTGTCTCAGGAGAACAGCGTCAGCCAGCATCAGAAAGAAGCACAGCACGAGAAGGACCTTCATGCCCACAATGAGAAGAAACGCCCTGCCACGTACATGAGCGAAACCTTATCCATTGAGATCTGCTGCTCAGTGAGATAAGAACATGTTGTTGTCGTGAAAATCTCAGGGAGTTAAAGAAGAACGATAATGTGGACCGATCTCGTGTCAACTGCAATTGGCGTTGGGATTGGACCACATAATCGTCCTTCTTTGAACGCAATAGATCAGCGCTTTGCTAAAGTGCTATTGCTACTGTGTGATAGATACTTCATTTTATCTGACTGAAACTAGTTCATCAATTTCGTTAAGAAACTTGTTTTGCTGTCAGTTCACCTTTTAATGAGCTACAGGTTTCTGCTCAATCCTTAGCTTGTTATTCAGTTTCGGAGACTTTTAAGGAACTTTTAAGAAATTGTAATCGCCTTGTCATTGCTGTCGTCACACAAGCCTGCGCCTTGGTTCAAATCAGGCTTAACTTCCACGTATTTCAATTGTCTGAGAGGCATTTTTTGAACTTTTAAGTCACTTAAATTCAATTCGTAAAATCGGACAGGTCGGCGGAACAAGATATTCGGAAATGTATCGTGCCAATTCTTCTTTCGGCACAGTTAGCTGAGATTGCTGACGGTCGTTGCGCTAGAAATGTTTGGCTATCGAGAAAAATTATTACAAAAATGACAAACAAGAAGTGCATGGGAAAGTGTGAAGCCTTCCTTCAGTAGACCAACAGTCTACAAGACATTTCGCGAATGAGGAAGAATTGGACAGCAATACAAAAGTTTGTGGTCAGTTTCGTGAAAATACAGAAAATTCAGCAGAATTTTTTCTGCAAACTATTGGGATGTTTTGTAGCTTGGCCCACCACTATCTGGCCCATCTATATGATCCGTCGCTTGAGCTGTTCTTCCAACTTGGACCTGGGTCACCCGAAGAGAGTTGAACGTCTCCAAACATTCTGTTTTATCGTGGTCAAAATGGAAAGTGGTTGCTCCCATTTCAGTAAATTGTCAGTTTTTGATGGTTAAAATTGTTGAACATGCTGTCAAAGCCTCAAATTCGTCCTCGTAGTTTCAATTTCTTAGTCAACGCAAATAAAACCACCCAGAAAGCGTCTATCACTGAAACAACGTTTTTCATTGTAAGTTTTTGGAATAGTTATGTTTTGAAATCGCTGTTGACTAGACCTGTAATGATTGTGTGATTCAAAGATTCTGCTGTGTTTCAACAATTCTACGTTAGGTTTTTTTTCACGAATTCTGCAGCGTTCAACGAGTTAGACTGAACGTGTTTGGTTGTTTTACATCGGTTCTAGAGCAAAACTCAGATATAAGAATGGGGCTGAATATGAGTTCTTCCAGAGCGATACACAGATTCCATGAAACCTACAACTATCATTTTTAGAACTACGTGGAGCATGAGAAGAGTCAGACTACCACTCCAAATGCTCCCAAAACTGCCTCTGCTCTTTCTTTTCGCTTGCAGCAAAAAAGAAGCGTGTTATCTACTTGTTTTGGTGACATTTGACAAACATTTGATTCTTTGTAGCGTCCAGAGGACATCCATCTGAAAATTAATAAATAAACAACAAACAGAACCTAACACATTTCAAGTTGTTGAAGCAACAATTTCACTTTAATTTCGCTCGTACATTTCATTCTGAGTCGATTGAGCTCAATTTCGTGAAGTTCTACGCTTGTTATTGATACTACGTAATTGTGAATGAATCAGAGTGAAGTGGCAGACGGATGAAAAGACCGTACACAAACTTATTCATTTGTAGCTGTACTTCGAGCATTCGAGAGAAATGGAATTTTGAGGACAACGTAGTTTCATTCTATTCCAACAAAGCAATTTTACACGTTACCCACCGATACGTTGGTTCTACATATGTTTTCACTTTGTTGTGCTGTCTATTTGTGAATGAATATTTATATAATCTTCACTCAAAAAGTAATGAATAAATTGATAATTAAATATTGAACCCTATATATATTAGTATAAAAAACCAATGTAAAGAGAGAGTAGATTAGTTTTTGAGATGAAGCAGCATGGAGAATAGAAAAGGAGTTCAATAACTCGAGAGGGGAATGAAAAATCTAATCTTGCAATTTTCATGGGTCAAAAACATTTTGATGTTCTACTGAAAAATATTATGCAGCAAACACACATTAGATGAAACTTCCGAATATGACAGTTGCTCACCACTGATTCAAAACTGTTAACAGAACAAAGTATACTAGAAGTAAATTAAATATTCTGGTACACGTTGTCATTTCAATGTGCACTTTGTTCTTTGTAATTTCACGTTTTCGAATTCTGCTGTGTTTATCATGTTTCACGTGACTGTGCGATTGACTGACAGCACAGCTGATTTTTATTTCAGATACGTTTTTATAAGCAGGAATGTTCTCAAAGGTTGGGAACTTATTTTCTGAAATTGTGTGTGAGATTTATCATGACAATTGCGAGAGTAGATTTTTCATTTCCCTCTCGAGTTATTGAACTCCTTTTCTATTTTCCATGCTGCTTCATCTCAAAAACTAATCTACTCTCTCTTTACATTCGTTTTTATACTAATTGATCTCTTTTTCTATATTTCCAAGGGAAATTAATATGTAACGATATTGAAGTCAATACCTGTTGGACATTATCAACAGTTCGAAACGAATAGATAAGTGATAAGTTTGACGTTGAGGTATTTGTGAGCGAATTCAAATGTTCGCCCCGAAAACTTAAATCACACTTTCCAGTAGAAAGGCGACACCATGTGTGGCATTGAGGTCGCAATGCTGTTGTGCCTGCATGACCGAGTGGTCTAAGGCGCTGTTCTAATGACCCACCGAGGGTTCGAGTCCCGCCTAATGCAGAAGTTCTGCTTTTATGCATATCAGCATTTTTTTGACATTTTAACATAACTACCGCAGATATTACATCTTATAAGACGTAATGAACATCACGATATGCAGTTTTCAGAACGAAACACTTCCGTAAACCCCTAAAAACTTTGTATATAGAGATATCAACATGAAACTTTGTGCGTGACAACACATCCACCAGCAGAGTAAACTCTGAAAATTTGAAGTGAATTCATCCGGCCATCTCTCGGGAAAGATACGGAATAGGTCAATGCAGCCGTCGCCCTAGCCGTCGCCGCCGGAAGTTATTTTTGCGAACCGCTATTTCCAGTAACTTTACAATATTTCAGACAAATTGAAAACTTTTTCAATATGTTGTACAACCTTTTATCCTCTACCTCTCTCCATCAAAACCGAAAAAAATGGTCCAGCCATTTTTGAGAAAATGTATTTAATCGTTTTTGAAATCTCGCATTTCCGTAAACACAAACTAATCTGCGCAGCGCGATACAGACGATTCCTCTTCAATTTCGACATACAATTCATAGTTCGAGCCATCGAGTTCGATCCCTTGAGATTGGGCTTGATTTTGAGCCTTCGAGATGGACGGATAGGAAAGTAGAGAAGTGTTTTGACCAAAAGTGTTTTGACACAAAATATACATTGTTCAAACCAATTTGATAATAATTAATGTAGTTTGATACATTTGTACGTCAACTACACGTGGTACGGGGTACGGTTCTGCAAAAGTGATTTTGCATCAAGTGGAAATTATGAACATCGTTCAACAATCAAGTAATGATCGGTTTTTCTGTACATACTACATATTGAAGCTGAGTTAATCTAGGTAATAATATGCGTAATAAATCAATCAAAAAACCTGGAAAGTCGAGGAGAAGTAGTATCTTACTTTCAACTTGTTGCGTTGCGTGTCGCTCTTTGGCATGCGAATGTCACGTCATCTATGGTATTCTACACGTTATCTGTGTTGTCTATTTCTAAAAGAATTAGAACAGCTCAACTATCTCAAAATTCTTGCCCAATTTGCTTGCCGACCTTTTTGAAGGTCAAGTATAGTCCTCATCTTTCTTTCGTGAACTGTTACGAGTTGGAGATATCTTTTCTTGATTGTTCTACAAACTATCATTTCGAAAAATGATCTCGCGTTCACATGCTAATAGTGGCAGGTATTAGGTAAGAAAAACACTAAAGTTCTATTATTAGACGTGAATGACACACAGGATTGAACAGATTGTATTGAGCGTATTATCGCCACTTTCAGCGATATGTAATACGCTATGAATGTCAGACAGATCGTAGATGTGATGGCAGAACTTGTTCCACTTTAAAAAATACATCTACGGGCAATTTGGCCAAAATCTCAAAGTTTGAGCGCAAAAGATATACAGATAAACGATCAAACAACCAAACAGTTTACGACTTAGAAATCTGGTGGTAAACCTGGCGCGGTACCAATCTGTATTTGCTGACGGCGTAGCACTCCTCGTGAACTCCTAAGTTTGAAGCATATTAATCAATAGAATCTCATGAGACGTTCGTGAGATACATCACGAGGTATCTCATGAGGTGTTTGGGGTATTTCTACCGCGCGATTGTGCATCTCATGAGCTAATGCTTATTGGTACCGCGCCTGGCTCGCCACGGAGATCCGTAGTACGAGAGTAATTCTAATTGAAGCACTTGCGGAGCAATAACGTTAGTTTTCATAAAAAAACATCTTCGAACGAGTCAGGGCTATCGTATACTGAAAACTGGCGCATCACGTTGTTAATACATCAAATGAATATAAGGGATAGTGCCAAAACGTATTTTTCACACAGTTTGTAGATCTGAAAGCTTCCAGTCTCGATCATTCCTAAACAAATTGTTTCGTGTGGCAGATTATCGTAAAAGTAACAAACGTCTTTCATTCGCGTTTTGTATGAACTCTTGAGAACATAATGCTTGATCACAACATTGAAGAATAACCTGCCGCCGTGATGAGGTTGTTTGGAAAAAGTCGGTAAATTCCGTCTGCGCCCCCTGCCCTCGCCAAAAAGTTGAAACATGGGAAATTTTCTGAAGTATACAATTCTTGTTTTGATAGTAAGCTTAGTCATTGACTGTTCATACGTAAGGTGACTCAACTGAGCTGATTACTTTGGATAATTCGCCCGTACGCCAAGTTAATGACATAATTCTCCAGGATCATCCTCCGCTCCGATGTAAAAAAAAGATTAGACTCAAGTTTAATTCTGGGGAGTGCGGGATAAAAATAGGATCTTTGGGAAGATACTACAACTGAAAATAGTTCTGAACGAGGAACTTCTAATATGCCGAGGTGACGCGAGATGCTGGTCAGATCTGAGCGGAACTAGGGCCGAATGTAGGCGGAGAAGGAGTGTAACAAGACTGGAATCATGAGTATGTTTTTCTTCTTGTTTTTCCAGAGTATTATTTCAATGACCCATTGTCCTCTTTCAATATTCCAATCTTTTACTCTCATATCTATCTGTCTCCATGTCCCTTCAACATTCAACAACAAATCAGGTTTGAATTTCATAAAATGATTGTACATTTGTTGGTTGAATAACATGCGCACTCTCAGGGCTGTATGCAATGTTTAAACACACAACTTGGTTCCATTGGAAAAACAATTCTTGGCAAGGTCTAATGAAAATGGAAACAAGTGGTACACTTATTCCAGAAATGATTCTCGTTCACGCACATTTCCGATGCATTTTGGGAAATTGCGGCCCCTAAGCCAATATCTGCTACCGTAGCAAAGTCATGCAAATGATGAGCTGAAACTTATCGATGACCTAATCATATTCTGACCACCTAGCTTCCAACTCTCTATGTCGAAGCTTAGTGTAGGTGACTTAACTCTGGGTGAGGTGGTGAGCGGACCATTTAGCTCAAAGGTGACCTCTCGATGATACTTTGCCACGATGATAAGGTTGAGTTGCACGCTGTACACGAAGTGTCCCTTGGAAAATAAACCTATAGTGTTAATCAGGCTGAAGTTGGAGACACATCGAACGTTTCTAATATTTCGTGAACATGATTGGGACTGGAGTTTGTTTCAAACTATTTTTCAGGATTAGAGACTTCCAAGTTTTTGCACTTGGTTTATCTGAATCAATCGCCAGCCAGCTTCTTATGTTTGTCACGAGCCGGCTCACGCGACAGACGCAAACACAGCTCAAACTTCCAGTTAGCAGGGCGAAACAACGTGATAAATTTCAGGCTCAGCATTCTACGTAACTGTGATAGAGAGTTTTGTGATACTGTACTGTACTGTGTACTGTCATACTGTGGAAAATGAGTGAAAATGAAACGACTATAAACTGCCTGTAAGCCGCCTTTCCAAGACAATGCAGCGAGACAGAAACATAATAGTATATATATATATATATATATATATCAAATTGGCCGTCTGTAATTATATATATATATATTATAATAGTATTCCTCTTGCCATAGAGTCAGATATAAATCAGAAGTCAAAATTAGAGCGAGACGGTTTCTCATGTTCCGAGTCGGGAATTTCAGACGGCTATTTTGACTGAAAGCTAGTTAACATCATGCGATCGAGAAGTACACGAGTATTCATTTACTTTTTTAGACTTCTTTCAATTCCAGATGATCGTTTATTTTGCTTATTTAAACAGCCGAACAGAGGAGAAATATTTATAATACAAATACATTTATAGAAACAATGGAGAGAAACTGAGCAAGGCGTTCCAAAACTGGACGATGCCACTTAATGACGTTTTGAATTGAACGACTTGTATTATAAGTTAGCAGCACAGGTATTAACTAGAGATTTGATTTATTCAGCGCGTTAACAACCATAATAAGGCTAGTGGACAATTTGTATTATCACTGAACCGGCGGTTCATTTTCTACTTATGGACCAATGAGTGATTATGAAAACAAAGAGTATGTACGAACAGGAGTATCTGTGATATGGATTTTATCTATATCCGCATGTTGGAAGAATTATACTAGAATTGAAATGAATAGTCACGTAAAGTTAGCATTCTAATGAGGCTATGTGCACTTTGTCATTACACGTATCTGAATTCTGCATGTTTCACGTGTGCAATTGACTAACAGTATATTAGCTACACTCTCTATTCATTCAGTGTATATTGAACTAGGTAGCTGAAATGTACATGTACAAACGATACTCGGTGAGAAACTGAGAAAAACGGAAAAACTTCTAACCTTCATTGCGCAAATGTTTATTCATTTTTATTCAGTTTAGTATATTTTGTGTTAGTTTAGTATACTTTGTCAACTATTCTCTCAGCCAGAGTAATCGAGATCGTGGCTAAAAAGTACATGTACAGACAATACTCATGTGACGTGTGTTACTCAAATGTTTATCAGTGTATTCTGGTGTCAGCTCAGTATGAAAAAATATCAACTATTCGCTTAGCCGGAGTAATTGAGATCAAACTTGTAGCCGGCTCGTTGCAGGGCCTGGATGTATCGTTCGGTTCTGGCCATGACCTCCTCATGTTGTCCAGAAATGCACTGTAGATAGAGGGGGATCGAGATCTGGGAACAGCCGGTGCCGTGTTTCATCACCGAGCTGAAAAAAGGCTGTAGTTTGACAGAGTTTCCGCTAAAAATCACCATATTGAGTTTTATGAATACAATACTATTAACTTGAATAATTCGAAAACTGTATGTTTTCTGACAAGTTAGAATGCTACAGGCTGAAAAGGGACGGGCAAAAAACGGTCTTCCTTGTTTCAAAGTGGATGCTTTGTTCGAGAACAGGAAAAAAGGTCTCTCTTAGAGTTAACTGTTTGAATGTGATTTTTAGACTGCCCTACTGTATTGTTTCAATATTTTGTATTATTAATTGCATACACAACCAAATATTGTTCTAATGTTCATCTACAATTCATGCTGACACATTTTGTGTCGGTGTACTACCGTCATGATGTCAGTGAAGTTCTTAATTCAATTCTGATTCACATCTATATTCTTCTTGTTCTCATGTTCTCAGAGGGGTTCATCTGAGGTTGAGCCAACTCTCTGAGAACAATACCAACATAGTCTTGAATCAGGGTCGGATCCATTCTTAGTATTTTTACCTCTGTCCATGACTTCTGTGACGAAGTGAGGTGAGAAAGGCATCCGAGACAGCGAAAAGGAGCACCAGCACCAGAGGGAGCTTCATCGTGAGACTGATCAAAACAGGCCTTCGAGCGCTTCTCAGGATTATAGATTAGCATTATCGAAATTAATCGTCGGCTTAATTTGATACGCCTAGTCTGTCATAATCCAGATTCAGCCGCGAGACGGCATTATGGCTTAGGTTTCGAGTTTGGCAGAACAAAAGAACGACCGCAGTAAAACTAAAGAACCACCAACGGTTGAAAATAAGATGCAAGTGATTGTGATAACGTTTCGAACTGGCCCGCCGTGAAATAGTGAATGATTTGAGAATGGTATGATTATTTTTATAACAACACGGCGTGGTATGGATAGATTCATTCAACACGATTGTGGCGGCGACTCGCCGCCAAAATCCAGGGAAACGAGTTTACGGAGGGGTCGCCGGGAAACCGCCGGCGAGTCACCGGCGACACATCGAGGTCGCCGGCGGGTCGCCACTTGAACCAAAGCTTCCAAGTTGTCGCCGGCGAGTCGCCAAACGTTTCGCTACAGCTGTGCGGTCCCATGAGAAGTTTTGCCAACTCTCGCCACTCGCGCCTAGCCCAAACCCCGACAACTACGGGTCCTGCACATATCCTGGATCTGACTTTCTCTCTCCTCCTGTACATATTTACCCTTTTTTTCAAAATCAACATACTCGTTACTCATGAGCCATTAAAATTGTCTGTCAAACATCCGGGTTGATAAATCATCATTATTGTAATTTTAAAGATCAAAGAAAAATCATAAGATGCACATTTTGTCGTCACCAACAACACACAACGTCTGGCGCGTTGTTCTCTCCCAAACTTGCGAGAGGTCACGCAAACAAACACGCAGGCACCAGCGAGATAGTTTGTGAAATTGATGATCAATAATTACAAGAAACTATTCAATCATAACACCCCTTTGCCTCCTCATAACACCCCTCTGCCTGGTCGTGAGCGGTGACCCCTCTCTCGATTGATTATTATGTCGCCTCGTCCGAAAATGGTACCATCTCGAACCCATTTTTCCACCATTTTGAGTGAAATAAAATCACCCAACTCCAAAATCGACCTTCTGACCCAAAATCTACCCACCATTATTCAATGTGACTTGCACCATTTCAACGATCGCCGATCTCTTACTATTTATGGACTACCAGAGGACTCCACTACAAAGAAAAAGGTGAATTCAATATTTAATTTGGTCTCTATCTCGTCTTCAAACGTTTCTATTCTTCACCGTTTGGGTAAACCTCGTCAAGATGGTTTACCTCGTCCACTCAAAGTATCTATCAAAGATGTTATTCCCTTTCCTCGTCTAATCGATCTATCTACTGCTATGAAATGTGAAGCTTCTATGTCAACTTTTCATGTACGAAAGTTCGAGACCCCGGAACAGCGAAAGGCCGGATTCCTCGCCAGACAATCGAAACGAGACGCCGCCCGAGCTGAGGTCACCGACCAAACTACAATCCAACCAGAGCCTGCCGATGACAACCTTCAAACTCAAACTGAAATGGAGTTAGTTGAACAGTCCAGAGATTTTGTTTGCAATATGGTTTTCGAATGTCTCTCTCCTCCTATCGAGCCTACTTTGTTGCCAGAAACTAGTTTTGATGATCCAGCAATTCAAGAATCAGTTACTATCATGATGTTACCAAGTCCTCCCGAGGTTCACTCTGTTATTTGTGATTCGTCTCCAGATCTTCACCTCTGTCTTTCCATACACTCGATGATGTTTCTTTGCAAAATGTTCAGAACTATGTAACTATGTTGTAGGACATGCAATGCAGTAGAGTCTCCATGAGTGAGCGTTACAGTGCTTTCCGTGGTTGTTATCGATTGTATCCTCATCTTGCCCCAATTGTATCTGATGTCTACTTTGATCGCCATGGTTTCCGTTACAACATCAATCCATCATGGTAACTAGTCTAATGTCTGTTTAAACATCATTTATCATGCAATATCATATGTTCCCAAGTTTTTACTCCTTTTCTCACATATCAGTTCAACCGGTTCAGTTTTAGTACCTAAATATGATTGTCCAACTATATACTGATAAAGCTTATTATTATTATTATTCAAGATAACTACTACTCCAAAAGTCATGATTTCTCCTTGTAGGGATAAACGAACAGCCCAGTGCTATTCAATTTTTTATTCGTTTTTTCTTGTAATGATCGACATTTGAAGAATAAACCCCTCAGATCGAACCCACCGCGTACCCGATTAGTGGGACGAATCAGTAAAAGAACCGCTTAAACTTTGCTTTCAATTCCCCTGATGGAAGGCTTATTAGAGTTGGTGTAAACAAGTACAGTTTTCAGAAAGTATATGATGTGGCCCAAATTCAACCTACGCAAAATACTAGAAAAAAGCACTAGCAGAAACGGAACCTAGGACGAAAAACTTTTTCTCTCATAGATTATCTTAAGCACAATTTCTCGCAATCTTGCAGAAAAGGAGATGACGTTGATGCGGCGCCCGACATCATCTCAAATCCGAAATGGCAGATTTACAATCATTCTAATTCCATTGAAGAAAAATCACACATTGACAAATACATAGTACAGATTAGAAGTATATGTTTATTTATGAAAACTGAACACACATTAAACGAACCACCGTTTTCTCAAATGGAATGTTTTGCTTTCTGTTCGAGTAGCAAACAGGAGAGTTTTGTGCGCTATAAGTTGAGTTAATACATTCGGAATACGACAAAATCTGCTTGAATGTCGGTGGCAACGATGTCGAGTCTCTTACTGAACACTTGATTCATGATATACCACACGCAGAAATCCTTATGACACAAAATAAGTTTCATTGAAGAAAATTATCACTATTAAACATAGTTCACGTTTTCATCGCTAACGCGTTGTCCCACTGAGAGGTGAGGGAAGAAAAATACACATTTGTTTCCGGTTCAGACGGAGAAACTTTCGGCGAGGCACGATGGAAGTATTCTGGAACACCGGGTAATATGATAGGAAAATATGAAGAAAAATAAACAGAATTTTCATTGAATCATAATTACGGTTGAAAGAAACATTATTTGTTTTTGAAACCGTGTAGTTTACTACTACTCCGCCCACATTTTAAGCTCTTCAAATGATAAGATCCCGTTTCCCATAAACTCCGTCCATTGCTAACTTTAGAATACAGCCCAATTTCGCTCACCGTACAGAAATGTTTTTTGAAACGCCGCTCTAATTCTCGGTTGGAACATGAAAGCGAGAATGAAGAAAGCACAACCTTCTCTGAAAATGGTTGAGGGTTGCTTAGGAGATGCGGGTCTACCCACTAAAACTGATGGTCTAATTATCACAACATCACTTAAAATTATGAACATTTGTGTTTCGATGTTAACATTGTTACCAAAATATGCGACAACATTCCGAAGTGCATAACAAGCGGAAAAAGGGATTTGGTTGAACAATTCACATGAATCAAATGCTTAAAACTAATGAAACTCCGAGTGGTCGACTGGTTGTGTGCGCGCTAGCACTCAATACACCATGGTTCGATCCCACTCGGGTATTTTCACCGCATGAGCTGGTAATAAAGCTCACCCATGCCTAGTTTCTGTTCTACGGGCCCTACCCTCTACGGATACTTCTATGTGATCACTGTCTTGGTTGTATTAGAATAAAAAGGAAACACACGGCTGAATGCCTAAAAAAAGTATTATTATTATTATAACTCACATTGCAATCGAAATATTGAACATGAGGAAGGTGTAGTGGTATACGTGCCCCTTGGCGATGGTACGTACATATTCGCTATTATACAT
Source organism: Litoditis marina (assembly GCA_964036275.1). Taxonomy (NCBI): domain Eukaryota; kingdom Metazoa; phylum Nematoda; class Chromadorea; order Rhabditida; family Rhabditidae; genus Litoditis; species Litoditis marina. Next base: position 30,539,266 of record OZ038433.1, read on the forward strand.
AACAAACAAAACAATTTGTAACAAGCCAGAAAAAGCTAAATAGAACACCAAATCTTTGGTCATCTGAAATGAATGAATTGGTTTTGCTTCGTTTCGAGATTTCAATTTCGCGTTTTATTTCTTTCAAGGAGTTCTTTTCACTAAACAAACATATTCAATAATTCGTTGGCTCAGACGGGAGCCGTAAAGCGTCCAATTATCAGCTCTATCAGATGTCGGAGTATTGTCCAATTACATGTTATTACTTTGTTCACTACAACAAATTCAGAGTTACCATTATTCTTCAAAAAAATTGATCCAATCATTATAAAACCATTCGAGTAACATTATATAAACGGTTCAAGACATGGAAAACGCAGAATGGGAATATGAACATTTCACCAAAAGGCACTCAAAAAATCCAGAAAGTTGAAACATACATTCATCACTTTGATGTTCTCCCTGACTTGAAATCGTAGACTGAGGTGATAGGGATCGTTTGCTCTTCCCAATCCAAAACCTTCGCTCAGCCTCTTGTTTTTCATCAGCAGAATATGAAACATCTGAATTGTAATATGTTCAACTTCACTTATAGAATTGTCTAATCTTTCAGAGTAGCTGAAAAGTTTTTCTCATAAAACTCTTGTCTCGAATACGAGAATAATTTGAGAAATTGGTTCAAGAATGTAATGTTTGAGTTTTCCGGTCACACCAATAAATGAAAGCAAGAAAAAAAAACAGCAACAAAATCGACCAAAGAAATCTCGGACAATTTTCTAATCGGACTGGTTCAAGATTTTCAATATTACAATTAGACTAGCTCAAAATTACTCAAAAAGTCTTCATTTTATCTAAAAGTGAACAAAATGATCGCTCACCACCATGGCGAAACATTCGCATGTGAATAACACTGCAAATATTGTCCACCACTCAGTGAGCTCTGAATAAGTAAATAACAACTACTATTATAAAATAATTGTGAAATCTACTGCAATCTTGATTTCATCTAGTTCAAACTACGAGGACAAGTATCATGGATCACATGAAAATCGGTAGAGATGCTTATTATGAAGAACGAGTTAGTTGAATACAGACAGTCATCATCAGTGGTCAAATAGTTGACTTTTTTTTCGAATAAATGTTTGATATATTATACCTCCGAGTGCGGTTTTACCTGGATAAAACCGTTGTATTCTGTTCTACAATTGGAACGAGAGTTGAACTGACCCAGCGCGAACAGGTATGCCGTCACCACAGAAAGAGTGTTCGTGATGAGTTGAACATGAACTCCGAAAAATATTCTTCTACTTTTCTCGTAGTCATCCTTGAAATAGGTGGCTGCGTATCTCTCCGAGACGAGGGACACGGATCTGAAAAAAACATTTACAACAGCACGCGACATGACAAGAAGAAGTGTACTGTAGTGTAGATAAAATACTACTGTTTGTGAACTATCTTCGATCTCTATACAACGTTTTGCTCACTTCACATAATGGTCTATTGCAGCTCTCAAGGCACTCTCAAAAGATAAAGCAGTCAGAGTTCTCCAGATCAAGATCAAACTACAAACTCAGTGGAGTGGAACACCACACCTGATTTTCTCGCTAAGGACCCATGCAACGACTCTTTTCCAATCAGTGCGAGAGACGCGAAACACATACAAAAGTAGACATGAAGGCCATTTAAAACGTAATGTTAGTGTCTGGATGATGAATCTTCATATTAGTGTGCTAGTGAAATTTCAAACCTCAATCCCAATTCACACATGAGCTGATACCGCATCACGCTGCACCAAAAGATCGTGGAATCGGCAAAATGGGAACCTGTAAACATGATTGCGATTGGAAAAAGTCTGCTTACATACCAACCGATTATACTAGGGTTCATCAAGTACGACTTTTTTTCGAGTTCTCGAGTTTATCGAAAAACTGAGTTACCACGAGAGAGAGAGAGAGAGAGAGAGAGAGAGAGACAAAATTTTGAGATGTTTGATGAAATTTTTTTTTCGTTTCAAGTGGAGCCGATTAGCCAAACTGCTTTGAGCACTTTGGTTCAGTTGGTGCTTTTCGTCGTATGAACTGCAAATTTCAAACTTTTACCTTGAAGTCCGAACAAGTTGAGCTGAAATATGATAAGAACTATTCTGGACAGCGTGAACGGGCACACATACAACATCATTCCGCCAACCACAAGTGCACGCAGATTGAAATGAACTGACAACCTGCAAAACAAGCTGCATTTTCTTAGAAAATTGAATAAACACGAAAAATTTGTCTACCCTTCCGGATCAATTTTCATTGCTAGAGTTCAACTGAACAACTTCTGGCGATTGCTTCTGCATACAAGTATAATTGCGTTTCTTTCTCGTTATGAGCGAAACAACTCTAAATAACAATACTAAAACATTGATTTCAGTAAAAACACTACTTTGTTTTACAATTAGTACAAACTTGGAAAAATTAATATCATAACATAATATGTAGTATCTACAGACAAACCGACCATCACGAAATTTAGATCAAACGATGTGCATAATGACCAAATTCGGTGTTAGATTGAATTGAACAGAACTTTGTCTTAAAACACTTTTGGATGGTGAAGCGTTAAGGAATAAGTTATGTGTTCAGTGACAGACGCACTCAAAATCATTTCGACTCTGTCTATATTATCCCTGAAAATCGTAGATAAACTTACTTTGTAATAGTGGTTGTAGCTGTACAGATCGCCAATATGCTTAGTACTTGTAAAACAAGCTCTATCCACAATAAAACGTGAATGATATGAGCGTGAGAACTATCATTTGTTCCAACATTAAAGTACTCCACTCTCATTGAAATGTATTGCTGAAAATTTTACTGACAAAAACCACCGGCCAAATATAGTTCCATTTACAAGAGGACTGTCCGACTGTCGTATAGTTCGTTTCATTCCTACTGAGACCCATTGGCATTGTGCCAAGATTTTCGGGTGACTATATCTCAGAGCCGACATAAGTATTCTCGAGAATTTTTGTATTTTCAAGTTCTCAAGGAACTGAACAACAGCTAAAAGAAATTTGATGTTATTTGATAAACTCCGAAGTGGTGAAAACTAGGCTGGAAAATTCATTGGCACGCTGCCAAGTCTCAGTAGGAATGCCCGGAACTATATCCCGCCAATAAAATATACTTATTTTTTCGAAAATTTTCACATGAATTCCGTGAAAGTTTTTGAATAAAATATTATCTAATTGATGAGTTCGCATCCACAGTTTTGTTGGTATGATGTAAATATCGCACGCAGCGCGGAGCGCTGCGCAGATTAGTTTTGATCACAACATTGCGGACTTGCAAAAGTGGTTTTATGCCATTTTCTCAAAAACTCCTGAACGGATTTTTAGAGATTTTGAAATAGAGAGATAGAGGAGGAAAGGCTCTCTCGTTGAGCTAATCGATATTCAATGTGCGAGTAGTGGTATACAGTTATTCTGAGAGTCGTCTCGCAAAATTGTCTTCCGACAGCGGCCGCGCGGCGTGGCGCGCGCAAAACCGATTCGTCTGAAATTCAACCGATTCGTCTGAAATTTGGAATATAGTTAGAAACTGCAAAGTTATGTGTAAATCTGGAAAAGTGGACCAACCAGTTATCATTGAGCTATTTTATGGCCCTGGAAACATTGCTAGTTTTCAAAATAGATTGAAAAAGCAATTGTGTTAATCTGTAGAGATCCTGGCTCCATAACGGCGCCACACTTGCGTTGATCGAAATCAAGGATTAATTATGGTGTGAGAGAAAGATTACTAACCGAACTTGTAACGCAGTTAATGTTCTGCAAATCAACTTATTACTTGTTAAGTTGAAAAAACCTTCATATTGATTCATTATTTCTTTCGGAAATATAGAAAATGAGAACAATTTGTATGAAAAAAAAAACGATGTAAATTTAAAGACGATTACTTTTCGAGATTGAACTGCATGGAATATAGAAAAGGAGAACAGAAACTCAAGAGGGAAATAAAAAATCTAGTCTCGCAACTTTCATAATCATCCTGACACACTGATCCAAAAAATAAGTGCTAAATCTTCGAAAACATTCCGCTTACTCTGAAAACGTATCTGAAACGAAAATCAGCTATACTGTCAGTCAATCGCACAGTCACGTGAAACATGTTGAACACAGCAGAACTCGAAAACGTGAAACGACAAAGTGCACACTTCCTCATTAGAATGCTAACTTTACGTGAATATTCAATTCGCTAGTATAATCTGTTCTGTTAACAGTTTTGAATCTGTGGTGAGAAAGTGTCGTACTCGGACGTTTCATCTAATGTTTGTTTGCTGCAATTTTTTTTTCACTAGAAAACCAAGATGTTTTTGACCCATGCAAATTGCGAGATTAGATTTTTCTTTTCCCTCTCGAGTTATTGAGTTATTGTCCTCCTTTTCTATATTCCATGCAGTTCAATCTCAAAAGCTAATCGTCTCTAACTTTACATCGTTTTTTTATACAAATTCACTTGGGATTGAAAAAAGGCTATGTGACACTTCTAGCTTTTCGCAAATTCAGTCAATTCTGGAAATTTTCTTGGAAATTGGAGCAGGTGGAAGTGGTGGTTGGGAATGCTGTCAGCTCAGTTAGATTTCACGAAAGAGAACAAAGTTTAGATCTTATCACGAGAAATATAGCTTGGTTGGACTTTGAAAAACTTAATTACAAGTTAATCAACTGTACAAGCGTTTGCATAGAGTCTCTACTGCAAAATATCTGGAATCCTAAGTTCGAGAAAGTAGTGTCAGTTACAGTATGGATCACATTACCTTGCAGGACGTACAGGACGCTTACAAATCCTTTTCTCCGTTTCAATTACGGTAACGTCATCAGTAAGCTAAGCAAGTTTTGATTGAATACTGATTATCCATTTCAAAAGTTACAAAATATTTAGGAGACAGTTGAATTTATTTACAATACAAAAGGTCTTTGAAAAGTTCTCCATAGGAATGACTATACAACATGCTTAGGTGAAAGATATTTTCAAAGTGACGTGGGAAACGTTTTACATAATATGTCTCCACAAAGTTCGCAACAATGGTGGATATCGGAACGTTATTAGAGTATGAACTAGGAGCTGCACATTGAAAAAAACTTCTGTTGCAGATAAAAACCCCGGCGTGGTGAGACTTGTAAACACGTTCCGAACACTTTCAAATAATTACAACTTTTTGGAAGGAAACGGCGCCAAACCGTACAATCATTTGCTCAATCAGCTGTTGGCATTACTGCTTGCAGCCCACTTACCAGATGTCAGTTGTCGTAAACATAAGTTAATTACGAAGCACGCAACAAAACTGCTGGTTATTAACTTTTATAAATAGAAAACCAAACATTGGAGAGTAACAAATGTCTTCGAAAACACAGAATTCGTCATTTAACTCAACAACTCAAGCCAATGAAAAACAAAAGTACCGGGCGGCGTGGAAATCCATCTAGCCGCATGAGTAAGAAGTTCATATCAGCTTCTCATGAATATCTCATAAACACTCTGTGAGCTACTCGCGAACTACTAATGCTGTAGCATGACGATCAATGGAATCTTGTTAGAAGTTCATGAGATATTGCTCATGAGGTATCCATGAGTTTTTTTAGGGATTGCTACCGCGCCTGACCCAGCGAGGAGTTTCTGTATCATAATCATTTTCATGCAACTATTTTAGCCGTGTTTATTTTATCAAAGGGGGACTGCATTGAATGCCGAATTCGGCTAACGGTGTTAGCCCAAAAGGCACGAGAGTCAGAGAAGTGCGCGCAGTCAATATTCATTCACTCCAAATCATCCTCTTCGTCTCTGACAGTACGCAAACAACTAGTGAACTTTTGAATTGATAGCTACGAATTGGACATTATAGCTAGAAAAGGACATCTATCGAGTTGTCTCAGTTCCATCTTTCATTTGAAAATTCATTGCAGCCCTGACATTGCCATGACTTGCCACTGACATTGACAGTGCAATTGGCAAACCACCAACGTGACGTTATCAACCGTAGAGGGATCCGATGACAAACGGCAAGTGGGAAGTGGGAATTTATTTGCTGTAGTTTGATTCAGAAACTCGCGGTAAATCACGAGTTTTGGCTACGGGAGCAAGCTACAAACACAGCGAGATAGAGCATCAAACACCGTAACTCCCAATATTTAAACAGTTTGGGATGGAAACTAGGAAAAAAACATAATTGACAAGTTCCAAGTTATGTAATTGCATTTCTATTTCCATTTGTGTAGTATAGAACAAACAATAGTTACAGGTGGTCTACGAGAAGAAAAAAACTGCTAACATCATCGTGAAAACAAAAGTTTACTGTTAATAGGTTAACCATTTGATTGGAAATATTATCTACAATTCTAGCTCAAGAACTGTCAAATTAGCGAAACTAGCTGAGGATCATTTTGAAATAGGATTAACTTTCTGATTGAACACGTTGTCCCATTGGTTTGCGAGGTTGGCAAAGTACACGCCACTCTCGGATACTGGCCGTGGACTAGTAGGACTCATCTGGTGACATAATTCTAAAAAAGTTGTTTTCAAACAACAATTATTTCAGGTTTTTAAAATTCTGGACAGTGTTCCAGAACTGCTTAACGGTTGTCGTTTTGAGCTTCAATGTCAAAATGAGGATTTGAGGATCAACAAGAATACACTAATAATGTTCGCTCACTTTATGTTAAATGTGTTTCATCGCATATGTACTCAAACTCACTGAACAGCCAGAATTCTCGGACAGCGGCTCTGTATTTTGGGCGGGACAGAAACACTAGTATGACAAACGCACAGCTTTCTCTGAAAAACTATTCTTCGCGTTTTTCGCGAGAGGTAGTTGTTGTGTGGAGGCGCCAGAGCGGCTGGTAATCTCTAATTCCACCATTTTCACATAAAGTTTGCCAATAAAAGCAGAAGATTGTTCGATGTTTTCATGACAAAAAACCATGGCATTTGTTCCTTTGTCTACCCTTCTTTCACCTCTGCCTGGTAGTTCGACCGCAGATATAAAAAGGTGAGGGGGGGGGGGGGGTGAAAGTAAAATGTTCTTCAAAAACTCACAGAGCTATCGATATATTGAAAAAGATGCTGGAGTAGTGATAGATGCGACCATTATTCAAATGACGAATATATTCACAATTGTAGAGTGTGAACAGTCCACTTTGAATGAGCATTGCGAAGGAAGTAAAATATATAGTGTCACGAGCCAGCTAAAACTAGGGTATGGAGAAGATTAGACCGTTTTTTCATTGTCTACATTCTATTCCGGAACATTCTCGATTAAAAGTAAGACTAGCGATACTATCGCTTTTATTAAGATTCCGCTGCCCATAGTTATTGTTATACTTTAAGAGTTTCCATACAATTGCCCAATGACTGATCCAACAGTTTCAAAAATTTTCGCAGAAATTTTCGCTTTTCCGGGTTGCTTTATTAAAAAAACCGTTAGTACAACCGCAAAAACCGCGAGAATCGCCGTGTAGCTTGCGCTTTTTAACGCTGCGATAACCGTAACACAGCACAAAAGCTATTGAATTATTTCTATTACAACTTCAAAGGACTACGCATGGCGGTATCATTTAGGTCACGCTACGCTTTTCAGTTTCTTACATATATGAAATCAAGTGTATCTAAATGGAGGTCCAACTCAAGGAGGGGCATGTTTCGACTATGCATTCATGGGTCACCTTTATCACTCGCATGTTTTCTTCCAGCTGAAATCGGATACTCAGCGTATACGAATTTCTCCGTTCTTCTCTGAAACAGTTCTGCTGCAGGCGTGCTGTACGTTTGTTGACAACATAAAAACTCTGAAAACCAGGTGGAGTTATACTAGAAGTAAATTGAATAGTCACGTGGGGTAAGCATTCTAATGAGGGATCATGCACCTTGTCATTGCACGTTTCAGAGTATTTCTGTGACCTAAACGAGTGGACTTTGATGCAGAGACTACTTCTGGCGCGGTAGCAGTCTCACGTTAACCTCATGAGATTATCTCATTAACTTCTGATAAGATTAAATTTATCAGTATTCAAAAAACATGTATTCACAAGTTTGTAAGGTTTTCATGAGTTTCTCAAGAAAAATCTCATGTTATGAACTTCTCCTGAAATGGAACGGTTGCGTAGGCCTTGCGAGCATGGCGTGAAGTATTGAGTCTTCAAACAATGTCTAATGAACATCTTGAAGGACGGTTTTCACGTGAAAGTGCAGCTGTGTCTAGCTAGTTGTTACATAAAAAGCACGCTACCGTGAGAAATATCAAACGTACCACGAGAGAAACGAGTCCAGACGTCATAATTACAAAAAGAATACTCCACCAGGGAGCGAGTTCTACAAAGACAGTTACATTTCACTGTTTCCACTTTATGTTCTGAGTGTGATATTTTAGAAAACAGAACAAGTAGGTAGATGTGAGCGTAAACCCCCAAATTCGACATGATTTTTTCTAAAACTCTAATACGGTCTGAGCTGCAGTACTGAAAACTCATACGCAGTATTAGAGAGACGTGAAATAGAGAGACGTTGCACATGTTTTCAAGATTTCAAGATTTCAAGATTTATTTTGATCACATCACATTGTTGCAAAGTGGTGCTCCTTGACTGCTCTCCAGATTGTAATGTCTCTGCATGCTCTCAATATCTCTTCGCCACGGATGGGGGCAGGGCGGACGCGCCTGTTTTACTCACCGAAAACTGATGCGTACGCCACAGGAGTGGCCAGAAGTGGTATACATATCTGCAATGAAACTCCCAAGTACCGTCGTTGTCGAACTTCGTAATCAGTGATGAAAACTGTGGCCGCCAGTCTCTCCAGCATGATGGCCATCAACCTGTAAGAATCAGAAATGTTGAAACTTCGTTTTTTCGTTAATTGTTGAATCAAAATTTATTCTAGAGACAATTTTTATACTACATAACATGGAAACCAGAAAATTACTCAAATGTTGTGCAGGTCGGAGCAATGCAGATTTCCCCATGCTTTCTTGCTTTTGTAGTTTGCTGAGAAAATTGGCGCCAATCGTTCTGAACAACTCAGAACGATTGGCGCCAATTTTCTTCGATTGGCCAGCTACAAAAGCGAGAGAGTGTGCAGGTCAATGAGGCCGCAGACATCTGGGTCTCTCTGACCTGCCCACTCTCTCTCTCAGCCAATAAAAAAGTGGCTGGCCAATTGGCTGGGAATTGTCTGAGAATTTTCGCTGAGCTGATGGCAGCGTGCCAATGCCGACATTCGACGAAATGTTAAAGTGTTCCAACATAGTTTAGTATTTTTTCGGAATTAATTTTTGTTACAGTATTCAATTACAAACGCTTGTCAGAAAACGAGTGTTCTTTCTCATAAAAAGACATTAGTCCAAAATGTCACTGGCACGCCGCAATGATTGCTATTTAGCGCAATGATTTCTGAGAAATTCAGCGAAACTCAACACCACCTTAATCCCATCTCGCACATAAAGACGACCCGAAGCAAACTGCACACGATTATCAAAGTATCAGCGTACGGAATATCTGGAACGTTAATTATAGAAGTCGACGCATTCAGTTTCAATAACTATTGAACATTCTCTAGTTGTTTCAAGTCCAGCTGCCCAGCTGGAATATTCGAAGACAAGTCGGGAGTGATTGTCGGGAATGTTGTTGGGATATGTAAACTTGCCACTCCCACCTTCCAGCTGTATAATCTTCATTTGTAGTAGTATAATAAATACCCTAGCGGGTGTGAAAACTAGAACATACTCCAGCATAGCAGCAATGACTATAACTTGTAGATTGAAATGTATAGATAGTCTGAAAATGTACAAAGGTACGGAATAGGGTTGTTAATCGAGTTGAAAATTTCGAGTTTTTCGAGTTTTCGAAAATTCGAGTTTTTCGAGTTTTCGAAAATTCGAGTTTTTCGAGTTCCCGATATTTCGAGTTTTTCGAGTTTCGAGTTTTTCGAGTTTTCGAAATTTCGAGTTTTTCGAGTTTCGAGTTTTTCGAGTTCTGAAATTTTCGAGTTTTTCGAGTTTCAATCTCAAAAAATTCGAGTTTTTCGAGTTTCAGAAAATTCGAGTTTTTCGAGTTTCGAGTTTTTCGAGTTTTCGAAATTTCGAGTTTTTCGAGTTTCGAGTTTTTCGAGTTCTGAAATTTTCGAGTTTTTCGAGTTTCGAGTTGAACTCGAAACTCGAAATTTCGAGTTTATTTCGAGTTTTTTTAACAACCCTAGTACGGAACAAATACGTCTTTAAATAAAACTTCTCGCTGTAATATCATAAGAGTTGAATCAGCTGAAAACGAACTATCACTGCTTGATCTTACCAATCAGCAAGTTTGGTACTCGAAATTATGTAATATTACAGATTCACAGTGAAACGAATTAATAATAATACGTGTGATGTTGAACTCACTACATCCAAACCTAAAGGTCGGCAAATAACAAAATGCACATTCTTTTTGTTTTCATAACGAACCTAGATACAATAATGGCTGCCGTTCCAATGAAAATGGAACTCAGTAGTTGGAAGAAGAGCTCAATTACGAACAAATATTCAAGGATTAGAGTATGAGACGGATCATCTAGCTTATTGACAAAATACTCCAGACGCATATCGTTGTTGTTCTGAATAATTCATATTTTTTATTTTCATTTTCTTTTCTTGACCTTATTTAGGTCCGAACAAAACAGCTATATGATATAGCCTTATTTTGTTCTACCGTAACGTATACACCTCAACGGAGTTACGGTACTGTGACAAAATACTCTTTTCAACTGAGCGGACTTGATCTGGAACTTATTTTTTGTTCTAGAACAGGAAATTTTCGCATTTGTTCAAACCCTGAAACCAATAAATTTGTGAGTAACCAATGTTAGGCACGTCACGGTTTTATTTCAAGGCATGAATGAATTTAAAGTGTAGAGATAATGAAGTTGGATGGGAGTTCTAGGCAGCAACATACAAAAATGAGAAAAACAGATGAGAAAAAAACTGAGAGCTCGACATCCAGTTGTCGAAGTCTGACAAGCGTGAAAATGTTGATGAATGCATACTCAACAATTAATAATCTCGATCGAATCCATCACAAAGTAGTTCATAAGGTATACATTTTTGTTGCATACTTGATGTTCAGTTCAAGTGCAAGTTTCAGGTCTTTTGTCACATCAAAATGTCCCACAGTGAAATTTTTTCAACTAAAACATACAATGAAACTCATTTTCTGTACTTCTGAGAAACCTTTTATCAATACAAATATGATATGAAAACTCTCCCAGATAGTACTATATAGACAAATTAAATATTTATTTAATAACATTCTCAATTGCAAAAATTGAAGACAACAAAATGTGAAAATAATCGAGACATTTCTTTTGTATACCACCTGAGGCATTGAAAAGTTCTGTTAATTGATCGCCCTCCTCTTCGAGTCGGACTCCCAATTAAATACAATTACTGTGTTTAAGGACAGATGAGGTGGAATCGCTTTATATATGTAGAAAACGAAAAAGCGCGCGCGGCGTTTTGAGTTTGAGCGCGGCGGGACCCAAATGCCAAATGCGGTCCGCCGCCAGTAGTCCTTTAACACAGTAATTGAAACAATTGTTGAAAACAAAACAGATGATGAGAAGTTTTGTTATTGACGTTCACGTGAATAAGCGCAGTCTCTATTTCACCCCTTTACCTTTAGTTGCCGTCAACCAATCATTTATTGAGAAGAAGGACGAGTTGAGAGATTTGTTGAAATATGTACTTGGCGAATAACGCAGAAACTACTGGAACTTCTAAGAAACTTGGAGAATTCGATACAGTAGCTTACGAGTATTGGCCAGGTGGAGTTGTAAATGTCGTTCGTAGAACATATACCAGTGCGCAGGTGCTTTTTTATTCTACTAAAATACATGAAATGAAGTCTAGCAATTTCATGGAATTCATAACTTGGGACCGTTGCTCTCAAATTTTGAATTTTGAGTTAACATCATGACCCGAGAGAACCTGAAAACGAACACTCTTTGTTCCTCGAGCATTATCTGTGTTCTCAGAAAAACGGCATCCGTAGTTCGGTTATGTATACAAATACAAGAAGTATAGACTGAAATTATTACAAAAAACTTTCGAGGAAAGAAGGGGAATTTCGTGAGATGCATGCAATGGTTTTCACAGCGACCGCGATTGTAGCATTAATGTTTATGCGGGCAAATTGTACAATTGCCTCCCCTCCCCCCTTACCTTTAGTCTCCCCCCCCCCCCTTCCGTAGTACTATCACCCCCTTCCAATACGCACCTGAACTGAAAGTCCAAGTATGGAACAAAATGTATACTTCATAAACTTATTTATTGATTGACTTGATCGAGGGTATTAGTCGTTGAGTCAGCATTCATCAACATTTTTACGCTTGTCAGACTTCGACAACTCAATGTCGAGCTCTCAGTTTTTTTACAACCCTTGGCTAATTTAACAATCGCCCCCAATCAATCCAAACCTTCAGTAGAGAAGGATGTTGTACATTTACCGTAATGGGGGTGGGGGTGATTGTACTACGGGTCGGACTCCAACCTATTTTGGATCAGAAGGGGGGGGGGGGACAATTGTACAATATACCCGTTTATGCCCTATCTTCGCATTGGAGTAGTTCTCTGACTGAAACCGTTGTCCCACTGGTTCGCTAGACTGGCAAAATATACAACGCCTTCCGGAACTGGGTGAAGGCTGGTAGGACTTGTCTTCTGGCAGAATTCTAGAAAATATGTTTTTATTTCTCGCAGACACACAGACAAACATCAATGGTTGTAATTTGATTTAGTATGTCGCCTTTTCAAAGTTTTTTCAACATGTAAACCTTGTTCATATCTGCTAGGGTTGTTAATCGAAACGGAGGTCTGAATCGTTCTATTTGTTTTCAATCGAGTCGATTTTGAAGTTTGGTTTCAATAACCGAACATCATGCGAAGGGTAAAAAAAAACTATATTCTTTTTCATTCGATTCAGACGGCTAGCCCAAACTCACTGAATGGCCAGCCCTCTTGGAAAACGACCCTGTATTCCGAGCGGCTAAGAAAAATCAGAATTACAAACACACAGCTTGATCTGAAAACATGGTTGGTCAGAATGACGATAATTGATCAGTATTCCGTCTCTTTCTGCTTTTTTCTGTCCTGCAAAATGGTTGGAGAGGTGAGGAAGTGTGTTTTCGACAATACACAGAAAGGCGGATATAGGAGAATGACCCGGCCAACTAAAGACACTTTATTCGATTAGCCGTGGGCCACGACTATAGTTTGAGAAACTGTCCCAAACTTCTTATGCACAGTACGGTTCCATTCGAGCGTCTGCGTCTCGTTGATCTACACATTCTCTCGTGTTCTGGAAAAAATTTCGCACACGATACCAAACTCACAGTGCTATTGACAGGTTGAACATAATGCAGGAATAATGATAGAGACGACCGTCGTTCAAACCACGAACAGATTCAGAATTGTAGAGGATGAACAGTCCACTTTGCATGGTCATCGAAACGCAAGTGAAATACATCATGTCACGGGCCAGCTGAAAATCAACAGGGAAAAAACTACATAAACCAAAACAACTGAGCAATGGAGCTTATTTTCTCGAAATTCAGCGAAAAAGTTATCGATTAGTTTGTTCGATCTCGGAAAGATGAAGATCTTTGTCCTGCCTGAAAGCCCCAAATAGAAAAAAGTTGGATAATTTAGGTTGCAAGAGTAGTGTGAAAGAATACACGCGAAACAGTTATGAAAAGGTTAACTTTCCCGACGAACCTGAATAACTCTCATGTTCTCCTTCAGCTGAAATCGAATACTGAGCGTATAGGAGTTCCTCCTCTCTGCTTGGAAACATTTTCTCTCCAAGCGAGTGGTATGCTTATAAACCACGATGAAACTCTGAAAGCACAATGGAGATTGCGCAGAGATATGAGTATTGGATCAAATTATATCAGTTCTATCCATGGTTTGACCATGCGTTCCATATCTTCAATGAAAACAAAGTGACAGTTTGGTATTGATACTGTAGAAGTCGAACCCTGAGATATCGAACGTACCATTCCAGAAAGAAGTCCACACGGTAAAATCATAAATAGAATACTCCACCATGGTGCCAATTCTATAAAAAAAGTTGTTTTGTATTTTTGATCGGTAACGTGGACTCTCGTTACAGAAATGGGTTATCAGCGCATTTGAGCCACAATAGGTATCGTTCCGGTTTTACCACATTGATTGGTGAGCTCTAAAGGGCGGTATAGTATTTTCCAGTAAGCTGGTGGAGTAAAACCTGTAAAAGACCTTGCAGATCTTAGTTTCAATTCATTTGGACGGAGGTAAACCGGTTGACTCACCAAAAACTGATACATAAGACATAGGTGCAGCCAGAAATGAAATAAATAACTGGAATGAAACGCCCAAGTACCGTCGTTTTCTGATTTCGTAATCACGAATAAAGTATGTGGCCGCACATCTTTCGAGCATAATAGCCACCAGCCTGTAAATGCTTTCACAATTATTTTATTTAACAGGTTTCAAAATAATGCAAGGCGTCGCCTATTTTGAATTGTCGTCTTATCACAGAACACATCCCAGTCCTGGATGCTCTCTCTCTGAAATGCATCATTATATATTTTTTTCGTTTCGCTTCGCGCGCGGGTGGATTCAATGTGACTGAGATAGAAAGGTCAGGTTATTCATGTATACGGACTTTGGTGATCTTGAGTTGTGGCCACTGTATCCCAGATACAATCTTACTATCAATTTGTCAGTGGCGTGGCTCAATTCAGCGGTCAGCGCGACCATGTATCTCCGATCTGCACATTTTCTCATCTGCTGGTAGATAGTGAATGGCTGCTCTTCCCACGTCGCAAACTGGGTTTGGGCGTTTCTGTCTTTCTTGGTAAGAAAAACCCAACACTACAATTAAAATTTGGATCAACTTCCACACACCTCAATCCAAGTTCGCACATGAATGAAATACGGACCAAACTGCATAGTATTAGTATTGACTCGGTGTAAGTACAATCTGAAAACAACATCAGCTCACTTCAACATTTAATGTGCTTCAGTCATTGACTGATTCAATCATTCAGATGTAAGCTAGTAATTCAGTAAGAGTTCACGCTCAAAGAAAGGAAATCTGCCATCGCACCGACGGTTACATCAAGGCGTATTGGACAGGATACGGTCAGTTTTGTTTAGGACGGGCTTTGTTCGACGACCAGTGAATCGGGGATTTTTTGATCTACACGTTTCACCTCTTGTTTGTGTTGGTGATTTCTCTGCACACTGTTCATTACCTTTCAGTGATATAACATCCAGTTGAAACAGAATAATAGTTACTCTGGCCGGTGTGAAGACCATCACATACTCCAGCATGGCTACAATTACTATGACTCGTAAGTTGAAATGTATTGACAGTCTGGAAAGTAAGAAACATGAAACTTTGGTTTTTCCACTGATTTTAGGCTTCATCGCCAGCGTTCAGGCAGTTTTTACGCTGCCAAGATGGCCAAAAACATCGGGCGCAGGGCGGAGCGCTGCGCAGATTAGTTTTTGTTCAGAGGTCTGTAGACATTCCAAAACAGTTTATTACATTTTTCTTCAAAGTCCGTCGACCATTTTATTAGATATTTGCATGAATCACTGAAAGGGAAACACGTCTACGAGTCATTAAGTTCACGTCCCAAGTAAAATTTGTTGAGAGGAGTTACAGGGCCCAACGTCTCGCGAAAATGGCTTCCGTGCAGGGCGGCGGCGGCGGCGCCGGCGACAAAAGTGTCCGCCTCCTCAAATCTCGGCATAGTTTCGCTCAAAATTAACTTATTACAAAAATTCTTACATTGTTGAAAAGCTATAAAAAAGTTGAGGTATACGTATTTTTCAGGTATATCTGAAATTTGAATATTACGTGTGAGAGGGCCGAAAATGTTCTCGCAAAAAATCATGGATAGACCGGTTTCGTGAAAATAAAAATGAAGACGTTTTCCAATAAAGAACTCATGACAAGCGGGTACAACTTGGTTTTCACTCCTATTCACAAGTCTGAATGGCGGATTGGATAAAAGCTCTATTCACGCACGGCGAACGAAGGTTGGATTCCTGCCTGGAGCACAAAAGTTGCTCTCACTTGAACGAGGTTACAACTACGCCAATCGCTCTTAACTACGGCGCCGTTTGAAACTCCAATAGTTTTACCATAACATTGCTTGTTTGGCTTATTGTTCAAAAATATTATTTTTATCAAAAATGATCGTTACTTTGTAACTATAGAAAAAGAGTTCAATTAGTATAAAAAACGGGTGTAAAGAAAGTAAAGATTAGTCTTGGATGAAACGTGTGCGAAAAATATGAAAGAAGTCCAATAAAAATATTTTGAGGAAAAGGCTAATCTCGCTTTCCTTGAAGAAAAAAACAGAGTGTAAGCTAGATCATTGTGAATCGCAGTCAGAAGATTTCTTTTCAGTTACAAAAAACTCGGTATTAATTTATTTTGTCTGAAATTTGAAACCGAGCGAGATTAGCCTTTTCCTCAAAATATTTTTATTGGACTTCTTTCATATTTTTTGCACACGTTTCATCCAAAACTAATCTTTACTTTCTTTACACCCGTTTTTTATACTAATACGTATTTGTACTGATGTTCAGCTTCATCTGGGAGTAAATACGCAATTTCGATACGTATGTTTATGAAAGGCTAGATTGATGAATCGCATAGTATTCGGAAGAATGATAGCCATACAAACTGAAGAATACCGAAGGAGAGTTAGGGATAAACCGAAGACGTCATTTTCTTTCAGTCGTAAATCACAGAAAACGATAATATAAATAACTACCTCGAGACAATAATAGCTGCTGTTCCAATGAGAATAGAGCTTAGTAGTTGAAAAAACAGTTCGATTACGAATAAATACTGAATGATGATGGCATGAGACGGATCGTCTATGTCGTTGACAAAGTATTCTAGACGCATATCAAAATGGTTCTGAATGTTTCAAGAGTGAAAAAATGAGGTCAGGTTGCGAAGTGAACAATTCAAAATATTTGAAAAACATACTACTTATCTGTTAACGTGAAAAGTTCGCCTGTGAGAAACGCGTGAACTGGAAGATGTGAGTAAAAATGGAATTAAAAGCGTTGACAGCTCATTCTCTAACGAAACTTAGATTTTCGAACAATATTGGAAAATTGTGCTCGCGAAACAACGAAAATAGTTGAAAAGTTGTCCCTTGTTACATAGAGGGACCGTACGTACCGTGTACAATGTGCAATGTAGGTAATTTTTGAAAAAATTAAAAAAGTCCTTTATTCTGTTTAGGATTAAAGTTCTTACTTTACGTACAGAGAGTTCAGAAAAACACATTATTACGAAGCAAAACAGAAGCCAACTGGATTTGGGTTACTGTAATGCAGCAATCCTTAATCTATCACTACTTTGTAGTTTTCATGATATCTACAAATGTTTCTCCGCATATTTAATATTCGTAATTTTGGCCATGTTTTGAACATGGTTTTGTGATTTCGTGGACATTCTCGGCGGTGTATGCACGTGCGCGTGGTCGCTTCTCATTTTCGAGAACACGGTGCAAGACAGAAAGTTGACACCTATATGAATAATATTGGTTTTAATGTGAACAATATTAACTAATAAGCACAAACCTTCAAATTAATAAGGAACGGCCCGTTTAACACGTTCGAGAAAAACCAAATAAACTCAACAACAACACCTACACTGTGTTCATTGTGCGAGACAGATAAAAAATGGTTAAAAAAGTATGTTCAGTCAAACTTGAGATACGAGAAACTTATGCGGATGGGAAAGTAGTAAAAAGGAAAAATAAATGGCGAACAACCAATGATAAGCCAATTATCATTCTCACCTCTCATCAATCAAATACTAATTATGGTATGGGAGGCATTGTAATTTGCACGTATATGGTTGTCGTTACTTCCTCGTTACTTCCATAACTCAAAAAGTTTGCTCTGCTCAAGTAACTTCATTGCCTACTTGAGCATTGGCTACAGTAACTCCATTGGCTACATAATACGGTCATATAAGCCCCGTCCAATTAAAAAGTTTCGGGAACTTGCAATATCACCCAATACAGGTCAACTCGAATCTTGTTGACCAGTTTTCGATAATCTGGTCAATTTGGATGCGTTCTATCTCTCATTTTATCCGGATCATTAATGACAATGGTCAGAAACTGCTCTATAAATGACCACGGTCAAAGATGTTGCAACCATGTTCGTTTTTTTCTTATGACTCCTTCTTATGTTGATGTCGATCATGGTCATCACACGATTTGACCACTGTAAGTCCTGAAAATTGAGAAACTCGCCTCATGCCGGACTCGAACCCGCCTCAGCTGGGCCAAAAACAAGAGGCTAACCACTGATCTATGGGCCGATAGTTGGGCGCGCTTCACTAGTTTATATACCATCGCGCACAATATGAGCCCGATGACGAACGTTAATAAGAAATTATGCGAAATAGAATAATATAGACTCTTCCGCGCAATAGACCTTTTACGGTAAACTTCACATTCATTAAAGCACTATTACTCTTTCTTGATTAGTATCTGCGGTGTTGACTTTGTTTACTTACTTGATATACTATTTAACTCTTCTTTCAACTTCTTATGTTGCCAGTTTATGATTTTTTTTGTTTATTCAGTCATTCATAGTTTTCATTCACTAGGCTATGTACCGGAATTATCTGTGCAGTAGGATTTTGATTATGCAGAAATCGGTGCGCATAACCCCCAGGTTGGTGACAAATAACGGCGAATTTATTAAACAATGCAAAACAATAAAAACTTTTTATTCAGTTATTCCCTGTTCATTCTCATGGAAGATGAATGCTATATGCGAGCCGCGGCAAGTATCCAGAAACAGTGCCGATCTGGTACTTGACCCCATAGCTCAGCGGCTAGCGGGCGCGCCTTTTACCCAGCGGGTCGCTGGTTCAATTCCGCGAGCTGAGTTGACCGTTGTCAATGAGGACTCAGTCCACAAATGACCGCGGTCATTTCTTCAGTAAATTTAAAGAAGGTTCCAGTTAACTTGACAATTGTCAAATAAGTTCTTCTCATCAATGACCATTCTCAACTATTGAGTTGACCAGAAAGTAGGAATATGGTCATTATCGAACGATTTTCCACAAATAATTTCTAGTTTGAACATTGACTAGTATTTAAAAAACAAGCAAAGTTTCCGAACTTTTTAGTTGGATGCGGCTTATATTACATGCGCACACGTTTAATAGTTTCTACAAACCAATTTCCGAACTGGACTCTGTTTACTGTATGAAAATAGGGGCGGAGCTTATGACTCGGCAACCATTCAAATATTTTGGGCGATGATTTCGTGTTTTCAAAGTGACAGCGGCATAGGGGATCGAACCGGCCACCTGGCCAAAACCAGCGCCTCAGACCACTCGGCCATTTCAGCTTGTTGGAAACGCGGCGGAGGAACGGTCCATATATGGCGATCACGGACGTTTTGTGTGCAAAAAGTTTTCGAATTTCCAAATGAAAACTTAGGCAAATGTTTTTTGATATATTTTTTGATTAGTGAAGAATACAATCTCTCATAGAAACTTTTAAGAGGGGGAAACGTAATCATAACTAAGGAATAATTGTATGCGTAGGTCGAACTTTTGTTTGGCTGTTGGAAAGATTATTGATATCTGGCAAAATGCCCAGCCGGCGCCCCGAGTTCAGTTTAGAACTAAACAGACTATATATAAACCTGGGCGTTAGAATTATGAGGAATTGAGTGAAGCTATAATAATCGTTATAATCGTGCGCATGTCATTATTAATAATAATAATTATCTTTTACGGCAACTACTTCAGCCGTGTGTTACTTTATTCATACAATTACAACATTTATCACGTGTAGTATCCGTAGAAAGAGAGAGAGATCCGTAGACAGAAACTAGGCATGGGGGAGCTCTTTCACCAGCTCATGCGGTCCGCCATGAAGATACCGCGGCTAGTGGGATCGAACAATGGTGTATTGAGTGCTACAGCGCACACAGCCAGTCGACCACTCCTTTTGCATATAAATGGTGAAAAGGTGTAACTTTTCCAAATTTCAGAATCCTACCTCCTATAATAATGGAGGAAGGAAACAAGAACGCTAATCAAAAACCATGTTTACTTGAGCAAGTGCACTTGACATCGGTTCGTTCACCTAGGTCGACAGGTGGAGTTAAAAAGGTCCTGGACCATTCACCAACACGCAGGTGGTTTGTTATTCAACTAGAACCTTTCATAGAAGCAAAAACAGCAGTAATATCGAAGTCTTATACACTGTTATAGTTTCGGTTATTCCCACTGAGACTTGGCAGCGTGCCGATGATCATGCCAAGTTTTTTAAACCACTATAGAGTTTTTCAAAAAACGGAGAATTTCTGTTAACGGAGAACTCAGTTCCATGAAAACACGGAAATGAGGTTCCAGAATGCTTATGCTCGGTCTGAGAAGTAGTCATCCGGGCACGTTGCCAATGAGTCTCAGTGCGACTCATACGGACTATACATAGTTACATTTCGTGACGCTTGTACTGGCGAGGCACACTACCGCTCAAACATGGTACTTGAGAAGATGAATATTCCAGATGTATCTTCAAAAAGAAGAAAACAGCGAAAAAATACTAAAAACGGTCCTTACAGAAGCGAGATATGACTATGAGTAAACGCGGAGCACCATTTCGTGCGCCAATGATTGATTGATTGATTTGTTTACATGCAAGCATGTGATATACAAGAGGAGAAACCAAAATGACAGTAGGATACAAACACTCAAAAGCGGAAAAAAGTGTCAGAAATCAAACATCATTCGGTCATCACAGTAAATGAAAGTAAACAGTATGACAATACGGATAAAACAAATCACACAGGGAACAATTTGGGCCAATCTCACAGGATTAACAAAAAACACAGTAGAAGTCTTATTCAAATGCATTCACTTGAAGTGCTTTTTTGCGGCAGATAATGACATCGGTATTTTGGATTTCTTGCTCAATTTCAAGTACTTGGATCCAGCCCGTACTGTGAAAAACTTCGCACGTTGGCTAGTTTTTGGAGTTGGGAAACTGAATTTCGCTCTAGAACCTCTAGTACGTGAAGGTTTGAACGTAAAGAAGTCTGATGCACTCAATCCACACTGACTAGTTATGATTTTATGAATCATAATGAGGTCTGTAGTATTTCTTCTAGATTCTAAAGTGACCAAGTTTAGTTTCCTGTTTCTAAATGCAGAACTTGGGATTTTACAATACGTATAGCCACCCAGACGGAAAAACAACTTTCTAGTGAAGTCGTTTTGAACTGATTCAAGTTTCTTAACAAACCCGCTATCTGAGTTAAACACAGTAGTACCGAATTCAACCATTGGTCGGACATAAGTTTTATACGCTTTTAGCCAAACATTACTATTTCGAGTTTTCAAAACTTTGAAAAGATTGTATGTTCGATGCTTTGCGGACTTGATGATATATTTCACATGATCTTTGAATGAAAGGTTTCGATTTAACAAAAACCCGAGATCTCGAACATTTTGATCTACTTTTCTGAGATTTATTCCGTTCATTTCGTAGGTTTGACGCGGGTTTTTGGTGCCTAAATGCAGGACACTTGTTTTTTCTACTGATAGTGGAAGACCCCAATCTACAGACCATTTATACATCCTATCTAGGAATTTCTGCAACTCCTCATTACTTTCGCCAAAGATTTGAAAACTTTTGTATCATCAGCAAAAACTTTACAGCGTATAACTGGAGATTTAGTCAGAATACTAGGTAGTTCAAACGTAAATATGTTGAAAAGAATCGGGGAGAGAGCACTACCTTGTGGAACTCCACTAGTGGTTTCACGTGAACTAGAAAAACTCGAATTAACTCTCACGGCAAACGTGCGTTTCCTCAGATATTCTTTAATCCATGATACAATAGTATAATGGAATCCAAGTTTTTCAAGTTTATTCAGCAACAGTCTGTGTGAAACTCGGTCGAACGCTTTCGAGAAATCGAAATATACTACATCCACAGATTCTTTCTTATCTAAAGAAAGGGTCCATTCATTAACACATTCTAGCATCTGTGTTTCCACAGATTTACCTTTTCTGAATCCGTGTTGATGAGGAGATAAAATATTATTCTCATTCAGATGTATTATCATTACGCGCTTTAATATTTTTTCTAACAGTCTGGCAAATATTGACGTAATGCTAACTGGTCTGTAGTTACTTGGGTTGGAAAATGGGGGTTTCTTTGGTAGAGGAGTGACCAGAGAATGTTTCCATCGTTCCGGTACCTCCCCTTTCCACAGACTTAAATTGAAAATATATTCTAGGGGGCCACAAATTTCAACAGTTAAATGTTTGATGTATTTAAATGGAATACCGTCCGGAGTTTGAGAAAATGACAAGGGCCATAAACGTAGCAATTTTTCTATTACTATTCTATCAAAGCGGATCGAGTTTTTCAATTTTTCAAATTTCGGAACATCAAACGCAGGAATAGGGGCACTATCAGTTGAAAAAACACTTTGAAATGTATCTGCCAATAGATTTGCTCGGTCAATATCTGATACACAAACTTTGTAGTTTGGTCCGTTCATACTTGGCATAGTTTTTCCACTTTTCAAACGTGAATTAACCAACTTATAAACAGTCTGGGAGTTTCCCTTCTCGATAATTCGGTTTTCAATAGATCTATTGAACTTATTCAACGCTTTTGTGAACTTCAGAGTGTAATCAGTATACTCTTGCCACAAAGTGTTATTTGTCGAGCAATGGGCGCGCTCCCATAGTTCATCTCTATACATACTCATATTTCTCAAATAACTTGGAAGATTAGTGCGATTTGCCACAACCATACGCATAGGTACAAACATTTCTATGGTATGGTTTAAAATCGCAATAAACATCTCGTACATTTGGTCAATGGAGCAAGCTGTGGAAAACGAACCAATCCAATCTACACCAGCTAGGTACCCACGTATAATACCGTAATCAGCTTTATTGAATTCTCTTTTCCAGACAAGTTTCTCAGGCTGACGCGTAACTTTCATATCAAAATGAATAGAATTATGATCGCTGGTTCCAACAGGCGTAGTAACTCGACAATTCTCAATTAGGTCAAGCTTATTGCATAACACGAGATCCAAAAAGTGATTTTTCCGACTTGGTGCTATAACGTATTGTTTCAGTTCACAATCTTCAATCATATCAACAAAATTTTCCGCTATTGTGGAAAGACTTGATTGTCCGCCTAATGGCCAATTCAATTCGGGTAGGTTAAAATCCCCCAGACAAACAACCGGATGATCACAAACAGATAAATCACTGATGCACTTATTCAATTGGAAAGAGTGCGCTATCGAACAAGAAGGAGTACGATAAACCGCAATGAAACGAAAAGCACTATTAGACAAGTAAATATCGACTATTAAAATTTCGAAACCTTTCGATTCACATTCCGAAAAAATCTCTTTAAATTTCAGACCCGATCTTAATATTAACACAATTTTACTGTATTAGTATAAAAAACGAGTGTAAAGAAAGTAAAGATTAGTTTTGGATAAACATGTACAAGAAAAGTATAAAAGAAGTCCAATAAAAATATTTTGAGGAAAAGTCTAATCTCGCTCGGTTTAAAAATTCAAAAAAAGGATACCGAGTTTTTTGCTACCGGAAGAAAACTTCTGACTGCGACTCACAATAATCTAGCTTATACTCCGTTGTTTTCAAGAGAAGCGAGATCAGCATTTTCCTCAAAGAATTT
The DNA here is from genome assembly GCA_964036275.1 of Litoditis marina. Taxonomy (NCBI): domain Eukaryota; kingdom Metazoa; phylum Nematoda; class Chromadorea; order Rhabditida; family Rhabditidae; genus Litoditis; species Litoditis marina. The sequence continues at coordinate 30,563,032 of OZ038433.1, forward strand.
TTATTGGACTTCTTTTATATTACTTGTACATGTTTATCCAAAACTAATCTTTACTTTCTTTACACTCGTTTTTTATACTAATTGAACTCTTTTTCTGTGGTTACGAAGTAAAGGTCATTTTTGATAAAAATGATATTTTTGAACAATAATCTAAACAAGGAACAAGGAAAAGGAACAAGCAAATTTTGTGCTCCAGGCAGGAATCGAACCTCCGTTCGTCGTGCGTAAATAGAGCATTTATCCAATCCGCCATTCAGACATGTGAATAGGAATGAAAACCTAGCTGTACCCGCCTGTCATGAGATCTCTATTGGAAAAATGATTCCTACTACACGTTTTACTCTTCTTTCATTTTTATTTTCACAAAACCGGTCTATCCATAATTTTTGCGAGACCATTTTCGGTCGTCTCACACGTAATATTCAAATTTACGACACACCTGAAAAATACGTATACCTCAACTTTTTTATGGCTTTTTAACAGTATAAGAAATTTCGGAATAAGTTGATTTTGAGCAAAACTATGCCCAGATTTGAGGAGGCGGACACTTTTGTCGCCGCCGCCGCCGCCGCCGCCGCCGCCCCGCACGGAAGCCATTTCTGCAAGACGTTGGGTCCTCTAACTCCTCTCAACAAATGTTTTCTTGGAACTTGAACTTAATTTCTTGTAGACGTGTTGCCCTTCAGTAATTCATGCAAATATCTAGGGAAATGGTCGACGTACTTTGAAGAAAATTGTAATAAACTGTTTTGTATTGTCTGCAGACCTTTGAACAAAAACTAATCTGCGCAGCGCTTCGCGCTGCGCCCGATTACTGATTACGGAAGCGTCTCTCAAATGGAATATCTGCCATTTACGCATGAATTGTAGCGCCGCGTGTACTTGAAATTGGTAACGTCTCTTCTACGTGAACGTTATTCTCTAATTATTGGAGTGTATCTCGTTGAATAATGTTTCACATAATAGAGTTTATGTTCGAGCGGTAGTGAGTGTTCCATCGTATGACGCTCAAATGGATGAAAGTCTCATAATGAGACGGATCCCACTGGATGCTTTCGAACTGTTAGCTAGTGACAAGTATACAATAATTTGCCAAAGTTGCTGAGGTGTCCGGAATTTAACAGAGCCTACCCAAATAACAAGTGCTTCTCAAAATATAGTTGGAATGGTATCACATAGACTATAGAGTGCTGATAATCAATAATGAGGTCTTCACAACACGATCGTCATGGTACCAGCTCCGACTATTCCGCATTTCTCCTAAATGAAAACGACGATCTACGTTGAAAAGTCTTTGGTACCATGCTGAGCCATTAAAGCGTAGTCTGATGCTCAGAACTAATCATTTCATGAAAGACGTAAGGAAAATCACATTATTATGGCTCTAATTGTGATTGGAATCGCAATTGTACGTGTGAAGGAGCTCAATGGGATTACCTATTTATTTGCGGAGTCATGGTCATGCAATTCCGAGAAACTGCAGTAAATAAAGCGTTTACGTCACAAACTATCGAAATCGATAAGATATGTAATATAATAAGAAACTGAAAGACACAATAGTGTCTGTTCAGTTGTGTGTGCGTGCAAAATTCAGTTCCGCAAAATTCATTTTCGGTAGAATAGTCACATCAAAAAGTCACAAAACAAAAAGTTCGAGGTAAACGTCCTATACACCACAAATATTTCTTCTCCAAATGTTATAGGGCATTTGCACAGTTTTAGTTTGATTTCGAACTATTTCAGCCATACATGGGGAATTCTGATGTGTGTGCATAAATCGAGATGCAATTCATACTTCTTCAACTCTAAATGTTCCGCATCTGTCTTCATTGTCGTTGTTGCTCGTTCTTGTTTCCTTTTCTGTCAAATACAGTATCCCATTGAGAGGATAGAGATGAGAAATACACAACACTTTCAGTAGGAGGCGGTGATACGGAACTGCTTTTGGCTGACTTTTTCAAAAACACTGAAAGTTTATTATATATAAAACGTTGTCAATAACAATACCTGTAAAAAGCTAGATTGGGAAGTAACGTTCTAGAAGGAAAATGCAGTTGAACCGGCGTTGGGTATAGATATAAACCGAGAGTTTTCAACATGAATTGGAGTGATACGGTACTTTCTAGGAAATGGACATAAAAAAATTCCAATTTTGCATTTGCTCTGACACCAGAAAAAACTTACCGTACACTGGGGTTTTCTGAAAAGCTGCTCTGATCTTTGGTCTCGTCCAGAGTCCGACCAAAAACAGAAGACATGCTCCTCTGAAATATCCACACTAGAAAAACAATAAAAGAAACACATCAAGTTTCTCATATGAATAATATAAATTAACTAATAATTTTAAAACACAGTACACTCACAGTCAAAGTAAATGCGACGTTCACATAACAGAATCACGAAAAAAGGAATTGATTACGTTACTGTCAACCATGTATGATGTATTTTAGTACGTTTGACCAGATTTTATTATTGACGAGCAGTATAACGAAAAACCGCATTATATGAATTGGTACGCTATTCTAGTCGTGAACTGTTTCAAATACATTTATACTGAATAGTAAAACTCACAGCGAAATGAAAATGTTGTAAAGAATAAAGCTGTAATGATACCATCGACCGTCATCTATATCTCGAATATATGAAACGTTGGAAACCACAAAAAGAACCCCCGGTAATATGTGAACCGCGCTCACAGTGGCCATAAGATCGTTACTCAACTGCAAAGTAATTGAATCGTTATTAAAAGGGAATTTGAACAAAAAAACTATAAAAGTTAGTCTTTTGAGATACAGTATGAACAAAAAACTTGCATGTGTTATTTATTATATAGGTTTTTGGGGAGAGCGATTGAACTTGTATTTGATTGTAAATTCTTATTACAAGAAGGGTTCGAGCATTGTCCAACAAAATAAGTGTTGGCGCTGGATACTAATCCTCGGAAAGTTGTTCTGTGGAAGTCTCAGCACGAATGATGTCAACTGTACTCAATAAGAAATCCTTTCAATATTTGAATAATGTATCAATCGAGTGTGCAACTCACTTTAATGACTCTTATATTCTCGTTCACTTGAAATCGAGAACTCAGGTTGTAGGAGCTTCTCGTGCTCTCCTTCCAGTGCTCGCTGTGCATTCGCTTGTTGTACGTGTATATCAGTCGGAAACACTAGAAATTATGAATGCATGAACGGAAAACATATCAATGGAACAATAAGTATACATGTTTTTGTTTCTGTATCTCTCTCTCTCTCTGTGTCTCCATCTCTCCCTCTCTTATTACCTATTTCCCTCTGAAACTACACATTTTTCCTAACATTAAACAAAGCCCTTCTCTCTCTCTTTGTTCCTGTCTCTCCTTCTCTACATCTCTTTTTCTTTTTCATCTCACTGAATGAGCTCGACCCTACTGAAAAGGCAATGAGAAAAAAGCACGATTGTTCAAGGTGACTTCTCTTCTCATCTATAAACTCTAGTATCTGAAGTTTTTGTTGTGTGAAAACATTTGTCTATTCTTCGAATCATACGGTTCAATGAATTGCCTTCCATTTCAGTGGATCCTCAAAACATCTCCTCTCTATCTCCTCAAAACACGGGTTCATTTTTCTTTCGATTGTATGCGTATGCAACTACACGTCTCACCAGTACTGCGGCCACAAAACACCAGAAGACTATTACGTAGAGTATCCACCACTTTACGACTTCTAAAACATAAACAACGTTGTAATAGTCATAACTTTCTGAACAAAGACAGCAAACGGCTGACTTAGATGAAATATCTCAGAACAATTGGCGCCACTTGTCTGCGATTAGCAAACTACAAAAGCGAGAGAGCATAGAGTTCAATGAGATCGTGGACAGTCTGAGACACCTGCGTCTCTCTGACCTGTCCACTCTCTCGTTCAGCCAATAAAAATTGGCTGGCCAATTGGCTGAGAATTGTCTGAGTGCTAGGTGCTTTGTTGTTGATTATTTGCCAAAGTGTGTAAATCGACCAACGCAGATGTGACAGGTCGCCGAGCCCCGTTCCTATCAGTTGATCTTACGGTGTTCCACAACGGTTCTACGGTGCCGCTTATTGCAACACAACACTCTCCCATTTGCTGCCAAGCGCTGTAGCAATTCATGAACTGAGACACCTCATGAACAATATGTCACGAACTTCTCATGAGATTCTATTGATTGCTATAGTTCAACATCAGAAGTTCACGAGTAGCTCATGAGGTGTTTAAGAGATTCACATGAAAAACTCATATGAGTTTCTCATGAGGTTGGGAACATTGTTACGCCGCCAGATAATTAATGACGAGCCCTGCATCGTTAAGTCGATTCACCCATTTGACGGCTTTGTTGGAGAAATAAAGACTACAGCTGACTGACAATCTTGTATTATGGCGGAAATACATAAAGGCGTTCATTCTAACAATGTTCCCTGTTTATTCCTCACATTTGTTCACTCGAGGTCTCTTTCTTTGACATTATTCTACACAACTGTCCTATAGTCCGACAGAACGCATTTGATTTCCTTTGCCCTAACTCACTGATGATGCCTCAGGGAGAAGGTATCTTGATTCAATTGGTTACGTCTAGGTTAGCGGCGAAACGTGCCACTTTTCTAATGTTCCCCTTTTCAGTTTCCTACTAGTTTGTACTAGTCATTCGAATTGTTTTCTTACTCAACTTTCCAAGTTAGCACATGGCTATTGAAAGGGATTTGTGGTCGTTTTGCGGTTCAGCAACACAACTGTAACTACACTTACCGAAAACTAATAAATATGCTATGGTTGCCCCAAACGCCGACGTCGTGAGTTGAAGAAGAATACCAATGTGGTATCTTCTATTCGTTTCGTAGTCGTTCACTAAGTATGTTGAAGCACATCTTTCAACAACCAGAGCTAGCATTCTGAAAAAAACATGCAAATTGGTGTACGGAGAAACAATATTGCAAATAAAAAAACGTTTTTGAATAGAAAGCATGCTAATGCTACGATAAATTTAGAAAACATGTTATTTTTTTGGTATTCTTTTAGGTATTTCCACTTATACGATTTGTACGAATATGGCAGTTTTCTGTATACTCACCTCGAAATCAATTCAACTAGATAGTAGATACGGAAAAGGCTGCAAACAATTATAAGTTGTTCTTTGAATACCTCACCTGCAATGAATGTTCATAGAAAACCTTGTCGTGCGTTACTTACACATAACGGAAAAAAACAGTCTGTGCAGTGTTTAGTAATCGTTTGCTGTCCTTGTTGGAGAATAAAGGACTCCAAACTCACTGTCCGGTTGGAGGAGATTGAGTTGTAGACAAATTAGAACAAGTCTCGACGGGGCAAAGAGAAATATGTACAGCAGCATGCCACCTATGACAATGGCACGCAGATTGAAGTGCACCGACAGTCTGAAACCGATTAAAACTGTTTTTGTGACATGAAGTGTTCATTTAATACAATCAGTGGAACGCCTAGTCTCTTGTTGGGTTGAGAAAAAATACAAATGTTATAATTTGAAGCAGCGATAATTCAGGAGCAGCGATAGTTTGAATCGAAATCATTCCTAACTTGTTAACATTCCCGACATTCTGGACGGACCACTGAAAATGACTATGTATTTTGTGTAGCTCAATGTTGAAGTGAACTCGCCTGGTAACTATTCCTATTGTGGCCGCGATGCAGAGCAAACTGCAGAAAGCGACGAATAGTTCGACCGTCAACATTCCGTTGACGATGAGACGATGACGCGTGTCGTTGTTGTTGTTCTCGAAGTACTCAAGTCGCATCTCCCACGTATTTTTCCAACTGAAATGAAGTTTACAGATCACAAACCAGCCAATAATAGATTCTATCACACATTCAACACAAATGCACTTTCACGGAACAGATATAAATAAAGTTAAACAATCAGAATCACAAATTGATTTTTTCAACAGCAGAATCGCATTCCAAGAGAAGAAAACTGGAAAATTATGATTCAAAGAAGGATTAGAAACAAACATTGATATATACAAGTATGAAGTGCATATAAGCGAAACATAAACGTTCATGGTAAGATGTTTTTAGTTATATCGCTTTCAGTTACTATTGATATAAGACGACCAATTTCAAACTTTTCACAAAAATGGCTTTTTATTACAGCTTTTTTCCGTGAAGTCAATGGAAAAATCGGGTTTCTCATCTTTTACGCGATTTTCTGTGAAATTGCACCTCATTCGAACAATATTGGCGGATTTCACGCCATCGGGCCAAATCCGGAACTACAAAACTGAAGTCGCAGGTTCGAATCCTTCCATATAATATTTTGTTCACATACTTCGCTAATATAAAATATAAATATTTCGTATTGAAATTATTTTTCAATTGAAAATATTCATAATGGAGAATTTCAATACGAATTTTCCATATGAGTTTCTTTTATTGATAATTTCAATTGCGATTCTCAATGAGTACCAAACACGCCGTCCTCATAGAAAATTCGAAAAAATGCCTCACATCTGGTTTTTCTCTTAAATTGTAGCCTCTTTATTTGTCTCACAGAAAGTGTTGTGAATCTGTGAGAAAGCCAAATTTTGTGAGAAGTTTGAAATTGGATGTCTTATATAGTCAAGTACCGTACACATTTGTACCTTTTTTGGACAACCACAACAGTGAGATCTATGCTCAAACAGGTGCTTTCTGGTGTCACAACTTTATTGCAGGTGGTATTCATCAGTTAATTAAACGAATTTAATCGATTCAGGAAAGTTTCAGCAACCTTGCAGCCCATTTTGAGTCGAAAAACTATGAAAGAGAACAATATGGTCAGAAAAAGACAAAAAAAAATTGGAGAACGATAATGGTCAAAAAAACTTGAACACAGGGAAAATGGCCTCATCATTTCAATTGTATGCTGACACATCATTAAAAATTACGAGAACCACATGATTTACCTTGAAGATAAGAAAAGGAAACTTAGTTTCAGACAATTAAATTAACATCGCATACGCAATTGTAAGTTGAGTGAGTCTGAAGTAACCTTTCCGGTTCTCTTCTAATTGAGTAGGGACATTTTTAACAAATTTTCACTACAGTCGATAACTAAACTGCATAAAGTGCATTATAGAAACACACTTTATAACAGTTCCTATGTTCCATTCTAAACGAGATCGCATTGATGGCTATAGATTTTGATTTCATTTGTTACATGCATACATTCGCCGAAAAACCACTCCTAAGTGATTTGAACAAGAAACTCGTTTCTTTAAATTATTCTGTCGAAACAAAATTTTGTGTTCATTTTGTTCCATTGTGTTCGTATCTCGGATAACTGAGACGGTTATGAGGGTAGCTCCAGAGGGGCAGACCAGGTAAATGATGCACTGTTTGTTGTAATGTGTTTGTAGTTTTATCTCGCTACATTCATCACCTTACAAAATGAGGACGTCGATCGATCACCAATGAAGTTAAACTTCTTAGGTTATATTCGTCACATCACAATGTCACACAGTGGTGGTCCTTGACCGATCTCCAAATCTGCCTATATCTGCATGCTGAGATGTTCGTGGCCACGAATACGCGGCGGGCGGCAACGGCCTCTTTGGGCTTCATCTCACAGTTTTCGACTATGGTGAATAGTTTTTTTTGTTTCACTATTGAACGACACATTTGTCAACAACAATCAAGCAGAAGTGACGTGTTCCTCCGTATTTCGATTGAACGCAACATTCCACTGGGATGAAAGGGCCGAAAAGTAGATGCGAGTCTCCGTTTGCTGAGAGTCGCTCGGCACAACTTTGGTTCGATGATAAAAGAGCTCTGAATAGAAAGTAATAAAACATTTATTATTCTCTGTAAATAAAAAAGGTTACTCAAAAGGTGAATGTTGGTAATCTGTGGAATTAGTTTCGTTGCTGCTCGTTTTATTCTCGTTTTCATCTGGCTGTACTTACGAATTCATCGAACTTATCTGATGAAACTTTCATAAAATAACTTAAAGTTTCCGTGAAATAAAGTTTTTTGAGATGCAAAACTTACTGTAGATCGAATAGTCTCGAATAGCTGCCCGAGTTTCCGGTAAAATCCAGAAACCAAGTAGAAAAAATGAACAACCTTCGCTGAAAATTAGTTGTCAGTGTGCTTATGAACTACTCATTACTTGTAAGTTGCACAGCATTTCTTCTCGAAAACAAGTCACTCTAACAAAAATATAAATTACTGCCTACAGGTTTCAATCAGCGTGGCGAAATTGTTCTGTTTTGTTTGAAACACTCTCTTTATTCAGAATGTACTGACATAGGTTGATCAGCAGCGCTCGTTTGGTGTTTTGCGAGAATCGCGTTCCGGAGCAATGTGAGTGCAGAGAAACAGCGTATACTTAACGAGACTAAGGTCGGTATCTGATATTTGGAGGTTCCTTAGTTGGCCTGTCGATGTGAAACTATGAACGTACATTGACACTGAAAGGTTGAATAACAGAACACTGTAGTGATAGAAACGTCCATCACCAATATCACGAACGTAGCCACTGTTATAGACGACAAACAAACACTCTTGTAGAGTGTTGAAAACGATCAGAAAGTACATGATTCCACGGAATAGCTGGAATCATGTCGTTGTACGGTGCCGGTGATACTATTGACTTCTGCAGGCGGCGTAGCAATCCCTCCAATCTCACGAGCTATTCGCATGAGTTTCCCATGAGATACTTCATGAGCTACTCGTGAACTGTCAATGTTGTAGCATAGCAATCAGTAGAATCTCATGAGAAGCTCGTGCGAATAGCTCATGAGGTATCGCATGAGATTTTCGAGGGATTGCTGTGCCGCCAGATGCCGTATAGTATGTTTTATTTATACTGAGGATCGAAAAGAAAAAAACCGGTTCCGCATTAGATTTGTACACTCTTAATGTAGATTACAAAGAAAGTTATTTGAACATAGTTTGAATTTGTATTAGTGAACGACGTGATGGCAAGCACATAACCGCCAGATAGATGTACAGTTTTGCCCGCCTTTCCTATAAGTTTTCTTGAAATCCCTGAATTACCAAAGTATGAACGAATATTTACTAAACCTTAGAATGTAGAGAAAACTCACGTTAATTACTCTAATGTTTTCCCTGACTTGAAATCGAATGCTGAGAGTGTACGAACTGCTTTGTCGTTCAACAAACTTCTTGTGTTGCCAGCGTGTATTGGATATATAAACGAATATAAAACCCTGAAACTCGTTGAAATTTTTATTACCATGTTTGAATGGTCACAACTTTGTAATGTTTACACAGCGAATTTGCTGCCTCACGCGGGAGTCGACCCGGAGTCCGTAAACCTCAGAGTGAAAAAACAATCCATTTTGTGCATAGCCGAATGTCACCGGAATTGACGTGTGCAAATTTGAACTGGCAATTATTTATAAATTCGGAAGTTGTGTAAAAAAAGCAATTCCCTCTAAATCGTCATGCCCTCAACCTAATATCAACCAATTAGTTAATTTAGAGAATCTAATTTGAAATTGAATCATCCCAGGCATATGAGCCTGATGGAAAGTGTGCGAAATAGGCGAATTTGCACAATTTTTCCAGTAGATTTGCAGTTGCCTCATAATGTGTGATTTGTGCAATAGTTGACTAAAACGAAAACACATGAATGAAACACGTTCAACAAGTAATCCGCAAAAACACCTAAACACCTAAAAAACTTTTCCCGACTATTCCGAAAACTTGCAAATAGTTGCGATTGACAAATTTGAAAAATGCAACAAAACATAAGTTTTTTATCTACGGAACGAAGAGAAAAAATAAACCGAACCGACGCTGCCAATATATGACTAAACAGAATAACGGCGTTCACCACCCACCAATCCACGATTTCTGAAAGTGAAACTGTCTTCTATGGAATGATCAATTCAGAAATTGATTATTCGATCAACCACGTAAAACAGGAGTAATTTAAGAACCCTGTAAACTGTAAACGTATTGGTTTACGCAACAATGGGACAGCTTTTCACGTTTTCTGCAGCAACAACTTTCTCACGAGAGAAACGCAATCATTTTAGAGTTTTTTTCAGGACTTTTTCCAAGATTACGATTAGGCTGTCTTGTTGTGTTCGATAATGAAACAGCGTATACGGTGTATGTGCGGTTGTTATTTTGTGTCTGTAGGTTGATTCCGTTGAGTTTTTGTTGTAGTTCAATAGGCCCGTTGTCGATGGTCTGGCAGGATCAAATTACGACCTACAACTGTCTGTCACTGTCTATCCGTGTTCATCGTAATCAAATAGTCTATCTGAACTAAACTACATTTAAATACATGTACTCACCGAACATGAATAAATATGTCATCGATGCTGCCATGAACATGGTGAATGCTTGGAGAACTATCCCAATATGGTATCTTCCCTTCTTCTCGTAATCAGTTATATAATAGGTGGCTGCACATCTTTCCAGTACGAGAGCCAACATTCTGAAAAAGACAAAACCCCTTATTTTATCTATTTATGCAAACGTTTCACATTCGTGTCCTGACGTCCTAACATCCGGGTCTTTCTTGTTTTTCACGAAAATCTAAATATTGTATTTATCAGGTACAAGGTATACATTAAATTTGTCATTAGACAATAATATTTTGAAGGAGAAAACGCACAAACATCGTATAATCAGAGCCTGTGCAAAATTGTCATGCGGTATGAATTCAACACATCATCCACAATTAAAACAACACTATTGTGAATACGGTATGCAAACGGTTTCTCAATGCACGTGTCATACAAGTATGGCGATCATTTTTGGATTACACAATAATAGATTACGGTCAGTGTCTACGGCCCGGTAGAATGGAGACATACTCCATATTACTCCTGCCTCCTACTGTAAACACTGAAACTTCCAATGACGCGATTTGTAATGCAAGCACCAAGCTTGAAATTCGGGGAATGTCTCTGGAAAGACTCTTTCCATTAGAAAAATATCAGAGTCGACTGCAAAATTCGTGAACTTCCTTAAATGACAAAGTTTACTCATAATGAACGATTCCCATTGCTACTGTTGAACTCTGAGTGGAAATTGAAAATACTATACCTGAATATCAGATCACACATGTAGTATACACGGAAAAAGCTGCAGACAACCAGCAACCATCCACCATCAAGTGCATCTAGAAAATCTGTAGTTTGTGTAGTTTAATCTCTGGCATTGGAGTCGTGAATCGCAAACTCTGTTGTGTGCCAGAATCAACCTACAACTCACACACGTTCAGCAAAAACTTTATTCGGAGAAAAGAACAACGAAATAGCCGCTGAACTAGAAAGTTAGAACTATGGCAGTTTGTTGAGAATTACAAAACATCTATAGTGATATCTACGCACACTCTCCTACACGAGCTAGTGTCTTGTGATATAAAAGCAAAACCGCGTCACTGGAAATCGTGGACACCAGTGATTTGATCGACCACTTTTGTAGCGACATCGCAATGAGACTGTGCAGGTCAGAGAGACGCAGCTTCTCTCAGACTGCCTGTGGTCTCATGGACCTCCACGCTCTCTCGCTTCTGTAGTTCTGTAGTTTGCTACTAGCAGACGATTGACACGAATGTTCCTGATCATGCGGACACCTACTCACGTTGCGACCCAAAGAAATCCAGTTGGAAAAAGATGATGACAATTCTTGATAAAGCAAACGGACAAATATACATAACCATACCCATGATCACGAGAGCACGTAGATTTGGGTGCACCCAAAAACTAAAAGATTAACCTAATCATAAAAGATGAACATTTTCGAAGCGGACCTCAAATCTAGTGTATCTTCACTCCTGCTGAGATTTATATTGTTTGAATATTGTTTTGGTTACATAATTGATTCCGAGACGATTCAAAACTATCGTATTCGACTCTACTTTCGTTTTCTAAAAAAAATCATTGGAAAGTTTGAATGTGTACTGTAGGAGTCTCAGTAGAAATGTCGTCGACTGATATACACTAATGTAGTCATGGTACTTACATGAGATTAACAATGCACCTTCTTAACATGTGCAGTTTTAGAACATATTTTATTTTTCGTCTTTTTTTCTTGAATGTAGTTCTCGAACAGCTGGGAGCTGGGAGTTATCACGCTCGAACAGTAGTTTAACAATGTTCCAGCTGACCTTTTGAAAACAGTGATTGAGAAAGTTAGAGCGATTATGCTGACGAAAATCAGTAAAAGCTCAATTTCCATGAAAACTTCGACTACGAGATTATGAATCGTGTCGTTTATGGTGTTCGTGAAGTATTCCACGCGCATGATCTGGAATGATTCGACTTTAAAGGCACCGTATCGGTTCAATATAGACATCTACCTCATACATAGAACAACTGTTCCGGAAACGGTACATACTAAAACTAAGGAAACTAATTACCAGTTTTCATGTTACAATCGCATGACCAGGCCCACTTCTAAAATATTACTGTGATTTTGAAAAAGAGGAAAACACTTTTTGTTCAAGCTATTTCGAATAGAATAATTTTTTTCCCAGGATCACCCGGTAACGGTGAACTAAATTTGAGAGAATTTGAGAATTTTACGGTGGGAACTCAAAACTCTTCTAGGTACATGTGAATGTTTACACTCTTGAGAACCTTGGTTAAAGGTTAGAAGTGGGCAGAGTGAAAAGCGAATGATCTGCAGACAACACCAGCTGCTTGCTTGATTATGCTGTAAGAACCAAAAGACGACAATCGAAACATTAGCTCAAAGTCTGTATAAACCTCAATTTACATTTTATACATTCCATTTGAGATGCGAAAAAAAGTGATTGGAGTGGAGAGATATGATATTTTCAATTTGTTGAATTGGTACTTCCCAGAAATCAAGTGCTGCAATAATTCGAACTCGGAAATTAATGAAGTTGGGTGTTTGATTTATTGAAAAGTCTGTTGAAACTAGTTGGACCGATATTGTTTGCGGGTTTATTCATGCACAAATTGACATTATACTTTGGCAGAAACACCTCTGACGGTATGTTTAGAGCATATAACTAGCCATGCGGGATGCGTCTCTGAATGTTAATGAGGTACGGATATTTTTGAAATCACAATGACGAAATCTGGCTATTGTAAGCCAAAAGAAAAAGGCATTAGAAATTATAAAACATCTCTGGAGCTTGTTTTTCGAAACCAGCGCTACGTTGTCATGTGTTAGTCGTGTAACTATCTAATTATTCTGAATGAGGCTCTCTACTCACAAGCAAGCGAGGCAAGCCGCCGCAGTCACTGTATTGTGGGTGTGGCTTCTGAGATCCGAGTGACGTTTCTAGATAGTATTTTGTATACATATCATAATCTTTGAAAATCCGCCTAACAATAGACAACCGAAATAGCAAAACATCCATACTACTGAGAATAGTACCTAAGAATAATAATCTAGAGTATTATTAGCAGACAAAGAAATTTAACAGATCAATCATTGACTACGACCCCCAAGTGTGGTATTGTGATGAACAAATAATACTTGAAACTTGAAAGGACCGATGTCAGAGAACTATACATTTAGTCAATTGCACAGTCACGTGAAACATGTTAAACACAGCAGAACTCAGAAATGTGCAGTTGCAAAGTGCACGATGCCTCATTAGAATGCTAAATTTACGTGACTATTCAATTAACTTCTAGTATATAACCAATCCCATCATTTCACAGACCAGTATGTGGAGTAGTGAAGTAACACATACATACTAGAAGTGAGTTGGATAGTCACGTGAAGTCAGCATTCTAATGAGACACGTGACTATGTACTTGATTAGCAGTAGATCGTAAATCCGTAAATGAGTTATGGGAAAGGCAGTCTAAAATAGTGTATACTGGTCTGATATGTAGTATAATCTGTCAAGTTCGAATTGTAGTTTGATCTGCCTGCATCTGGGTCGTAAAACTATAACTCAAGCGCGGTACCAATCTGGATCAGCTGGCGGCGTAGCAACCCGGCCCAACGCATGAGAAGTTTGAATCATCTTTTCATGAGAATCCCATGAACACCTTATGAGCCACTCTCGAACTTAAATGTTGTGACATTGAATTCAATAGAATCTCATGAGGTTTGTGAGGTATTGCTCATTGGGTATCTGAGGGATCGCTACCGCGCCTGGTCAGTAGCTCATGGGGTATACCTGCGCGTTCCATGTAATACCTCGTCTGCAGGAGTGTTCTCTGACCTGCGAGACATTAAGTGGAGCGCTGAGGTATTGCTGGTGAGGTGCTCACCAGGTATGCAGATTGACACGACGCCAAACATGACCATCTCATCAATGTGTGGTTTTTGGTCTGTGAGAATGATGTTTAATACCTACATTAATAGGCCACTAATTGGAGGATATATAACTGTTTCTCATAATGAGAATTCAAGTGGTAATGAAACCCGCACTACACTTTAAAGAGTTTAGTATGAACGTACTTTACTATCTCGAAACATACTCGAATAAAAATTGAAAACTGAATCGGTATTTATTGCCTGACCAACAAAAACATTTTACCGCTACTGCTGTGTTTGAAGTTTGATCCTGCTCAATCGCGTCGATCGCGTCAATCAATTTTTCTCAATAATCGTACTTGAAATCTTGAAATCATGCAAGGCATCTCGTGAACTTCTCCCACGAGCTACCTCATGAGATCACACGAGATCGTTGGAGCGTACTAATGCGCCTGTCTACACGAAATTACATATAAATTTCTATTTGTTTATACATTTATTTATTCTACACGAAATATGCAACACAGATGGAAAAGGAAGAGATTGATCGATGAATATAAAACGGGAAAAAGCTAACAAAACCACCTTAAAGGAACCGTTCCTTTTTAACTTGGAGGTTTGAGCTGATTAATCGATGCCGTTCACATTCAAAAACCACAATAATTGATCTAGGTGTCAACTTCCTGTCTTGCTCCGTGTTCTCGAAAATGCGGCGCGACCACGCGCACGTACATACATCGCCGAGTTCACCTACGTACACATTTCTCAAAATGTCCATAAACTTACAAAACCATATTCAAAACATGGCCAAAATTACCAATATGAAATCTGTGAAGAAAGATTTATAAATATCATGAAAACAAGAAAGCAGTGATAGATTAAGGACTGCTGCCTTACAGTAACCCAAATCCTGTTGGCTTCTGTTTTGCTCCGTAATAATGTGGTTTACTAAACTATCTGTACGTATTGTATGAACTTTCATCTCAGAACAGAATAAATGACTATTTTCATTTTTGAAAAATTACCTACATTGCACGTTATAGATGTACCTTAAACACTTTTTCGAACCGATCAAATACATCCGAACAGGGTTCACACATACACCGTTTCGTGATATCTCATGAGATGTTCGAGGGATAGCTACCGCGTCTGGTCATTTCAAAAAAGTGAAAAGGCCCTACTAGAACAAAAGTACTTGTTTTGCCACTCCGAGAATGACAATTTGATCGAGAACAGAAAAAATGCTTTTTCCACAATTTTTGCACATGTATGTGTGTTTCCCGTTTCGGCAATGCCTATTTCATTTCTCAACGATCGTCATTTTCTGGTCCAAAACCGTATTCCATTGCGTGGAAAGAGCAGCAAAGTAGACGACGCTCTCGCTACGCGGCGACACGCTCGGCGAAACTCTGTTTCGATCGATAAATAATTCTGAAAACTGAAAGTAAAAGCAGATGTAGTATTTGAACATTTTTGACACCGAAACTCTGCATCTTCGTCATGAAAAGTAGAAGCTGAATACATGTAGGTCGCTTATGTAGGTCGCTTTCTCGAATGGTTCCTATCATTCCTATGGTTCGTTATCTGCATTTAATCAAAACCGACGGTTTGGTAGAAAATGCAAGAAACAGGTAAGCAGCTTTTATTAGTGTTTTTTCTACATCTCACAACTGATTTTCGTTCACGTTGTCTTATTATCCAAGGTTTAATTTGACAACCCTTCGAACCAGGACATGCTACAGCAGCATTTCATTTATCGACTAATCTGGTGTTCTATGACACACCAGAGATCTTCAACTTTAACAAAAACATTGTAGGAACAAACTACACACACATCAGATCAGCCCACAAATACCGTTTTAGTCGACTTTTTTGGAAAGACCACTAAACCGAAAACTCACTGAATATGGAGAATTCCCGAAGAACGACCCTTACTTCGGGAAGAACCAGTACTCCGATGAGAAAGAAAGAAAAACCTTCGCTGAAAATGAATAGATTCCAGAGTGGCACCCAGTTTCAGCGCTAGTTGAAAATATGTTTTCAATTCGCTGATACAATTCAATTGGCATCTGTCTACCAGAAAACTCTCCTGTGACTCGAACAGAGGTTGCTTATATGAGTATTTTACTTTACGATTGTTTCATTATCAAGTCTAGAATGAAATAGAATGGTAAAAACGGTTTGAAATAGACCGTACAAAAATCATTTCTCAAGAAAAACTCTCAGACCGATCAAACTGACATCGCCACTGAAATATTGAATATGAGTGTACTGTAGTGATAGTACCGCCCATCTCCCAGGTTTCTGATGAAATCACAATTGTACAGTATGAAAAGCAGTTCCTGCCAGGTGTTACCGAATATCAGAAAGTACATCATGTCTCGCGTCAACTGAAAGTATGTACGTTGATCAAATTAGTCAAAAGGCGTCATACACAGCTGAAACGGGGAAACAGTAATAATAAATAAAAAGTTATACCGCCCATATCATCCGTTCATCACTTTATTGGGAAAATTTTTACACTTAGATACTATAGCATTCAACCGTAGATAGACTGTCCGTGGAGGTTCATAGGATAACTAGTAAATGGTTGAATAGTTAAATTTCACTTTTTCGAGAAAAACAATTTTGGTAAACCAACACATTTTTTGTGTACTCTCAAACACGATCACATGTTCGGGACCTACCGTGAGCTGAGTGCACTGAAAAAAGCTCAAGGTTCAATCTGAGCTTGTTGTGCAATGTGCAAAACTACCATCTCGTGGAGCAAAACTACTCTTAAACAGTTGTTCTATGTTTCTACTTACATTGATGATTCTCATATTCTCTCTGACTTGAAATCTGATGCTGAGGGTGTACAGATTCTCTTGCTGTTCCACAAAACTGGCGCGATGCCAACGGGAGTTGTAGTTGTAGACGAAGTAATAACCCTGGAAAGCCACATAAAACATAAATACATAACAAAAACAAATAACCAGAGAAAAGTCTCGGAGCACTGCAGTTTGTGTTGATTATTCACTAGATTAAACTGGAAAGTTCGAAAACGTATTGAAATTAGTAAGTCTTACCACAGCCGTGGCAATGTGACTGAGAAGGATCATCGCATTCACCATCCACCACTCAATTATTTCTGAAACACACAAAGGTACGTTGACTAGAAACTAACAAACTTCTACCGGTAACTTTCAAGTTGGGTGAGTTGAAACTGTGCGTTCTCTTTTTTTGTCGATACACTCAATTAGTTGTTGTGGTCAAGGCACATCCAGAAACTCGAAATAAACTTGGAGATTAAAGTTTTGAACTCGGTGAACAACTCTATTACTCACCGAAGATGAACAAATACGTGGTGAAAGTAGCCAATGAGATGGTACCAACTTGACAGATTACGCCTATATGGTATCTTTTTACTCTCTCATAGTCTCGGACATAATACGTTGCGGCACATCGTTCGCCCACGAGGGCAAACATTCTGAAAATACGGTTTTCACGCAACGTAGAGTTTTGAAAATGGAAAAGATTATGAACACCACCACGCTCACAGCATGCTGACTCAACTCTCAAAATTTCAAACTTGAAAACTCAAAATGTTCGGAAACTGGTAAATGGTGAGTTTGGAAATTTGAAGATTAGCACTGAATTTACAACCGCTACGCCAACTGGACATAAACTTCATCCGAATAAGCACAGAACATGGAAGTGACTCGAAGTGACAGTGGTGGAGTTTTGGAAAGTGTGGAATCTCTCGTCCGTTGAATGAGTTGAGCTTATTTTCTGTGATAAACGACCTTTTTTTGGGTACAGTCTAAATCTATGAACCTAGTTTTTTTCTCGTTTGGAATTCGTTTGATATGTTTCACCTGAATACCAGATCACATGTATAGTAAACACGAAACACACTGCACATAACCAAAACACATCCATCGTGTAATCGTTCTGAAACGTTTTATTTAGGGCACGCATCCCATTTTTACGTATCTCTCGTAGTGCTATCTACATAATATGTTCTTGTCACGTTCTGTTACCAATGAACACAACATGTCATATAATGATTGAACTACATAGATTACTAATAAACCACCGGAACATTGAATGCAACCCACCCTGCAGATCGTAAATGTTTAGTTGATAGCAAATGATGACAATTCTCGAGGAAGCGAACGGAAACACGTAGAAAATTAGTCCCACCAACACAATGCCGCGCAGATTGGGATGCATTGACAACCTGGAAATGTATGGTACACTTTTTCCGTTTTTTTCCCTAGTCGAGTCGAGTTTCGAGTTCGACTTTAACAACCCTAGTAACCTAGTATACATCGCGGCTCTGCATCCCATTCGGCGTATCTTTGTTTTGCGCACTATTTATAGTTGTCGCTTAAAGAAAGGTGGAGGTATAATGTATATAGCTCTTTGTGCTGTGTGAGAACACATATATACGATTCGTCAACAACGTTGCTATGGGTCCAGTTGGTATAGTAGTTAGCTTCAGCGCCCCCGATCTTCTGGGCCCGGTTCGAGTCTCACTTGAGGTGATTCATAAATTTGGCAGGAAAATTATAGCACACTCCTATCCCGGCGGGTTGTAAGAATAGACAAGTAGCGTCTCAGTGAAGTCAGGTTGGGTTAAAAACGCCGAAATGCGACCTCTAGTTATTAGATCATAGATATTGTTCAATCAATCATTCAATGAGAGCTGTACCATACAGAACATCATTTTTTCTACTGAGTTAGCACTACCACCGACATAACAAAACTCAAAGAAAACTAGGTTTGAAGAAGTGCAAACCATGTGAATCGAATGTTTGTAAATATACAGTTTTGTTTTGATCTGCTCGAATAGTGGAGTGTAATTATATCACGCAAACTTTCTTTTGCGTTGAGATTTTCAGACACATACTGCTACAACTACATCCATTCAAAAGTTTCAAAATGTTGAACACCAGAATGCAAAAACGTATGTTATTCATCTTTGTACTTAACTTTTTTTGATCCGTCCTTAGTTCAACTCTTGATCGAAGATTGTTTGAGATCATTACCGAAACAGATTTTTTTACCTGGCAACAATCACGAAAGCGAAGAGGATACCCATCATGCTCAAAATCACCAGAAACAATTCGGCTTTCAGAGAAATCTCGATGACACGACTATGAAATGCATCGTCGATTGTGTTTTTGAAATACTCCAACCGCATTGTAATACTACTTTTATTAGCCTGGACTTCTGGAAAATGTGTTATATTTATTGGTGTCCGACAAACACTGTAACGGAGCTGTGGAAAAAAAACTATTAAAAAACAATAGCAATAAATGATTTACTGGGGCGAACAGTATAATGGACACGATAGTGCACTTCATAATTGAAAACAAACTATGTGGTTCGTCCCAGGACCGAACCAAACTTGAGCTAGTTGAAGCAAGTAACCCTTATTCAGTTAACAATGCAACTAACATTCGATCTCGTTCCGTTTTGAGACGGAACTGGTTCGGTTTCTCACTGAGCCAATTGTATCGAAAAGATTTGGTTCAGGTCTTGTTCGAGAAGAGTCGCTCGGAAAAATGCAGTGAAATGTTCATTCAACAGTTGAATTTTTACAAGGCTTCAAATCAAACAAGTGATTACATACAAGATGTTGGTTGCGTTCTTCATTTTCGATTCTCTAAACACCTGCCAGGTTTTTATTGTAATTCATTTACTGAAAAAAAGTATGCTTGCCGTGGTAAGCTAACGATAGCTTATGAGATTCGGTAAGAGGGCGTATGAAAAGAAAGTTATTATAATTATAGAAGGGGCTACATAATACAAACTGTTATGTACTCTTTTCACTTGAACTAATGCAACTAATCAACACACAGTGCACATAGTATGACGTTATGATCAGGTGCCGCGGGCCGCGGCGTATAGTCGTCGCCAACGGAAAAGGAGGGAGGGTACTGCATATCTCACTTTCCGCTGTGTACGCTAGCGCCCTGCTGCGAATCTTTTGCTCGCAGGTTCGATTCCGGCGGGAGACAGAAATTAATAAATTAGGCACTCACTATACCTGAGTGAGCATCTCTTCTGCCTGCCTTTAAACGGACAGTTCCGCTAAAACGAAAACTTATTTTGCTAAATTATTTTCAGTCGACGCAAACTCACACAGAGAGGTGACTGAAGCAATATTTGAACAAATCAATGGAATCGTGATTTTCAAAAAGTTTTATTTTTAGTTAGAAAATGAGCATAGAAAATGAACATTTAATAAGCATACGAGTAACACTAATTTTGCGATTATTTATTTAAATCATAATTTAATTTTTCGAAATTTCTGAATCCATCCTCGCTGTGTATTGTACATATCTCACAAACAACATTCAATCATCGTCGTGGCAACATTCAACCATCGTTGGAGTTCATGTGCAAAATATTTATGTGTCATATTGCGCAAACTTGTTGTATAAACGAGACAAAGGTCATAAGAAACAATTTTTTGATTTAAATGTGCAAAAAATGTTCCGTGCACCTGATATTTCATTGCAGCTGCATTTCTGGGAACATAAAGTCAATTTCGTCAACGACATTGAGTTCACGATGCTAAAGGTGATACTGGAAGTTGAATATAATTTGAGAAATACTTTAAGAAAATTTGAGAAATACTTTCAATTCAATTTCAATTCCAACCAATTCTCGGAAAATTCCGAAATTTCAATTCCAAATCCTTTAATCATTTCGAAAAACCAATTCAATTCAATTCCATTTCCGACCAATTCTCGAAAAATCAATTCCAATTTCAATTCTTAAAGCATTTTTTCTGCAAAAAAGGTCGTAAAACAGTTTTCACATTTGAACAAGATAGAGCAAGACAGGAAACTGTCATTTTCCACACGTTTAAAATTTCAATCCTGAATCAATTCCGGACCAATTCCAATTCTTTTTACCAATTCTCAAGAAAAACCAATTCAATTCAATTCCATTTTTTTTCTGGCTGTCAAATCAAATCAAATCAAATATTTATTACACAGTGTGTAATAACGGAACGAAAGTGTGAAACGTGAAAGATTGCCAAAAAGGAGAATGGTGAAAAGAATTAATGAAAAGAATTGATAAACATAGAAGAAAAGATAATAATACTGTATGAACTCAGTACTAAAGCGATTGTTCTGACAGAGCTACCGTATCAGTACCACAACCGCTGGGCTGTATTTCGAGACTGTATATATTTGTTGAATTGAAGAGGTATGTCTTCACTGGGAATGATTAAAATAATACTACCTATCCCTAAAAAAAAAGTCAAAAACCAATACAATTCAATTCCGATTTTCTCTTAACAAAACCAATTCAATTCAATTAAATTCAATTCTTAGGAATTGGTTTCACTCAAAAACCAATTCAATTCAATTCTTTGGAATTGTTTTTCAATTCTTTTCAATTCTAATTCCAATTCAATTCAATTCCTTAACCACCCTACCGTAGTATATGCTTGGTTTAACAGCAGTGAGTGAGTGACGATTGAGCTCAAATACATTAAGCTACAACCTATAACTCAAGTTGAAACATCAACCGAAAGTTCAAAGTGTCTCAGTGGATAGTTTAAATAAATAAGCTATGTTTGTTTAAGTTTGGAAAACAACAATTAATACCGTTTTGGATAGGCGACATCCGAGGTGTTCAAGTTTAATGGTCACCCACTCAGCGAGCCCTATATCACCTGCTCCATCTAGCTAGCGGCAGACTTCGGATAGAGCTCACTACCTATACCTATAAAGTGCTAACTAACGAAAAAAAAACGCATAGGGATAAGTTGGTCTGAAACTTCCGCTTGATGTAAAAACTTCCTTTTGACCACCTGTAGCCAAGCCAGATTGAGCAGACCCGGTAAATAAAATACACGTCTGTTAGTGACTATGTCGAATGTGACGTTATCAGCAAACAGCCGCAGAGATAAGAATTGAGAACTAATTACATATTTGAGGAATAAATGATTTTTTTCCGACAAAAACTGTTATTGTGAATGATGATTGCTAGTTGACCATTGTGATGATTAGGAGAGGTTTTCCGCGAAACCGCTGAGAGTCGTCAACTGAAAACAGTTCAATGGGACGCGTCATAGATGAGAACAACGATTCGAGTCATTGAACAGTGTAAAACACGGTGTATCCTATCAAGTCTCTAATATGTAGGAGGGAAGAAATAGCACATGTTCGAGAGCGCACAGATTCTGTGCTAATATTCCTGAATACCGCCTCTTACTCATACCGTTTGGCATCTGTATAAGACTATTTGAAACCAGGTGGCGTAGCAATCTTCCCAACCGCATGAAGTTTATATGATCGTTTCACGAAAACCTCATGAACATATCATGCACAATCTGCGCACTTTCCATGTGGTAGTATGGCAATCAACACAATCTCATGAGAAGTTGATGAGATTCTGGTCATGGGGTTTACGAGAGGTTGCTGCCGCGCCATCCATATCCCATAGCAAATTTTTTTTTCTGGAGATATAAAATATATCATGTACACGTTGTAGGAAAATTGGTCGAGCCATTTTGATGACAAAATAATGAAAGCTATGACCGAAAACGACTCGACGCAGCGAAATCAACTGTAGTCAGCTATATAAGGTTCGCTCAGGGGAGATTGGGTGAATACTATACATCTAGTTCCGAACAGCTTTGTTTGTGGTGTGACAACTGATAATAAAAAAATTCGGCACACAAAAGTGTAACAACGATACTAAGCGCATTATATTACCACAGTGGAAATAAATATGAAGAGTGAAAACCAAATGAAGTATTTAATTGCGTTTGTAATGAAGAACTTGTACCGTGCATGTAGTCATGTAGATCATGAGAAGATTTATACTACATTTTAGATATTGTCATCCGCTATATAATATTATGTGAAGGAGAGATATTCGATCAAATTATTACAACCATCAAACCAATTGATCATCGAAATCACACGTCACTATAATTTTACTCATATTCATATTCACAGTAGTTTCGACCACCAATGGAACATACTTTATAATTTCAACAACAACCATGTTATTTCAATTTCACATAATATCAATGACTACCATCATTTATCAAGTGAAATAATGAACTGCTCTGGTTCAATTCACGTATTTTTAGTTCCAAGCGTTTGTAAACCCTTACAGTACAAGTTGAAAACTACCAGACAAGCTCTTACACATGAACTAGGGTGGTTAACCGAGTTCAATATTTGGAGTTGACCAGTTCAATGAGACCGGAGAGCAACATGGTTTCTCGTGAAGCTGCTGTATCCTACTTTGATTGGGCGCGTTGCGTGTCGCGCGGCAGTGTCATGTGAATGTCACGTGGATTGATCAAACTAACATACGAGATATTTGTGCTCTCTGATCTCAATACAGTTAAAAGCAGCCTGAAACAATACCTCTGCCCAAGTTGTGCTCCGGTCTCCTTCAAGTTACGAGTTTTCCAGTTAGCGAGTTGTGGGGTTTGAAGACTTCCGGACAAACAACCTGATGTGAGTGCTTTCCGCAAGCTGTACGGTTTTTCACCCAATCACACCCATAAACACAATCTGCCTCGTTTCCCATAAAGCTCACAATTTCCCTCAGAAAAAAATAGTCAGGAAGTGTTATTTGTAAATGATTACAGAACGCACATGTCGCACTGCACTAGAGGGCTGTTAAAGTCGAACTCGACACTCGAAAACTTGCAATGTTTAACTCTATTAACAACCACACACTCTACTTCTGTGTTCGTAATTTGAACCAGCACCGCATCATTCGTGATTCAAGATTTATGATTGTTGCGTAGATCGAACTAAAAATCATATTTTAATGGAATAATTGTCATTTTCTACGACCTTCCTTCTTCTTGTCCAAAACATCGTTCCATTGTGTGGAAAGAGCAGCGAAATAGACAACACTTTCTCTTCGCGAGACACTTTGCGACACTCTGTTTTGAGCGATGAAGAATCCTGGAAAATGAGCACAATTTGTAATCGATTTTGATAGTTAAGTAAGGAACACAATTGAAAAGAGAAGAGAAATAAGAGAGAGAGAGAGAGAGAGAGAGAGAGAGAGAGAGAGAGAGAGAGAGAGGAGGAGGAGGAGAGAGAGAGAGAGAGAAAGAGAGAGAGAGGGGGACAGAGAGTAGGAGAAACAGGACAGAAGGAATAAACACAGCGACAAAATGTCAGGTAGAGACTCACTGAATACGGAAAATTCGCGTAGAACAACTTTGACTTCTGGCAGAACCAGCAATGCGATTAGAAAAAAAGAACAGGCTTCTCTGAAAAATGCTCACGTAAAGTTTATGAAAACCGGGACGACTGAAATGACGCGACAAATAAGAAAGTTGAGCGCGGAAAAAATTTACTCAGCGAGAATGTTCTGCGTCGCAATCATGTGAAGCCTTCTAGCTCACCGTATGTATTGATTATATGCTTATTGACGATACTGTTTGGGAGAGAGACTGCAGGCTGTAATTTCTAGTATCTCGAAATCCTCTGAAACATTGAAAAACCAAGTGTCTTTGGGAATGTTTCTATATGTGAAATTAAAACTAATTGATTCGATATACCCACATTGCCACAGACATATTGAACAACAGTGTACTGTAGTGATAGTACCGCCCATCTCCCAAGTTTCTGATGAATTCACAATTGTATAGGATGAAAAGCAGTTCCTGCCAGGTGTTACCGAATACCAGAAAGTACATCAGGTCTCTAGTCAACTGAAAATATATCATATACATAATAGAAAACGGCGGTGCTCTCATTGTTAGATTGGATCTTTGTTGGTAACCACAGTGCGGCTGCTGGTCACAAGTCAACCGAGAGATCGTTGGACATTGCGGTAGAGGCCTTTTTGACTGTTAACAACACTTTGGGAAACAGCTGTTTCAGTCATGCATTATCACTGGCTGAGTTCGTACATTTTCGCAAACTAGTTCCCTATAAAAATGCTTACAAATGATAGACAATAAAAGACGACGAATTTCAAACTTTTCACAAAATTCGGCTTTTTTACAGATTTACAACACTTTCTGTGAAACAAATATAGAGGCTACAATTTAAGAGGAAAACCCGATTTGAGGCATTTCTTCGAATTTTCTATGAGGACAGCGTGTTTGGTACTCATAGAGAATAGCAATTGAAATTATCAATAAGAGAAACTCATATGGAAAATTCGTATTGAAATTTTCCATTATGAATAATTTCAATTGAAATTTTCCATTATGAATAATTTCAATTGAAATTTTTCATAATCAGAATAATTATTCACAAATGTAGTTTCACCTTTAACTATGAATAATTTCAATACGGAATATTCATAGTTTATATTAGCGAAGTATGTGAACAAAATATTCCGTGAAAGGATCCGAACCTGCGACCTCAGTTTTGTTGTCCGACTCACTAGCCGCTGCGCTATTGTGACACATTTCTTTGGAGAGATAGGAAGCTTCATATACCGGTCAATGCGGCATCAATTCTTCGGTATAACTATGCGCAGTTGTCTGCCCTCATTTGTGCTCTCGTGGCGCAGTGGTAGAGTGCTTACTTAATAACCACAAGGTCGCAGGTTCGATTCCGGTGGTTACAAGTTTTGCTGCGATCCACTGATTACCATAGATTGGAATTTAATTGGAAGTCTCTATTATCGATATTTCCTATTGAAAATATCTATAGTAAAAATTTCAATTGAAAATTTCAATGGTTCGAACAATGAATATTTCATGTTGAAATTCTCTATATATTTCCAAATTTGGCCCGATGGCGTAAAATCTGCCAATATTGTTAGAATGGGGTACAATTTCACAGAAAATCGCGTAAAACATGAGAAACCCGATTTTTCTATTTACTTCACAGACAAAGCTGTAAATCTCTGAAAAAGCCAGATTTTGTGAAAAGTTTGAAATTGGTCGTCTTATATGAATGGATAATAGGTATCATGACCATAAACTTTTATTACTTCGCTTAAGATGAAACAGCTTAGAGAAGAAAATAGTCTCCGAAAAACGACATGGAATTGGAAGCCCATCACTTTCATAGATGTTACTCATAATTCTTAGTCAGTCTCATAAAAAATATTAACATTATTATTAAATGACTTTATTCCAGTTAACTTACATGTTTATGCAATCCAGTTAATATTCGTGACCATCTTTTCATAAGATAGTGAACCGACTACCTACGTTGATGATTCTCATGTTTTCTCTGACTTGAAATCTGATGCTGAGGGTATACAGATTATCTTGGTGTTCCACAAAACTGGCGCGATGCCAACGGGAGTTGTAGTTGTAGACGAAGTAGTAACCCCCGAAAACATCAATGAAAACTGGTAAAGATTCGAAAAACTGGTACACTTGCGTCTAGGAACCCAGAAATAGAATCGATAAACCCAAAAACTGTTAGAGAAAAGGACAGACTCGCTTTTACTTCTAATGTTGAGTGAGTACAAAATAGTCTGCTGTGAAACGAACTCAACTCATTACTGAGTTACAATGTAAGTGATGAGTTGGGTCACTGTACATTTAGGGAAAAATTCGATGTTTTCTTAGAGTTAACTGAAAATACAAAAGACCTCGAAGTTACTGAAACTCACCACAGCGGTAGTCATGTGACTCAATAATATAACCGCATTCATTATCCACCACTCAACTATTTCTGAAAGATAAGAAAGTAAGGTTTTTAGAAAGACGTAATTTGGTGAAATCAATCAATATAAGCCAGAAAAAAACGCAAATACCCATTGAAGGAAAGCAATGGCTACTCCTTATCGTTTTGCTGTGTTTGTAGTTCGACCCCGGTGTGTTCCGGATATAAGACGCAGCCAAATAAAAATATTTTGAAAACCGCTTATTTCAGAAACTTGCACACGAAGTGAGGAAATGGTTCCATAATTTTTCCTAATCCAGTGAATCAAGCCTCTACTGAGTAACATTTCACTGTATCGGCTCCCCCAGCATTTTATACCCGATTCGCATTTTGTATCTTGACAAACTGTTGGTTCACTTGAACCGACAGTTTGTACATTGATAGACTGATAATTCTTTCACAGAAATCGCAGTTGGAGCGCGTTTTTGGGAAATAGAGTGTTACTGAGTAAGAAAAGTGGATGGGTATGAGCTCGTCACTTGGTGGGCAAGTTTCTGAAATAGGCGGTTTTCAAAATATTTTTATTTGGCTACGTCTTATATGGTTTCAACTTTTCTTCTGTGTTTGCAGACCAAACTACAATTTAGGTAATCTCATTCACTCACCAAACATGCACATATAAGTGGTTGAAGTGGCTAGTAAGATGATAGATAGTTGACATATTACCCCTACATGGTATCGTTTTACTCTCTCATAGTCTTCAATATAATACGTTGCCGCACACCTTTCCCCCACAACAGCCATCATTCTGGAAAACGTGCAACTATTTCTTATTTCATATTCTTTCATGAAGAGAACGTGATTACAGTCACAATTTGTGCTCTTTCATATTACTTTTTTTCTGGCTCCATTCAAAGATGCAGATTCGTTCATTTTTCGGTATTTATGAACTCAGCATTAGATATTGGATGAATTGAATGTACTCTATTTAAATGTATTTAGGTACGTTCCGAATTGATGTTTCAGTGCTTCAAAATTTAACGTAAACTCCACGTGTCGAGCTTGACTATAATACACACGCGTGGAACATTCTCACGGTATAGATTGAAAAATAACCTGAAGACCACGTCACATAAGTAGTAAAGTCGAAAGAAACTGCACATGCTCAGCAGCCATCCATCGTTCAGGGTTTCTGAAATGGTTTTGAACTCAATTACTGGTACTACATTAGGATGTTTACGATCGACTTTTCAATCCCACTTCGGAAATGAGTTGTGTTGTATGCAGTAGAAACACACATGTTTTATTATAGGAAACATGGATACAGTTGCACACCAGAATGAGCAGATTCATTTTCCTCATAAATTTATTTGAGCGACGATGCCTATATCACTCTTATTCGGTCATAGGTTACGTTTACAGTGGGCTCAAATAGAAAGGCTATATTTTTTTTCACAACACCTTATTTCTCGCAAAATATTCATCTGAGTAGATTTCCTCATACTTGTGACGTGGCACTGATATATGTTATTGTTATGTCCTAGTTTTCTGACTTTATTCTAGCCTTCAGTTGATCAAATAAATGAATTGTTCCTCGACTCACCCTGCAGATCGTAAATGTTGAGTTGATAGCAAATAATGACAACTCTCGAGGGAGCGAAAGGAAACACGTACAAAATAAGTCCGCCCAAAACAATGCCATGTAGATTAGGGTGCATTGACAGCCTAATAAGAACACATATAAGATCCGATGCGGTATTCATGGAAAGCGTATTTATCCGAACCTGCGTTTCCTCAAACATACACTATCTTACGGCTTTCAAAACCCGCGGGGATGCGAGTGTCGCGAAGCGAGAGTAGCAGTATGGTAAAAAAAGATGTCAATTGAATAGACGTAAAGTTAGCATTCTAAGGAGGGATCGTGCACTTTCTCATTGCACGTTTCTGAGTGCTGATGTGTTCAACATGTTTCACAATGTTCTAGCAAGCGTAAGCCCTAATGAGTGAAGTTCGGTTCTAACACTAGATGAGACAAACTGTTGAACAAATCATACGTTCACGTAAATTTGAACACTTTAACTTTTCATTGAACACCAAAAAAATTGGTTCACGTGAAAGCGATACCGAATTCACAAGACTCAATTAACAATTCCCCTCAGCATGTATCTGGAGCTTTTTTGACATATTAGAAACGGAAACAAACTATCTCACCTGGCGACAATCACAACATAACCTAGAAGAGCAATCATACTCAGAATTACTAGAAACAATTCGACTTTTAGAGAAACCTCGATTATGAGGCTGTGATCTGCATCGTTGATGTTGTTTGTGAAGAACTCGAACCGCATTGTAAGAAGACTATATCTGATAGGTATTTTCCAAAATCCTGAATTAGAAAGGTTGTCGTTCTTTGATTGTTCAAATAGTAAAATAATTACTTTAATGTTTGCCCGAGCTAACTCGGAGAAGAAGTTTATTCACAACACATAACATGATGAACAATATCAAATTGAAAGATTTCAATCCATCTTGTCAAAAAAATGATCAGAACTCTCTTTATGCTGTGAGTTTGTTGAATAACTCGCCCAGTTCTGAAAACATTATGTGACTTACGTGGTAATGTTTTTGGAAAACCACCACAAAACATATAATTCTGTAAGATAATTGCATATATGGAAGATGTGTATTTTGTCGACAAAACTTGTTATTTCAGATAATGATTGTTAGTTTAACATTATCATTACTAGTTGTTTACAGGGAATCTTTGAGTGAAAATTGCGATGTGAACAACGTTTCCGAAATTGTTGACTCATGTAGGGAAACGCAGAAAATTTCGTCAGAAATATAATTACAGAACTCTTTTACCAAACATCCAGGCGGGTAATACTAATTTGGAATTTACAAAAAAAAGGAATTTTGCCTAAATGCGTTACAGTACCTCTCCTAATCAGTAAGTCCTGTGAATCTTCATTGCGAACACAACTGTACCAAGAACAAAAACCGATAAAAAATTATGTACAACTCAAACACAATGGCATAATATACATATTTGTACAATCAAATAAACACCTGAATTGGGTCTCATGAAAAATTCTCGGGTTGCCTTAAAACGGAAACTTGGACAATAATGGTAGTATACAGAATAGTCACAATCGGCAGTTCACCTACGTCTCTTCAAATGTGAATTTCCTCACATTCTGTCGAAAAACGAGTCATTTCAAGTAGTGAGAGAGAGGGATCTCCTCCTTGTCCTTCATCCTGATTGTACTGTTGTGACAACTACTATGTGTATGTTACTGTACTCGTTACTGCATTGTGTTCATATTTTATTCCGAGACTGTATTCTCTATTGTCATAACTTAACTTATGTTTTCTTTTAACTTTTTCATTCCCATTTTCACATTTTTTTCACGCTCTCATTTGCGTAATAAATCGTCTCATGTGATCTCGCTTTTGCAGTTCGCTAATTGTGGAAAATTGACACAAACGTTTCTAAGTCTGAGTCATAAGCTTGTGTGTTCAATTTGCACTCTTCCAAAGTCGCTTCACACTGAAGAGGTTTCCGTTGATCCATCCAGAACTCTCCGGTTCGCCCTCGAGTGTCGGCCCGGCTTGCTGGTCAGAGTTATGCTGCTCTTGTGCGCGCTGTCCCATTGATCTTGGAGAACATCAAAATAGGTTTTTGTGTCCTCTCTGACTCGCGAACTTTTGTTGACTACCTGGAGAGTGCTCTTCGTGAACACCTTGCCTGAAATAATCAACATTTTGGTATGTGTATAGTTTTGGCAATTCTCACTGAAATTTCACCAGCCCCAATGCTCATTTCAATGTTGTTTTTCATAATTGAATTTATCACGCAACTTCGCATAATTCTCAATAATTCGCATTCGAATCACAATTCTGTCAATTCACTTCATGCTTTTTTCGAATACTCACCGAAAATTCCCGCTTTTCGAATACCAGAGGCGAAATTCTGGTTATTCAGAAACACGTAGAACGGTAGAAAGCAGGTTAGTCTGGAACAGAAAAAAAATGAAAACTCCCAGCTAAGCTGAGAAAATCATGAAAGTGTCGTATGAAGTGAAACACTAGGTTTGGACAGTTTCCAGAAATTTTTTTTATATCTTGAGATTGAAAAGGAGCGGACTTATAAATTTTAGCATGTACAGGTGCAAACCCAAAGTACATGCGAACGCATACCAATTAATACAGTTTGTTGAAAATAACAGCTGGTAAAACTCATATTTTTCAATGTATACTGGTGATTCGTAGAACTTTCTACGCAATTAGATAATTGAGTTCTGAGTTGAGTGAAAGGTTATTTGTAACTATACTCACAGCGAGACTCCAATGTTGAAAAAGGTAGCCAAGTAGTGCGAGAGTTGACCGTCACAGATGTCACGTACGTACTGAAAACATATATAATATTAAGTTCATTTGTTTCTTTCTGGGACTTATATTGGCAGGATATTTTGATTGTAGGATAGTTGGTTCCACCCACATATAACCCTCTACAGTTATTTGCTTCAACTTTTGGATCAAAGTTTGGTATGTAGGCGTTTTTTTATTCTTCTCAAGTTTTGAAAGTGTTTTCCTCACCTTTACTACTACAAACTGTTAAAGATTGAAACCACAATATGATATGGATCATAAGAAAAAAGCCCCTGAGTATGCGAAAGGCCATCGAATGGTGGAACAGAGTATACCGCATCTTTTCTGTCAAAAAAATCGTGAGCTATGTTCTATTTTAAGCGATGAGATTAAACGACAACAATGATTTGATCACTGCCGATATCAACATCGCTCTCCACATACCTTTAAATTGGCGGCAATAAAGACCGGTCCAAAGACGAGGTTAAAAATTCCAAGTATGATATACGAGTTTCTGATCATCTGAAAAAGGCTGGTCAGTATTTTTCCTCTCTAGTTTGTTTGACCTGATTGGAATTTTAGCCAAGCCACACAGTAGGACTCATCGTTCGAGAAGCAAGAACTGTAATCAACTGCATTCACAAGAAGCATTAAAAATAGTTCGTCACCGCAAGTATAGGAACAACTTTTTTCGAATGACGAGGTCATATAAACCGGTTCTAAACATTCACTTGGATTTTTCGGATCAATCTCAGAGTTAGGGGACGTGAAAGGGGACATAAGCGGACATTACTTATCGATCGTAAATAACTGACTCAGTTTTACTGACTCAGTTAACATCCATTAATTCGGAAAACTACTCTTTGAGTACTTTGAGTACTTTTTTTAGGGTAACTCCCTCTCCAAGTCCCCCACTATTTTCATCAAGTTCATTTTGACAATTTTGTCTCACCATGAAACATCTAATGTTCTCGTTGAGTTGGAATCGTAGACTAAGTGTATAGGAACATTCTGCGGTCCGATGGTCTCTGGCCAACTCATCGTATCTTCGTTGGTTCCGGTTTGACATCCACACCAGACACTTGAATGGAACATGTTAATTATCTATCGATTAATTAGCAACTGTCAACTATTTTTTGGTTTATAACTTCCTCTGTGAGTAATTATTATCTGCGCTCCACTGCTAAAAACATTAAGCACATGATTGCATCAGCAGATATGTAGCTGTATTGATGTTGTTGAATTGCAAACTCGTATTAAACAACAATATATTAATTAAAATATAATCGATTTGATGAAGGCCGTGGATTCCGAGAAAAAATATGGAAGGAATGAAACATAGTATTCACTGATTTCTAATATGGTTTTGACATCCAGAACTTACAATCACTGAAATTACTTGAACAGCGACTCCAAACATCACCAAGATGTACCACAAGACAACTTCTGGAGAAATGTTCATTATTGATAGGAAATATAGAATTGGATAATTTGTGTTTCGACGCTTGATTTTTACGCGCAATCTGTGACAAACTCAACCTGCTCAGAGACCAGGCCGAGGTCAACTCTAAGGTTACAGTTTTGAGTTCATCTTTTTTATTGGAGAGTTGACATTGAACTTTTGCTCGTTGGTTTGCGAATTGATTGTAACCGATTTCACGTGATGGTGTAGTGTAGTGCTTACTTCTGCTTTAAAAAAATTATAGTGCCCACGTATGGGGTAGAAACAAAACGTTGCACCTTCGAACCTGTTCTTTCTTTATTATCCTAGTGTTCACAGCATTATCCGAGTTGCTCTTACTAAAACTCACCAAACGTGTACACTACTGCTCCTGCCGCTCCCACGGTTACTAAACAAATTTCGATACAAACACTTATGTAGTTTCTGGTTTTCTTCTCGTAGTCGTCTATGTGAATGGTTGCAATGTATCTCTCGACACAGAAACAGCTGGTTCTGCAATAAACTATTCAAGCTCCGAATACGTCAGTTCGTTTCAAAACCACGTGCTGAGTCCCGCAAAAGTGAGAAAGATGCAATATCACGTTTTGGCTGAATGGAATTCACTGCAAACTAATTTTTTTCTGAGACCGGAAAAGTAGTCAGTGTTATTCAAACGTTATTATTAGTTTGAACACGTTACAGTAATATCAAATACTTTCTCAATCCCTGAGATTTTCTTAATATGAATCGAAAAGTCCAATCTGTTATAAACCTTATCGGAACTATTTGTCGTGGAGTTGGAGGCATTAACAATGCGTCAATGAGAAGTACAATGTCACAATGTGTACAGCAGTTGTTCCAATAGAAATAATGTGAACTATTTGAGATCACAATTTTCCAAGATTTCTATCACCAAACTAAACTTTCCATGAGCGTCAACTAGTCTGTTGATAAATTTACTACGCTTGTTCATACAAGCTTAGTGATTTCTTGAAATAATTTCGTTTTTCTAGTTTGTCTAACTAATTTAATGACGGCGAACAATTTGTTAACTCACCCAAGCAAAGCAACTACTATGACATAGATTCGACCGCAACTGCAGAGTATCAGCAGACTGTTTGGTTCATCTGGAAACGAAATGAAATGTTAACCAACAAAATTGGCCAGAGTTACTGTTGACCAAATTCTGCTCATTCGTTCAAATTCACATAAACTTCAGAATCATAGGAAATGTGCATTCTGCCTGTTTCACGTTTCAATAT
This sequence comes from Litoditis marina, assembly GCA_964036275.1. Classification (NCBI taxonomy): domain Eukaryota; kingdom Metazoa; phylum Nematoda; class Chromadorea; order Rhabditida; family Rhabditidae; genus Litoditis; species Litoditis marina. Next base: position 30,596,864 of record OZ038433.1, read on the forward strand.
TCAGAGAGAACATAGTTTGCCGTTGATTTAGGTTCACTCGGACCATTTTTAATTTTCAAGTTGATTATTTGACTTCTTACCAGTTGTGCTCACTGAAGCAATCCTGGCTCTGTGCGCGCATTACATCTTACTTTGGAGAAGTCAAAATCCTAATGACTCGATAAAAATAGATGTGGAGATTCGTTTCCAATCACTTGGATGTCCGTTAGTTTTGTAGGACACAAGGGCCCATGGAAAATTTGTTAATTATCGAATTATATTCTAGGTCTGTCATTTATCATTACATCCCAAACCAAAATACAGCGTTCACTCCGCAAAACTTGTTATGGGTTATTCACTTCTCAAGTTCATTTTTGCTTGGAGTTGCTCCGAGCATTTGGCTGTGTAAACTCAGACGGCTTTCGACCGTATCTTTTTGATGCACATCATGCACTCCATGGTACTTCAAGCGTTCTCGAGAATTTTTTACGGTCCCTGAACAAAAAGTTAACTAACCCCCAATTGGTGGGCGGTAAACTGCATCAATGATGATTATCTATGAGGGTGAAGTCAACCGATAATAAAAAATCTTTTTTGGTCTCGTTTAGTACTTATTACAATGTCTAGCCAGAACTGAATAGCTCACCGTTTGTCTCAAACCAATTGAGTTGATAGAACAGAATGATAATACGAGAAATACTGAAAATGTGATGTTGCACCACAGAAAATGCGCAGACGGATCGGAGATTCCAGTGGTAGGTTGAGGTGAGGATTATGTACGGGGCGAGAGAGTATGTGATGAAGGAGGGCAGCAGAGACAGAAATTCCAGAATGAACAGCGTGTTCAGGATGTAGTAGTCCGAACCCGTGCTGTTGTTTATGAAGAACTCCAACCGCATGTTGTATGGGAGAAAACAAGGACACCTGAGAATCCAACTGAAAATTATACAGTTCAAGATAAAATTAAACCGTTTAAGCCTGTGACGTGGTGGGGACCGCAACTTTATGAGAAGCTCTCATGAGCTTTCTATGAGAAGTTAACATTTCATGACCTACTGGCAATTTTTCGAAATAACATAGGAATAAGAGTGTCTCATGAGAAGTTGGTGAGATATTGTTCATGATGTGATGTGAAGAGTTTTTTTTTGAGGGATTGCAACCGTGTTTGATATTCAATACAGCATATATGCTACGAACTACGGAACTACCGTAACGGAAAAACCTCCCAGTTCAGTTATTTTTGAACTGGGGCTGAAACAGTTGTCACACTTTGTGAAAGAGGAGTTTGGCAAAGGAACAAATATTGGAATGGAGAATACGAATAAGCTAACAATTCTACATGCTCACAATTCACAAAATGAACCATAATATCCCCTCGTGTTTACTCCAACTACAAAACATTTACCAATCAAAATTTAGTCCACTGTGAAAAACATTTGCCAATCTGTATATGAAAATCACAATTTTACCGTAGGAAAAACAGTTGGATTGCTATCGTCCACGAAGGGAAAATACCGTACATCACATAGTGGCTCGATCGTCATTCTCGTTTAGGTTTGTGTTATAGATGGTACTTCAGTTGCTAGGGCTGTCAAAATTAAAGTTGACAAACTATTACAAAAGGTTAGGCCGGAATATTCTTTTATAACCACACCCAATCTGAATACATCGACTGTACTTCAATGTCATCGCGATAGTTTACATGGAAAGGTAAGGTGTTTTGCGACCATCTGTTGTGAAATTGGCCAATTATAGGGGAATATGTCATTAAAACACAATGATCACGGTCGGCTATCGTATACTCTGTTCCATCGCGACTTTCGAATGATGCAGAAAACGTGACAGTTCGAAGAAACGTGGAATGTTCTTTATGTAGCTCTGTTCCTTCGGTATAACACCGAATCCACAGCAGTCGAGTCAAAATGACACGAAAAAGTTGCCATTATACCACCTTGATGACAGGTAAGCATTTCATCTGCGCGGCTCGTGTAATCGCAATCTTCCGATCGAAAGCCCATGTGATTATAGTGAGAAAACTTAGTTGTACTTTCATCACGATTCGACCAGAAAGCACGGTGATCACACTACAAACAGAGCGGAGAGGGCAACACACCGTATGGGAAATCAGCCTGCTTTGTGAAGAACAAACACTAGGTACCTCATAATTATAACCCATAGATCTGATGAGTTATTGGAACTAGGTTGGTTGTGTGGAACTTGGAAAATGAGAATCATATGCTTCACGCACTAGTGAGATACATGATAAGAATACTCATTGAGCTATGTAATTTGAACAAGCGTTAGAAAAAATTGGTTTTCACAAATTGAACCCAACTTATACCGAATATCAATCAAAGAGTGAAGGCGATAGTTGGAGGGCATCAACCCAATTACTATCAACCTACCTGTGCTATATGTAGTTGAAAATGTTTTAGTTTTATGGATTGCTCGTTTTGATAACATTTGGTGATAACTTTGTAACCAACTTATTAGTCCTGAAGGCCACTACCGTACTCTGCCACGCGAGCACGAAATAAAACGACATGGTCCAGTTGGTGTATGAAGACTTTGAAAAACTTGTTCTGCAAGAATGCAACAACGAATGACCAGATTTCAGAGAATCAAACTTTGTAAATGTTTGTTTCATAGATCCAAAGCGTTTCTAAGCCTTTGATGAACATTTTGAAATTTAGAAGAAAGAAGGGCGAACGTTTTTCCAAATAAAAAAGTATATTGAATTTGACCCAATTAAAGTCATAAAAACGCCTTCAAAATTGAGTCAAATCACGGACATTTGTCACAGAGAGCACCTGAAATAATATCGACTTTTGGTTAATTTTCAATCTTCTTTCATTTGACTTTCAAGCAGAATACTTTTTGGTTCAATAAATCACCTAATCGCTTCTCGTGATAGAATGTAGAAAAAAACTTCAAAATCAGCAGGTATTCAAAATTATATAGTTTACTGTCTTATTTGAACCCAAATAAACACTGTTATTTCATCTAGGTATAACACACATCATGTAGTTCAACTTTTGAAAGCAAGAGAAAACAGTATACAATACTTCCGTTTTCGCTGCTCTAATTCTGAAAACAGCCCTGAATTACTGTTGAAGAGACACTAGTATGAACTTTACAGGGTGTGAAACGACTGAAAATTTGCAACGGAGTCAAACAACTGAAGAATGTGAAAGTTGCACGACAAAGATCACTTGTGACTAGATAATTCCAGCCTTGGAGCCAACCGGAAGTACAACCGAAACACAGAGAGGGAGCGAGGGAGAAAGAGACAGACAGACAGTGAGAAGACATATCAAGCGAAAGGACAAGAGAGAGAGAGATACAGAGACTGGGAGATCAATATCATCCTAGAAACGTAGGAAAATGACTTTTCTCAAACAGCGAAGGCGCAAATTTAGAACTCCCACACCGAATTGAAAAAGGAAGATCTAGGCGCCGTATCTAGTTGAACGTATGAGATCTGGCCATTAGAATCTGTTCTAGAACAAAGTGTAGACTTGACAATACGAAGCGTACATTTTTTGAGTGGAAAAAATACGCTTTGTTCTAAAACAAAGACAAAAACCACGTTCACGTTTTTCAATGGCCCGATAATGGTAGAAACGAAGCAAACGATCTTTTTCGTTGTGTCACAAGGTAAACATGAAATTAGAAACCACCACACTGCAAAATGAAACAAATATATAAGCACCGTATCTAACTGAACATAGGATCTGGCCATTTAAAAAAGCCGAATGTAGCGTTCTCTTTCTGTACAGAATTAAGATTTGACAACATAAATCATTTTATTTTTCGTGATGGAAAATCACAATTTGTTCTATAACAGAGAAAGGACGATTGAACTTTTTCAGATTATTGTTTTTCATATATTATGTTAATTTAACTGGTTCGCCTGATTGGGCGTAGCGAGAATGTCGCAGTTCTCAGATTAACGACCAGAAGTAATGCTTAGGTCATGAGCGAAGGCATACATGCACCTGCTCAACGATATGGCGTTTTCTTCGAACGATATTAACTCGAAGTCAGAACTGATGTCAACATATGAATGGAAAAGGCTGGGGCCTGATGTAGGGTTTTAAGACACCGCCTCTCTTCAATTTGATGAACTGAGTTGACGATGTATACTTGGGGAAATGAATAAAAAACTATATAGTAACTAGGGTTGTTAATCGAGTTGAATATTTCGAGTTATTGAGTCTCGGTGAACTTCGAATTTTCGAGTTTTCGAGATAGGACAAAAATCGATTTATCGAGTTTCGACTTCGACTCGACTCGAAATGTTTTGAGTTTTTTGAGACGAGTCGATTTTCGAGCTTGTCTTAAACAAACTCAACAGTAACTCTGCCAACAGTTTGGCTCATTAAAGACTTGCTTCTCGATCAATTAGGTCTAGTTATTCATTAGTGAATAGCCGCCGATAAGGTAGCAGTATTTAAAATTGTTGTGTTTTTATTCGTTCTAAACTATAGAGAATCGGATCCTTCAAGTGGAATGTGAATGTGGGATGAGTTTATAATCTTGCAACCACCCTGTCCTTGAAAGAAACCCAAAAACGATGATGGATCATGAACTATTGGATTAGGTGGGTAAGTGTAGTTTGATCATGCTTTGTGAAAAAAGTCAGCAACCTGTGGTTTTAGTCTGCGAACAATTCGTGATCAGCAATTCTGGAATGCACCCTGATCATTCTACAAATACTGCGAAGGGAAACCATACAAAAGTGTGTAGCACAGCCAATAAATCTGTAGAAGTGTGTTCAGATTCCAACATTTCTATAAGGGATCATTTTGAGTTGTAGTTTGATCGGTCAGGCACAGCAGAACTATTCATTCACGCCTAATACCTAACGAGATCTAACTATACGTAAGACAGAATGAAAAAAGCCCAACTTAGTGACCTCAATGTTATTCCCACAAACAAGTTTCGGGATTACGTTTCTTCGACAATACAACATACAACTCAAAACTGCCCATCTTGAATTTGATTTAAATCATTCATACATTGTGCAGGTTCATTTACACTGTAACAGAAGTTCAATCAAGCTCACATTTATTACACATAAAACAAAAATCGACGAAAATCACAGATTAGACAGCATTTCGGGTGTGCTTATAGAGGTAGCCTACTCAATATCTGGACAATTTACCATATTACAAAAATCATATCAAATTTAGCTTGGGGTAGAGGCGAAACGTACCACTTTCCATACTCTTTCTCTCTTCGTTTTACTAGTTTGTATTACTTCTCTGAGCTTCACCTTTATTTATTAGCTTCTACTTTTCCAGTGATCTTTGGTAAACACCACATTGCAGAAAGTATATAATTCGTTTAGGAATCACCTTTCATAGCGACCAATGTTCGTAGTGACGTTTTTTTCTATGAAACAACTATTAATAACCGGGTTCATGGTATATGTTATTAGGTGGTTAATTTACTTCTAATGTAGTTGGTAGCAAACGACAGATACCAGTCAGGTAATATTTAAAGGTAGACAAAATAAAAATAGAATTTCGCTATCAGGTGGTAGCAATTTTCAATCAAAAGTGCACAACTGCTAATGTTACGTGATTGAAACGCGTACTAAAAACTTTTTCAGGGAACAGTTTCGTAATTAGAAGCAGTACATACCAATACAACAATTCTCAAGGATTTGAAGTAATATAATCGAGAGTAGTTTTCTTACAGGGTGTTTTCGTTGATACGGACTTTCTGTTCGATACCATAACGGAAAGTACACGATCCTTTTGTCTCGAACTTCACCGTCTGAAATAAAGTGAACAGTATAAGAAAAATGGAAACCAAATTCGAAAAGTTTTACCATTTTTCAAGAGGAATTGCTATCGAAAAACTCAAATGTTGCTGAACACTAGCTTATGCACCGTGTCAATGAAAATTTTAAGGAAATCTGTGACGACTTGCGGGACTCGAACCAGAGACCAATTGTTCCGTAGCCGCTCACAATACCCACTCAACCAATTGTGTTCTGAGCATTACGCCGTGTAAACGTGAAGAATATAAGATATTCCTCGTTCGTTTCAAGCGTATTCACCCTTTTATCATTGGGTACTTGATAATGTAATCAAACTCTACTGTTGTGTACGTTAGCTCTCCTGTCGGCCTCGTTCAACTAGAATAATATATTTTGTTCTGTGTTTGGTAAATTTTTCCAAATGTTTCTCATGTTTCCCTCTTTTTTTCTCATTTTTGGGCGCCAGTATCGGTGTGCTATTGTATTGGGAAGGCGCAATTCGCGAGCATTTCAACAAAGGCCTGAACCACGAAAGACCACTTAAGAGGCAGGCAACTAGTCATCAAGTCAGCCAGGGATGACGGTATTTAGACGGAGAGAGAGATGGAGGACGAGAAAGAGAGAGAGAGAGAGAGAGAGAGAGAGAGAGAGAGAGAGAGGAAGAGGAAGAGTGGAGAGTGAGAGATAGAGGAAGAGAGCGAGCGACAAGATGTAGACCGAGGGAGAGGGAAGGCGTTCATTGGATTTTGTATTCTTCAAATTAACAGGCAAGTTTGAACTTGTGGTCCGTTTGAGCGATATTCTGTGGTCTTTTGGTACATTTTTATCGGAGAATGATCTGGCAGATTTGAAATAAGTTTCGATTTGAAGTTTTTTGGAAAGTTTCCACATTAGTGAATGTTTGTAACGATTCAAGCAAGTGTCAAGAGACATAAATCTGGTTTTTTTCTGTGTTGTGCTCCCCTGTAATGTAAATCAATGTCTCTCTGGTACGCATTTCGCATTCCACTTGAATTGTTTTGATTTCGAAAGACGATTGAACATCTGTTAGCATGGCAATCAAACGCATGTCGCCGCATGCCCATTATCGATCGAAACGATTGCTCCGAAATGGATAAAAAGTGGGAATTGGCCAATTTCTCGAAGAAAACAAACACCTCGTACTGCTATGGAATTCGCTATTGCCCGAACAAGACAAGACTGTATGTTGCGCTGTCTTTGTAGTTTGATCCCGCTGCTTTTCGGTAAAAAAATTATTAGATAGTATGTATCGGAATCTAACTACAAATAAGAAGTAGATACTCTCTATGTTCAAAGTCACTTAGTCTCTCTCATAACTGTTAAGTCTTTCTCTGGAATTTGTTCCTTTTATTTTCCTTACTTCTCTCCTTTCTATGTTTTTGGAAAGTACTAGTGATGTATTTGTTCCGTTGCACAAATTTGTGTATAAATTCAAGTCACCAGCGAGTAGAAAACAGCGAATTATGACAAGTGAATGAGAAAAAGTCAAGTCATGAACCACAGTCCCTGGTCTCTAGTCCCTGGTCCGAAGCGCACATGGGGCAGATTTTTTCCAACATTTCCATGAATGATTGAATTTATTACGCAGGTGGTGTGTGATGAAAACAAAAGTGATGAAAGCAAACAGAAAACTAAATTCAAACTCGAAACTACCACAAAACTAACATTTCCCTCGAAACTGAAGCCCTTTGCAGTGTAATCCGGCATTCCACGAATAATGTCCGCCACATTGCTCTCCAGTACTGTTATTAGACTGTTGTTCGTCTTCAGATTGGTTACTGAAAAACTAACTATAAAGTATTTGAATGTTAAGATGAACTGTCTGAACGCTATTTGAGGTGGAGAACACATATATCCTTAAAGTAGGACGATTATGTGGACCAATCCCGTGTCAACGATACTGCAATTGAAAAATGTATTGCAGTTTAAAGGACTGAACCGTTGCGATTCGACCACATGATCGTCCTTCTTTGAAAGTGTATAGAATGAGAAAGCCAAATCTCCAGCGGTCGTTTGCAGTTTTCGTACGAATGTGCGAACACTAACAGATACCAACAAAACAACAGCACTTCATTGCAACTTTGCTCACCAAACTTTTTTCCAGTGTTGAAAGCGGACTTTTTAACCCCTCATCGTTCTCACTGGTGTGTGCGTTGCTTGATCGGCGAATTACGAATTCAATGCAAATTCTAGTAGTGTCAAGTGTGTGCAAAACGGGCAATTCGCATACAATCGAGAACGGTGACTTGACTTTTGAATGGCTGGTTCGCGAATCATTCAACAGTTTTTGAAAGCAGTGAAAAGAAAGCAAACACTTTAAAAATCGGTGCAACCAGATTATACAAAAGTAGTTTTTAAGCCAAAACTGAGAATAAGTTAGGTTATGTTCCGAATTCCTAGTTGGAAAACGAAAATGTCGCAATAAGTGAGTTCTACGACGAACTATGTTCCTACAGTAAATGTTTTTGATCGAGTTTCAAAATTTGTTTTTTTTTGAGTTCCGAGTTCGCCATTTGACTTGATTAACTGGAGCCAAATGTTCAAGAAGTGAGATTATTCGAAAATCTCGAATCCACTAAGTCACCTCACCTGTCACGAGTACTTTTCCGCTGAGTCTGTTTTGAATGGTGAAATCCTTTTTGCATTCCTTTTCCAGGATGACAAGTTGGGCGACCGTTTCGCATTGCGGGGGCACTCTGACACACGAATCCACTCCCCAGCAAAGCTCTTCTTCGGTCGTATTTTCGCCTGAATAGGATTAAGCGTGTTTTGTTGTTCCAATGAATAATACATTCGTATTTGTTTCAGCCATAGTTCACTATATTTTTCTAGTTTTGAGGCTAGTCGGTTGAATAAACGTGAAAAAAATTAGAAAGTCACAAAACACGCTTGTCATAGATTCAGTCTGTAGCAATTTGCACGGAAAGTCTACGGAAACACGTATTAAGCGATGTACTAGCAAAGTAATAGAAATCAATCAAACCCAACGATAGACGTACCGATGTGATTGAGCATGACCTCTTGGTGGAAGCCGGCTTCGGCCTCCACCACCTCACAGGGAGTCTTCAACTTCAGCGCCACCTCCATACCACGACAGACGCCGCGCTCAATAATCACCGTCGAACTACTTCTGAAATATTGTTTGTTGTTTTTTCTCATAACAACTGTGTTGCGGCAATCTGGTAAATAGCTAGCAAACGGTTTCTCGAAAAAAATTAGATTAAAGATTGGGTCTGTGGGGTAATTTATGAACGTTTATCTCAGAATATCCTAGAAGACTGCCATGGCGCCTGGTTCATGAAGGACAACGTTTGATTGGTCAGTGTTTTCTCTTGGAAGAAGATTTGTTGGTATCCGTGCGAACTTAAAGGTTTTCAGGACCTTTACACGTTTGTAGACTGAAATTTAGGTAGAGCAACCTCAGTACTGTGTGCTGTACTAACTATTCATAATTTGAAATAAAACTTGATTCAAACCTCGATGTTCTCTCGGTTTTGAAGGAATATTCTTGTTCTCGTTGTGTAGTGTTGGTGAACGTAGTTTTGAAGAGAACTTTTTCGTGCAATGGCTGAAATGACAAATTCTTATTTATGTTTCTTTTGATTTATATTTTATTCGATAAATTCAGTTTTCTCCAGAAAAAAATGTACCATCAAAAACAGTGGTACCAGGGTAAAATGATGTATACCATACGATGTGAAATCTCAGAAATATCTGACTCACTGGGATTCAAATTTGCCGGAACGTTTCACTGTTACTCTGTTACCAACGGTTATCGAATCTTAAGTATTTTTCGGAACAAAAAACTGCCAAACTGACTTTATCTGTTTGTAAAAACACGCATACGGAGTATTTCAATATTTTTGTCATCGCACGGTATCGAAACCGCGAAACCAGCTGGCATCTAGAAACCATGTGGCATCAATTTGCCACAAAAAGGAACAGTGGATACATTGAAAATGATTATACCTGACGAATAATTGTTGGTTTTTCCTCATTGTACTCGGGTTCATGTGATTCCTGGAACAGCTTCGTCCAGTTGATGTTGTACTGAAAATATGAACTAGAGGTGAGTGAAATTATCACGTTAAACGTGAAATATCTCTATTCCTGTTTCCATTCCATTCCATTCAAATCAGGACAATTATTTGGACCAATCCCGTGTCAAAGGTGCTTTGGACTGCAACGGAAAAATGTATTGCAGTTTGAAGGACAGACGAGTTGGGATTGGACCACATAATTGTCCTTCTTTAAGCACGTTTTTCATCGATTAATGATTTGTTTCACGCATTTCACGGAGTCTCTATGATCTGCAAACACGAAATAATTTGTGTACACACGTAACCCCTAACCAACAAAGTTCATCATCAAACGTGAAACTGGAAACATGACCTATGCATAAACAATAAAGTTGGGTTTTATTCTTATATCAAAATTGTAAGATAATGGTTTCTGAATTCGGTTTAGTACTTTGCGATATATTCGCCATTCGTAGATTTGATTAATTTGTTCAGTTCTCTGTGCATCTTTGTTTATGCAGGCAATCGGTCTAATTGGAATCTGCTGTGTGCGACCGCTTTGTCATGAAATCGAGGACAATATGAACCGAGCAGAGACAGGCTCGGGGAAGACCCCCGGGAATCACTAATCTTCACAGATACACAATATGACATCGATAATAATCCGTGGGGATATTAACTAAAGCAACATTGTGAATAAGATTAAAACTCTATTTGATAAATTTACAGTGTAAAAGTGTAGTAGAGAGAAAGAACATCAAAACTGGAACCCCACGTTATAGGGAAAAAAAAACATTCACTAAGTTTCTCACAACATTGTAGATCGGCAGGTAATTATTTCAATCTGAGAAAAGTTTTTCGATTTTTGGGCAAAATGAGCTGCAACGCCGCATGGATCACTAGAATATTGTATTTCGTTTCACGTTTCCTCCTGCGGTAATCAAAAGCGTCGGAATGTGTTGGTTCATCCAAATTCTGATTGACTGCTATATTCTGTAATACCAATTCGAAGAAAAAGTCACAAAAATGCCTTCCATTCGCATAACCTTGGATTATGGACAATCAGGCGGGTTATTAAAGGGGGAAGTAGACTCTAGAGTTCGCTTATTCCGAAAAAAAAGGCTGCTGTATGTTGTATATCGCCCTAGCACGTTGTGTGTCTGTGTTTTGAACCCTATCTGGCCAACATTTGTAAACTTTGGTGCGTGTCCGAAACCAAAAAAAAAAAAAAACAACAACGAAGTGTTAGTCACTCCCTGTGTACACATGTGATCCGTTGGGCAGCTGACCCCTTCGAAACTATTGTGGCAAATCGACACTTGTAAACTATTGCGTGTAGTGACGCCAAGCTACAAAACGAAGATTTGATCACGCGTATGTCGAAACCAAACTACAACGAAGATTCGGCCACTCCCTATACATGTAAACAGTTGTGCCAGCTGACCCCGTTTCGAACAGATGTAATGTGGCAAATCGGGGGCTCAGGTGCAGGGGATTTTGGCGCCCGCTGATTGGTTCATTTGACCAAATCCCCAGCAAATACGCATAATTAGATCAGAACGCCGGCGAGCTATCTCACGCAATTACACTCGGAAATTGAGCGCATCTCAATATAGGAACTCACTTGGGGCAGCAATCAGACGGATTAGCAAAATAGAATGGAATTGAAACAGGAGAGAGAGAGAGAGAGGGAGAGAGAGAGAGAGAGAGAGAGAGAGAGAGAGAGAGAGAGAGAGAGAGAGAGAGAGAGAGAGAGAGAGAGAGAGAGAGAGAGAGACAGAGGGAAGAGAGAGCGGAGAGAGAGAGAGAGAGAGAGAGAGAGAGAGAGAGAGAGAGAGAGAGGTGGAAAAGAGAGAGAGGAAGAGGAAGAGTGTGGAGAGACGGGGAAAGAAAGACAGAGAAGGACAGAGAGAAAGTGAAAGAGAGAAGGAAGAGTGAAATAGATGGAGAAAGAGAGAGAGGGGGGAGGAAGAGATAAACATAAAACGTGAGAAAATCCGATTGGAACAAGGAAGGAGAAGAATAAATAGCATAACATCGGAATTATTTTTGGTCCTCAAAATTTATGAAACAATAGTATTTCGCAGTGTTCCGTTTTGAACTTTTCACTATTTACCTTCTAAATCACATTTATTATTAGTTAAATAATTCAGACTGCCCCTTAAAACTGTTCAGTAATGCATGTGATTCGCATCAAGGGATGAGCCATGCATTGCAACTATATAATATTTGCATAAATACATAAGTGCATCACATTTAGCTGAGATTTCAATGTATAGGAGTAATGGAATAAGACTCAAAGATGTTCGAAAAAATGCAATGTCACATTGGATCCAATTTGTTTCTGATACAAACTCTCATACAAAGATAGAGAAAGGAATCATAGGTCATTGGAAAAAAAAAGGAATGAGCTGTATACATAAAAATAGACCAAATAGTAGAAAGAGGCTTTCAAGTTTTCGAGAAAATGGCGTGAATCCCCTTTCAAAGTTCGTATTGTTATTACTAATCGAATGTTAACAACAACAAACAAAAACTCACACACAAGTGTTTCTTCTTGATCTTTCCCTCAGCTTTCGATTTGGTTGTGTCGAAAATGAGCTTGGCCCATTTCAGCACTATTTCCTCCAAATCCGTCAAATCAGCAGTTGCATCCTGAAAATCACATATTATCTAACGTGAAATGAATAACAACGAAAAAAGTTCGTGAAGTAATGTATATTTTAGAAAGTTTATGGTTTACACTTTGTTTGACACTCTCGTATATAACGTGGCCAGTTCTCTGGACAGTTTTCATCTAAAATTTAGACTCTTGCAAACATGTTTACGTTGGACTCTATCAGTCAAAAACATAACGGTACACTGTAGAAGTCTACGTAGATTTGAAAATGACTATACCTTGCTAGTAGTGTTGACGAACGACTGTGGCTCGTTGTCTTTTTTGGATTTCGGCAGCATTTTCTCCGATTCGAACGAAGGCGGGTTCTGGGGAGAAAGACAACCTATAACAACCAATAAGAAATCGATAAGCACTAATCAATTTTCATCATGGTCTCGATTTATGTTCTCCTATTGCTCAAATTCAGTTGGTTTTCATTTACTTTCTGTTTCTCTATGTATCTCACATGCTTACATGTAAATAAATCAATCAAAAAAATTGATTTGATACCTCTTGCAGTCACGGGGTGATCTGTTCAATCGCGTGTGTTCTATTAGTGCGTTATTCAATCAATACAAATTTCAGTTAACTTGTAATTTAGCAACACAATAAAGCGAAATCCATTGCACTGTAGTGAAGTTTAATGTCTACTCAAGTTAGCCTAGCTCTAGAGCCTACACCTTGATTACCAATTTCGCATAGTGTTTCAAACGTTCCACGTCTCTTTTCCACACGTGAATGGACTGGCAGTAGAGGTTCGTCGTATTATTCTGCCAGCTAGAGGCTGGCGCATTGTTTTGTAAAGTTGGGGACAGGGGCTCATTCATAGTGATAGACTGATACAATTAATCATCGATCATATGGGATGAGTCGAGAAGCCACTGTCACAGCTGACAGTCCCCAGGTGACACAGCTGCTGTCAACACATCGCATAACAATCTAACACTTTTATGACTAGGCTCGGGGTTAGTGTACATTTTAAGAGAAACTAGATAGAAGTGGGAAAATGTGACAATGCGAATAGGAATTTCGGAAAGAACGGGTGGTGGAGGTCAAACGTTGTTTTCACGTGATGTGGGAACACGTGCGTTAGTTTAGTGAAGTCTTATGTAGTTGGCATGATTCAACTATTACTGCAGATTATTGAAGCCTATCGTCATGGTCAATACATCGCATAACAATCAAACACTTTTATGACCAGTCTCGGGGTGAGTGTACATTTTAGGAAAAACTGGATAAAAGTCAGAAAAGATGAAAATTCTGTGAATATGTTCGGGAAAAAGGGACGTAAAAGTGTACACGTTAAGCTCACGTGGTGTAAGAACACGTGCGTTACTCAAGTGAATTCTGATGTATTCGACGTGATACTTGACTTTTTCTGCAGTGTAAATGATAATAGTCAACACATCGCACAACATTCTAAAGCTTTTATGACTAGGGTCGGGGTTAGTGTACATCTAGAGTAACTAGATGGTATAAGTTATTATAAAAGGGACAGTATACTAGTATCTAGAAGCTCATCTAATCATATTTCAGAATAAACTGGTTACATTTTTCATAGAGAAAATATCACTCCTAATCCTCTAATAACTGAAGCAATATGTATCGATTAAAGTTGAAAAATTACGGACATTTACATTCTGAAAAGATTGTTCTATTTTATCAACTCAGACACAGTTAAGCGTTGACTTCGATGTGGAGTTATCAGATCGAACTATAAGTTTTCGGATAGATGTCAGGCATTTATATTTGCTCAGGACTCTGCACCCTTGATAGTAAAAACTGACGAACTAACAAACGTTTGCTTAAATATTCGAGAAACAACTTTCGGAACTTTTTTGGTTAGCGGTTAAGCATGATCTAACAACGTACACTACCGACTTACAGTGAAATAAGTTTTAGGTACGACGTAAAATAAAAAAGATACAAACCACTGATTTCTTGGAAAAGGGTGATGGAAAAGGTTGGGCAGCTTGAAGAAAATGAATAGAAAAACAAGTGATGTTTATAAGGCTTGGAACAAAATATAGATTAGGCAGTTAAGCTAGTAGTGATAAAATATCGGAGGTGCTGATGTGAGGTAAACCATAAATAACTGTATCACCACATTTTAACTCTATCACAAAGAAAATCAATATACTGGAAAAGACCAAATTCCAGTTCGTCCACATTGTTTTCTATGGGTATACGGTAGATCAATAACGTTGAGAGGAGCACAGCGGCGGCGGCTGCCTATTGATTTAGAGGAGAGGAGAGAAAACTACGGTAACTTTTGAGAGGAACAGAGGGCGCCCGGCGAGATAGAAAGAAATAACTGGCCGAAATATTGAGAAAAAGGGAGATTTCGAGAACAAAACAATGTTCTACCATGTCTCAAGTACAAGGCAACGTGAAACGTGCTAAACGCATTGAAATTCGAAGAGATATGAGCCAGATTCCGGAGTATCCGACAATGAACTTGTGAAATTGTGAAATTGATTTTAACAAAGGATCACGTCAGAAATATCAGAAACGTAAATTTCAGTACTGAATCTTGAGTATGTGTTCATAACACGCGTGGTGATACATTTAGCAACATCAAACCTATGAAACACGTTGGAAACTAGAAAGTCGATGGGAAAAATCCCGATTTTCAGTTTTTCTGGTTTCTATGATAGTTCTGTCAGTACTTGTATACCACAAAGATGTTGACACATCCCTGAAAAAACAGTAAAAATGTTTCGCTTAGCTAGACTGGTGTTGCCACTGCTGAGTCATCTCTGTCTATGCATTGTAAATGTGTTAGATGATATGTGTAAGCGGATTGAAACACCTACATGAAGGTTATGAATGTTGGTCGAAAAGGTAATTTAGAGTGATGCTCAGAGTGACTCCGAGTCACTTCGGCTAGCGCTACAACTACTAATGTTAAAATAGCTTCAACTATCAATGAATTCCAATCACAAGACGAATCAAAAGCGGTTCGACAAGTTGACCGCTCACTCAATACTTTGAAACAAAACATATTTACAGGTACTTTATTATTTTCTTTACCATTTGCGATTGCGCAGAGTAAAGGGGTTAATGACATACTGACAGAGTGTGAGAAGCTTTCCTTCACAATTTCCGATTTTGAGATAGTTATGGTACCTACACAACATCACGTGATAAATCACGAGTTATTGTTGTATTCGTTTCTATACGTTTCATGTTACCCTGTTATAATCAATTGAATGGAAATTCGTTGAGCAAACTAACCGCAGAGCATCGGGGTAGGCGCCGGAATGGATTATAACGCGAGGCCGCCCCCTCCACAGAATGCGAAAGAACCAGAACAAGCGGTAAACACAAACCATGACGGATTACGACAACCACAGTTTGAGAAGATTCTCACAAAAATGTTATGTATTGCGATTCCCCCCCCCCCTCTCTGAGAACAACACCAAAATCGTCTTGAATCATGGTCGAAACGATTTTGAGTGGCACCTTTCACTGAGCACATGTTTCCATAATATTTGCGATTTCGTTTGCTGTAACGTCGATCGACAAGTTAGCTGATCACGGTTTACCCTTGTTACAGCCGGCGAACAAAAAATATTCTAATAAAAAACTAGACAGTTTAAGAAAAAAACTATCACTCGAAATCTGCGTAGGAATGACAAGTTTCAAAAAATGTCGCTGCTAATTTCGACGTTTTTACTTCCAGCAAAAACATTTAAATAAAAGAAAGTGTAGTGTCCTACTCAGAAAAGAAACCTCTCTACGCTTCCCCCATCTGAGTTGTTCACAATCTTCAGCTACAACGTGTTTGATACTGGTTCAGTTTGTATTTTCCCTGCAGTTTTCCATGAATTGTTATTTTCGTGTCAGAATAGTCATCAGTCCATTATCACGAGAGTAGCTAGAATATACAAAAATATGCAAGTAACAAGATTTTTGTAAGCTAAATGAGGATCAAAACTGAAAAATTGATTTTTTGTATTTTGTTCTTCTTGGTTTGATTATTCGATTTGCATTTCACCTATCTTCGTAGCAGTACATCGGAGGAGATTGCCCTCGATTTCCCTTGGCTTACATATGAGATATTCGCGAGTTTGAGGAATGTAACGTGAGAGGTCCGGAAAAAATCTACTGCATCTAATTTCCGGTTAATCTCTCTCAGTGAAATTTCGGGGGAACGCACCTCACCATAAATCTTGGACTGATTCTTGAAACTGCTTGAAACTGCTATCTATCAATATACACAACCTATTCAAAGTTTCTTCTTACAATCAACATTCATGAATCAATATTACCTTTGCCTCTTGCTCCGATTGGAATTTCGATAACCGAACTGAAGATTGTTATGAATTTCTCAAACTTTTTTCAAAAGAACCATTTTGATATCAAAACCCCGAGCTACAGGAAAAACTACTTGTTTCGTTCGTTCATGAATATCACACTTGCAATTGAGAGTTAGCACTCTGCCATTTAGATACTTTGTGTCAAATACATGAAAACGTTGAATGAAATGCTAAATAAAAATCATTCTATTTCATCTAACAATCATGGAGGTTTGGTTTCCACCTATGGGTCCTCGAGGCAGCCTTACCTGCAATTATTCAATATTCTCGCTCTATCGGATGTTATTACAATGCGCGCATGGCTAATTGGTCGTGCACACATATTTGCCATTTGAGCTGGTTGAAAGCAGGTACACATGAGTTGACTCGTGGATTGATAGTAGAATAATTATGTTCATTAGAGTACGTTTGCTGGAATATCTCACCATCTTCATTGATACAGCGTCACTTTTTATAAGGCTCGTAGCCGATTTGAGATATGGGAGCTAAGATAATATTATAGTGTGTATTTGAGGAGACGCGGGTTAGAATTTGGAGTCGGGATAACAATGGAAACCACGTCTGTCCGTCTACTCTCGGTAATTATTGTGAACGTCTCATCAGCTATTTGGCTGTCTTCTGTTGATATTCTTGCGCTACCCGTATTCAGATGTTTGTTTGTATATAGTTTTCATACAGTCAGCATCGTTTTCAAAACAAATTCAGGTGAATTTCGAAGATCACTTTCACCCACAATCATAACTTGTGTGTGAAACAAACCACAACGTAATTCCAGAAACAAGTTTTCAATTTAAAACACAAAGGGAAGTTCACAAAAGTAGAAAAAAGGGTACAATCTGCAGTTGAAATCAAAAACTCGATTATGCCCAGCTCAAGGACTTTCGACAAAGGGAAATTCTAGGTTGCTACCTTCACTTTACATTCGCTTTTTTTCGACTCTCTTGGTATACAAAAATATACATTTCGGTCAACAAATGCTGAGGAACCATAAATAAAGGCATGAATTGTAGTTTCTGTAACATGATAGAGGGCGTATGTCACCATCTTTCCTACTGAGACTACTACAGTACACTTTCGAATTTTCCAGTCATTGTTTCGTAATGAAAACTTCAATTCTATCAGAAAAGAGTTCGAACACTTTTTGTTATATGTGATCAAATTCGGATGCAGAAATTGTGAATAATTATGATAATATTCACGTCACTGAAACCGGCTTGAAGGTTTGTAATCTTACTGTAGGAGTCTTAGTAGGAATGGAAAAGACTATATCACCGGGTTATTGAGGTTTTTAATGATTTCATGCACATGAAACCTTTGACAAAGCAATTTATAATAATTTTTTACAATTAAACGAGTTCATTGTTTACCAAACATTTCCCGATTTAACGTCTCAATAAGTAATCGGTACCAGATTTCTATCAAAGAACTTTCCACTGTGAGTGAACTGAAGAGCGTAGAAAGAACGCACGAGGGCGGCGGCTGACTCTCCGACCTGTAACATTCTTATATTGTTATTCAGAGTAGAAACATACCCACCATCCAATCTCGTTACAGTTTCACAACAAATGTACTGATTTCGATTTTATCTATACATGTCGAACATATGACATATGAATGTGTGTATATCGGACATTGCAGAAGCATTTTTCTATAATTCTGCACGTGTGCCCACCCTAAGTATTGATCAAAGTTTCTCATTCGTTTACGACAATCTGTTAGGTTTGTGATGTAGTAGTATTCCAAGTGATTTCATGTTCTGTTTTTCTCGTTCAGCGCACCTAAAAAATACATGTATGTAACAAACTTTTCAATCAATGTCGTGTGTGCACTACGAAATAACAAAGTTTTCAAGTTGAAAAATAAACCTCGATGGCAGCATTCGGTCCCCCCATTCTTGTCTTGACCCAGCCGGGACAGATGCCGACCACCATGACCTTGTCGGCAGCCAGGTCAGCGGACATAGTTTTTGTCAGCATGTTGACGGCTGTCTGTAAATATACTTATTTGGCACTGTGGCAAAATGATGGTAGATCTTCTATGTTAAAAGATCAACGTTTTTTCCCCATAGAGTTTGTTGAAGTCAAACTCGAAAATTGACTGGAATCGAAAAAAATCGTGAAACTTGATTTTTCCCGGAACTCGAGATCAACTTTTTTTTTCTATGACACCTTGCATCTATGCCTCGCTCCACTCTCACGCAAAGTTCACATTCAGGTGAACTCAGCTAGTATATATCTTGCAAGAGGTTTTTGAGAACTTCTCATGGACTCTATTGGTAATACAAAGGTTCTCATAAATGTTCACTCACTGAACCTGGCGAGAGTTAGCATTCTAATGAGGTATCAGACACTGTCATTGCACGTTTCTGAGTTCGGCTGTTCTTAACATGTTTCATGTGACTGTGCAAATTGACCAATATAAAAAAATATTTCTTATTCTCTGTTTACCTTACTCATACGATAGGCCAGCAGGCGCATCGCATCGGTCGAACCACTTTCATTCTCTTGGATGGATGCCAGCCACGACGATATGTTGACTACGCTAGCACGACCTGTTTCAGTTCTACCGGCGGAGCGACGCAGAAGTGAAAGAAACATCTGAAAACATGTAATGTATCAGTTGTAGGCTAACTGTAATAACGATCGCGCAAGAAAAAGTCAAAACTCAAGGAAAATATGAATAGCAGCGCGTGTTTGTTTCTTTGTTGATCTACATTCAATTAGAGTGGCACGAAATAAAAATTAAATAGCGAAGGCTATAACGCTCTATTGATTCAGTAGGGGATTGTACTAACAAACTTTCAAACCAATGTTGTTTTCTGTTCAATTTTAACAACGTTTCATTTACCTGTGTTACTATAGTCAGGCTGACAACATTAGTTCCCATTTGTTTCTTAAGCAGAGCTCGGTTAGGGGAGTCGTTTGTGTGGTACGGTAGCAGAACTCCGGCATTGTTCACGAGGAGGTCCAGGCCTTCTGCGCCCACTTTTTCATCAATCTGAAAAACAGCGTAAAGAACATTTAGAACTTAACCGTTTCAAAGCGTTTCAAAGTGTTAAGAACTTAATCGTTATACGGTGTATGTTGTCCTATCTTGTTGTGTTTGTAGTTTAATCCCGTAATTTTTGTGTCACAATCTGTATATTATATGCGTGTATCGCGAAAAAACTGACTATTATAGGTGAATAGTAAATCGTTCAGTTGAATGTTTTGAGCGGAAAACTACCTGCTTCACAGCATTTTCCACGGATCGATCATCATCCACATCCATTTCAACAAATGTCAAATTAGGGTGGGAGATTGAGAGAAGTTCCTCAAAAATATTGGTTTTTCAGGGTAATTTCGATACAGTTACTGAGAATAATACTTCACCCCCTTATTTTAATCAGAACTGTTAATTTTTTTGTTGGGTCAAGTAAAATCACAAAGAAAATCAGTTATCCGAACAGAAAATTATTTTAAGAGCACTCACCTGAGCATTTTCAGCTATTCGATAAGAAGCGAATAATGTCTGGACAGAGCCCGTTTTCAGAAGCTCCTTCACCAGTCCGAGCCCGATTCCGCGATTAGCTCCGGTTACCAAAGTTGTCTTGTACGTCATTTATCTTAGTAGAATCTGAGAAAGAAACAAAGAGTGAATAGTGCACACCGAACGTTTTTTCTTTCAGAATTATAGGTAGTGCGAAGAGTAAGTCGTTTCAATTGAAAGGGCAAAAGCGCAGAAACCAGCCAACAACTAATGTGCTGTTTTCGTGCTGTTTCGCAGTATTCAACATTTTTTTTCCAAAGTTGACGTAAAATTCCAAAAAGAAATATAAACTTCACTCCGATAAAAACGAACTCGTCGTACAGTAATTTTCCGTCACTGGCACTTATATAGTAGAATACGATGCGCCAAAAGGAGAAAACTCGTTCTTCACGATAAATGTTCACAAGTATTCGAGTTAAGTGGTTCACTCGAATGATTGAACATTTTATTTCTGACTGGCAACTTTCAACATTCGATAGATTCAAATAACCTACCAAGGAACAGCGATAATTTTACAACTCAAGAAACAGTGTGAAATTATAACTTTTCGAGTAATCACGTAGTTAATACCGCTCCATGTAACAGGAAGACCGTTTTGTAAACTATTGAGTACATGTTTTTAACAAAACAGAGAACCAAATGTACACTGTTTAAGTGGTTTATGTTGCTCAGGACACAGAACCAATACAATTTAGGTAGAACAAGCTGTGACCACTGAAAAAACAAGTTTCCACCGGTTCACGAGTTGACAGATTTCCAAATCAAACCATCACTTATGGAGATATGATGAATTATTGACCTCCTTATATTAGCCTGAAAAACTAATCGTCTCTCAATTCACACTGTAAAATGTTCTAGAAATACTCAATTTGACTTCATTCACTCTTCCTTGTCACTATTTTGTCATTCTCTTTTTCTCGTCACTTAATAAAGGAGACCCCAGAGCAACTGCGATACAGAAGAGCTGCTCTATCCTACTTTTGATGAGACGCGCTGCGTGTCGCGGGGCGGTCAGCGCCGGGCAGAGAACAAGAGGCTCGCAAAACGCAGTCAATTTTTCAACTATTTTATCTCTATTTTTATCTTTACTTTTGTGTTTCGGTTTTACACTTTTATATTGTGTTTGTGAATTTGTTACTTAGTTGATGAGATTCATCGACAGTTATAAGCAATAACGATAATCGTGAGCAATGCAGGTTTCGCCCGCACTTTGCATTGCTATAGATAGTATTTTGCTTTTGATTGAAGTTGAATATTATATGATATTCATCGAATACATAGTCATGTAGTCTTCTCATTTTCATTTAGTGTAATTGTACTACGTTTTTAGGAGGCCCTCTTCGATAATAAATATGACTCCCACTTGTGATGCTCGATCGATTCTATTCCGAGAGATGTTGGGAAACTATTCGAAAACGCCTGTACTACTCGCAGTAAGTTTTCTTCATTTTACATGCTATGCTCATTTTCTGTTAGTAAAAAGTAAAGTAATAAACAAACATTATTAATATCCGGCTACTGCTTTTATGATTTTTTTCAATTTGTTTCGCATTCTGTAAGGTTGTTCAAACAGACAGAAGCCATAATCTCGCAGGATTAGTTTTCTCGCAAAAAGAGGCCTTATTTTGTAGTTTAGTCATTAGACCTCAGACATTTAGCTATAACGATGGGATTACCGCTAAGTTCAGAACTTGGGTGATTCTATTATGTGTAATACCCTACAAGTTTCATACTCATTTACTATCTTTGCAGTCTATCTGGGCTGAAAGTGAAAACCTGAGTCTTTTAGCTTACTGACTTTCAATTTTTCCAGGTTCTATCCAAAAAGTTCGGAAACGGAGTTAGTTTTTTGTCGACATCTCCAAAAAGTCTCAATTTCTGATTGAAAAACACATTTGTTTCTGTCTGTGGTATAGTCCCCTTACTAGTTGTGATTCTACTTAGTTGTTGTTTTCCATTTCTCATATTCATCGGATGTTTGCGTTGTACATGTATTTTTGTCATTTTTGTAATTTGTAACGTGTAGGCACGTTTCAGCCAGGTAGGTATGTACGTAGTATCACCCTAAAATTGTAAACTTTTTTGTTTTTTGAAGTCGCTAAATATTTGGGTAGTTTTGGCTTCTTTCTGTGAGCGCGAAAAAACTATTATTGTCATATGTTATTTTGTTATCTACTTTCCGTTGTCACAACTGCTGTCGTTTACTCGGAAGTTTTGTTCACAATGAGATGATTATGTTTTCCATATCCTATAGTGTTTATGAATATGTCTCGCATACACAGTTTGTCAGCCTTGAGTAAAACCTAGTCTTCACAAAAATGGCTCTTTTTTGGCAGCACGTGCAAGAAAGGCTATTGTGTCAGTGCACCCATCGCGCACAATCAACTTTTATTTTTTTCTGTCAAACTTTTATTTTTTTCAAAAAGAAATGTTTGGTTGGCGCTTTTGGCGACACGTCACATTACGTACGAAATAATTTTTAATTAAAAATTCAATCTGCCTCGAGCGTTTAAACAAGTACAGTAATATATTCTGCTGTGTAAATCGATCTATAGTTTGTTACTATATCTACTAGTCATCATGCCCACCATTCACCTGGTCACCGGTCTCTATTTCGCAGCTGATTCAGATTAAGTCTGCCTAATATAATCTTTTTCATCCCTATTGAGACTCCTACAGTAGGATTTCGAAACTTTCAAGCCGCTTTTCTCACTTACTTATGATCTGAAAGGTGGAGGATGTTCGCACCTCACTCTCCTTCTCAGGTACAGTTAATATACGAAAGGATTTTCGATTAACTCAATTTTCAGCTTCACAACAGCCTTCGGAAAGTTTGTGAGGTTACTGTAAGAGTCTCAGTAGGAATGGTGTGAACTATACACCCTGTTTGCTGAACTCAACCCAGGGAATTTGCCTAAATATAGTTCGTGGCTTATCATCCTATCCGGAAACGGTATGAAATATATAGCCAGCGAAGATTTCGTGATAATGAAAAGTTTACACCTTTTGGAGATCATATCCGCCTCCACATGATAAGTATGGTTCGCCTAATATATTTGGTAACAAGTTTTCAGTTCAACATTCAGAAACAAAAAAAACAATATTAAAACAACAAAGTGTAAGCCAGTCTATTGTATTCATTCTTTTATATAAACATAAATAATGGAATCTATCGCAAAATTTTACTGCTTGTGGAGGCAAAATTCGATAAGCGTATATTGTTGTATTCCTAGACCAGAGATCACGTGACCTGCAAAAAGAAGGAACATAAAAAGTATACACGAAAAGTGTCATTAGTAACCTTCAGCCTTTCACCGACATAAATTTTGTTATCTAATAGATTCTGAATGGCTCGATATTCTAGATAATAACCATTGGCCCTATCCACAAATATTTAAAACCACCCCGTACCTTAAGAATACATTGCTACAGGAAGGAAAACTACCCCGCGGGGTGATGTGGGGCAACTTTCGATGTTGGTGAATACGGCTAGAGTGTAAAAAAGCCAATTTCATAAACATCATCACACTATAAATACAAATATAAAGCACATTCGGGTAACGTAGCTGTCTGTTGTATACAGAAATTCAAATCAGTCAAGTATGTTGTTCTTACTCTGATTGTGTACTTTGTACTTATGGTCTTTCTTTTTTCGGTTTTGATCAATATACCTATCAACGTCAAGAGCAACAGTTTTCATAGCAAAAAGAAGCGACAAAAAGTAGTCCGTTTTAGATGTGAACACGTAGAAGTTTATGATTTTTCCATCAAAAGTAGATCGATTTTCTTTCAGCGAAATAGAAGTCCGTTTTTCAAATTTTTCTGACTATTCGGACAACTTTACCGGTGTATGATAATACCAAGCTAGTACAGAATTTCGCAAATGTTAAGAGAACTAAAAACATGTATATTTACTTTCTCACTTGAAAATATTATACACTATTCCCACCTTTTCATCAAATCAGCTGCCTTATTATTGCGGAGCTGTGAGAAATGCGGCCAGTCCGGAACGAAGCCAAACCATTCGATGTAGGCATGTGGGGCGAAGCCTGAAATACTATATTAATCAGGCAAAATACGATAACAGCACATATTTTTTCAGATTTCCATGTTGCAATAACACCATTCACTAGTGCTACTCGTACTACGAACTGTCCATGTTTTTTTTCACTTTGTACAACTGTTTTTCGAAAAAGGAACCTGGTTTTAGATGAATATAATTCTCATAATCACCGACGCAACGATTTCCGCCACAATACTTGAAATTGTGGTAGCTAAGGTGGCAGCTACGCAATGTTCGACAACTTTAACACCCAGCCTGCTATTTACACTTAATTACCAAAACGGTTAATAGTGGAAAGTGGTAACACCATGGACATGGAAGGATATGGTGCGATATTCACAGCGTGACCTAAAGAGCTCAGCACAACATGAATATATAAAAGTCTATAAGTTGTTAGTTCAATATGTAGATCGGGCAAATTTCGGGTTTTTGAGAGAAAAAAGGGCTTTCTACTGAGAAACAAACAAATTCACAGCAATGCTGAGTGGTGAGACTGGCTATTGTTGAGGAATTAGGGAAGGACGAAACTTGATTTTTTTTGGTTAGATCACAACTCGTTTCCGTTGATTTACTGCCATTTGAGCCACAACCCATGAACCCACAATCTTATTGTAACTATATTTGACTTTTTTTAACTTAGTTTCAAATTCACATTGTTCACTGACTACATAACGATTTCCACATCAGTAATTTTGTCCGGGTAGCCGAGAATATTCAAAATTGAACTTTAGTTTTTTGCCAAAATTAAATGGAAAAACAGGCTCCTTTTCAAGCAATAGTTGAATCTCTCTGGTGTGTCGATATTGGGGCGACTCAGTTGTTCACAGAAAAACGTCCAAAATTAGGTTCTCAACTGGACGATCAGTCATACAAATGTGATCGCAACTAGCGTTTTTCGAGGGGTTTACTAAAATATAGGTAAGGAAGTACGAACCTTCGATTTTAAGGACAACGAAACACTCAAATAGCACATCTAACAAAGTCTCCTCACATATGTATGTGTCTTTCAACTGGTTTGAATATACCTGAGAATAAAATACAAACATCGACGTGGTGTGATGCCACTCCATTTCAACTGCAAACATAGGAACTTCTAGCCGACAGTTAAGACACTGGTAGAACGGTAGTAATAGTTAAACTGTGGTGATATGGTCGTAAACGTCCCGCGATTCAGTGGTAAACTTGTGGTAACGTTGAATGACGATTACTACCAGTAAATCGGTTATATATCTCAAGTAACTTCAAAACTGAACTAGATATCTAATACCAGATGTGATACCTATACTAGATACGGATGTCTGGGAGACTGCTCTGCAGGCTTCTGGCGTTTTTTGGTTTAATTACCCAAGTTTGAGGTACTTTTCACCTCTCATGCGAGCTCAGTATTTAGTACGTGGGGACTAGATACTAGAAGGGCCATAAAAGGATAATTAAATTTTGTTTTATAAAATAAATAATTTTTAAGTGTTTTATATTCGATAATTCGAAATAATTGTACTGCTGTTTTACTGCAGTTGAACTACAGCTTTACTGGCGTTTTACTGCAGTAGCGACACCGTACTACTACCGTTTTACGGCTAGCGATACTGCAGTAATACTACCAGTAAGACGGTGGTAGTACGGTGTCGCTACTGTAGTAAAACGCCGGTTTTATCTTTACAGTGAACCCAGCCAGGGCCAACCAGTCACCGGCTGCTTCTTCGTTCTTCAGCCATCACGGATATTCGCAATATCTGACTGCTGCTGAAAGTTAAAACTTGCATGAGAGAAGCGAACAAAAATGAAGGAAGTAGTGAAGATTGAGGGAGGAATCGCGAGAAGTATCAAAAAGTAGTTAAGCACTACTTGGTGCTTATATTACAAAAACGATGAGATGATGACCCCGAACTATCTGGTCCTTCATCAGCCTTATCCAACGGCGCAACAACAGGCCATAAGAGTCTACTTTTTCTTAGTTACTTCATAGGTAATTTTCAAGTTAAATTTGACATCATGAGTGCCTCATTAAATATAAGGGGAAGAGAGATCAGTTTACATGACGAGTACAAACCCGATGAACCCTGAAGGCTGATTAGAAACAAGTATAAGCAATGTTAATAGTATTCATAAACAAATTATTGCACGTCGGAGAATACCCGAGCGAGATGAAAGGTGAAAAGAACCCCCCCCCCCCCCCCCCTCCTACACCTAAACACTACTCATTATGAGAAACCATTGTAAACACATTATAATAAACATAACAATAAAAAGTTTATTAACGTAACGTTTTTCTCGGGTGCTTTAGCGTGTCGCCGGACAGAGTCCGCAACCCGACGTCGCGCGAGGAACGCAAACCAAACCATTTATTTTTGAAAAAAAATAAAAGTTGGATTGAAAAAAATAAAAGTTGATTGTGCGCGATGGGTGCACTGACACTATTGGGCTTGAAAAAACATGTTTTTAGTTGACAAAGGTTTTTTCAAAGAATAGTTGAAATTTTTCTCGATTGTTACCGATCACGTGATTTTTTCCAGTGAAGTCGCATGCAAAGCACGTGCAATATGGGAGGCGCATTCTGCGCTCACTGTCAGTCTGATTCTAACATGCGCGAAGAGGCATTGGTTTGAGGGCTCCAACCCTAAATAACACTTTAATAAGGTATTATTTCAAAAAATTAATACCAGATTCGAACTTTTCATAACATTTCACCCCTTATTGATGTTGCTCTGGGGTCTCCTTTAATGCCTATAAAAACGATATAAAAAAAGTGTAATAAAAAATCTAAGGACCTGACGCAGTCCAGATGTTATAACAGTTTGAAAAATACTCTCCAACCAAGATTTACCCTTTCTATTCCGAAAACCGAAAAAAAAGTCTGAATTTTCCACTGAAAAACCAATCTGTGCCCTCATAATGTTGATATCACATTCTGCAAAACTTCAGTGAGGGGTTAATTGCAGTGTGTTCCCTATGTTTACCTTTGGAATAGGACAATCACATGAGTTTCAAGCAATTAACCTTCACTTTTGTCACAAGTAACTCAGTTAACTGTGCTTCCCATGTTTTCAGATTGTCTTTGTGAACCGTGAACGACTACTCTCGGGAAGTACATTTTGTTTAAAGTTTTCTTCGTTTGTCTATTTGCTTTTGATCAAAGTATATGTAGCACATGTAGATTAAGAGCTTCAGATTACTAAGAAAATCCACGTCCAGTTAATCTTTGAGGCAAAAAATAACCAAAATTCAGTCGCACCAAAACAGTTATTTGAAATATGGAAGAGTATTCAATGGGGTTGTTACTTCTGAGCGCTTTAATCGAGTTGAAAATTCCGACGTTTCCGAGTATCGAGGTTTTTGAGTTATGGTTTATTGCGTTTCAAAAAGACGAGTTTTCTTGAATCTTCGATTTCAATTTAAGCATTCGAGTTATTTTGAGTTTCTTCGAAATTCGAGTTTTACTTCAAGAACCCCGGTGTTTAATCCAAATTCATTCACTTGGCACACACGAAACTGCGAGTGCAGGAACTTTTCGACACAATACAACCTCGAACATAATGTAATGAGTAGTTTTCTTGAAAAGTTGTTACTGCTGCAGTAAGTACACGTTTGATAAACTTTCAGGCAGATGTACGTCTTTCAACTTGGCAACAACTTTTCCTTCATGGCTATGTACTCCGATTTCAACCATACAAATATTACTGGACTCAGTCCAGTTGTTTCGGTTCTACACTTCATAGAAGTCTTCGAACTGCTTCTCAGCGCTTTTCTCATAGGTTTCGTTCTTTACTGTTCAATTTTTCATCGAGTATTTCACTGGAATCTGACCATTATATCTATCGGACTATTTTCATTTTACTATCCGATGATGATTGCTAGATTCATCCTTATCTTGTATGAGCGAGGTGTTCTGTCACCTACAGGTAAGCGTTACACTCATAGTAGAATTATATAGTCTTGACGATTTCTATTTTTATTCCATGTGGTACAGTATTACAAAACTTTTTTTTCGTAACTAGTCGACCACATGTTTCATTCACGTCCGGTCGAGAAGTTATACATTGTTATGCGGTTATGCCTCATCAGACGGAACATATTTGACTAATTCATTATTTTCGCAAAAAGTATACGCGTTTTTCAATATAGGCGGTGATTATCATACACATCACATATCTTTGTAGTAGCATTTGTTTTTTTATAGATTGGGATGCATTTTCGAAGTATAACATACATATCAGTTTTGCAGATTCTCCAAGTCAAATATATATTGTGGGTGCCACATCATATTTTCGTGTGTTTTTGTTCACCCTGGGTGCACTGTCAATTCCCAGCATTTTCACCGAACGGCTTTTTGCTATCTTCTACTTGGTTGACTACGAGAAAGCAAACGACACTGGATTGCGGTCACCATATTGAGTTGTGTCTATGTTATGACGTTAATCGTCACTTCTGGAGCCTTCTTGCGCATTTTGTCGTCGACGATTCTGTTCATCATTGTGCTCGTAGCGCAAGCAGTGGGATTAACGGTTTGTTCACTCATGGTGTAGTCATTCCCACTTAGACTTGGCAGCGTGCCAATCAATATTCTAGGCAATATTTTAACATATTGTAGTTTTTCAAAAAACTGCCAATCTATGTTGGCGGTTGTTCAGTTTCGTTAGAACAAGTGAACAGAAAGTGGCCTTGGATGGTTCCTCTAAAAAAAATAGGCATCCACACACTTTGCCAATAGGTCTCAGTGGGACTGAAACTACCTATAACTTGGATTCCCAGTTGTCACAGGCTGTGTGAAACGACATAAGTAAGAGCCTCCATACACCGAAAAATTGAGTGTTTTTCTCACATTCAAGCCTCACCACCGTGGGAGGTGAAAATAACATCTTCACCGACGAGCTTCGAGTTTTCATAACCCAGAACTAACTCGAATGACGAATAATCAGAGACTATTTGCCCCACAATATGTGTTGATTTGGTCGTTTTCTGTGGGAAAGCTATATTAAACAAGGATAGAGTACATATATTTACATATTTACATATTTATTCATTCACTTCGCTTCGTTACGAGGCGGTGATCATCATACATATCACAGATCTTTGTAGCAGCAGCTTCTTGTAAGGTCTTGGTCCCTTTCCTTCATAGAATACCTCATGGTGGACTATCGAATGCTCTGTTGGCATTGATCCAGTGACATGCGACTGACTACTTTTAGGAAAGGGGAAGAGAACTGCTTGTGAGCATGCATTCCTGAGTAAAAGTAGGAAATAGCCTGAAATTGTGTGAAATGACGCGTTTCACTTCAACCGCCTGTGTTGGTGCAATTAACGATCACGCGATATGATAGCAAGCACAAATTAGTTTAAACAAGGTATGTTAAAATATTGTTATATGAATGTGCTCAGTAAAATATGTACTCAAAAATCGTTTCGACCCTGATTCAAGACGATTTTTGGGTTGTTTTTCTCAGAGGGTTGGGTCATCATCAGTTGAACCCCTCTGAGAAAATGAAAACAGGACGAAAAGACTTACTGACCGTCTTCTAGTGATGAATTGAGAGAAATGGACATTGCTTTTACCTTTTACTTCATTGCACGTTTGCAAAGCAAACTGGATGATCAGTGAATTTGTGATTTTTAGTTTGCAGTGGCATCAGTGATTATGAGATGTTTAGTACCAGAATTATGTCATTTCCTAGAAAAATCCTCAGAAAACAGAAACATATAATATAGAGCTCTGAAACTTACATTCACTGAGCATATGTCGAAAAAACATCATTACAGTTCTTGGCTCTTGTCATGTACAAAAACCGAAAATACAGAAGTTCATCCGTCTCTGGGCTTCGGTTCAACCTGAATATTCGTTTTCAAGTGGCAGAAAACATACGTTTCATAAAGGTTTGTTGCTTAATTGTGCGTTTTTGAACAGCGAATATTTAAAAAGAAGTGAAAAAAGTGGACTCCTGCTCCAACATGTGGGTCGTCTGATTCCATTAGACACACTCGAATTTCTGAAAAAACTCAGACTTTGGAACAGAGGTGAGACATCTATTGAATCCAACCCTGTATTTGTTAAACTCAAAAACCAATGTTTCATTCAACATTGGACAATTTGACTCGACTCAAAAAATTCACAATTGTGATGTCGAGTAACTCAAAATTTAAAAACTAGGGTTTCAGCTTATCCGACCGATTTCTGTCGGTGTTTCGGTTGGCGTTATTGTCACCACTATTCTTCTCGCCAGCAAGCCGAAGGTTCCGACTGAGAAGCATCAGCTGATGACAGAACTCGCACTGGATGTCATACTTTCAGGGTGAGCGTTCACAACACTCGTTTCCTCAACAAAGACAACTACTAGAAGTGAATTGAATAGTCACATGAAGTGAGCATTCTAGTTATGTATCGTCTTTGTCAATGCACGTTTCAGAGTTCTGTTGTGTTTAACATGTTTCACGTGATTATGAATCTGACTAACAGGCTGAATCGACTGAGCACAGCAAAGCGCGTTGATGTTTTGCTGTGATGGATTTTGACGAAATGATTTCCGTTCCAACCCAGAACGATCAGCGTCAATTTTTTTGCAATCGGTCATATACTCATATACAAAAGCGAGAGAGCATGCAGGTCAAGGAAGCCGCAGTCACCAGCGTCTCTCTGACCTGCACACTATCTCGTCGAGGCCGCTACAAAACTGGCTGGCCAATTGGCTGGGGGAGTATTTTGAGAAACTTGGATCTAAACTTTGCAGTGGTTTCATGTTTCCGAATCTGTCTTCACAGAAATAGACAGGCTGAAAATGATCAGTTCGAGCTTCTATCGAAACTACCGCCATTTGTTCAGGCTTCCTCTGGTTATTTCTATCAGCATGATCATCACATTCAACGTTTGGCGTGACCTGTTTTTGAAGCTGATTTCATGTCGTATATACCAGAATAGAGTGGTTACGTACGGGCAAACAGAAATGACAACTTCCTATTTTCAACAATACGGAAGGGCTTGGTGATCTAAATATCTGTCTTTTGTTGGGTTGTGTGAATAATAAGTATGCTCATTAAGTAATTTTGTGTTTCAACTTTCTACATTTGTAATACTGAACACCATGATACAGAAATGCTCCTATTTTTATTTCTATAATCAAGTATTTCTTGAATGAACCGTCGGAAAACACGTTTTTCTTCACGTCGCTGTCGCAGGTACCATTGGTCATTAGGTGATGTGGAACCAACAGTCATCAATTTCAATAACGATCTCCGTTGAGAAAAACATTAATTTGCCTTAAACGTGGTTATTACGCAAAATTACCCGTATTTTACGTAGTTGTTTGGCCAAAACATTATAAGCGAATACGGTATCTTCTACCTCCCTTTCTTTAATTTTTTCCGTAATGTACACCTCATTGCGAGCTCACTGAATATTAACATGACGGCCAGAAAAAATCTGGGGTTCCTATGATACACTTTCTCACAGTCGTTTGAAAGCCGGAGTTCCTGTAGTACACTATTTCACAGTCGTTCAAAAACCGGGGTTCCTATAGTACATTATTCTAATGACTTTCTCTAGTATATTTTCTAATGACTTTCTCTAGTGCAAACTCTTCATGCCATTCGTGGTGGCGAACACCATTTTAAGTGCTCTCTCACAGTTTGCTATACTAGAAGTAAACTGAATAGTCACGTAATGGGAGCATTCTAATGAGGAATCGGGCACTTTGTTGTTGCACATTTCTGAGTTGTGCTGAGTTTAACATGCTTCACGTGACTGTGCAATTGACTAACAATATAACACCGGTCGAATAGAGGATGAACGGCAAACGCAAGGCTCTGGAGGTGCTCATGAACAGTACCTCATTTGATGTCTCTAATGTTCTCTATTCAAACACAGAAGCGCTCGAATGACCCAGTTTCATATCACAGTTTTTATTTCCATTCATAACATAACCAATGATCTATGGTTGCGTTCTCCATTTCTATGTGCTCGCATTTTCTTTAATTCATGTACGGAGCAAGCTTTTCTCTGATTTAACAACATCGGTTCAGGTGAAGGATAATGGACGCAAAAGTGGACAATTCGACGGTGTTTCTCTTCGTATTGGCCGAACATATTGAAATAGTCGATGACATCATTTGGATGAAACACGTGTTTCAATACACAGAGGTCATCATTCTACTACTCAACATGTTCTGCTCTACTTTCTGTTTGTATAGCATGGCACACGTGAGAGCGTTCCACGTGAACTTGACCATTATATTCGCCTTTTTCGCATTCGAGTACTATCCAGCAGCTATCGGTCGCCTCATCATTCTTTACTTATCAAGGACACCCCAAATATGGAGAGGTTGGTTTGTTCACGTGGTTTCAGTTCTCTTTCTCTTCACTATTAGTTTATACTGTAACTATGGTAATTCTTACTTCGAATCTTACCTGCTCGTGGAACGTGAGAAAAAAATTAGTTGAGGTACATGAAAATTATTTAAAACATCAGTTATAGTTTCGGTCATTCCCACTGAGACTTTCGCAGAGTGCCAATGAATATTCCAGGCAATTTTTCGCCACTTTGGAAACATTTAAAAAAAACTTAAATTTTATGTTAGCGGTTGTTCAGTTTCACAAAAACACGTGAACGAAAATTTATTTAGAATGCTTATGTTTGCTCTAAGAAATAGCCATCCGAAAATCTTAGCACCATGTCAACGAGTCTCAGAGGGAATGAAACGAACTATACAAACTTTTATATTTATCGGAATGTTCGTTTAGACTCGGTGAACGATGAAAATCATATAAAATTGATTCTGGTTGCAAGCTGTCTGCGAGCTTGCTATATAAACATGTCGGTTCTATCTTGCTCTGCTATTCTGGCAGAGCGTTATATGGCATCATACTACATTCGAGATTATGAGCAAAAGTCCCGATACCACATCTCTGCGATCATTCTAACATTGCTGTTTCTATTCTCTGTTCTGACATCGTTCTACGTTATTGGAAATATACAAGCCACAGTAATCATAATTGGCTTCCAAGTACTAAACGTCATTGTAAGTTGAATGTATAATAGAACATAAACATGAGTGAGAAAATTAGAGAAAAATGGCTTTTAACTTATTCAGCGAACTACTCATTTTCAAATTCAGAAGGAATCAATCATTACGCGTTACATTCATTCAAGAAAGACTTCGAATGATCACCGCAAAACAGAATAATTAAGGGGTGCCAAGTTTATTAATTTATCTTTTATAGCACATAGCCGCCAAGGTTTGGAATTGAGGACATCTGTGCGTATTAGGGTTGTTGCTCGAGTTGAAAATTTCGAGTCGAGATTAAAAATTTGAGTTTTTCGAGTTTATTTCGAGTTTTTCGAGTTCGGGTTTGTTTTAACCACCCTAGTGCGTATAGAGCAAAAAGTGAGATACACAGTAGCACTCCCGCGTTTCCGTTGGTGACGACTATACTCTTGGAACTACGAATAAAGTATATTGAAATTTTTTTCGCCGAGTTTTCTGTCATTTTTGATTCAACCTTGTTTTGTTTAGTTGTACGCAAAGGAGCTGCACATGCACCACCGTCGGAAAAATCTTCTTGTGCAACCTGGGTACGACTTGAGCACTCGTTTTCAAATCAACGAAAACTTCAGAATTATCAAGGTGAGTTCAAACTTCTATAGTATTAAAAACATACACTATTTTCCATATAGTATATTATCGCATAGTTCCTACCGGATGTTTTGCCCACGTGAACATTGAACACCATGTAAACAGCACAAACTGTACATTTTGAGTTCTGTCTAGAAGCACCGGCAGCAAACCACAAACACAGCACGAAAATCACTACTAAGATTACCTGTGCGTTCGCTCCAATTCACACTTTGTTTACGATGAATTCCACATTTCAGTTGCTACGCAATATTCTGGTCAGCGTACTTTTTGCGGTGCCGGCGTTACTCGCCATGTTCTTTCTACGGTATTTTTTCACCACTGTAATTATTCTTCTTTTTGTGAACAGTATTCAGGAACTATGTATTTCTGGGTGGGTGAATGTTTTTTATACCATCAGAGTGTTACGAGCTTCTTATCAAAAGCAGCCAAGTATGATGAAAAATAGCGAAAACGGAAGAAAATGGCAACATTGTGCATTTTGCATGTTTCAAACGTTTTACGTGACTATTATCACAAGTTGTAGTGGATTCGGAATTATGACAGTGTTATGTTTATTCAATCTTCCGATAAAAATTTAAAATTTCATATGAACCAAATACTGAACAAATATATACAACTTGTCTTTTCCAGGCTTCCGATGGTGGTGTATTTGATCTCTACAATCACCTTTGTGGAATACCGTCGGTTCGCGATGTCCTCCTTTTCTGGTCGTACCGAACCAGAACCCTTCAAACGACGTCTATCAACCGCAGATACAACTACCACATATTTCACGCAGTTGCAATCAGCTTGGACGTGAATTAACGACTGTCTATTTATCTCTCTTTCCCTCTTGTTCATTCTCTCTCTCTTTCTCTCTCTCTCTCTCTCTCTCTCTCTCTTTTGAACAAAAACAAACTACTTTTCAGATTGATAATCACATGGGATTGTGGTTTTACTAACGTATACAACCAATTATTTTTCTATGTTTTTTTCAATTCCTGTTTTCCATGTTTTTTTTTTTCAATTCCTATTTTCCAAGTCGATCTGATTCAGTTTTATTATGGTTAGCACAAGCCATACATCTCCTCATCATTTTACATTGTAAATCATCACGTGATTTCTTGTAGTTATGAGCCATTAATTTCAGAGCTCCGTGCTAAAGTTTCATTTCCTCCCACATTCATTATATGATCATTGTTATTGATGTTTTGTTTTATTGAATTGAAGGTTGAATTACCCAAGTTGTAAGTAACTCTACCACAACCGCGTGGCACTTTGAAGAATGGCGAGCAACTAGGATATTGGAGAAAAATTCTTCACTGGACAGATAGAAAAATTAGTTCCTTACATTGTCCTTCTCACAGAAACTTTGCCAAATAGATAATCAACTACAAATTAGTGGTTGAGACTATTTTTCATTGGTTCCTATTTATTTCTGCGGATCATTGAGCCTGGAACCATTTCCTGCGGAATTGCTTGGCAGCTCAATCGGGGGTGTTGGTCCACTCTATGAATATGAAAGGTCGTTGCTGTTTTTGTTGGAAACATATAAGACGGTTCCAACTAAATTTTTTTCAAAATTCAAAGTAATTCCCGGAATTCTGTCAATCTGTGAACGGGAACTTTTTCTTGCGCCTTGCGGTCGAAATCACACAATGTTAGGTTTCTTGTCAACGCGATGTTGGCATTTGACAATGAGATTCAGATTCTTTTGGCAAATGCTAAGTGAACGGAGTTCGCTTGTCACTTGTCACCCAAAGGGATCATCTTTACCATTTGCCATTTGCACGATTCATTTTGACACGTGCCAAACCGTTGAGAGGATTCGAACCCTTGGCCGTTGGGCCAAAAGCAGGCGCACAACCACTACACTAAGGGAGCACCTGCTTTATAAAAGAATGGACCGCGCTATATATAACCCCGCCGCAATTGTTCAGATTAAGGTTGCCACACATAAGTGTATTAAAAGGGATTAGTTTATTAAAAAAATCAATTTTCATAAATATAAAACGTGAATTTAAAAGCTGAACACACCAAAAAAACATTTCAGCTAGTTGAAAGCCAGTAGCAACTTTTCGCCCAACATCGCAGGTTTAAGTGTTTACTGTACACCCTTTTCCGCTTCTCGTTTTTTCTTTCGAAGATTCGCACCCATAATTCGATAATCTATTCTCATCATGTTATGAATATGCCCGCCCCGGTGTGTGTACGAACTGTTCGCGCTCTATAATGTAGCCCGCTTAGTGTAGTGGAAAGCGTCTCGCTTTTGGTGTGGCGGGGTCAGGTTCGATTCCCGTTTGAGGCAAAACCTGGTTGACACGTGTCAAGAAAGAGGATCGTTCCTGGCAATTGTCAGTGTTGAGCAGTGATAATATCACTTGCCAAGTGTTGAGAAGTGATATTATCACTTGGCAGACATCAATATCCATGTTGGCGCTTGTCATTTGGGTTGGCTCTAATATTTCTCAGATACAGCAGCAACTTTGACAAGATAATGGTTTACGTGTCACACCCACTCCGTTAACAACATTTTGGTAAAAAAACGGAAATTTTGAAAAAATTTAGTTGGACCCGTCTTATATGCATATTGTAGGAGGCAACTGGAACACGAAATGAACTGTACTGTTAGCCAATTACACAGTAACGTGAAACATATTAAACACAGCAGAACTCAGAAACGTACAATGACAAAGTGCACGATTCCTCGTTAGAATGCTAACTTTACGTGAGTATTCAATTTACTGTTAGTATAATATACTAACATACTATACTATACTAGTATACTATATATTATATAAGTCGCCAGTGGGAACAGAATGCAACGGTGTACTAGAAGTAAATTGAGCAGTCACGTAAAGTTAACATTATAATTGAGCATCGTGCACTTGTTAATTGCAAGTTTCTGAGTTCTGCTGTGTTTAACATGTTTCAC
This sequence comes from Litoditis marina, assembly GCA_964036275.1. Taxonomy (NCBI): domain Eukaryota; kingdom Metazoa; phylum Nematoda; class Chromadorea; order Rhabditida; family Rhabditidae; genus Litoditis; species Litoditis marina. Next base: position 30,633,760 of record OZ038433.1, read on the forward strand.
ATGACTGTGCAATTGACTAGCAGTATAACTTTGTACTACTAACCTGTTATAGTTCGTTTCAACCATCGATAGAAGCCAGTTACAGTACATTTTAGTGCTCAGACAATTCCCAGCCAATTAGCCAGCCATTTTCTTATTGGCTGAGCGAGAGAGTGTGCAGGTCAGAGAGACCCAGATGTCTGCGGCCTCATTGACCTGCACACTCTCTCGCTTTTGTAGCTGGCCAATCGAAGAAAATTGGCGCCAATCGTTCTGAGTGGGCGGAGTTAACTGTGCTGGAAAGTTGCCAAAGATTCCAATAGCGACCACCCTACTCAAAATAATGCATAAGCTGGGAATCGAACTCAGCTCTGCTAGGTGGCGCGGCGCACACAGGCAACCGGCCATCTGACCATGGTTGCAAAAACTGAAAACAGTGATACCCAATCATCTTTTCTGACCGTTTTTCAAAGCTAATGCTATCGCACAAAAGGTTGTTTTAATTACTCCCCGATTACTTGATAACTTTTTGAGCACAAAATATGTGCAAAAATCTCAAAATAACCACTTTTCGATATTTTATTTGTAATGAAAAGACTGGCAAGCTGCCAGAGCAATTGCCTGCAATGTAGGGTGCGCTCGACCAGCATGGCTGACTACTATTGATGGTTGAAACGAACTATACGAGTCTCGAGTTTCCATCGGTCCTTCTGACGGTATTAGGAACTAAAGTGTGCATATAGACCGAACTACAACTGAGGTATGGTCATCACTCTAAATTTACCCTATAGAAATTACCACCATGTATATATCCCCCCCCCATTTACGAAATTGCGGTCTATCCTTCTTTTGTGACACATTGCATCACTTTTCTTCTACACACAGCGTAACCACCGCTCACACATTTTCACCTTGCCGAACATAACAATCCGCCTAATCTGAAGAATGAAACCGAATTCGTCACATTTTTCTGAGAATTCTCTGAGTTGTCGGAAATTTGCTATTCATGAAAACTCAACACCTGCCACAAGGTATTGGAACCGAATTATGACACACTTCCAGCAGAAGTAATTGCTTTAACTACCTTCGGATATAGTTACCTTCTCATAGACGAAAAACGAATGGACACCAGATATTCAACAAATTGCCTTCAATCGGACGATGACAACGGTGAGGATAACATATTTTAAAGTTGGTAACCAAATCAGAGATCCGTTTACGACGTGTGCTACATCGATCGACTTCGGGTAATGAACCGTGTGAATTTGAAAAAATAGGGCACACATGTGGGAAAACGACTAAGAAAACAACCATTTGGGGCCACTTGTAGGTGAAGAATACATAAAAATACCGTTTACCGGATTTAGCCAATTCATAAACATTATAATATGTATGGTGAATGTTGCTACCATCGTGCAGACAATATGCAAAATGTATTATATTATCGTATTGTAATATGCAAAAATATGCACCCTGCCGTACAAATTATGAAGGCAAAGAACTCTCGTAGCTAAGGCCCTAAGTAGGCAATAAATCAATAATATCGATTCTGATAAGGCCTAAATGCGTTATCGTATTTAAATAAATAGATATATGTTCAATAAAGTAGAGTTAACGAACGAAGTTAACACATGACTGATTAAAAAAATTGCTTCGATATTATGGAATGGCTTGTGCTGAGCGTTCAGCTCAACCATCACTCAGTTGTATTACTTTAGAATAGAATGTTCATTCGCCACGTGTCTTTTTACATTGATATATGTGGAGACATGGAAGATAAAAATGAGATATAGAGTATATTTTCCTCTGTTACGCGCACTTTGTGTAATGTGCACTTTCTCAGTATTGCACAATTGAAAAGATGATTGTACCAAGAAGTTTGTAGAACAGGAGAAAAGTGATGGCACCAATATGAACATTCGCAGAGATCATTTTGTTTGTCATGTTTTGGTAGGTTGAGACTTTGTGAATATTGGTGAATTTCAGAAGGCAATAAATCCTTCCAGACTCTTTCCACGACTGTCTCTATCTTGAATCGTTTCCCACCTACTTTGTCTACTCGTGCAGAGTAGTTTGTTGCATCGATATAATGATATACTGTTTCTCTGCATACATCATCTATCAGTACACGGAGAATCAACAGAAAAATTATCGCAAATTTCTCGTCTGGCATCTTTGCTGGTTAGTTGCGCTTCTACGTACACTCCATGAGAATACAAAATCCTCAACCGTAACAACAGCTTAGAATGGTTTTTCAAGTCAAATTTATCTTACGTTCAACAAAAAACGTGAGACACTTCAACATAGGAAACTTTTGACTGCGGAATAAATTTGAGTTTTCATGCAACGCAATTATAGTTGTTCAGGCGATCAGAGAAAAACGCACAGTTATTGTTCTAAAGCATTATTTTCACGCATAGGAGAGAGTTATAATGCGCGAATGATTCTTCGTATGATTACGCCTGGATTGCGACGAATGATGCAAATTTCCCAATATGCTTTGAAAATGCTCTCCATGTCCTATAGTCTTTAAACCGTGGCAGTTTTTAATGTTTACTGTTTGTTTTGTGGTTAGACCAAACACGAGTGGATACGGTGGTTCATTTCGTGCTGACGTTTCGGTGGTTTCGCCGTCTTCAGAGCCCGAAAAAGAAATCAATAAACACACTACAACTTAATCGATACAGTTGCGCCTTGGAGAATGGTTCTGTTTGGCTAGATCATTCTGGCAGTTTGAGTTATTTTTCTACAAGTTCAGGGGTTTTCTGCAAGACACTTCTTTGAATGGCTTGGCATCGGCCACGCTATTCATGCCTCTAATTGGCGGATTTCCTTACGGACTGTGGTCCTACTTTTGGATGACCAAGGAGTTTATCTCGGCCTACGTTTTGATCAGCATAGCAGGCAGGATTTTGTTGTGCACTCAATTGAGAAAGAGAGAGAGAGATAGAGAGAGGAAGAAAGAATGAAAGCTGGTGTCCATGGGTCTGTGAACGTTTTGATTAAATTTATTTTTTGATTGACTACAAAAAAAAGAGAACTGAAAACTCGAATTTGCCATAGTTCGAGGACAAACTCGAAACCAAGTTCACTAACTGAAAACAGTCGTATTGCACATACTCTCCTACTTTTACCGGTCGTGTTTTACGTTCTAAGATCCAGAAACGTTTACAACGGATCAAGTTCTCTGCCTATTTCCTAGGTTCTTGGTGTTTCAGGCAACGGAGCTTCAATCATTACATTATTTTTGTACAGATATTCACTAGTGACACCTGTATTTCATCCTTTACACATTCCAAAACTGATTATTAATGTTCTCTGTGCATTCGTCCACGTTGCGGCCATTCTGGTACCAATACCCATGAGTATTCGTCTTCTGAGCGACCAAGATTCTCAGAAAGCCGCGGTGATACAGGCGAGTTGATGAAGGACTGACGGTGAACTTTATATCTAACCGGGTTTTTAGGTAACCTAACTCTGATTTGATTACCTCTCTTTTAGGTTATCTCAGTAGGTAACCGGTTAGTAACCTAAAATGAATAGCCGGTTACCTGTTTTTCAAACGCAAAATGTGGTTTTTACCGTTAGTTTGAACGGTGACTGATTTGAAGTTTAAGGTTACTGTCAGGTTACTCACTAAGGTAATTTGAAAAAAAAAAACGCTTACCAAAGACGGTTAGGTTATCTAAGCACCCTGTTAGTTGTAGTATTGGCCAGTTCTAACTAGTTCCCTATTAGTGAACATACCGGACTTTCAACCGAACCTGCGTCTGAGCAGAAAATTCAGAGAGCTATTTTCTGGGATACGGTAACGCAGTTGTTCTTTTTCGAAACATGTAAAAAGAAAATCACTTTTCTCAAAATCGTTTTTCTCGAAATGATCAGTTTTGATTGATTTGATTTGAACACAGCAGAAATGCTCACATAGGCTATGCTCTCGGATTTTGTTCGCAAATTACTCAATTGATTACAGTCAAACACTCGAAATTTTACAAATTATCTTGATTGTCGTTTTGAGACATGAACGTTTTCCCAGACTGACCCATTTCGGTTAGAATTTCTACGGTGGATGTATTAGTTTTGTCGGAATATTTCCCGAGAGACCTTAACTTTCGACGACGTGTTAGTACTTTCAGAAGAACTTCCCATACGTACCTCCCCTTATCTACCACCCAAACTCTGTAGTTGTTAATCAAGAAAACAACTTGTTACTGGATATCGTCTATTTCTGCATTATCTTTTTTATAATAGGTAAACACTAGATAAGATGGCGTATCCAAGTTTTACGTAAAATTCCACACTTTAACCAATTGAGAGAAATAATCTCACGATGAGGAAAGCACGAGGGCATGAAGATCAGAATAGATCGAGGTTTGATAACGGCAAACGATCCAGAGTTTCTGAAATGCAGTTGAATCAATTGATCACAGTTAGAGTGAGGTTCAAAACTTGACGAACGAAAGCTGGACCAACATTCAAACTCTCTGATTTTGAAAGCGATATATACAGTGAGCCTTTCTAAAGCTATACGGTGTATGTATCCGTTTTCCGATTTGTAGGTAGTTGGATCTCGTTGCTCTCTTGTCATCTTTGAGTTATGACATGTACCGAGATTAAACTACAACGCATAGTTGGTATACTAGAATTTAATTGAATAGTCACGTAAAGTTAGCATTCTAATGAGAAATCGTGCACTTTGTCATTGCACTTTTTCGACTTCTGCTGTGTTTAACATGTTTCACGTGACTGTACAATTGACCAACAGTATAACTGTCTCTGCTCAGCTGGCTCCAGTGCCGTACTGCTACTCCTGTATCTCTCGTTTCGAGTCTTGAGTGACGGAGCTGTGGCCATATCAGAATCCACTCAGAAAATGCAGAGAAAGTACTTGTACAACCTCATAGCTCAGGTATAGTTCTCACTGTTTCTACGTGCGTTTTTACAGTTCACTAAAAATCATTTGGACGACGACCGTTGTGTATAGATTTACCGTTTTTGTAATATGTACCGTTTCTCTCTCGTTCTGATCAAAGCTGAAGCTACTGATTGCACAGCATCAACGAATGCAAAGTGAACAACAACGACAAAGAAAAAATAGCGACATTAAAAATGAGTAGCTGAGCCAAATAAAAATTATTGTAAACTCTCGCCTCTCCGAACGAATACACCTGTGTTCTCCCTCTGCAGATTGCGCTGTTGTGCATATTTATGATCATTCCCAGTTCGATTATTGTTGCAACTATCTTTGTCGACAGTTCTACAGACTTTAGAGGTAACGTAAACTTAAGAAAAAAGTTTTTCAAATAACTGTTATTACGATGAATGCCGGTTCGATGGATGACGCGGGAAAACGAACAAGCGGTTTGCATCTTATTACGTGAAATCAGGAACAGATCTCGATCAGGTTGAGCTCAGAATTTGCATGACATTGCTATAGTCGTTGCCAACGGAAAAGCGGGAGGGTACTGTCTATCTCACTTTCCGCTGTGTGCGCACACATGTCTTCGATTCCAAAGCTTGATCGTTATGTGCTCTAATAGCGCAGTGGTTGGCAGCCAGCTACGAATATTTTGCTCGCAGGTTCGATTCTGGGAAGAGACCGAAATTTATATTTTGGCACCCACTGTACGGTGCCTGGTTCTAACTTGTATAATAATAGTTTTAAGTCAACTGAACCATACGTGTTATGTCTACACCACTAAAAATCACTCAATTAATATATCGGAAATAAAAGGACTGTCGTGAAATACCCGAGATTTCGGCTTTTCGATAACTTATCATTTTAATCACTCTTTCCCTATGTCATCTGGAAATAACTCAAAGTTTGCGAAAAAATAATATTCGTGGTTTCAACAACAGGAAATGGACGGATAGGTCACGAGGTGTTCATTAGATTCTCATCAAAAACTCATACGAACTCTTCATGAGACTGGACGGTTCGCTACGCCGGCAGTAAACCAAGAATGTTTCAGGTGTTCACAACCTCTGCATTGTTATATTATCTCTCTCCGGTGCTGCGGACACTATTACTGCCCTGATTGTTCACCAATCTTACAGACGAGGCGTTTACAAAGTATTTGGAAGAGGTGGGTTTTACCATATTTGCGTTGAATCAACAATACACTACTGCTGTTTTCTATCTAATAAACCTTCTTTGGCATACTTGCGATGAGTTTTTGTTTGTTTGTATGTTAGGTTCTTCTGTGTACGTATACTTCGATTCACATGCTTCAAAGACATAACATTTAGGATTCAACTCAAACTGGGGCATCATCTATGAAAGAGTAGATCGAGTATGAGTTGTAGGTTGATCAGCAAACACCGTGTGGACCTTAAACAACGCCCTACTTATACTAGAAGTAAACTGAATAGTCACGGAAAGTTAGCATGCTAGTGAGGAATCCTGCACTTTGTCATTGCACGTTTCTGAGTTCTGCTGTGTTTAACATGTTTTACGTGACTGTGCAATTGACTATAAACCGAGATCGAGATATAATCATACAATCAGGACCAGAAACCACGCCATTTCTATCATTGTCTTTTCTTTTCAGGATTTCCTGTAGCCCCGTCTATTGCTGTCTCATTCGTACAACCAAACAGAAACGGAAATTAATGATGAGTTTTTGGGAATACGGAACCGTTCTGCAGACAATTTAAATAAAATTTTCCAAACGACTTGCAATATTTGAATAATTGTTTTCCAACATAGTGATTTATCTAGCGGACATGTTGTCAACTACTTAGCAACTTGTTTTGACGTTTTTACTATGTGTCTAAGTAGTTGTTCCAAGAAATTTTGATGTAAATGGAAACTTGTTTTCTTCTGACATTTAATGTCACTCGTGGTCTTTTTTACTTCGAAATCTAACAATCTACATAATTGTCATATTCGCAAACTTTTTTGTGAATTTCAAATGGATTTTAGAGTAATTTCTTGATCTTTACTTGTATAATGGCGATTTTTCGCTTCATTCCGTCAAAAAATGTCTGAACCACTGATTATTGATCACAAAATAGAAAGAATTACTTTAGACAATGCTGTATTAATATTTATTTCATTCCCGATTCCCCACAATTTGATTCATTTCTTTTTTTCGTTCTCCAATTCTCTACTGCCATGTAAAACAATCTAGCTGCATGAGGTGGTCCGAGTACGTAGGTCTGGCTCTCACGATATTCGCTTCCTCTTCCGAGTGGGTGTAAAAATGATCGTAAGCTGCAATGGAAGAATTTTTTTCGTTTAAAAGAGACCGGAGAGCAACATGGTTTCTCATTGCTGATGTATCCTACTTTTGATTGGACGCGTTTGCGTGTCGCGCGGCATTGTCATGTGAATGTCACGTGGACTGATCAATCTAATATACGAGTTATTTGTGCTCTCTAATCTCAATACAGTAAAAAGCAGCCCGAAACAAAACCTCTGCTCAAGTTGTGTTCCGGTCTCCTTTAATTCATTCTACAAATTGATTTCACGTCGATTTCTGATTAATATAATATACCAACAAATATCAAGGTATCAGCCAAAATTTTTGAAACATTGAAACTTTTGAGAGCGTTTCTCACTCACAGTTATATTCTTGCCCAGAAACCCCGTCAAGTCGATAGATGGGATATGTGGCACCACAGTGTCCTGCACTGAAAAATGAAACAACTAATTCAGATAGTCAGATTGAACTGAACATACATATTTCAAAACTAACTCTGAAAGTCAGCAGGCGAAAACTGGTGGCTGTATCTGATAACACGCCGTATCGTTCACGTAGAGAGGTTTGCACTTATCGCTGTGATGATGCTAGGTGGAGTTTTTGGTGATAGCTATCCAGACACGAAATTTCCGAGGGTAGACATTTCAAGAAGAGGTAAAGAATCGTAATTTTTCGATAACTCTCACATACTATAAATTGGCCGGAAAGATTGGAATGCTCACTGTAACACGTATATTGAGTGTAAATTAAGGATTCTGATGTGCATTCACTCTTCTCGAACAGAGAACAAATTCATCGAAAATACTGTAAGACCTACTATCGGCCGCAATAGAATGTTCCTGAGATGCTATAGAGAGGCGGTGCACTCTCTTCGCTTGGGAGGATGTAGTTGTTAGGTGGCAACTTACTGTCTGAAAAGCGAGAAAAATGATTATTACCAGTTCTCAGTCGCCCTCAATTCGCAAAGTTACTAAATCCGTATTTAAGTCGAGTCGAGTCTTGATTTTGAATGTAATAACGTTACCCGTAGAAGAAGACTGAGAGAAAATAGTTTGTCATCTATGGCATTGTGAAAAGACATGGGCAAATCGTCATCAGACACTTTGTGACCAATGTACATCCATAGTACTTCTAGTGCAACCAGCTGGGTAGTCCATTTTGTTCAAAACATGAGGTTAGTGTCGATGAGTGTGGTACATTCACTACTCGATATTGGATAGACAGTTTCAATCTATATTAGGAGTAAATTGAATAGTCACGTAAAGTTAGCATTATAATCAGGGATTATGCACTTTTTTATTGCAGGCTTTTGAGTTGTGATGTGTTTAACATGTTTCACGTGACTGTGCAGTTGACTAACAATACAGTGTCTCTCTCCCTCCTTCGTTTGTTTTTTATTTCCAATTTCCTGATCTTAAAAGCAGCACTATGTATCGTCGCAGCCTATAGAGTTTGGAGAGTCTGCACCATTTGCAGCCACTTTGCTTCAAACGGTGTCAGCCATACTGTTAGTCAATTGCACAGTCACGATAAACATGTTGAACACAGCAGAACTCAGAAACGTGCAATGAAAAGAATGCACGATGCCTCATTTAACTTAACGTGACTATCCAATTCACTTCTATTGTTGTCGCTAAAAGAACAGCGGAGGTAAACTGTATATCTCACTTTGTGCTGTGTAAGAACACTTGTTACGATTTGTCGATAGCGCTGTTGTAAGCGTAGTTGGTATAGTGGTTAGCATCTGCGCCTCTCAAACTTTTGGGCCCGGTTCGAGTCTCACACGAGGCGGATATTTTATAAATTTGGCACGCACTATAGTATAGCCACAAGTCTCACAAGTCTGTATCCAGCTGTCTGGCGCCATGAGAAGTCTCTCCGTCTCTCGCTTGAAGGAGACCGGAGAGAAACATGGTTTCTCGTGAAGCTGCTGTATCCTAGTTTTGATTGGACGCGTCGCGTGTCTCGCGGCATTGTCATGTGAATGCCACGTGAACTGATCAAACTATTATACGAGTTGTTTGTGCTCTCTGATCTCAACACAGTTAAAAGCAGCCCGAAACAAAACCGTTGCTCAAGTTGTGTTCCGGTCTCCTTTAACGCGTCTAGTCTTCTCTAGAAAGTGACGAGTTGTTCACATTGCCTGGATCTCTTGCTCCTTCCCTGTACATTTTCATGATTTTCCACTTAATAGCCGAGAAAGTTCTGCTAAGAACCAGGCAAAAACAGCAATGAACTCGTGACAACGGCAACTGCTGAACTATTTTGGACTGGTTTCTGACTCACTTTGATAAATGTACATTTTTACGAGATCCTGGCATTCCTCTTTGATTTGTGGATACAGGGTTTGACTAACAATATAGCCGAGCGGGGCTGAAAAATCATATTAAAGGAGATCGGAGAGTAACATGGTTTCTCGTAAAGCTGCTGTATCCTACTTTTGATTAGATGCGTTGCGTGTCGCGTTGTCATATGAATGTCACGTGGACTTATCAAACTAATATACGAGTTATTTGTGATTACTGATCTCAATACAGTTAAGAGCAGCTCGGAACAAAATCTCTGCTCAAGTTGTGTTCCGGTATTCCTTAACCACCGTATATTCTCCGTTCTTCCAAAAGTACATCATATGGCCGAATCGATTGATCGAACCGAAGATGCTAATCGGGCGTTAAGTGATCATCGTTTTGACCAATCTCATTATCTAGCACGTTAGCGCAACTAACAAGTATGCATTAATCAATTACCACAGTATCTCATGAATATGTCAAGATTTGAAAAAGTGAGACAACGTAAAGTGGTTGCAGTTATATTTTTCGGTCTACCGGGAGAGAACACAATCTTCACACGTCAAAGTTGAAGAAAAACGGTTCTTTCAACCTACTTTCTTCCACCCAACCGGTTCCATTAAGGCTCGTCAGGCTGTACCGGTGATAGAGTGTTATATTACTATAATATCTGGAAACAAAAACAAACAAACTCAAATACTAATCACGTGACTGTGCATTTGACAAACAAGATGGTTTACCATCTAGATCTAGCGCTGTATTAACATATCTACGCTCGTTTTAAATGTGAAGCACAACTGCAGATTCAAACTTATGAATCATGTGCCTAGTGAAAGATGGTACTCAAAATAACGTCAATCCTGATTCAAGGCGATCCCGTTAGTTGGAACGGCAAGAATACAACTTGCAACAATAATTCACTAAATTACAGCCAAGACTGTTGTTAGTGCACTGATGATGGGGAAGTGGCACTATCATTTACTACTTATTTCATCCCTAAGATGCTGACAAAATGTTGAACTTAAATGACAATTCAAAATGCTATGTTAATGTAACTCCATGTTACCCTAACCACTTCCTGATAAGTTGGAACAATTCACTGTTCGAAAAGTTAGTAGTTGTTGTGGGGAAGTTTGTATTTCTGGAGTTATAAAACATGGTAGATCACCAGAAGTACCTTCGAATTTTCGTCCCAGCCTCTAGGACGATGGTACGTATCTGGAACAGTAAAGTTGGAGATTAAGTTGGTGAGTTTAAATGTTGTTTTTGTGGCTAATGACTCAAACTTTTGAGCTACTCGTGAGTTACTAATGTTGTAGCATTATCGATAGAGTCTCTTTTTGTCACATATTAATCGAGAGGTATAGTGGGTGCCAAATTTCTGTTTCTCGCCGGAATCGAACCTGCGATCAAAATATTTGTAGCAGGGCGCTAAGCACTGCGCTATTAGTGCGAATATCCGGCTAGCTTTGGAATCGGAGACATGTGTTCGTACACAGCGGAAAACTACCCTCAAGCCTTTCCGTTGGCGACGATTTTATCTTAGGAGTTGTTGTGCCTGGGCGTCGAGGCAATACATTATAAACCTCGTATAAGTACCGCAGGCACAATAACAACACAATCTCACGATTTTATTGGTAATTCACCAGTTTTAACAATTTGTCGACCTATTATGTTCAGAACTAAGAACAGGAATGCATTTTCACAATCAATTTGTCGTCAGATGGTTCTACTGTAGTTTTTGGCAAGTCACTGGGTCTATCTCTCAGAACATACGAATTTCCACCATGAGGAATCAACCGTACTACTACTGCAAAAGAAGACGTTCTGACGGTAATGTAATATGTATGATGATCACCGCCTCGAAACGACGCGAAATGAAACAATAAATATGAAATATGAAAATATATTTAATTCAGAACACAGGAAAATTGTGGACGTGAGCTGAATCGCCTGATGCGTTATGTGAGCCAAAATTGAATTAGTCATAAGGGTCGCGCTGTACAAAGCGTACCCATACAAACAATATTTCCTTACACGCTGTGTTTGGAGTTTGATGCCGCTTTTTTTTTCGATGAAAATTCCTAAGCCGGCGTATTTTGGAATCAAACTACAACAAAGATCTGGTCCTTCCCTATTTCTTGTAGAAATTGTCTGATTTGATATAACACACCGGTTTCGTTTCACATCCAGACGGATCTGCTCGTTTGCCTCTTCTCACTGCATCTGGAAAAAGTGGGAGGTCTACTCTTCAGTTTCAATGTGTTCGTTCTACCGTCATTACTTGTCTCTAGTGCTTTGTATATCACTAGCTGACATTTATATCAATCAATCACACATTATATACAAGCTTTCATTCGGGAACAGTATCTATATTTTGGATGAGAACCGTTAACAGCGTAAGCGAAACAATTCGCGTTGTGAAAGTGTGTGCGATATTTTTTGCCTTTCATTCGATAGGCATGGTCTGTCTAGTCTGTCTTTCCATGAGAGCACGCATCAAAATCATAATTTTTCTCTCACACCATTTTCAGCGAATTGGCAATCATTTCTGTAGCTGGTTGCACGACTCAGCTTGCTTGGCGCCAATTTCCTGCGATTAGCAAACTACAAAATGGAAAGTGCAGGGGGTCAATCAGAGCGCAGACAATCAGGGCATTTTGCTGTGACCTGCACACTCTCTTATAGAGGACGTCTCAAGAATGGCTTCCTAATTGACAGGAAATTAGCTAAGCTAGAGAGCGGGCAGGCCATAGAGACGAATACAACACAACTGTTCTGGGTCCTCATTGAACTTCACTGTGTTTTTGCTCCGTTAGTATCCTTGTTGCAAGAAGTTGGCAAACATGTTTTCGAACTGTTCGGATTTCAGTAACTTTATTCGCAATTAGGTCCTACTTCCAAGTGAGAGGTTCTGTGATGCTCCGCCAAACAACATTTTTGTCTTGTCGTTTTCGAACGAAAGCCTCACAAGTTGAATGTAGTTCTAGACAACTTCATGCACGAGTATAATTCGCTTTGATTATTACCTCTCATATTATACGTCATCGATACGTTCACGATCGCGAAGAATATAAGACGGTGCAAACTAAAAATTTGGCAAAATGCATCAAAAATTGTTGTATTGATGAAAATTAGGTTTTTTTACTGAACCGTGTTTAATTCTGTAAGTTTCACTTCAATTCGTGTCACAACATTCAATTCCGTTTTACAGGAGGGATAATTGACATCAATTCATTCATTCCATTGTAAAACAGGTATAACAGAGAAAAACAATAAATGGACCATTATTGGATCATCCGAAAATAGGCATTGAGTGGATCAAAATATAGACATAGATGAGAAGCCGAGAAAAATAAGCGGCCTTCTTGGGGCCGCACAACAGAAACGGGCGCAGCCCATTTTTGGATGATCCAAATTTAGGCGAGTAGTTCAATGTAACAGGTAATTTTTTACATGTAACTGCGGAACGAGAGAAACAGAAAACTTCAGTTACATATAAGATCTATCGAACATAATGACATGACCGTTTTTACAAAATTCATAGTTATGAAAACGTGTAAAACACCAGAAACGCGTTAGTAGATCAGAATCGGGTCAAGATCAACACTAGAACGTCATTTTTCTGGACATTTTCGGTAAATAACTATATTTAACAAGTCTCAAGTTGAACACAATTCAAATTCTAACCAATTGTTATATATCGAACACTAGAACATGTCAAGAAACACTTAAATCTGAGAACAAACATTTACAAAAAGTTCTGAAGTTCAAACCCAACTTATCTTTCAAAGCGTGGGGGGGGGGCTCAGAAGCACACACCAGTAAGGTTCGACTATTCGACACAAAGTAGTCCGTTTTTAGCGTTGAAAAGGTGAAATTTTATAATTTTGCATCAAAAATGGGCCAATTTTTGCCGAATTCGGCCGAAAAGTAGGCGGTATTTCGGATTTTTGTGGCTACCCGGACAATCTTACTGGTGCATGCTCAGAAGTGTGCTTTAAAAAACTATTAATACGAGAAACAATAAGAAATCTTTGGAAATTGAGTGAGATTGAACTTCAAAATAGGAGAAAATGTGTAAACTATGAAAACCTGTCACTAAGATGCGTAGCCGTAGAATTTTGTGGGTTTCTGGCTGACGAAAAGCCCTTATTCTGCTTCGATCGAATGATCCGAGAACGTTCGCTACCTAAAACAGAAAGAAAAAATGACGCATAGTTTGGAAAAGACCGGAGGGTGGGAATACGCCCGCTACAGTTCTACGTTGGCAAACTGAGCTGATGAGATAATGAGTACGTTTTCCGGTATGCCACTGAGTTTCATGGGAAGAATCAGATATTAATGCACACAAAACGTGAGTCGATATTTGAAATGTGATTACATTTAAAATTTTGTTTAAACAATCAGAAAGCTATACGGTCCAATTTCCAAATGAAGCGTTCACAGAAACATAGTCAAAAGGTTCTTCAATTCTGCTCAGCACAAAAACAGCCACAAAAGCGTTTCCTATTAAAACTAGCAATTACTCTCAATTATTTCAATTAATCGATGATCTAAATTGATAGTGAAAACCTCCAGCAATATCGGGTTTCAAAAACGACGTAACAAATTAAAATGAGAAAAGTGAGCGATCAGAAGGCGAACATTCCATGTGTAAACAACATCGCTACTAATATGATAAAGAGCTCAGTTTCAAGACGGAATCGGAAGCCAATATCGAAAAACTCACCGCAATAGAAAAATCTTTCGCTCGTTTGTTCCTGAGAACCTTTATATAGCTTCCTTCTGAGCAATTTATGCCTGCAAACACCAAATTATCCAAACTTCAGCGCCTTATATTCGAAACAAAAAAGTGAATTGACATGAAACAAGAAATAAAAATGAAGAAAACAATTAAAATTATTTTGAAAATTTTCAAAAATGCTCGCCGTGCGCTCGAAAATGAGTGGTTCCCTCCTGCGTACTCCATTTTAGACCTCACGTCAGCCACCAGATATTTTTTTCTAAATTTTACGGTGTATGTTTTTTTTAAACTTTATGTTATAGTGTATTTCTATTTTCGCTCTTTTCAACCTAAAAATAGTAATAAAAACACATGTTCACGCATGCAATGTCTCTTTCCGTACAGTATTCCTTGTGTTTAGTCAATTACTTTTTGCACCATACTAGGACGACGGGGCACCGGGGAAAACTCATTCAAAAATAGAACTAACTCATTACTGGTAAACTTATTAACTTATTTTTAGTCAGGAACTTTATGACATTATCGTGTATTTTTGTGCTTTGCTCTGATCACTCTCATCATTGTGTTTTGATTACAGGTCAGATTGGTGAAGTGCCCTTCTCCATTTTTGCAAACGCATGGAGAATATGGCAATCGGTCGGCCGAAGCGATATGTGTTCGGTTAGTGATTTTTCTATAATATTTGTTTTATCTCACGACACATTCCATGAATACGTAACCTTTTTTGGGAAATGCCTGTAGAGTTAAAATAGTTTTTTTGCGCTTATCCGCCTATTCTACATTTCGCTTAGGGTCCATATGGAGTTGCAAGTGTAAGTGGTCGAAATTGTCATAAATTCAAAAAAAACGCAGTCTATTTTTGCCAAAATCATTCAAAAATTGAATCCAGATCATGTACTTTCGCTGGGCTGGGAAAAAGAGATAACAAAAAATTCGCTGGAAACTAGTGCCTCATATTTACTCGCGCCTCTTGTTAAAGAAATAGGAGATCTCCCGCGCTTTTATTCAAGACGGAGACTTCTGATGTTTTCTAATAATTTCATTGTGATTGTTTTCTCGGTTTTCAATAGACATTTTCAGTGTCATCGATGATATGTTTCCCTGCCGGACGCCTCTTACCGTCACAAATAGTTGGCCGCTGGTGATGCAAATTGCAAATGCAAAAAGGATAAAATTCAGGTTGATTAGCATATTTGTGTTATTTTTGTTTCGTCCATTTTTGTTTCGTTCCCATTACATATCCCAAATCCCATTAAGGATGGATTCACCCATTTTTGAAGATCGATGCTAGATGACCAGTAAAACTCTATTCGATAAAAATGCAGTAAGCTAGCTATGTTTTCTATCAATTTTTAGACAGTTTGGCACCTATAGCTCAAAGTGTACTATACTACCGTGTCATCGCTATCATACACCGCCAAGGGTCTCTCATTGGTTCTAAAATCTCGCGACCCCTTTAAAACTGCGATTTTCACATATTCTCGCGTATTAAAGGCTGATTTTATATGAAGTTTATATGAACTTGGTAGTGTATGATCGCTAGTGATTTTTTATAAGCGTACGTTGGTAATTAGTGACTCAGAATCAGGATATACACGTCGATTCTCGCTGTGTTCCTACCCTAGTAAACTTGTCCAAATAGACAGAAAAAAATGACTATGACTCGTTCTCGTTTTTGCTCATTTGTTGGAAAAGTTCTAACTTACAGTTGATGTAGTTTGTTTTAGGTTTTTGAACCCTGTGTAACTAAGAGAAATGTTGTTGTTTTTGCTATCCGCTGAAAATCGTTTGGTTAAGGTTTACACAATTTCGGTAGTTATGCAGTTGTGCATATACATGTTTTCTGTAATATTATAATTGTGTGCAGTATGTGTACACATTGCAGTAACTACCGATTTCGTGAATAGTACTATTTCCACTTTTTTAATCACTGAGGTGTACAATGTCTCAGTGCTGTGTTATACACTTTGATTTATGCTTGTATGTATGTTAGCGGTGTTTTACACATGGTTGTTGCAATAATTTTTTTTTCAATGGCCGGTTTTGGGATGATCCAAAAATGGGCTCGGCCTAAGTTTTTCTATCGGCCTTCAAAAAGCCCGATGTTTGTTCACGGTTTTTCCTGAAGCCCAATACTGGATCATCCAACAACGGACTTTTCACATTATCGTTTATAATGTGTCTATTATTCATTACAATCAGTTTTTTTCTTCAATATTGTGCAATGTCATAGGATATCACTTTTTTCAACGTCAAATAAATGCTCAGACTTCTTTCCCGTGCATTTTCCGGCTTCAAACTTCTTTCTCGCTTTTTACAAAGCCTTTAAAACGCAGTTTTAGTAATTAAACTTTGATTCCGCCAAAGTTTTAGTTTGCACCGTCTTATATGGCAAACTGGAACATAACATACATTTGATTTGAAATGTTAAGGGTGACATGAGAAACACGTAACCAGGGATGTATAGTTTTTGTTACCGAATGACAAGCTGAATTCAGCGAATGGCAGTTTCTCTTTGCAATCCAATTCGTCTCCCTGGAACCATTTCCTGCACAACGTTTAGTAACATATCTGAGACCCGATCGTTTGATTTCTTTGTTGACTTCTCAGAACGATTAGCGCCAATTGTCTGCAATTGGCTAGCTACAAAAACGAGAGCATGCAGGTCAATGACGCGCAGACAAGCTAAGAAAGTCTGCGTCTCTTTGACCTGCACACTCTCTCGTTCAGCCAATAAAAAAGTGGCTGGCCAATTGGGTGGGAATTGTCTGAGTTCTCAGACAGATTTCCGCTAATTAGCGTGCTAATTTTAACATGCTAGTTTCTGCCAATTTCACATTTTTCTCGCGACGTCACCTAGCCAAGAGTGCGTTTTCATAGTTAAAATGTCTGAAAAATTTACATACAAGTTGATTAAGGACATTTTGACGGTTATGATTGTGATTATAACATGCCATAATTAGTTTTAACTATTTAATTCATCCGACAAGCACGCATGAGGTAAAAACGTTTTTCCTTCCAAATAAAGTTTTTTTTTCTGGAAATTCATTTCGAGAAGCTTTCTTCCGTACTATTTCATGCTTAATACCTACTCATATTCTCTCAAAGAGTGGTTTTTATTACGTTTTTCGATTAACTTCGAATTTTTGAATTACGGTATGCGCTGCTAATTAGCGCTAGCTGCCTTCATACTTTTTTACGCTGCATCCAGCTGCAAATTCAGTCGCTTCGCAACATTTTTGCAGTGGCTGCAAAGTGCCGCTGCAGCCATATGCAGCTGCAAATTTACCCTGCTTAGAAGTATGAACAACCCAGCGTAACTTTTAGCGCGATTCAATATTCAAATACAACATTAAATTTAGAATTTTTTTGTATTCCCATCCCCACGTTTTTTTTCTGTATACTGGCACGAGGGTACTAGAACAGTATGAAAAGTTGATCACAATGATTGTGAAAGTACAAGTCGGGTATTATTTCACGCACATCACCCGTGCACGCGACGCGACATAGCGTACAGTGTGATGTTTTGATGACTCAGGCGGGGCCTAGCCAATTTTTTCAACTTCATATTTTATTTTTGAGATAACATTAGTTCACCAAATTCCAATATTCGCGGCCAACGCTGGCCAATTAGGGCCAACCTAGACGACTGATACTATTATTAATGTAGAATATATTTTTGGACCGGTTTCGAATAATAATACTTTAGCCCCCCTCCACGCTAAATTCTATCAATATTATTATTCAACATGATCAGTTCCCGTTCCGCCCGAAGTTTTGTCAACATACACCAGCGTTGAAATTCTGTCGCGTCGCGAGTCGCGCGCGCGTGCGTGTTGTTCTTAAATAACCGATCCTATATACAGGGTTAATTATTCCAACCTCTGAAGTTTTATTCAGTTTGATAAATGTTCCCGGTTTTGTTGTGTCGCAGGCGTTAATCGCGCGGAGCGCGAAGCGCTCTGCGTGAGTTGTCTTTGGTTTGGCCATTGCGGACTCGTTTTTTCCTTTTAGTTAACAAAAAGCTTCAAATATAATCTTTTTTCAAACTGAGAGAAGAGAACGTTAGAGAATCACGAATTGAACATCGTGTGAAAATTTCAGCCAAATCGAATCATTTTCGCCTGAGTTATGGTTTCGTGTCCTTGTTGAAAAGTTCCGCCGTAATTCGTCCCTCCTCCCTCGTCCCTCGTCTTTCGTCCCTCACGGAATTCTGTCCGCATCGTAGTGGAAAAACTACTTAACCAATTTGGCTGTAATTTGGAACATCTATTCTTTGGCAAAAGTTAGCTCATCGCGCCAAGTATGAATTGTATATCTGCTCTCTGGCGCCGGGCGCGGGCGCCAATAGGCGCCAAAAACCACTATTGGAAAAACCCAACCGATCTGAAATTTGCAACATGAGTTCTAATGCAAAATTAAGCCCGTCGCGTCAAATATGAGATGTATAGCTCCTCTTTGGCGCCCGGCGCTGGCGCCAATAGGCGCCAAAAACGGCAAAACACTATTTATCGTCAACTAAAATGTTGAAGACTGATAGAAATTGAATAATTTGGTGGAAAGAGTGAAAGTCTTTTTTCAAAACTGAAATTTTTCTTCTGGCGCTCGAGCCAGGCGCCAGATGGCGCCAAAACCCAAACTCACGACAGCGTCAATGGAATCGTCTGAAATTCGGTACACTAAATAACTATCGCATGGCAAGTAAGATGCTCGATCTGAAAATCAAAAAAGTTTCGTTGGCACTGTGCGCTGGCGCCAATTGGCGCCAAGGTTGGAAAAATATCAGTTATCGTCAATCAAACTGTTTCAAGTTGACAGATATTGAATATTCCAATGTGAAATATAGATCCACAAATTCAAAGCGAATTTTATCTTCTGGGTCGGAACAGACGCCAAATGGCGCCAAAACAGAAACACACGAAACTGACAATTGAATAGTTTGAATATTGCTCCAATCAGTAATTGACACATGGAGTGTGTACTGGTAGCTCAAAAACCTAGAAAATTTCGTTTCGTTCTCGCGCCAGACGCGTGTGCCGATTGGCGCAGGAATGAAAAAAAAGTTTCAAGAATAAGGTTTTTGATGTGGTATTGGGAAAATGGCTATATTGTAAGTGAGTTGGTGTCTCTAATTGTAGATTTGTGAATGGCGCCAATCCCGTTCGCTTATCGCCGCTAAAAGCGGTGTACATGTCAATCGGAACGTTTAGCATTTTTGTTCAGTTGTTGATAGTCACACACAGAGCCAGTAACTTGCGGTATATTACAACACCAACAATTTTATGGTCTGCATTCGGCTAAGTGCACACACAAAACTGAGATTTCCATAATAATATATTGAGTTCACAAGATCCACTCTGTGAATAGGCAACTAAAGAAGTTGTAGGAGTACAACTAGCAAAAAGAGAACAATTAGTAAAAAGTGGGGGAACCAACAAATGTGTGAGTTGTGTTTGGTTCGACCTCGATATCAGCAAAAAGTGAACGATACGAATTGCTGTGATACTGTAGCAGAAGTACTCTGCAAAAATAGAACAATACACATTTTGCACAATGGTTCACAACGCACGCATGTCGTCAAAGTACACATGAAATACCCTTCGGCAATTTCTGAAATATCATGCGGGCTTCGTGAACCATTGTGCGAAATTTGTATTGTTCTATTATTGCAGAGTACTTCTGCTACAGTATCACAGCAATTCGTATCGTTCACTTTTTGCTGATATCGAGGTCGAACCAAACACAACTCACACATTTGTTGGTTCCCCCACTTTTTACTAATTCAGATTTGACATCTATACTCGTTGATCAATATCAACGGGGTCAATAACTCCTAGTTAACGACTACTACTTTTGGATTTCAGTAATGGCGTATCCAAAATGGTAATAAAATGATAATAACGATAAAAAATTGATAAAAATGATAACTATATTGAAGTGCAGTATGGTCATGTCAATACTGCAATTTACGCTGCAGTCAGCTTAAATTACGCTCACTCGAGCGTAAAAAACGCCACATCTGGCGTAAAAAAGTATTAACAACTCGACTGCAGCGGCGTAAAATCAATACGCGTATTCTCTACAAGATTTACGCTGCGTCTAGCTGCAACGGCAAAAGTATAAACAGAAGCCTAACTCCTGCTAATTAGCGCTAATGTTTCGGAGTTCTCACACAATTTGACTCTGGCATCTTGCCAGTGCCTTTTCCGATCGCCGTTTTTCGGAGAGCATCGATTTTCTCTGATGAGCTTTTTTATGGGATGTCTCAAGGGTGAACGACCTCTTGATGATATTTCGATTGGTGATGAAGAGTAATCTCCAGATACCAAGCGCGTGGGGATCTTTTGAGCTTTCTCGTGAGTACACTCCACGAAAAACCTTGCAAATTGTGTGTTGAACCAACCATAGAATAATTGAAAAAAGGTTCCCACAAGTTTTCGTAAAATCTCATAGAAAATATTACTCTAGTCCCCAACCGACATGACCGACATGAAGGAATGGACCCTAAACGGTCTAGAAATAGTATCGTCTTCGCAAAGTGTAGTTTTTTTGACATGCGTTTTGCTTAATTATGTTTGAAAACTACGTACCTGTATCAGACTAGAGCACATCTTGCTGTGTTGTACTTCAAATCTGGCTCGGCTTATAAATGAAGCACATCCACCAACAATTGGGAGATCACGCGATATTGGCTCCGCTCTTCATTTGCTATTCAAATTATTAACCAAGAATAGAAACACAATCCAGATCCCGTGGTGGTGTGATCAGAACACAATGAGAGTGGGAAACGTCTTTTGAACAGAATTACGGAGACGTGGCTTGAACTGACTTCGCTATACGATACGAGAACTGTCATGGATACTCTAAATGATGCGATTATGAGGATCGGGGGGGGGGGGAAGGTGTTCAATACAATGTGTAGCCTGATTCTTTCTAAAATTATTAGTTCTGTTTTTCCCGTACAACGTACACAAAACTTGTGAAAACTTGTGTGTGATTTGAACAACAGGTAGCAGAACACATTTAAGAACGGTTTTCATAACGATTAGAATTTATAACATTTACGTTTATTGTTTATCTTTGCGGGGAAAAAAACCAAACAGTTTGTTGCGGATGGAAAATTTCCCGCTACTCAATGAATTCAGAACAAGTGCACATTGTCAGGATTTTTTCACAACAGCTTGAAATCTTCTCAATATATATTAGGGTATGGGTCTCTAGAAAATGTATCCCATTGCCGTAGTAGTTCCTCACCATCAACCAACTACGTGTTGTTGTAACACTTGCTGCGTAATCATTATTATTATCATTTCCCTTTATTTCCAAAAAAAGTTTGTTTTGTTAAACTTGACACGAACAATTGTTTCAAATATAAACTCGAACTGTTTTCCTAGCAACCACACCAAGTATGGTCACGTTTCGCCACAAACTGTTACTATTGCTCAGTTCCTCCAAACCTCGGAATGTTGATGTACCTAAATAATGAATAGTATAGTTGTTACTTCAAAGAAAGGCGTGGGTATACTGTATATCTCTTTTTGTGCAAAAACACATATATACGATTTGTCATGAGAGTGGCTATGAACCACTAGGTATATTGGGTGCTAAATTTAAAATTTCTGTCTCTCGCCGAAATCGAAACTGCGAGCAAAATGTTCGTGGCAAGGCGCTATCCACTGCGCTATTAGTGCTGATAGCCGGCAAGCTTTGGTCTTTGGAATCGAAGACATTTATGTGTACACACTTCCTTCGGCAAGGAGCCTAGTGGTCGACTGGTTGTGTGCACGCTAACATTCGAAACACCATGGTTCGATCCCAAATGGCGCGGAATCTTCATGACGGACCGCATGAGCTGGTAATAAAGCTCACCCATGCCTGGTTTCTCGTCTACGAACTCGAACCTCTCTACGGATACTGCAATTTGTATAATGTGTTGGTTGTTATAACATGAAAAAAGTAACACAGGGCTGAGTAGTTGCCGTAAAAAATTATTATTATTATTATTATTATTACTATTATTAACGACTATATAGTGGTTAGCGTCTGCGCCTTCTCAACTTTTGAGCCCGGTTCGACCGTTCGAGTCTCACATGATGCGGATATTTCATGAGTTTGGCACGAACTATAATATTACTATAATTATGTCACTTGTACTCGGTTGACTCTGTAGCCGGCGAACTTGCCGAAACTTTCCTTTATCAAATGAATGATCGTGTTCGGTTTGATAATCAAAACCATGTTACTAATCATATTCCATACATGGAAATGTGTGGTCCCCAGTGAACCACGTCGTTCTTCCACCGTAATCCGTCACCTATATTTTCTTGTCCAAGCTACAATTTTCAGACGATAACAAAATGAGAAAAACAACTCTTTTCCCTGAAATCGGAATCCTTAATGATCCGTAATTTTCATGGCTGTTTGGAGAAAACATGCAATTAGAGATGAGAAGACACCTTTCTCTCGAGTGTACAAATCACTGTATTAGAATTTGACTTTTTCGCGAAATTTCATGACCCTTCTTAGGCGTTGTTCAGTAAACATCTTAAGTTGTGGTAATATTCTGAGAACGCATACTTTTCGTTTTTCAGCATGAGTCTAGTATTAATACTCGTAAGGACATATCTCTGATACACTAACAACATACACATTTTTCTAGAGTTTGCTATGCTTGTCCACAACTAGAACAGTGAACGTGAACTGTTGTGACAATAAGTAGAACAATAACCAACTTTTTAAAATCACCTAATTTCAGCCAGAACAAGATGAACATAAGTGTTAACAATTCAACAATATTTCTGTTCGTGATGACCGGTAATTTACCTAGAGACGTCGCCTGGCTTGGACGCATTTTCCAGTATACTGAGATTGTCATTTTACTAGCCGACGTGGTCTGTTTCACGTTCTGCTTGTACAGCTTGGTGAACGTCAAAATCTTTCACGTGAACCTGACCATCATATTTTCGTCTTTCCTGATATCTTAATCTACTATTCGTGGACACCTGCGAAATGGATAGGTTCGTTTCTCACGTGAATCTCTCATCATATGACATTTTTCAGCCAGTATTATAGCAGAATGACCGTCTACCTTAAACGAGACAGCATGAAGATCACAGAGACCCAGACCAGCAGAGATAATGCGTCCAATCGATTTATAATTGCTCTGGTTTTTAGCCGACTGGAGAGAATTGAGGCAACTTTTAAGCAGCCGACGATTGGGCCCGAAAATAAGCTATTTATCAAAGCTATAAACAAATCCTCACTGCTTCTTTCTTTTTTCAGATTCCTTGCACGATGGTTGTTACGTTTACGTGATCGTGGCATCAAGTTTGGTACGAGGCTCCTACGTTTTCGTGGCAGTTTTGTCGTGCACAGCAATCTTAGCTGAGCGATACCTGGCGTCACACTACATAAAAGACTATGAGAAAAAGTCTAGATATCATATTGCTGTTATCATTCTTTGTTTCTTGTTCTCTTTCTCTGTTTCACTGGCAGCACTCAGAGCATTCTACATTGTCGGCAGTGAAACAACCCACGTATTCATGATTATTTGTCAAATATTAAACGTCTGTGTAAGTTGAACGAGACGGGAAAATCCACTGGCGGGAAAATGAGGTCAAAATTTGTTGTAATTTTGGTTATTTCTCACTTTGGTGGATATAGTCGCCATTGCTCCTACGAAGACAGCAGAGGATTCGATTGATTGAGCGATACGGGGCAAGCGGTCGTTGATTACTTTCCAACAGTTGAGAGAGTGTGTAGATCAATGATACGCAGACTGGCTGGCCCGTCGCCAAACCTCGCCCCATACAAAGTCGATGGTACGGTGTCCACAAGGGTCTGACAAACCCTATACAGCAAACATTGCGACGATCAACTTGGATTCACACAACAAACCTATTGAAATGTATGAGAAACACATAATTGGTTTCAAAATCTTGTGATAATAATCGATCTCCTTCATAGGCTAATAGACGTACATTTTGATTTGTTGTTGTGGGTTAGATTTCGGCCAAAGATCTATACCTTCATTCAATCGACTTACTCTATTTTTTTCTAGTTGTATTTGAATGAGTTGTACCTTCATCATCGTCGCAAAAATCTCCTAGTTCAACCTGGATACGACCTGAGCACCAAGTTTCAGATCAAGGAAAACTTAAGAGTCATCAAGGTTAGTTCAAAGTTTTATAGAAGAATTCGAAGTCATCATATCACAACTGCACACCACAAAACTTACAAAAATAGAATAAGAAAACATTATTAATTGAAAGACGCCCAATAGAGAGAGAACTAAGACAACGACATGTAAAAACAGATCGTACTTCATTGGCTTACTGAACACGTTATATTAACTGAAGCTAGAAAACCAGAACACAACTCATTTTCCGTTTTTGAATTAGGCAATTAAAAAAATAATTCCAAATTGTTTGGAAACGTAGAACAAGAGTTTAGTTTGAATTTGAGCTTTTGATGTTTCAACAATTCAACGATGGATCTAATCTCGA
Organism: Litoditis marina; assembly: GCA_964036275.1. Classification (NCBI taxonomy): domain Eukaryota; kingdom Metazoa; phylum Nematoda; class Chromadorea; order Rhabditida; family Rhabditidae; genus Litoditis; species Litoditis marina. Next base: position 30,658,484 of record OZ038433.1, read on the forward strand.
AACTATTACAAATTTCTTCATAATGGTTTGATAAGGTTCGATTGGTTTTTTTCGGGCAATTTCTGAAATGTGTCAGTAGAAATCCAAAACGTGATTAATGCGTCAAACTTGCCAGATTATATTTCGAATTCCACTCTTGGATTGATCAACTTATTTTCTACCTAACCTATCACTCACAGTCTCAAAAGCTTATTGTCTCTCTTCACAATGCTTGTCCATACAATTCAGTACAGAAATAGAGTGACTTTGTTGGATGCTTCATATAATCTCGCGTTTTCAATCAAATCAGGTTTTTGAACCACTCTTGATCTCTACGCACCATTATAGTCGTATTTACTAGTGAAAACCTTACTTAGCTTAGTTAAAACACTTTCCTTACAAATAAATATTGTGGATAACAAAGTCGACTCACGTACAGTACAGTTCAGTACCCATCGTAGAGCTCTATTCTTGCCGTTAACAACTTTTTTGAAAAATTTGAGATAGAAAACCTCCACTAACAAAATTCACTACAAAAGTAACCTTCCATATTTGTTAGCGTAAGTTTAGTGGCACCCCCAATATGACAGCTGTCACAGAGTACAACAAGTTCAATGAAACTGTCCTAACACAGGTCTACAGATTATGAGAACAAAATGGCAGGAGTGAGAAAACGGTGCCTACTGCTCCACTTAATGCGTTGTGTATTCACCAGTAACCGATAGTTTTCCATGAAATAGCTGACAAAGAATCTCAGAACTACAATTTTGTTTCTGAACCCCTGGATTTGCAGTTATCCTGAACTGCTCTCTTCTTTTCATACACCAATCACACCCTTCTGTTTCAAAGATATATTTGGTACACGGTACCATTGTAAATACGGTAACTAAGTATGGACGTTTTCAAGTTTGTTTTTACGTTACAAGCCTTTCACCATCACTAATTTTTGAATTATTATTTCTTTGATAACATTTCTAGCATTTCCATTTACCTCAATACGCCTGAGTTGATTCGTTTATAATTTCCCTAACTTGCGTATTGAAACACATTGTTTTCATACCAACTGAATTGAAACCGCCCAACTTTCTGCTTCAAAATAATATATCGTTTGTCAAATTTGGTTCAGATTCAAAGTTTGTCGTTATTTTGTCAGTTAATTTGTGTAACGCTTTACAAGTGGCGGAATTCAAACTTCAAGGAGATACCGCCTATGCTAATTGTGCCCTGTGCATGACTCATCTCTTACCGAGGGGGCCATTCTGTTGGTCGTCAGTAGTCATTTAGAGCAATTATCATCGGCAGGGGGAATCGGCGTGAATCCCAACTTATTAACGTTTAGAACTTGTTTTTAATTAAAATTAGAACTTGTTTTCTGTTATAGAACAAAATGGGATTTTTACAAGACAAAGCATCAACTTTTCTGTATGGTCAAAACTCACTTCGTTCTATAACATAGAAAGTTGGCCAATTGTCATTGTAAGAGTCCTAAATTTAGCATTTTGGACAAGCTTGCTACAGCGCCATTTGTTAGATATCCGCCAACGTCAGCAAATTAGCCATGCCGTTTACACTAGGGATGTTAAAATTGAACTCGAGACTCGACTTGACTCGAAAAAACTCGAAAACTGTCGAGACGAGTCGAACGCAAAACTCGAAGAAAACTCGAGGTTTTCCCAAAACTCTAAAACTCGAAAAGTCGAGATCTTGAACTCAAATAACAACCCCAGTTTGCACCCATTTCAGTTGTTACAAAACCTTCTGATCGGTGTGCTGTTTTCGGTTCCTTTTGTACTGGCGGCTGCTTTACTACGTCGATATATCTCCGATGAATTCATTTTCACAGTCGTCAACAGCTTCCTAGAGCTTTCTATATCTGGGTAGGTACAATAATCTCCCGTTTTTTAGGAGTGTCCAAATCATAATAGAGCGCTAACAGTTATCCGCATCTATATGGGCGCAAATAATGTAATGAGCACTCTGAGACATGTTGTTATTGAGAGATTAAGACCTGTCGGAAACAAGTGTTTTACTTCATTCATACTATAACAATCGCGACAATAATCACATAGTAGTATCCGTAGAGAGAGGGTCCGTAGAGAGAAACTAGGCATGGGTGAGCTTTATTACCAGCTCATGCGGTCCGCCATGAAGATACCGAAGGTGTTAGAACAATTTTGAGTACACTTCACCTCTCTCAAAATTCCATATATTCATGCGAAAGTACAGTAAAGACGAAACACAGAAACATCTATATCATCTAACTGAAACGAATTACATTATTTCAGCATCCCTTTGTTGATCTATTTCATCGCTACCGTAACCATCGAGGAGTTACGTCGATTCGCGATATCCTTTTTCTGCGGTCAAACAGAATCTAAACTCGCTGAACCCAAGTTAACAGCTGGAGATACAACAACAACATATTTTACCCAGTTGAAATCAGCATGGAACTGACAAATCACTATTGTTGCACTCTACACAAATTACTTGTATAAGTGTCTCTAAACGTTAGAAAAGTTCATAGAACTGACAAACTTCTGACACATGGCCTTCTCCTAGATTGTTCTATTATTTCTTTGTTCTATGTATTAGTTCAGTCTTATATATGACGAATGCATTGTCACAAAACACATTGACACACCATTGTGAACGCTCTGGTACACTGTCGAATCACAATGTTGTTGTACAGTCGTCTCCAAAGGAAAGACGGGAGGATACTGTGTATCTCACTTTTCGCTGTGTACGCACCAAATTCATAAATTTCTGTCTCTCGCCGGAATCGAACCTATTGAGCGAAATATTTGTGGCAGAGCAGTGAACACTGCGCTGTTAGAGCACACAATGGGCAAGCTTTGGAAACTACGAAATGTGTGCATACACAGCAGAAAGTGGGATATACAGTACCTTTTCGCTTTTCCGTTGGCAACGACTAATATTTCACAAATTATACATCAATGGTTAAAGACTAAGAGAATTGCCGTAGAAAAACAACTTGAGTGAGCTCTGGGATAGTTCAGCTCATGCGGTACGTCATAAAGAAGCGGCGGCGAGCTTGCAATTTTTAGTTTATTTTTTTTAGTACATGTCAAGTTTATTAACGTCTGAAAACAATACAAAGTGCTATCCTGTGTTTATTTCCGTATTGTTGCGGTAAATTGTGTACATTATGGCGTGTATCAAGAACAAACTACTATTATAGGTTAAAGGGACCGTACCTCTTTTGATGATTTGAGCTATCAGTGCACATGGGAACGAAAAATGTATCTGTATATGTTTAATGTAGTAATCTATTGAAAGAGGCAAATCGTTTCGCACCATTACTCGTTTTGTTGTAATGTTTCAGTGTTTTAAATGAATTTGATCGACATAAACATAGTTGTGAACAAACACTTCGTGGTGTGAGTTATGAATTCACTTATAATGTTTCCGAATGTATTCATACCTTTCGACGTTGACAATGAATGTGAAGAGGGGACACAAATATCGAAATAAGGCCTACACATATGTATGCAATCATGAATTTGACAATAATGAGAATGTGGTACAGTAGTTTGCCTCGACTGGCACTTATATAGTAAAGTACGATGCGCTTAAAGGAGAAAACCGGCTCCTCGCGACAAATTTCCACAATTAACCCGAGTTAAGAGTTAAGTGGTGAATTTGAGTACTGATTGAACATTTGATTTCTAACAGACAACTGTAGCATTCTTAAATCCTGCCCAAAAAGTTCAACAAATATCTAAGAAATGTGAAAAGTGTAGTCATTTTCGGGTTGATTTGTTTTCTCAAAAATTAAACTTTATGTAACACGAAAACTCAGAAAAGTCTGTTTGAAGCTATAGTCTGTTCCACGCACTGATAACCCTCTACAGTAATCTTCGCGAGCTTCTAGATCAACGCCTTTTGTAGTTTGATGTTTTTGGAATGACTTCAATTTTCGCTATTGTGTTTTCTATCTATGCTACTGCAAACTATAAAAGTTTGAAACCAAAATAATGATTCATTCATTAGAAAAAGCCTTCTAAATATGTGACGGATTACTGTAGAAGGGCATCGATTGGTGAACGAACTATATCATCACAATACATTTGAATACATATCACAATTTCGAATAATGACAGGAACGTAGCGAGAAATCAGACTACAATTAGAAGAATATCTTCAGTTGAGTCTTCTGTTCCAAAGAATTGTAGAAAATAAGTCGAGGTAGTGAATCAGACAACCTTACTATCCAAGTTTGAAGACTCAAATAGGGATATGTATATTTTATGCACATAATTTTCCAGAAAAAAATCACAACTTCGAATTTTTATTTTTCAATATTTGCTTTTTTCATTCTTGTTTGGTTTTCTTTGGGTTTGAAGTGCTCAAGCAATTTTTTTAAGTTTTCAAATCCCACTGTTCGATAAATCTTGTCATTCTTGAATGCTGTTGTGAAGCAATTCGAATGTCATCAGGCAGCCAGAAATGAGAAATTCAAAATATACAGTTTTATTCAATCAAATGAACAATATGAAACAGATAACCACAAAACTATTGTACATAACAAATCTTGTGTTTTGTAGTCAAAGCCGACCGTGAACCTCGTTCAGTTGACGTGTGTACGATTCCTGCACCTCCCAGAGAGCACATACCTATAAAAATGAATAATATTGAAATCGAAAGTCTGGCTTCGAAAACGCTGTGTTTAGCCAACAATTGACAATATATTGGGGATGATCACAATCAAATTGTAATTTGAACTCGATACATGCATTATTTGCAAATTTCGATCAAAAGCAACGGGATCAAACTTCAAACACAGCAAAAGAAGAAATTCCGTAACACTGGTTTTGCAGCTGTCAAACTTCAAACAGTTGTATTGTGTGTTCTAGTGAAAAGTACTCCTTATACCCAGGTAAAATTGTCAACTTGAAAATGGAATACTGCTACAGTGTTTTTTGTTCATCCCCTGGATACCAAAGTTTTGACAATTTTTTAAGTTCATTTTCTTGTTGATTGTGAGAGAAAAACGAGTATTATCAACCAGAGAGAAAAAATGACAAAGGAAGAAAGAGAGATATATAGAAAGGGAAAAAGGGGATCTTTGAAATAAACAAATTTTTACCTGATCGCAAACAGAGTCCACATTGTCGTCATTGTATGTTCCCAACAATTCAACACATCTGTCGGATATTTTGATGATTTGGGTGCAAAGGTACTCAATGAGGGCTTCGTACTGAAAAATATCAGTTTAAAAGTAAAATATAGCGATAACCATTACTGATTTGTTGTTCAGTCTGCGTAAATAGTCGAACTACGGCTAAACACAGAGCTATCATACTAAATGAAACTCCTGTGTCAACCCTGATTAAATACTAAATCCACCCTGATTCAAAACTTTATCGAGAGTTCTTATATTATAGAACACGTGTTTTTTCTCAAATTTTGAAACTGTGTTCTCTTAAATGTCGCTCTCATACTCCTATAATGGACACATTAGAGCTAAAAGTAAGAATGACGAGCCAGAACTTTGTAACGCGCAAATAACTGAAATTAGTGTGGTAATGTGTAGGAAAACTCTGACTCACCGGATTTTCCAACTGGGTTTCTTCTTGCTCGGAAGAATAAGCGATATCTATGGAAACCATTGAGAACTTGGATTCGAAAGACATTATGTGGTAAATCTGCAATCAAAATGAATGTACGGGAAGGTTCAACGTAACAATTGGAGAAAAACAACGTTTTCACGTCGAACGCGTTAAAAATACACACATTTCAATCATTATGACGGTGTACCGGTATAGGTACTTGAATTACAAGTAGTAATTCATGTTTGGACCTAACACTCGTGTAATGAGCATTGGAAACATGTGAGAGTATTTTTTTGCAGAATACTGAATAGGCATTCCAATGTAAGAAGATTGTAGTTCGATGATGAAAAACGGTCTTTACTTTTGATTCCAATCGCATAACTAGGAAGTAATACAGCTGTCAGTGAAGAGTGACATTTTTTATTAGTGTGTCGAAACGGTTGAAAATGAAAAATACAGCACAAAAATTGGGAGACTAGTCGAGTGGAAAACTTTTGCACCGCAACTAGTGCTACAATGCGGTGAATGACTGGAATTCTGCTGGAATGTCGAGAACTTAATTGGCTAATTGCTTGAACCACTATTTGGGTATGTTTGTGGACGAGGTCAATTGGACTTTTGAAGAGTTCAATATGAGGTACCGGTAGTTAGAGCCAAGAGCAATTAGTAACCCTGAGATACTTACATTTCCCAATAGACATTGGCAGCATGCCAATGAAGATTCCACAATTTCTGAGAGAGTTTTCACTCACTAAATTTCACATATAAAGCAGTCGTTAAACTTTGCGAAATCTTCTCTCTCCAGTCACATTCTCTCTCCATAACTGTCATCTTAAAACTTGTTCATGCTAATTCCACTTGAAATCTGTGGGGACTATGGAAGAAAAACAGTTCAGGAAAAACAAAACATTGGTTAAGTCATCTAATTATCAATAAAACTGATGATATAAAGTGGGGACCAAATCGATAGGTTTTGTGACTTCAGTGCTGTGTTTGTAGTTCGATCCTCGGGTATCAATCGTAGCTTATGCAAATAAAACTACAATGATAACCTTACACAGCAAGAAGTCGGACACTATAGCTCATGATTGGGGCAGTATATGGAAGTTTGAAATCTCAAACACCGCATATGGTCTCTTGCATTCCTACTGAGACTCCTACAGTAAGTTCACGAAACTTTGAGTCTCTTTCAACAACGTAAATGTCATTGGAAAGATTAGAAAATTCAGCATACAATTATGATTGCATATAACTAAAACTGTGCTAACTCATTTTCAACAAACTTCGGTTTGCCTCAAGAAATAGCCATTGGAAAATGCTAAAGGATACTGTACGAGTCGCAGTAGAAATGGAGGCGACTATTTATACCCATGTTTTCCTCGTGTAACGGTCCGTCCTATCTGAGCCGTAGTTAGATTTGTCTACACAGAATATACTTCGAATACTTATTAAAAACTAGAATCAATTCGATAGTAATTGCTCACATGTGAAACACAGCTGTGTAAACAAAAAGATCTTCAAATCGAGGTGAACACTTTATTTCAAACACAGATTGTTACCACTTGAATAGACGGAAGTTGAGTTGAATGAGATAACACGTCGCACGGCTGAATGGGGATTCAGAAGGACCAACTAGGCATCAAGGAGGACCACAAGTGGATTCAGAATCCCGTAGGATAGTTGAAGTCTATTGCTCGTCCATCCACCGCAGAGCGAATGTAATCATTTTGTCTGTGTCCCTGTTGGGCTGCCATCGCAACTCGGTCGTTGGCCATGAAGTCTTTCTGAGGTACCGGGAGACACTCCAAATTGAACTCCTTTTCCATATCGGAAAACAATTTCTGGAAACGTATGAGTCATGGCACAAAATAAGGCAACATCCTGGAAAGTGAGGTTTTTGAATATTACCTTCTTACGTGATATTTCATTGGTTTGTGAGTGCTTTTCCGAAAACTGACATTGGACAGTAGCGAAGCTCTGAGCATTTTCGCTCACTTCAGCTCTCTAGCACCTCTATTCAGATGTACGGACGAACATCTCATTTCACCATATTTCTACCGCATTATTTGCAGATTGTTTATCATATTTATCACTCTTGTTTTTCATATTACAAACGGTTCACTTAAACGAATCGAGATATGCCCCTGAAAACCTATAAATACTACTGAAACATACCTTGGTTTCCTCACTTCTCTCCTTGTCACAGTAGAACTTACCATCTCTTATGTCGTAGTAGGCACCGGGAGCGTTCACTGGGAGAAAATTAAGTATACACACATTTTCCAAGTTATAATTTCATTTCAATTTGGAGCGCATTGGTAAAACTGTTCAGTTGCTAAGAAATCTTACGAGCTTTCTATTGTTTTCTCTTATTTCGATGACTCCGACAGCACAAATACATTATGTACTCATTAGAGGTTCAGACAAGTTGCTCTATAGCAATAGGGAATGACAGTCTCTGGCTTGTAGTTCGACCTGCAGCCACGCACAGCTTTCGGATTACGAGTGAGATGTGATCAAACTACAGACACAGCGGTCTAGATCGGTATAGAGTATCGATCTGCACTTTTAACAGCACACCGTATGATTAATTGCAACGGGTGCTGGGAGCCCGAAGTAAGTGACTTGCTTAGTTAGTGCGTACTCTAGGGATTCCAATAATGAGAACTGTACTATAAGAAAATTGGATAGTCACGTAAAGTTAGCATTCTAATGAGGAATAGTGCGCTTTGTCCTTGTACGTTTCTCACTTCTGCTGTGTTTAACATATTTCACGTGACTGAGTAATTGACCAACAGTATATACCTGCTTGGGCGGGTGATTCCTTGAACAAAATAATTCTGAGAGCAGTTATAGAGACGGCTTCCACATTGCGGATGGAACCGGATGCGGAAACGGCTATCCAGGGCTGGAGAATGAGGGATGTATTTCTTTTCTGCCTTCATTTTCACCCCTATTTTTTCCCTCCCTCTTACAACCATATGTGAAAATTGGTATCTACGTACTTCAGGATACGGTACATTTTCACTTCCTTCACATCTCCCTCTCTCTTCCCTTCTCTCGCTTCCAACACAAACCTGCACATTGTACAATCCAGCACCTCTCGTACTTGCTTGCATGAAGTTTTTGTTGACCGAGTTTCTTGTGATGACCACACTAGCCGAAGACATGTAGGCTCTACGGCTCTCATATCCGCCGCACTCGAACTTCGGGTACAAAGATAAAGTTCCGTTATGTACTATCTTTGAACCGAATCTAAACAGAATATGATCTGATTACGTGTGCTGAAACCTTCCGGCCTCTCCATGTAATCCTGCGTCTCTCATTTTGCGCACTATATATTTTGCGCACTACATTTTGCGCACGGGATGTGAAAGCAGAGAAAGAGCGTGTGTTCGAGAAGAAGCAGTTTGGGATGATGGGTCAGGACCTTCATGGATACAGCCTCTCATTGGTGAAAAGATCATAATTCTCTGAGTCACTTCGAATTTGATCAGATAAACTGAACTTACTGAAGGGCGATTATGTGGCCCAACCCCATCGCTTCAGTCCTTTGAACTGCAAAACATTTTCCAATTGCAGTTGAAAAGACCGATGTCTCGGGATTGGTCCACATCAACGTCCTTTTTCAAAACAAAGTCGGATTTCGAAAAGCAGGTGAATTTCTTGCAGAACCGACTTTTCTCGAAGCAAAAGCAAAATAGAATCGATTATTTCCCAACCAGGTGGTTCGTTTCAGGCCCGAACCAAATTTTAGTAAATAAAAAAGGTTAAGCAGACCCCGGTTAACGGTTAATGCTAAAGCTTGTCGACTTCATGAAAATCTTCAGAGTTTGGTTGGGCTCCATGCAGATGTTAGTACAAAAAAGTTTGGTTGCTCACCGAACCAATGGGTTCAGGAAGAATCGGTTAGGTTTCGGTTGGAGGAAAGTCGATTCGAAAAAAAAATAGTCACAAAGAAAACGTTTTGACGGCGGCTACCCGAAGCGAAAAGCGACCCTCACGGAATAGGTTTCCGGGTAGCTGCAAGAACAATTCCATAGGAGAAAAAATCCAAACGATCGTTCAAGATTGGGAACTCACCTGTTGATCTCCTAAGCAGAGACCGGTGAACAAAGTTTAAACATTCTAAACACTTAACTGCCAATAGGTTCATCATTAAACTTTGTTTACCGGTCTGTGCTCTAGAAACTAGAGCACAGACCGGTGAACAAAGTTCAAACATTCTAAACACTCAACTCCCAATAGGTCCAATTGACAACGAATAATCAGGCTTCACTGCATCGAACTTCTATAACGTCGATAGTTCGCGCACAAGGGGTGGGAGTTTGAAATTACGTTTCAGTGCGCCGAAATTCAAAATTAGAGCACAGTTTTTCACTATACGAGCTGGCTCGATATACTTGAAGATAACCATTCCACCATTTGTGTCGGTCATTCCACCATTTGTGTCGGTCATTCCACCATTTGTGTCGGTCATTCCACCATTTGTGTCGGTCGTGTAAGGTGACCCCTCTCGATTGATTATTATGCCATCGCCTCGTCCAAAAATGGTACCACTTCGAACCCATTTTCCACCCTTTTGAGTGAAATCAAAACACTCAACTCCAAACTCGACTCTCTGACCCAATCTCTACCCACTATTATTCAATCCCAACTCCACCACTTCAATGATCGTCGCTGTCTCACTATTTATGGTCTACCAGAGGATTCTTCAACAAAGAAAAAAGTGAATGCAGTTTTCAATTTGGTATCCGTCTCTCCGTCTAATATTTCCATTCTTCACCGTTTGGGTAAGCCTCGTCAAGATGGTTTACCTCGCCCACTCAAAGTATCTATCAAAGATGGTATTCCCTTTCCTCGTCTAATAGATCTATCTACTGCTATGAAATCTGATGCTTCTATGTCAACTTTTCATGTTCGAAAGTTCGAGACCCCGGAACAGCGGAAGGCTGGATTCCTCGCCAGACAATCGAAACGAGACGCCGCCCGAGCTGAGGTCACCGACCAAACCACAACACCAACACCGTCTGCCGATCCTATTCTGCCAATTGAAATAGAGTTAGTTGAACAAACTAGAAATGTTGTTTCCAATCTTGTCTCAGCATTTCCATCTCCAAAATCTATATCTCCTCGTTCAACCCATTTTGATGATCAACCTGCTATCCAAAGTCCTGTCCCTGTTGAAGTTACACAAATATCTGATGATCCTTCTCATGTGTGTGATACACCATCCATAATCGACCCTCCATCGTTCCATGATGCTCTTGATGATATTTCTTTGAAATGTGTAAATAACAATGTTGACATGTTGTATAATATGCACCTGAGTGGAGTTTCCATGCGTGAACGTTACAGCTGTTTCCATGGTTGCTATCAATTGACCCCTCATCTGGCCCCAATTGTATCTGACGTGTACTTTGATCGCTATGGTTTCCGGTTCAACATCAATCAATCATGGGTACCCTTTCCATCTAGGTCTTCTCATTGAGTCTCAGTAGTATCAACAAATTAGCAACTTGCGTATGTACTAGTTTTTCTTTTTGTTTATTTTCTCAAATATCAGTTCATATGGTTGAAACTCGTAATTCTTTGTTTGTCCATCACTATACTGATAAAGTTTATTATTATGAACCAAGAATAAAACAATGCCGCTATATGTCAAAAGCATGAAAAGGTACTCGGGGTTTAGAACTGAACGTATCTGTTGGTTCCCATTATTTGTAGTCTAATGCATTGTGTTACACCGTGTTCAGTTTCTGATTGTACTTTCGTGACAACTATTATGCATACATTGTGTTACTGTACTCGTTACTGCATTGTGTTCATATTTCATTCTGTGACTTCTCCATTGCTGTATCTAAACTTTTGATTTCTTCTTACTTTTTCATTTCTACTTTTCATATTTTTTCACGCTCTCATTTGCGTAATAAGTCATCATCATCAATTTTAAATGATCCCATTCCGTTTTAAATTCACTAATTGTTTTTTTGGAAATTTACAAATTTTCAGCACCTGTCAAGTTGAGTTTGACGCGAAACGTTTTTTCCGAATGTTTTTGTGTGTAAACTCACAAACTTGGAAGTGCGAAGTTGACCACATTCAGATAAGAATATTCCTTATTCACCCAGTTTATTAGTGTTGTGCTGCGAGTTGGATTTTTCTGTAATCCGAGAAATTATTCAAAACTCTAATCATACAATCCTTCGGGACTCGTTTGCCATATAATTGTGCAGTAATGCAGTCCTTATATGTTCACTACTTTGTGTTTCTCAAATTATGCGCGCTAAACATAATATTGTTATCTTTTACACTAATATCGAATAGGCAGTTCAGTGAGATAATGAGATAATATGATCAATTGAAGTTCTTCTCGAACGGCCTAACCGACTGTTTGAGCTTGGCGAATTGAACCATATTAATAAGCTACCTACCATTGTCATTGTACAATTGAGATCATTATTGAACTCCTGATCCAGTTTTCCAGCAAAATATTGGAACATGGTTTCACCTTTTTTCCAGTATTTGCGATTAGCCAAAAGCTGGAACGAAAATAAGAGATGATTAGGTTAATGTGCTCAGTAAGAGATGTACTCAAAACCGTTTCGACCCTGATTCAAGACGGTTTTGGGTTTTCTCAGAGGGTTGGGTCATCATCAGTTGAACCCCTCTGAGAAAATGAAAACAGGACGAAAAGACTTACTGACCGTCTTCTTTCGAGCTTGAAATGTGCAATGAAGTAGTGACACAATTATATTTTGTTCAAATAAAATAACCTAATATAAATTCAAAAGCGTGTTTCCCTCGAGTTGGTTTGGCGAAATCGCCCCACTGCCTTCCAACATTTAACATGGTAAGGTGGAAACACGTATACCAGCTTTCGAGCTTGAAATGTGCAATGAAGTTAAAGCAATGTTCATTTTTCTCAATTCTCCGCTAGAAGACGGTCAGTAAGTCTTTTCGTCCTGTTTTCATTTTCTCAGAGGGGTTCAACTGATGATGACCCAACCCTCTGAGAAAACCCAAAACCGTCTTGAATCAGGGTCGAAACGGTTTTGAGTACATCTCTTACTGAGCACATTAACCTAATCATACCACCATCCAAAAGTCCTAGTGACACAATTATATTTTGTTCAAATAAAATAACCTAATGAAAATAAGATAGTTAATCTCGAAAAGAGAAAAAAAAAGAAAATTTGCATGAGAAAAACTACGAGTTTCGTGAACAAACTACAAACACACATGTTTCTACCAACACAGAGCTGAACAAGAATATTCGTTTCGCCCCCTCCTTTTCTGAAAGACGCTCACATCTCATTGAGCGACGACGAACTTTGTGTTTAATAACCTATCCCACCCTGTTTTTAGTTTGATGCTGTAGCTCTTCGGTCAAGGTTCGGGGACTGAAGCGGTCAACAAGATCAAACTACAACAAATTATTAGCCATTCATGTACTGCTTGGATCATATGGCAAAGAAATTTAGTTCTCGCCATTCCAACTGAGACTTGGGCAGCGTGCCAATGAAACTTTGAATGAACATATTTCATAGAGATAACAAGTTTCATGGAACGAATTTCTATCCATATACTGTAACAAAGGTGAACTACCGCTCAGAAACTTCTCAGTGTTTTGGAAAACACAAACATGGTAAAAAGCCGAATGGAAATATTTTTGGAACGTTGCCGAGGTCTCAGTGGGAACGATTGGAACTTATAGAGACGCAGGCTGCAATTGCACCGTCGGTTTTTTTTTGTACATTCGGGATTCTCTTTTCGATTTTTCTCGACCAACCTGCACTGGCCCTTTTGGTGAATATATGTTCGTTCTCGAATGATAGAAAAATTTCTGCGCCCGCAAAATGGCAGCATAAAAAGCTGTTTCAGACAGTTTCTTCTTTTGATTGAAATCTGTAATGAATGATGAATAAATGAATTCTACTATATACAACATTCATACATTTGTTCATACATTCATTCATTATTTTATACGTCCAGTAGACTGTTAAAGTGTTCTTTTCAGCGCTGAAGCCAATGTAAAGAAAAACCAAGCCAGCAGCGTGTCACGAGATTTCAGTCAATCAAATTTATTGAAAACCATCAATGAGCAATTAAGTGCACAATTTCATGAGCTTTCACAATTTTGGTATGAAAAGATATGAAATTTTTTTTGATCCCGTCACTTTTCCGTCGAAAAAACTCGAGGTCTGAAAATTACAAACAAAAATCTACAAACAAACCAACAAACGAACGAACGAACAGGTTACCACAACTAAACGCGAACATACCGTAGATGGACAAAACGATTTCTCTCGCGTACCGGCCAAAGGAATGGCGATCATCATTGGCCACGAGAGAAATGGAAAAGTTGACGATATTCGGATCCAAAGTGAGACGATACAAATGAATGTTATCACCGAACTCTGAAAATTGGTTGTGGTTCGTGTTTACCAGTTCGTTGTTGTTTTCTATAACACATCTTGTGACAAAGGATCAATTCATCTGCGTATTTTCAATCTGCGCACTATCTTAAATGTTGATGGATAATCAACGACCACCGATCTGGTAAATTTCTATCGTTGCTGGGGTAACTGAAACCACACATAAAGAAAAAAGAAAACTCTCCTTCACTAGCTCTCATTTCAATTCCCTCATGTAGAGCTAGCTTCAGACATAACATCTCAATAGAAATAGCACTGAACCACTGTGTTTGGAGTTTGTTCACATCGAACTCGAGAACGTGTCGTGCAGAATGATCAAACTACAAATCTGACGATGTCATTACCAGCACTCACTTCTTTGTCCAGTCCGTGATTTGAAGAAAAATCTGAGCATTAGTTGTGCCAGACCCTTTCGAATCACAATGTATTCATTTTCGCGAACCTTCCTCATGTCACTGAAAATGTTATTATGGTAACTGAATGATGGAACAGAAAAAAATTCGAGAAATGGCTCATCCTCTTACCGCTCGAATAATGTGCGGCCAATGGGCCAGTAACTTTTGAAGCGGACTGGCCAATGACCGACGAAAGAGCGTGCAGGTCTAGGAGACGCAGACTGTCCGCTTCTGTCTGCGGTCTCATCACCCTCCACGTCTTCCTTTCTCTCTCTCTATCTGGGCAATCACAGTAGATTTGCAGAAAAGTTTGTGAACACTTAGTCAGCATTTGCCAACCAAACAAACTATTGCAATCAAACTAGTCGAACTTTCGCTGTTTCAATATCACGTGATCCACAGTTTATGGAGAAACGAATGGTATAAAACTACTAGTTTTGAGAACTCCTCTTCGATTCTTTCCGGAACAACCTCAGCTTTACCTGAAGCCGAACATTTTCTTCCAAATTGTTCCGAAAATATAAATGTCAGGAATAGTTTTCAGCGTCGTTTCCAGCAACTTTGGTGTGCGGAGTTTACGCAGAAAAGACGGTTTTCGGGCGGCTGAAATGGATTTCACATCAATTCAGGTTCGTTCAGGGGATAACCTGCGGAGTTGCAGTTTAATCACAACACATGCCATGATTTATGAACTTTGACGGAAAATTGACGGGATCAAAAAGCTACAAATACATCGGGATAAAACAACTACAGTAGTGGTACGCTCCTGATAAAGCATTGAGACTGTTTTGGTTATGAGACCGGGAAACCCTTCAACATCAGTGGCTGTATTTTGTTAGCCTGAATACATACTTGAGCAGAATTCAACTAGCAAACTACAGACAGACATCAGGCGAAAATACTGCTAAGTGATTAGCTTATGTGTTGAACTCGAAAAATGTCCCAGTAGTGAAAGTATAGATCTAAATCTACTAATATACACACTGAATCTACTAATATAAAACCGTTGCTTGGTGTGTGTGTCTATTGAAATCAGTTGTTGTTAGAATTTGAATTTGGCAACAGGAGCTTTCGCGGTCAAGGAGAGCTCCCGCGCTCTATGTTAAAAAGGAGGACAGAATGGAATGTGCGATTCCATGACACGCGCTCCAATCCAACATTTCATGACACGCGCCCCAATGCGAATAAACGCACTCCAATGCGAATATGGCAGAGGCAGACAGTGGCTGACTGTTTTTCGAAATTTTTCTACAATATTCCGTATTTCTTCTAATATGCCGTTTTTATTTACGTTTCATTCATGTATCATGTGTAAGTGCGCTGTGAAAGCTTCACCTAGTCGTGCGCATAATGAAATATAGGTTCTGTCAAACAAAAAACCAGCCGATTTTCAATTTTGACGTTTTTCGGCCGCAATTTTTGGATTGGTTTATTCTGATTCTCTCATTTGGTTATGTTATTCTCCTCTTTTCGTTCCCCTATCTATTCTCTGCGTTCTAGGTTTTTCACAGTTTTGACAAATACCCATTCAACACTATTTTCAGACTCCAATACAGACGATCGTCCCTCGTGCGTAAATGGATTTCGTTCGGGTGTATCGATGTCGATGAATATTGTTCCCCCCTTCTATATTCCTATCAGGTTTGTTTCAAATGCATGTTTGCCTTCTTTATTTCCGTTTCTTTTTTCAAAACGAAACTTTGTCCATTTCCGTAGTATATCTAAAAGAGGAATTTGTATGTATTGTTTTATAATTTCCTCCGGAAACTGAGCAAACATGTCGAGCTGAGGTCACCGACGAAACTACAACTCTGCAAAATCCTGCTGACGCCAACCTACAAACTGATATGGAGGTAGTTGAGCAACCTAGAAATGTTCTCCCTCCCCCAGTTAACGAATGTTCTCCCATTCCAACTCTCTGTGAACCTGAAGCCATTAACATCAAAACTCCTGAGCCAGTTCCTAAACGTGTGTTTCCGCCACCATCTTCTGTTTCCACGGTTATTACTATTCCTCCTGTTCCCACAATAGCCTCTCTTGATTGGCCCTCTCTCCAGAAAGTTCAAAAGGCCGTTTCTCAGTTACATTTGATGTGTATAGGGGGTGTCAAATGTATACCTGGCGGTACACAGTGTAATTTTTGAACAGCAAATTGTATGCTTCGGGCGGGGATCGAACCATCGAACCCGAACAGCTCAAAAGCAAAGATTCTATCCACTAGGCCATTCGACCAACGTTTGAGTACCGTAATCGCGCTGATACATGAACGCAATGGAAAGAGCTTGTGAACTTTTCGAGCATCTCTTTCAGTTCTTCTCTCTTCGTTTGACAAAAAACTAGTATCTTCTTTTTTTGGTTTAACGTACCTTTGAAATTCACATTATATTCTCTAGTCCATTCATAAAAATATATTTATTACAAAATAATCAGAAAAGCAAAACATATATTATCATGTTATCATCTTGGTCTCCCGGCGGATCGTCCTTCCCGAAATGCGAACACCTGAAAAAATATATATGAAAAACTCATTACAATTTCTTCTGGGTGTTTTTCTTCTGGAAGCATGTATGTGGGATCAACAGAAAACACTAGTTAGAACAATGGTCACATGTTCATAGTCAATACGCACTCGTCTTTTCATTCTCAAACCATTTTTTCTCACAAAAGACGAGTGATGTATCAATGACGGGACCGCTTTGTGTTGATCCACTAATGAAAAAAAATAGGAATGTAAGTGAGTAAGCCTAAGATGCCAACTTCCAATGATACAACGCCAAGACCTCTTATGAGATGGGGGGTTGCAATTAATTTTGGCGAAAAGTGGGGGTCGCGAGTTGAAAACCAGCTAATTTGAATTTCATACAAAATTGATCAATTTCAAACCGAAAAATGATGAAATTCACTGTTTTGAACTATTTTGGATTTGTCGAGACCCAAAAACTAGGGGGTATCGCGACCTTTCAAAAAAAATGAGACCCTTAACGTTATATGTTACACGTTTAGAGAAAAACCCGTGCTTCCAGGAGCTATCGAATAAAGTCACCCCAGAATTAGGATGTATGAAATAAACTATAAGAGGTTTACGAATGGGGCATAATCTTAAAATCAAAATAATTGAACACGTACCTGTGCTGTGTGTTCAACTGGTTGTATCCCTGAGCACGTGGCCTCATCGTATTTCACTCCTTTTTGGCGATCGCAAGCAGCATCGTTTCAGCCGCAGACTGAAACACAGACTCATATAAAACATTGATCCATCAATGTGAGAAAAAAACTAAAATTACACTCTTGTGTAGTACGGAGAACGTGCGCAAATACCGATGAAATGTTGAAACAGTCTTTTTATGCCTCTATCGAGCAAAATCGACCCAGTAAATATCGATATGTTCTATCTTTTCATATGTTTCGAAGCTATTTATGATGTTCAAATCAAATTAACAAAGCAAAAGTCACTTACCTCTAGTAACCAACAACTTCACGGCGGCCGACCAGCACAGAAAAACGATTGTTTTAATCTCTGGAAGAGAAAACAAGTATTTCAAATATGATAACGACGTCCGACTAAGCGACAAAAAGTAGTCCATTTTAGATGTGAACAAAATTTATGATTTTTCCATAAAAAGTAGACCGATTTTCTTATTTTCGGCGGAAAAGTGGTCCGTTTTTTGAACTTTTCTGACTATTCGGACAACTTTACTGGTGTATGAACACAATTGGAAGTTATACTTCCGAATTTAATATGGGGCATAACTAAAGACCATATTTCAACAAAGTTTCGTAATAACCTGAAACATTATAAAATCAGACTGTCATTCTGTTAAAATCAGGAAAATCGGTCCAGTTTTGATGCAAAATCATGAATTTTCCCGAACTTGCTCGAATAAACGGGGTCCTTTCCGTAGGACAGTCACTGATGTGTGCCATTAAGTGAGGGCACTACAATAAGAGAAGACAATAAGTGAGGATACGTACGCAACACTACAACCTGTCTACTTGGAAATAATGAGAAAAATCAACAAAACGAATTCAGAAAAATTAAACTAAAGCACCTCAAAGCTAATTTGAAAATAATAGTATGTTAAACTCACAAACATATTAAGCCGTAACGAGGAGAGGACGATCTAGTTGAATCCGAACGCCAGTCCATGTCGGATAAAGCTCGGGTGAAACCTGCAAATTCGCATATTTAGCAAGACACTAGAGAAGGAATATAGCTGCTATGAATGCACACGCTATTTACTAAGAATTTACGCATATACAACGAAAAAACGCGAAGCGCAGAATTAACGTCAAGAATAAGAAATAAAAACGAGAATATCTTTATTTATTTATGCAGCGAATGCTATAAAACGAGAGGTTTTTCATCAATACAAAGTACTTACAAGATTCACAGACACAAATTGCAAAGTAAACATAACAAATATGAAAATAATAATGGATTAATGAAGAAAATATAAGAAAACTGCAAAAACTGCCGCTATTTTCGCAGTTTTCAGGGAGCGGAAAAAATGCCGTTGCCGCCAAAATGCCGTCCGCATTTGACACAGCGCAAGTGACAATTTACCGTAATCTAAAAGGTATTCCGTAAGCGAAACCTATAGAGATGAAACACGTTTCCGTTATAGTGCTTTCTATCGTTACTATAAATCTGATCCTCATCTGGCCCCATTTATATCTGATGTGTACTTTGCTCGCTATGGTTTTCGTTTTCACATCAACCCATTATGGGAACCACTTCCACCTCGTAAATAGACATGTCATGTAACTATACGTTCATTTCTAAATCAGTTTTCTCCTCAAATTAATGCAATTCTATGTATTGCTCTCTGTTTTACTAGCCTTAAACATCAATTCATATGTTATCAATTCGTCTCTCACTTGATTGTTATACAGTGTATTGATAAACTCATTATTATTATTATTAACAGACCCGCCACTAAATCTGACTGGTCCGCAAAAATTACCCCATTTTCAATAATATCCTATGCAATTATTTTTGTTGATGGAAACTGGTTTCTTTTAATAAGTACTTAGTTGTACGTATAGTGTTTTGGACGGTGGCTGTCCGCTAGCACCAATACGGAGCTAATGTGTTTGATGAACCTGTCTCCAGCGGCAATTTCTTCATCTAACCCTAATCGTTAGTAACTGTATGTTCACATTTGAGTAAGGAACCGACAACCCATTGGTAAACCAACATGGAAAACCGATCAATGCTCCGCCTAACCAAATACCTGAATTATATGATTCACCAATACCAATATTACATGATTTAGTGGTATGATGTGAAATTAATTTCAGATTTTTCTCACTATGAAATAGAAGAAAGAGGATCCAGCGCTTGGACATGGAATGAAGCCGATTCCACAGGTGGATAATCACCGGACAATTCGCGGCAATGGTAGTTTTATGTGAAACGTGAGTCAATTCATTGCTAGTTTAGATCTGGGGACTCTTTCAAGTACACGCATCACTAAGGTTTGACTATACGATGAGAAAGAGTTCGTTTGAAGATTCGAATACGTGAGAAATAATGATTTTTCATCAAAAGTTGAAATGTTTCTCGTTTTTGGGCAAAAAAGTAGCCCGTTTTCGGTTTTTCGGCTATCCGGACATGTTCACTGGCGTATAGTCGAGTATTATCAAATAATACACGTACATTGCTTTTGCAGTAGTATTTGAGAAACTTTTCACTGGATTTTGTTCGCTCATTATGGCGATTCTGCAATAAAATACAAAAACGTTGTTTCAGATGTACGTATTTGGAGAGATGAGTTGCCACGCACAACCACGGTTTTTTCTCTACATAACTACATACTACATTTGCTGCTCGACCGGACTAAAAGGATAAAAAGGTAACTTTTGGTTCCGGGGGATAGTTTTATGTACTCAGCTTGAGTATTTTGGTAAACCTCTTTTCATTATAGTATTGTCGCTTCCCTCAAAGAATTAGTAAGTGAAAATAGAAGAAAATAATCGAAATCATTTGAAAAACAGACTACTTTTTAGGCGAAAAGTTGAAAATCGGTCTACTTTTCATTTTCATGGAAAATCCTACTAAATTTTCACGTGTTTACGTCTGAGAACGGATTATTTTTCATCGCTCAGTCGGACCTTACTGGCACACACCAGTTGACTAAGGGACAAAAAGTAGTTCGTTTTCCGATGTTATCACGTGAAAATTTAGGATTTTTCACCAAAAGTAGACCGATTTTCATCTTTTCGGCTGAAAATTAGTCCATTTTTCGAATTTTTCTGACTATTCGGACAACCTTGCTGGTGTATGCTTACTGGTGTATGTCTGTTAGCCTTTCAATGGCGTTAATAAACAAATAAACAGACATATTCGCATTTTTTTGTGAGACCAGTCTTCTCATTCGCCGATGCAGTTTGATGTTCCGTGTTTTTCGGTCTCGAATTCACTGGATTATATACAGTTCTTATTTTTCAGGGATTTGCATTTTACTTGGCTGTGCTATTATTATACTGCCTCGTATTCGAACGATCTCCCTTGTTTCTGTTTTCTCTTGAGGTTAGTCCAAATACCATGTTTTATATAGTACTTCTTTCTGAACATAATATTTTCATGAAGAATGATTCTGGTTTGTATGGCAAATTGAAATTTTGTTTTGAGGCAGCGAGGGTCCTTCGTTTGTATCGATAAAGTAAACACAGTTCGAAAGAAATGGGATAGTTAGAGACAATCGTACAACGTAAACTGGACTTCCTTTCCTAATTTCGTTCTTGATTACAATGTATTTTACGAACTTACGTGCATGTATTCTAGAGTTCTATTATTCGAGTCACTGGATGAGCTAGAAGTCCATTTCGGCACATTCATCATATAAGACGCAGCCAAATAAAAATATTTTGAAAACCGCTTATTTCAGAAACTTGCACACGAAGTGAGGAAATGAATCCATAATTTTTCCTAATCCAGTGAATCAAGCCTCTACTGAGTAACATTTCACTGTATGGGCTCCCCCAGCATTTTATACCCGATTCGCATTTTGTATCTTGACAAAGTGTCCAGCCCGTGTTCCCCTCCGTGCAAGCGCACTTTGTACACGAATAAAGTGTGACTGTTGGTTCTAACGTTTACCAAAATATTGCAAGTGGGTCTCTGTTACTAAAAATTGTATTCAAATCAGTTAGAGAGGGGCTATGTTGACTAATGAAGTTATTATCTAGTTAATGTATATATTTTCAAACTATTCCACATCAAAACAGCACTAATTGTGAGAATTTTGAAGTTCTCGCACTAAATTAGACAATTTCACATTAAAATACATTGGATTCAATAGTGTTTTTATCTATTTGAGTTAAATCCGCTTATTTTCAATTCAAAAGTGCTAAATTACTGTTTTAATTAATGCACGCGCACGTAAGAAGGAGGCAGGCGCGGGCGAGGCAGGGCACCGCGCGCCTCTGCCATCGATCGATAATCGAATCTTTTCGAAACTGTCTGGCGCCCCGCCCTTTCATTTAGCCGCCGCTACTCGCCCCAAATGACGGCCATTTGGCCACGCTGTCCCCTACCCACTGAATGCGCTAGTTTAAGAACTAAAAGAACTGACTTAATAAAGTTTGAATGACTTCTATTTCTTACACAATGGTAATTTACTCGATACTAGGTTTTTTGAGAAAGTCTGACTGGAAACTAAACTATTGTGGAATTGTACGAGTAAAACTAATATAACAATAGAAAAGGAACTCAGTATGAATAGGAAATATGCATAATTATTCTATTGAAAATCACGGCCGAAAAACTAGTCTGTTATATGGGAATCACCAAATTAATATTAATTGAAACATCATAGAAATTCAACAACCTCTGAATTAGGAAAACTGTTGAACAGTTTTCTAGAATCATTCATTTTACTGATATAATGTGTTTAACGTGCTTTTGAAACATAAATTCTGTTTTGAAGCATTATTTTGTGGTTGAATGGTTAAATTAGGATGGGACCCCCCGCCGACAGTTTGTCACTTGACAAACTGTTGGTTCACTTGAACCGACAGTTTGTACGTTGATAGACTGATAATTCTTTCACAGAAATCGCAGTTGGAGCGCGTTTTTGGGAAATAGAGTGTTACTGAGTAAGAAAAGTGGATGGGTATGAGATCGTCACTTGGTGTGCAAGTTTCTGAAATAAGCGGTTTTCAAAATATTTTTATTTGGCTACGTCTTATATGATCCTACCACGTGCCAGTTACCATGCTCTATGTCTGGCTACAATCGTTTGTTTTCTTCTCTGAATCCGGTATTTTTTCTTCTTTCATGATTGTAACTTGTTTTGTATAATTTTTCATAGTTCATTTGACTATCTCTTATTCTTACGATGTTACTCTTACTTAGCATTTTAGAAAGAATTGACTGGAAATATTCCGACAATCGTAGTAATATTTTTGTGTTCTTTTCTGTAGATAATCTTGTAGTTTGACAATTTGCTACGTCTGTAAACTTATTTAGGCAGTTATAACGGTTTTACTTTGTAGTATAAACAAGGAAGGTACCCCGGGCTAACGCCCGGGTTCCTTCCTTGATGAGTCTAGGCTGAGAGGAGCTTCCTGGCTTATTTAGCTTCATCTTCACTCTGTTTGCCGAACTCGTATTTTTTTAGCATAGAGTGCGAGAGTTCTCCGTAACACAGAGAGCAACAGAGCGAAAAACCTCTTTTGGAAAAGAGCGCGGAAGTTGTCCTTAACCTCGAGAGAAAAGTTCTTTTTAGCATAGAGCGCGGAAGTTCTCCTCAACATAGAGCGCGGAAAGTATCTTTAGCATAGAGCGCGAGTTCTCCTCAGCATAGAGCGCTGAAGTTCTTCCTAACATAAAGCGCTGAAGTTCTTCTTAACATAGAGCGGGGAAGTTTTTCTTAGCATAGAGCGCTGAAGTTCTTCTTAACATAAAGCGCTGAAGTTCTTCTTAACATAGAGCGCGGAAGTTCTTTTTAGCATAGAGCGCTGAAGTTCTTCTTAACATAAAGCGCGGAAGTTCTTCTTAGCATAGTACGCGAAAGTTCTCCTTAACATAGATCGCAGGAGTTCTCCATAACATAGATCGCGGGAGTTCTCTTTAGCATAGAGCGCGAAAGTTCTCCTTAGCATAGAGCGCGAGTTCTCCTCAGCATAGAGCGCTGAAGTTCTTCTTAACATAAAGCGCGGAAGTTCTTCTTAGCATAGAGCGCGAAAGTTCTCCTTAACATAGATCGCAGGAGTTCTCCTTAGCATAGAGCGCGAAAGTTATCCTTAGCATAGAGCGCGAGTTCTCCTCAGCATAGAGCGCTGGAGTTCTCCTTAACACAGATCGCGGGAGTTCTCCTGAACATAGAGCGAGGATCTCAATATCAGATCAGTTTTCACGTCACGTGTTTCACATGAAGCGCGTCTATTCGACTGAACATAAGTTTCCTTTCGCAAATTCAAATTCAAATCCCAGCAACAGCCAATTCCAAAGAGTTTGAAAATGAAAAGCAGGAAATTACACGTATCTCCACGTCTTCTTTCTTCTTCAACTACAAAGTGCATCATTTTCCGACTTCTCGACCAAAAGGACAATTTGCCTCATACACACACACCAAGCAACGGTTTTATATTAGTAGACAAGGGAGGGCGCCGGCGGCTAAAGCCGCCTCCTCCTCCCTTGTTTGAGCCTAGGCCGGTGGCCGCGTCGAGATTTTTTTTGTTTCCGAAGTCCTCGAGCGCAAGTAGTTTTTAACATAGAACGCAAAGACTCTTCGAAACAGAGCGCGATGGTTCTCCAGTGGGGCTCACACAGACATTGGGGCTTACATATACCGCAGAAATAGGGAGAGAGGGGCTCACATAGACAGTGGGACTTACATAGACAGTGGAAATGGAGACAGTGGGGCTCACATAGACAGTGGGGCTTACATAAACAATGGAAATGGGGACAGTAGGACTCACATAGACAGTGGGGCTTACATAGACGGCGAAAATGGGGAAAGTGGGGCTCACATATACAGTGGGGCTCACATAGACAGTGGAAATGAAGACAGTGGGGCTCACACAGACAGTGGGGCTACATAGACAGTGGAAATGGGAATAGAGGGGCTCACATAGACAGTGGGGCTTACATAGACAGTGGAAATAAGGATATAGGGGCTCACATAGACAGTGGGGCTACATAGACAGTGGAAATGGGAATAGAGGGGCTCACATAGACAGTGGGGCTACATAGACAGTGGAAATGGGGATAGAGAGGCTCACATAGACAGTGGGGCTTACATAGACAGTAGAAATGAGGACAGTGAGGCTCACATAGACAGTGGGGCTTACACGGACAGTGAAAATGGGAAAGGTGGGGCTCACATAGACAGTGGGGCTTACATAGACAGTGAAAATGGGAAGAGTGGGGCTCAGATAGACAGTGGGACTTACATAGACAGTGGAAATGGGGATAGAGGGGCTCACATAGACAGTGAGGCCTACATAGACAGTGGAAATAGGGGAAGTGGGAATCACATAGACAGTGGGGCTTACATAGACAGTGAAAATGAGAAGAGTGGGCATCACATAGACAGTGGGGCTACATAGACAGTGGAAGTAGGGATAGAGAGGCTCACATAGACAGTGGGGCTTACATAGACAGTAGAAATGAGGACAGTGGGGCTCACATAGACAGTGGGGCTTACACGGACAGTGAAAATGGGAAAGGTGGGGCTCACATAGACAGTGGGGCTTACATAGACAGTGAAAATGGGAAGAGTGGGGCTCACATAGACAGTGGGGCTTACATAGACAGTGGAAATGAGAAAAGTGGGGTTCACATAGACAGTGGGGCTTACATAGACAGTCAAAATGAAAAACAGTGGGGCTCATATAGACAGTGGGACTTACATAGACAGTGGAAATGGGGATAGAGGGTCTCACATAGACAGTGAGGCCTACATAGACGGTGAAAATGGGAAGAGAGGGCCTCACATAGACAGCGGGGCTTACATGGACAGTGGAAATGAGGATAGAGAGGCTCACATAGACAGTGGGGCTTACATAGACAGTATAAATGAGGACAGTGGGACTCACACAGACAGTGGGGCTTACACGGACAGTGAAAATGGGAAAAGTGGGGCTCACATAGACAGTGGGGCTTACATAGACAGTGAAAATGGGAAGAGTGGGGCTCACATAGACAGTGGGGCTTACATAGACAGTGGAAATGAGAAAAGTGGGGTTCACATAGACAGTGGGGCTTACCTAGACAGTCAAAATGAAAAACAGTGGGGCTCATATAGACAGTGGGACTTACATAGACAGTGGAAATGGGGATAGAGGGTCTCACATAGACAGTGAGGCCTACATAGACAGTGGAAATGGGGGAAGTGGGGATCACATAGACAGTGGGGCTTACATAGACAGTGAAAATGAAAAAAGTGGGGCTCACATAGACGGTGGGACTTACATAGACAGTGGAAATGGGGATAGAGGGGCTCACATAGACAGTGAGGCCTACATAGACAGTGGAAATGGGGAAAGTGGGGATCACATAGACAGTGGGGCTTACATAGACGGTGAAAATGGGAAGAGAGGGCCTCACATAGACAGCGGGGCTTACATGGACAGTGGAAATGAGGATAGAGAGGCTCACATAGACAGTGGGGCTTACATAGACAGTATAAATGAGGACAGTGGGACTCACATAGACAGTGGGGCTTACACGGACAGTGAAAATGGGAAAAGTGGGGCTCACATAGACAGTGGGGCTTACATAGACAGTGAAAATGGGAAGAGTGGGGCTCACATAGACAGTGGGGCTTACATAGACAGTGGAAATGAGAAAAGTGGGGTTCACATAGACAGTGGGGCTTACATAGACAGTCAAAATGAAAAACAGTGGGGCTCATATAGACAGTGGGACTTACATAGACAGTGGAAATGGGGATAGAGGGTCTCACATAGACAGTGAGGCCTACATAGACAGTGGAAATGGGGGAAAAGGAGATAAAGCCAGAAATGAACAGCAAATACCTCTTTCAATGCATCCCAGCCGCCTCCCGAATCGCCAGTAAAACAAAATGGCTTTTTCCTAAATTGCCGCGTTTGAGCAGCTCACGTAAACTCGTTTTCATTCTCTATCCGCGAAAAAAAGGTGATCGACCACTTCCCACCCCACTACTAATTGAAAATGAAAAGCAAAAAGCACGTTTTTTCTCACGCGGCTTGCCTCACTCGCCTCGCCCGCTTTTCGACCAAAAGTGCAGCAAAATTGTTACACACAAACCCACAAACCCACAAACAAACCAAGCAAGGCAAATATAATAGTGGGAGGCCTACATAGACAGTGGAAATGGGGAAAGTGGGGATCACATAGACAGTGGGGCTTACATAGACGGTGAAAATGGGAAGAGAGGGCCTCACATAGACAGCGGGGCTTACATGGACAGTGGAAATGAGGATAGAGAGGCTCACATAGACAGTGGGGCTTACATAGACAGTATAAATGAGGACAGTGGGACTCACATAGACAGTGGGGCTTACACGGACAGTGAAAATGGGAAAAGTGGGGCTCACATAGACAGTGGGGCTTACATAGACAGTGAAAATGGGAAGAGTGGGGCTCACATAGACAGTGGGGCTTACATAGACAGTGGAAATGAGAAAAGTGGGGTTCACATAGACAGTGGGGCTTACATAGACAGTCAAAATGAAAAACAGTGGGGCTCATATAGACAGTGGGACTTACATAGACAGTGGAAATGGGGATAGAGGGTCTCACATAGACAGTGAGGCCTACATAGACAGTGGAAATGGGGGAAAAGGAGATAAAGCCAGAAATGAACAGCAAATACCTCTTTCAATGCATCCCAGCCGCCTCCCGAATCGCCAGTAAAACAAAATGGCTTTTTCCTAAATTGCCGCGTTTGAGCAGCTCACGTAAACTCGTTTTCATTCTCTATCCGCGAAAAAAAGGTGATCGACCACTTCCCACCCCACTACTAATTGAAAATGAAAAGCAAAAAGCACGTTTTTTCTCACGCGGCTTGCCTCACTCGCCTCGCCCGCTTTTCGACCAAAAGTGCAGCAAAATTGTTACACACAAACCCACAAACCCACAAACAAACCAAGCAAGGCAAATATAATAGTGGACAAGGAAGGTACCCCGGGCTACGCCCGGGTCCCTCCCTTGATGAGTATAGGCCGGTGTGTGCGTCGGGATGCCTCTTTTTTTCTTTTCTCTTTTTCTTTTTCGTCCTCTCTCTTCCTAACATAGTTGGAATTACATAGACATCGAACGTATAGAGTGCAATAGAAGTTCGAGTTTCTTTTCATTCTCTCCTTCTCTCTCTTTCTCTCTCTTTCTATCTCTCTCTTTTTCTCTTTCTCTCTCTCTCTCTCTCTCTATTTCTCTTTACCTCTCTTTCACTCTTTGTCTTCTGTCTCTCCTATTTGGGACGGTTCACCCGCTGAATTGTTTGTGTTTGTAACTGTAGTTGTATAACATAGACAGCCAAAATGGGGAGAATGGGGTTTACATGGACCGCGACTATGGGGAGAGTGAAGCTCACATAGACAGTCGGGCTCACATAGACAGCCAAAATAGGGACAGTGGTGGGGCCCACATAGACAGCCAAAATGGGGAGAGTGGGGCTCACATAGACACTCAAAATGGACAACCTAACACGGAGACCGATATCTCTCCCTAACACAGAGAGCGAGACCCTAACTTAGAGCGGAGACCTTTTGCTTACATAGAGCGCGAGACTCTCTCCTTAACATAGAGCGCAAGATCTCTTCCTTAACATAAAGCGCGAGATCTCTTCCTTAACATAGAACCCAACATCTCTAACATAGGGCGCGAAATCCTCCTCCACATAGAGCGTGATATCTCCTCCAGACATAGAGAGCAATCCCTCTCCCTAACATAGAGAGCGAGACCCTAACTTAGAGCGGAGACCTTTTGCTTACATAGAGCGCGAGACTCTCTCCTTAACATAGAGCGCGAGATCTCTTCCTTAACATAGAGCGCGAGATCTCTTCCTTAACATTGAACCCAACATCTCTAACATAGGGTGCGAAATCCTCCTCCACATAGAGCGTGATATCTCCTCCTGACGTGGAGAGCAATCCCTAACATAGAGAGCGAGACTTCTTTCTCCCTAAAATAGGGAGTGCCAAAGTTCTCCCTAACATAGAGAGCTAGAGTTCTCCTAAACATAGAGCGCGAGAGTCTCCCTCACATAGAGCGCGAGACCTCTCCTTTACATAGAGCGCGAGACCTCTCGCTAACATAGAGCGCGAGAGTTCTTCCCAACATAGGGCGCGAGAGTTCTTCCCAACATAGGGCGCGGAAGTTTTTGTCAACACCCTAGCCGTAATAATATCAGAACGCGAGAACAACACAGTAAAAAATCTCTTTTTGTCTACAATTATCGGGATGTAGAGTTTCTTCTTGGTTTGCTCTTCTTGGAATCCAGCAGGAAGAAGAAGCCCCACTGGCTCCAACAGCAGCACTTTGGACCATCCATCCAATCCACAACAGCAGCTCCATTCCGGAGCAGGCATCCTCGGGGCGAACAGAGCGTTCGAATGGCTCTCTACCTTCCCGCCGCGCTTTTATACCCATGTTCCTACCCTGTTAAGCCATTCCTGTTAACCGTGACGGCGTGAAACTTGTCTATCCTGTTTAGATAATAAATTTTCTATTGCCAAATCCCAGCAGCAACCGGTTTGGGAAAATGAAATTGCACGTTCTCTCACGCCATTTGCCTCACCCAGCTTGCCTCAGTTTCCTCACCATTTTTCGACCAAAAGTGCAATAGTGAAGCAAAATCGGACACACAGACAGACAGACAGACCAAACAACGCAAATATAATAGAGGATGCTCTATACACTCATTTCGGAATTCATTGAAAACAATATTAGTATTCTTGTGCACTTAGGTACAGTGAACTGACTCCGAAACTAGTTTTTACGTGTTTTATGGAAATGACCTTATTCATTATGAAATGCTCTCGTTTTGTTGATGTTAGACAATGAGAGGGTCACAAATAATGTTGAGCAATGTAGCTTCTTGTTTCATTGTCTGTTGGTATAAATATTGCTTTTGTGTATATGGCAACTAAACTACGGCTGTCACGTAACTTGGCGCCACTCCAAACCTCCTCTGCGTGTCTGACCTAGATGAAAATTAGGTAAAAATATAAAATAGAGCGATTGTAGTTGATTTCAGAAAAAGATTAGTATATAACGAATTGTCTTATTTTTTATTATTATTTGAACTTTCGATTCTGCTAAGGAGAGCTCCCGCGCTCTATGTTAAGGAGAACTCCCGCGCTCTATGTTAGAAGGGAGGTGTTGTGTGGTAGACACAGTTTCTATTTCGTAGTATGTTTTCATGTTAACATGTAAGCTGATTAGCATAGCGCGCGTTCACGTGTGAAGTGACGTGTGCCAGTTTGTGTCTATCATGATTGTTGTTTCTTCTGCCGGCTAATAAAGTGGTCTACTTCTATCGTCTTCCTCGCTCGACCAGGTATAACCGTGGTGTTCATATCTGCGTGTATTATTGTGCTGTACCGTTGGCTACGGATACAACATAATTGGCGATCAGGATAGCAAACGACTCTCGTGGAGGGTGATTGCAGTGATAATTAGCCTTCGCTAAGGTAGTTATTGAACATTGGAGTTGTTCGATCTAATTTGGTGTCGGTTTACCAAATAAAGAGGAAGAGAGATTGGGCTGTGTGTGATCATCGCGCTGATACACAATAAACGGCATTGGTGTCGGTTTCACCAGTTGACAGAAACAACATAGTTGCTTCTCGTGCTTGTGCGAATAGAACTGTGGTTGTGTTACTTCGATTGTGTTCGTTGTGACAAATTCTGTGTAATAGTGCTCGCTCAGTATGGAGGACACTAATGCATTGTTGCTGGAGATGATTCGAAAGCAGGATGAACGTCATCAACAACAGATGAAACAGCAACAAGAGCAGATAGATTTGCAAAAAGAGCAAATGACCAAGTTGTTGACGCTAGTAACCTCTCGTGGTACGGTAGAGGGTGAACGTGAAACTGTGGTCACTGTAGTCGGAAATGCGAAGCTCATGGCTGAACTTAACGGAAGGTTGAGCGAGTTCCATTTCGATGCAGAGTACGATCAGACGTTCAGCAGGTGGTACGATCGTTACGGAGATCTTTTCACTATCGAAGGTGCTGCGTTGTCAGATAGTGAAAAAGTACGCGTGCTCATCGGTAAAATGGGAGAAAACGTGTACGATCGGTACAAAAGACAGATTCTGCCCAAGACGTCATCCGATGTTGTTTTTGACAGTACGGTCAAAATGTTGAAAGATATGTTTGACGTTCGGTCGTCGATATTTACCACCAGGTATCATTGCTTGAAAGTTGAAAAGAGTCCATCGGAGGATTATATGGAATACACTGGGCGTGTAAATGAGCAGTGTGAAAAAGCAAAGATACATGAGCTCGACAGTGACGGTTTGAAGGCTCTGGTGTGGATATACGGACTGAAGTCGACACGCGAAAACGACGTTAGACAGAGATTGCTAGTCTATTTGGATAGCATGCACAACGAGAAAGAGACTGTCACTCTGCACGACCTGTATAAAGAGTGCGAACGTTTCATTTCGTTGAAACGAGACGCAAAACTGATCGAGAACGATACAGTGTCGGTGCATGAAGTGAAAACGCGAAACGAAGACGTATGTTTTGACAGATCACCGGAAGACAGTCCATTGTGTTGGAACTGTGGTCGAAATGGTCACACATCGGCAACGTGTAGATCAAGACCGTGGATCTGTGGAAAGTGTAACAAACGCGGACACAAGCAGGAATATTGTGAACGAGTCACTAAATTCAAGACAAAATCGCGAAAAGGTGGGGCTCGTGTGAACAACAGCGTAGTTGTTGAGACCACAGAACGAAGTGCAAAGGTTAACGTTGTGAGACGTTACCTACCTGTTGAAATTAACGGTAAAGAGGTTGATTTCCAGTTGGACACTGGTTCGGACATCACATTGTTGAGTGTTGATGTCTGGGAGAAAATGGAATCACCTAAACTCGAAAAATCGACAGTTCAGGTCATGAATGCCAGCGGCGGTACGATGTCAGTTCTTGGCAGACTGAAATGTGATTTCAAGATGAAAGACGAGTTTGGAACAGGTTATGCGTATGTGTCCGGTACGAAAAATCTGGTTGGCTTGGATTGGCTAACGCAGAACGGTTCGATGAGTTATTATCTGGAAATGCTCAAGAACGGCGGCAAGGGCGACCACCTTGGCCTGAACGCAAAATCGAACTTTGAACATGGTTTTTGCTCTGTTGTCCAAGAGAAGAAGGGTAGCGTAACCCGGGTTCAAGTTGCAGCGATAAACGATCTATCGGAACGAGAACACGAATCTTGCTCTGTTGTTGAAGAGAAGACG
Source organism: Litoditis marina (assembly GCA_964036275.1). Classification (NCBI taxonomy): domain Eukaryota; kingdom Metazoa; phylum Nematoda; class Chromadorea; order Rhabditida; family Rhabditidae; genus Litoditis; species Litoditis marina. The sequence continues at coordinate 30,690,275 of OZ038433.1, forward strand.
CGAAATGTGAACGTCATTGAAGCGGGAAGATCAAACCAAAGCGAAGTGTTAGCAAAAACACCTATCGAACATGAGAACATCGTTGTGGACGTTGTCGGTCCAATTGATGGTCTATCGTATCTGGTTCTCGAAGACGAAAAGCGTAATCCTGAATTATCATTGTTGACTGATATTCGGAGTGGCTCGGTTGTACGTGCATTGAACGAAGCACCGCAAAGAGGATACGTTGAAGGAAAAACTGTGGTAACCTATCGAAGTTCCCAGATTATGTCGAAAACGTTCGGAGACGGTTGTGCCAAACTTGGTCTCAAGCATGATTGCAGTATCGGAACTGATCATGACACGCGGTTCGCAAAGGATCTCAAAACTCATTTGATGGGGAGGAAAGAGATGCCGGATGATGCGAAGCTTCTTGAGTTGTGTACAGCGTATCACAAGAACAACTGGTGTGAGAAGTCATCCATTGTTCGTCACAAGAAGTCATCTACGAAGTCGCCTACCAATCGTCGTTGCTGAAGCTGTGTACAGCCGATTCTATGTAGTTTAGCTAGTTAGACATCTCCTCGTAGTTTAGCTCTAAAAAAGGGAGGTGTTGTGTGGTAGACACAGTTTCTATTTCGTAGTATGTTTTCATGTTAACATGTAAGCTGATTAGCATAGCGCGCGTTCACGTGTGAAGTGACGTGTGCCAGTTTGTGTCTATCATGATTGTTGTTTCTTCTGCCGGCTCATAAAGTGGTCTACTTCTATCGTCTTCCTCGCTCGACCAGGTATAACCGTGGTGTTCATATCTGTGTGTATTATTGTGCTGTACCGTTGGCTACGGATATACAACATAATTTCCGTTTCGTTCATTTCGATGCATTTCGAATCAACATTGGACAATTTGACTCAACTCAAAAAATTCACAATTGTGATGTCGAGTAACTCAAAATTTAAAAACTAGGGTTTCAGCTTATCCGACCGATTTCTGTCGGTGTTTTGGTTGGCGTTATTTTCACCACTATTCTTCTCGCCAGCAAGCCGAAGGTTCCGACTGAGAAGCATCAGCTGATGACAGAACTCGCACTGGATGTCATACTTTCAGGGTGAGCGTTCACAGCACTCGTTTCCTCAACAAAGACAACTACTAGAAGTGAATTGAATAGTCACATGAAGTGAGCATTCTGATGAGGAATCGTCTTTGTCATTGCGAGTTTCTGAGTTCTGTTGTGTTTAACATATTTCACGTGACTATGCAATTGACTAACAGCATAATGGCTGAATCCACTGAGCAATGCGATGCGCGTTGATGTTTTGCTAGCAGATGAGAGATGTGCTGGCTTCCGGCCAAATAATGTTCTCCCAAACTCAGAACTATTAGCGCCAATTTTCGCACACTCTCTTGTCGGGGCCGCTACAAAAGTGGCTGGGAATTGTCGGAGAAAGTTGACCGCACACTGCCCGGTGGTTTGATGGTTCTTATGTCTTTAAAGTGGATTGAGTTAAATGTCATTAAGAGAACAGAAAAACTGGAAACAAATAGTTTGAGCCTCTGTCGAAAGTACCCCTATTCGTTCAGGATTCCTCTGATGATTTCGATAAGCATGATCATTACGTTCAACGTTTGGCGTGACTTGTGCCTGAAGCTGATTTCCTGCCGTAGATACCAAAATAGAGTGGTCACGTACAACCAAACTGAAATGACAACCTCCTATTTCCAACAATACGGAAGGGCTTGGTGATCTGGATACATTATTGTGTATGTGTTGTGTAAATTAAGTAGAATGCAAAGTGTATTACGTGTTTATTTTTCAAATTAGTAATACACAGCACTGCAAATATTAACATTATTATTATCATAAACAAAGTAAATGAACAATTGAAAAACATGTTTTCTACACCCCGCTGTACCAGGTATCATTAGTCACGATGATGTACAACCAACAATCATCAACCACAACAACGATCACCGTTGGAAACTAACACCTGAGATATGGTTATTACGCTTAATTATCCATATTTTGCGTGGCTTTTGGCGAAAACATCCCAGTCACCTCTTTATCTCCTACCTCTGCCATATACCGTATACCTTATTTCACTTCGCTCATCCTGAAGTAAACACATCATTGCGCGTTCAATTGGAATCTGTGATAACTGACCAATATAGTCCACAACATTCCTACTGAGACTCTCACAGTTTGTGACGACTGTTCTCCAATGGAGCTTAAACTTTCTCGAATACTTTCGAATACGTTCTGTATCAATTTCCACGCTTCCGACACGAGTCTCACGTGTTCTGCCTCAGCTTACTTTTAGCGGTTCTTCCGTACAATTCTTCCATCAATATCAAACCTGTTCAGAATTCATTATCAATCTAAAATCTTTCTTGTGCTTGCACTATTGTTCGGATTTGTGAAGAAACAATACGGTTTTGACTGTAACATTCAAACAAAGTAGTTATAGTTAAAGCGTAATGGATTCTCGAGTGGACAATTCGACTATATTTCTTTTTGTATTGGCCGAAGATGTTGAAATAACCGATGACGTCATTGGGATCAAACACGTGTTTCAATACACAGAGGTCATCATTCTACTACTCAACATGTTCTGCTCTACTTTTTCCTTGTATAGTATGGCACACGTACGAGCGTTCCACGTGAACTTGACAATTATATTCGCCTTTTTCGTATTCGAGTACTACCCAGCGGCTATTGGTCGTCTCATCATACTTTACTACTCACGAACACCCGAAATATGGAAAGGTTTGTTTGTTCGGGGTAGTTTTTTGATATGGGGAAACCAGCATGTCAGTTGAAGTCGTCGCCCACGGAAAGGCGTTAGGGTTCTGTATATCTCAATTTTCGCTGTGTACACACACAGGTCTTCGATTCAAAAGATTGGTGATTACGTACTCAAATTGCGCAGTGGTCATCGCAGTGGTTAGCGCCTGCTAGGAGTCATTTGCTCGCAGTTTCAGTTTCGGCAAGAGACGAACATTCATAAATTCATAAATTTGGCAGCAACTATTGGTCTCATTTCTATGTCAGTAAAAAGGGAATGATACGGATTACCTAGATACTGTAGCAGCATTATTCGGCAAAAATACAACACTACCGATGTTACATAATGGTCCACGAACCCCGCTAACATTTATGGTCGATAGGGTTTTTACCCGTACTTTGAGATAATTCGTGCGTTACAAACCACAATACTAATGAAAGTTTACATTCAGACTCGATGCGCGATGAAAACTATATCAAAGTGATCCTGGTTGCCAGCTGTCTGCGAGCTTGTTATATATACATGTCGGTTCTGTCGTGTTCTGCCATTTTGGCTGAGCGGTATTTGGCATCATACTACATAAGGGACTACGAGAAGAAGTCCCGATACCATATTTCGGCGACCATAGTCTTATTGCTGTTTTTCTCCTCCGTTTCACTGGCTGCTTTGAGATCTTTCTACGTTATTGACAATCTACAAGCCACCATAATCATACTTGCATTCCAAATTCTAAACGTTTTTGTGAGTTCATCGCATAAAATTGAGCAGACAAGCATAAATATAAAAGCCAACAAGGTATATTGCAACAAAAAATTAAGTCGTTTGATATTTTTTCACATATTGGTCCATTTCTACGCAATATTTGTTCAGTTGTACGTGAAGGAGCTGCACATGCACCACCGTCGGAAGAACCTTCTTGTTCAAACTGGATACGACCTGAGCACTCGATTCCAGGTCAACGAAAACTTCAGAATCATAACGGTGAGTTGAAAAGTAAAATCGTATTGGAACCACGTTAACAAGAATAATCATATCAGCTTGTATTCGGTCAGTATGAAAAAATTATCTGGTCGATGTGGTGTTTTTGATCCTTCTGTTTTCTTTCCGTTTCCAAAATAGACGGTGCACATTTTCGATTCAGCACATCAGAAATGTTGTTTTCAAACGCACGACATTTTGGAATCAAACCACACACAGCTAATACAAAACTTAAAGTAACCAAAGTGTGCGCTCACTTTCGTCATCACAACCTTCCAGACAAATGCGTTTCACATTTCAGTTGCTACGTAATATTTTGGTCAGCGTACTTTTCGCGGTGCCGGCGTTACTCGCCATGTTCTTTCTGCGATATTTTTTCACCAGTGTAGTCATACTTCTTTTTGTGAACAGTATTCTTGAACTATGTATTTCAGGGTGGGTCAATGTTTTTATGCCATCAGAGTGTTACGAGATTCTCAAGTATGCTGAAGTTATCAAAACGAAAGGAAATAGCAATATTGTTCGTATTTCCTGATTTCAAACGTTTCACGTGACTAACATTACGTTAGTGGTTGTAGTGGACGCGGAATGATATCAGTCTCACTTTTATCCAATCTTCCTGTAAAGATTGAAAGTTTTAAACGAACTATATACTCACAAATTATATACTAATTGTATTTTCCAGACTTCCGATGGTGGTATATTTGATCTCTACAGTTACCATCAAGGAGTACCGTCGGTTTGCGATATCCTTCTTTCTCGGTCGCACCGAACCCGAACCATTCAAACGACGTCTATCAACCGCAGATACAACCAGCACATATTTTACGCAGTTACACTCGGCTTGGACATGAATTATCCACTTTCTCTATCTTGAGAATGAAAACTAACCACTCACCAGATTGTTAATAACCTGTTAACGAGGTTTTAATAACTTATTCATTCCACGATTTTTTTCTATGTTAGTGTTCGATTCCCGTTAGTTGATCTGGTTTAGCGTCGTTACGGTGATTACATATAGTTATCAGCCATTCATTCCGCAATTCCTCGCCGAGGTTGAATTTCCTCCCACAGTAATTATATATTCATAGTTATTAATATTATATTGATATGAAAGTTTAATTACCCAAGTACGAGACTACTCTACCAAAACCGCGTGCCAATCTTATTCTCTGAAAAAGAACTTGTAAACAAACAAAAAGAACTTGTGAATAGTAAACCTTTGGTTGGGATTCTCGCTTGTTTCTTCTGCCAGGTATGGCGATATACCCACTACGTGAAAATCCAAGTCAAACTGATTGCGATACTATCTTATAACAAGTATACATCACTTGAACGCGGAACTAACCATTACTACTTCAACAAGTCCATACTTTTGTATAGTTCAGTTTACTATCGAAGAAAATTACATTAAATTTTATCCGCCGTAAACACGGGCAAGTTGCGTGATTGGTGCAAACGGTCTGCCTTCGTCGGCCTCGTTCATTGCCTCCCACTCTCCGGCGGCGTTGCACCTTATCGTGTACGTGTACTCTTCGGTGAAGAAGTTTGCTATAGTTGCGAATTTCGATTGGCCAGCAGCAAGGTCGTACTGAAACGAAACATGAAAAAACACGAAGAGAAAAAGAAAAATGAGACCTACGGTCGTATGCATGAAACATCCCGGTCCGGGTCGGGATGCTATCTCGAGCTGGTCGGGAAATAGCCAAATCGAGCTTGGGATAGCTCCCCAACCCGGCCCGGGATGTTTCATGCATACGGCCTCTAGTGAAATAAAATGACATCCTGGGAATAGAGCAAAACAGAACTTCATCTAACCATATTACGGTAACCAAATGTTTCTGATTACCCTCACGTTAAATGATAGGGCAACCTGGAAGTAACCCAAACAAAAACAGGCGGTTGTTTATTCTATATTTTTCAAATCCCACTGTTCGATAAATCTTGTCATTCTTGAATGTTGTTGTGAAGCAAATCGAATGTCATCAGCATCAGGCAGCCAGAAATGAGAAATTCAAAATATACAGTTTTATTCAATCAAATGAACAATATGAAACAGATAACCACAAAACTATTGTACATAACAAATCTTGTATTTTGTAGTCAAAGCCGACCGTGAACATCGTTCAGTTGACGTGTCCTGCACCTCCCAAAGAGCACATACCTATAAAAATGGATAATATTGAAATCGAAAATCTGGTTTCGAAAACGCTGTGTTTAGTCAACAATTGACAATATATTGGGGATGATCACAATCAAATTGTAGTTTGAACTCGATACATGCATTATTTGCAAGTTTCGATCAAAAGCAACGGGATCAAACTTCGAACACAGCAAAAGAAGGAATTCCGTAACACTGGTTTAGCAGCTGTCAAACTTCAAACAGTTGTATTGTGTGTTCTAGTGAAAAGTACTTCTTATACCCAGGAAAAATTGTCAACTTGAAAATGGAATACTGCTACAGTGTTTTTTGTTCATCCCCTAGATACCAATGTTTTGACTATTTTTTAAGTTAATTTTCTTGTTGATTGCGAGAGAAAAACGAGTATTATCAACTAGAGATAAAAAATTGATAAAGGAAGAAAGAGAGAGATATAGAAAGAGAAAAAAGGGGATCTTTGAAATAAACAAATTTTTACCTGATCGCAAACAGAGTCCACATTGTCGTCATTGTATGCTCCCAACAATTCAACACATCTGTCGGATATTTTGATGATTTTTGTGCAAAGGTACTCAATGAGGGCTTCGTACTGAAAAATATCAGTTTAAAAAAGTAAAATATAGCGATAACCATTACTGATTTGTTGTTCAGTCTGCGTAAATAGTCGAACTACGGCTAAACACAGAGCGATCATACTAAATGAAATTCCTGTGTCAACCCTGATTAAATACTAAATGGAATTCCTGTGTCAACGAGCCAGAACTTTGTAACGCGCAAATAACTGGAATTAGTGTGATAATGTGTAAGAAAACTCTGACTCACCGGATGTTTCAACTGGGTTTCTTCTTGCTCGGAAGAAGAATCGATATCTATGGAAACCATTGAGAACTCGGATTCGAAAGACATTATGTAGTTAATCTGCAATCAAAATGAATGTATGGGAAGGTTCAACGTAACAATTAAAAATACACACATTTCAATCATTATGACGGTGTACCGGTATAGTTACTTGAATTACAAGTAGTATAGTCTTTTCCATTCCTACTGAGACTCCTACAGAATACTAAATAGGCATTCCAATGTAAGAAGATTGTAGTTTGATGAAGAAAAACGGTCTTTACTTTTGATTCCAATCGCATAACCAGGAAGGAATACAGCCGTCAGTGAAGAGTGACATTTTTTATTAGTATGTCACAACGGTTGAAAATGAAAAATACAGCACAAAAATTGGGAGACTAGTCGAAGTGAAGACTTTTGCACCGCAACTAGTGCTACAATGCGGTAAATGACTGGAGTTCTGCTGGAATGTCGAAAACTTAATAGGCTAATTGCTTGAACTACTATTTGGGTATGTTTGTTGACGAGGTCAATTGGACTTTTGAAGAGTTCAATATGAGGTACCGGTAATTAGAGCCAAGAGCAATTAGTAACTCTGAGATACTTCCATTTCCCAATAGACATTGGCAGCATGCCAATGAAGATTTCACAATTTCTGACAAAGTTTTCACTCTCTAAATTTTACATATAAAGCATGAAACAGTCGTTAAACTTTTCGAAATCTTCTCTCTCCATAACTGTCACATTCTCTCTCCATGACTGTCATCTTAAAACTTGTTCATGCTAATTCCATTTGAAATCTGATGGGGACTATGGAAGAAAAACAGTTCAGGAAAAACAAAACAATGGTTAAGTCATCTAATTATCAATAAAAGAGATGATATACAGTGGGGACCAAATCGATAGGTTTTGTGACTTCAGTGATGTGTTTGTACTTCGATCCTCGGGTATCAATCGTAACTTATGCCAATAAAACTACAATAATAACCTTACACAGCAAGAAGTCGGAGACTATAGCTCATGGTTGGGGCAGTATTGAAGTTTGAAATCTCAAACACCGCATATGGTATCTTATGCATTCCTACTGAGACTCCTACAGTAAGTTCACAAAACTTTGAGTCTCTTTCAACAACGTAAATGTCATTGGAAAGAGATTAGAAAATTTAGCATACAATTATGATTGCAAATAACTAAAACTGTGCTAATTCATTTTCAACAAACTTCGGTTTGCCTCAAGAAATAGCCATTGGGAAATGCTAAAGGATACTGTACGAGTCGCAGTAGAAATGGTGGCGACTATTTATACCCATGTTTTCCTCGTGTAACGGTCCGTCCTATCTGAGCCGTAGTTAGATTTGTCTACACAGAAGATACTTCGAATACTTATTAGAAACTAGAATCAGTTCAATAGTAATTGTTCACATGTAAAACATAGCTGTGTAAACATAAAAATCTTCAAATCGAGGTGAACACTTCATTTCAAACACAGATCATTACCACTTGAATAGACGGAAGTTGAGTTGAATGAGATAACACGTCGCACGGCTGAATGGGGATTCAGAAGGACCAACCAGGAATCAAGGAGGACCACACGTGGATTCAGAATCCCGTAGGATAGTTGAAGTCTATTGCTCGTCCATCCACCGCAGAGCGAATGTAATCATTTTGTCTGTGTCCCTGTTGGGCTGCCATCGAAACTCGGTCGTTGGCCATGAAGTCTTTCTGAGGTACCGGGAGACACTCCAAATTGAACTCCTTTTCCATCTCGGAAAACAATTTCTGGAAACGTATGAGTCATGGCACAAAATAAGGCAACATCCTGGAAAGTGAGGTTTTTGAATATTATCTTCTTACGTGATATTTCATTGGTTTGTGAGTGCTTTTCCGAAAACTGACATTTCACAGTAGCGAAGCTCTGAGCATTTTCGCTCACTTCAGCTCTCTAGCACCTCTATTCAGATGTACGGACGAACATCTCATTTCACCATATTTCTACCGCATTATTTGCAGCTTGTTTATCACTTTTGTTTTTCATATTACAAACGGTTCACTTAAACGAAATGAGATATGCCCCTGAAAACCTATAAATACTACTGAAACATACCTTGGTTTCCTCACTTCTCTCCTTGTCACAGTAGAACTTACCATCTCTTATGTCGTAGTAGGCACCGGGAGCGTTCACTGGGAGAAAATTCAGTATACACACATTTTCCAAGTTATAATTTCATTTCAATTTCGAGCGCATTGGTAAAACTGTGAGAAATGTTGCTGAGAAATCTTACGAGCTTTCTATTGTTTTCTTCTATTTCGATGACTCCTATAGCACAAATACATTATGTACTCATGAGAGGTTCAGATAAGTTGCTCTATAGCAATAGTGAATGACAGTGTCTGGCTTGTAGTTCGACCTGCAGCCACGCACAGCTTTCGGATTACGAGTGAGATGTGACCAAACTACAGACACAGCGGTCTAGATCGGTATAGAGTATCGATCTGCACGTTTAACAACAAACCGTATGATTCATTGTAACGGGTGCTGGGAGCCCGAAGTAAGTGACTTGCTTAGTTAGTGCGTACTCTAGGGATTCCCATAATGAGAACTGTACTATAAGAAAATTGGATAGTCACGTAAAGTTAGCATTCTAATGAGGAATCGTGCACTTTGTCCTTGTACGTTTCTCACTTCTGCTGTGTTTACCATATTTCACGTGACTGAGTAATTGACCAACAGTATATACCTGCTTGGGCGGGTGATTCCTTGAACAAAATAATTCTGAGAGCAGTTATAGAGACGGCTTCCACATTGCGGATGGAACCGGATGCGGAAACGGCTATCCAGGGCTGGAGAATGAGGGATGTATTTCTTTTCTGCCTTCATTTTCACCCCTATTTCTTTCCTCCCTCTTACAACCATATGTGAAAATTGGTATCTACGTACTTCAGGATACGGTACATTTTCACTTCCTTTACATCTCTCTCTCTCTCTTCCCTTCTCTCGCTTCCAACACAAACCTGCACATTGTACAATCCAGCACCTCTCGTACTTGCTTGCATGAAGTTTTTGTTGACCGAGTTTCTTGTGATGACCACACTAGCCGAAGACATGTAGGCTCTACGGCTCTCATATCCGCCGCACTCGAACTTCGGGTACAAAGATAAAGTTCCGTTATGTACTATCTTTGAACCGAATCTAAACAGAATATGATCTGATTACGTGTGCTGGAACCTTCCGGCCTCTCCATGTAATCCTGCGTCTCTCATTTTGCGCACTATATATTTTGCGCACTACATTTTGCGCACGGGATGTGAAAGCAGAGAAAGAGCGTGTGTTCGAGAAGAAGCAGTTTGGGATGATGGGTCAGGACCTTCATGGATACAGCCTCTCATTGGTGAAAAGATCACAATTCTCTGAGTCACTTCGAATTTGATCAGATAAACTGAACTTAATGAAGGGCGATTATGTGGCCCAACCCCATCGCTTCAGTCCTTTGAACTGCAAAACATTTTCCAATTGCAGTTGAAAAGACCGATGTCTCGGGATTGGTCCACATAAACGTCCTTTTTCAAAACAAAGTCGGATTTCGAAAAGCAGGTGAATTTCTTGCAGAATCGACTTTTCTCAAAGCGAAAGCAAAATCGAATGGACTATTCCCCAACCAGGTGGTTCGTTTCAGGCCCGAACCAAATATTAGTAATTAAAAAAGGTTGAGCAGAACCCGGTTAACGGTAAGTGCTAAAGCTTGTCGACTTCATGAAAATCTTCAGAGTTTGGTTGGGCTCCATGCAGATGTCAGTACAAAAAAGTTTGGTTGCTCACCGAACCAATGGGTTCAGGAAGAATCGGTTAGGTTTCGGTTGGAGGAAAGTCGATTCGAAAAAAAATGGTCACAAAGAAAACGTTTTGACGGCCGCTACCCGAAGCGAGAAGCGACCCTCACGGAACAGGTTTCCGGGTAGCTGCAAGAACAATTCCATAGGATAAAAAATCCAAACGATCGTTTAAGATTGGGAACTCACCTGTTGATCTCCTAAGCAGAGACCGGTGAACAAAGTTTAAACATTTTAAACACTTAACTGCCAATAGGTTCATCATTAAACTTTGTTTACCGGTCTGTGCTCTAGAAACTAGAGCACAGACCGGTGAACAAAGTTCAAACATTCTAAACACTCAACTCCCAATAGGTTCAATTGTCAACGAATAATCAGGCTTCACTGCATCGAACTTCTATAACTTCGATAATTCGCGCACAAGGGGTGGGAGTTTGAAATTACGTTTCAGTGCGCCGAAATTCAAAATTAGAGCACAGTTTTTCACTATACGAGCTGGCTCGATATACTTGAAGATAACCATTCCACCATTTGTGTCGGTCATTCCACCATTTGTTTCGGTCATTCCACCATTTGTGTCGGTCGTGTAAGGTGACCCCTCTCGATTGATTATTATGCCATCGCCTCGTCCAAAAATGGTACCACTTCGAACACATTTTCCACCCTTTTGAGTGAAATCAAAACACTCAACTCCAAACTCGACTCTCTGACCCAATCTCTACCCACTATTATTCAATCCCAACTCCACCACTTCAATGATCGTCGCTGTCTCACTATTTATGGTCTACCAGAGGATTCTTCAACAAAGAAAAAGGTGAATGCAGTTTTCAATTTGGTATCCGTCTCTCCGTCTAATATTTCCATTCTTCACCGTTTGGGTAAGCCTCGTCAAGATGGTTTACCTCGCCCACTCAAAGTATCTATCAAAGATGGTATTCCCTTTCCTCGTCTAATAAATCTATCTACTGCTATGAAATCTGATGCTTCTATGTCAACTTTTCATGTTCGAAAGTTCGAGACCCCGGAACCGCGGAAGGCTGGATTCCTCGCCAGACAAACGAAACGAGACGCCGCCCGAGCTGAGGTCACCGACCAAACCACAACACCAACACCGTCTGCCGATCCTATTCTGCCAATTGAAATGGAGTTAGTTGAACAAACTAGAAATGTTGTTTCCAATCTTGTCTCAGCATTTCCATTCCCAAAATCTATATCTTCTCGTTCAACCCATTTTGATGATCAACCTGCTATCCAAAGTCCTGTCCCTGTTGAAGTTACACAAATATCTGATGATCCTTCTCATGTGTGTGATACACCATCCATAATCGACCCTCCATCGTTCCATGATGCTCTTGATGATGTTTCTTTGAAATGTGTAAATGACAATGTTGACATGTTGTATAATATGCACCTGAGTGGAGTTTCCATGCGTGAACGTTACAGCTGTTTCCATGGTTGCTATCAATTGACCCCTCATCTGGCCCCAATTGTATCTGACGTGTACTTTGATCGCTATGGTTTCCGGTTAAACATCAATCAATCATGGGTACCCTTTCCATCTAGGTCTTCTCACTGAGTCTCAGTAGTATCAACAAATTAGCAACTTGCGTATGTACTAGTTTTTCTTTTTGTTTATTTTCTCAAATATCAGTTCATATGGTTTAAACTCGTAATTCTTTGTTTGTCCATCACTATACTGATAAAGTTTATTATTATGAACCAAGAATAAAACAATGCCGCTATCTGTCAAAAGCATGAAAAAGTACTCGGGGTTTAGAACTGAACGTATCTGTTGGTTCCCATTATTTGTAGTATAATGCATTGTGTTACACCGTGTTCAGTTTCTGATTGTACTTTCGAGACAACTATTATGCATACATTGTGTTACTGTACTCGTTACTGCATTGTGTTCATATTTCATTCTGTGACTTCTCCATTGCTGTATCTAAACTTTTGATTTCTTCTTACTTTTTCATTTCTACTTTTCATATTTTTGCACGCTCTCATTTGCGTAATAAGTCATCATCATCAATTTTAAATGATCCCATTCCGTTTCAAATTCGCTAATTGTTTTTTTGGAAATTTACAAATTTTCAGCACCTGTCAAGTTGAGTTTGACGCGAAACGTTTTTTCTGAATGATTTTGTGTGTAAACTCACAAACTTGGAAGTGCGAAGTTGACCACATTCAGATAAGAATATTCCTTATTCACCCAGTTTATTAGTGTTGTGCTGCGAGTTGGATTTTTCTGTAATCCGAGAAATTATTCAAAACTCTAATCATACAATCCTTCGGGACTCGTTTGCCATATAATTGTGCAATAATGCAGTCCTTATATGTTCACTACTTTGTGTTTCTCAAATTATGCGCGCTAAACATAATATTGTTATCTTTTACACTAATATCGAATAGGCAGTTCAGTGAGATAATGAGATAATATGATCAATTGAAGTTCTTCTCGAACGGCCTAACCGACTGTTTGAGCTTGGCGAATTGAACCATATTAATAAGCTACCTACCATTGTCATTGTACAATTGAGATCATTATTGAACTCCTGATCCAGTTTTCCAGCAAAATATTGGAACATGGTTTCACTTTTTTTCCAGTATTTGCGATTAGCCAAAAGCTGGAACGAAAATAAGATAGTTAATCTCGGAAAGAAAAAAAGAAAATCTGCATGAGAAAAACGATGAGTTTCGTGAACAAACTACAAACACACATGTTTCTACCAACACAGAGCTGAACAAGATATTTCGTTAGGCCCCCTCCTTCTCTGAAAGACGCTCACATCTCATTGAGCCACGATGAACTTTGTGTTTAATAACCTATCCCACCCTGTTTTTAGTTTGATGCTGTAGCTCTTCGGTCCAAGTTCGGGGACTGAAGCGGTCAACAAGATCAAACTACAACAAATTATTAGCCATTCATGTACTGCTTGGATTATATGGCAAAGAAATTTAGTTCTCGCCATTCCAACTGAGACTTGGGCAGCGTGCCAATGAAACTTCGAATGAACATATTTCATAGAGATAACAAGTTTCATGAAACGAATTTCTATCCATATACTGTAACAAAGGTGAACTACCGCTCAGAAAATTCTCAGTGTTTTGGAAAACACAAACATTGTAAAAAGCCGAATGGAAATATTTTTGGCACGTTGCCGAGGTCTCAGTGGGAACGATTGGAACATAGAGACGCAGGTTGCCATTGCACCTTCGGTTTTCCTCGACCAACCTGCACTGGCCCTTTTGGTGAATATATGTTCGTTCTCGAATGATAGAAAAATTTCTGCGCCCGCAAAATGGCAGCATAAAAAGCTGTTTCGGACAGTTTCTTCTTTTGATTGAAATCTGTAATGAATGATGAATAAATAAATTCTACTATATACAACATTCATACATTTGTTCATACATTCATTCATTATTTTATACGTCCAGTAGACTGTTAAAGTGTTCTTTTCAGCGCTGAAGCCAGTGTAAAGAAAAACCAAGCCAGCAGCGTGTCACGAGATTTCAGTCAATCAAATTTATTGAAAACCATCAATGAGCAATTAAGTGCACAATTTCATGAGCTTTCACAATTTTGGTATGAAAAGATATGAATTTTTTTTATCCCGTCACTTTTCCGTCGAAAAAACTCGAGGTCTGAAAATTACAAACAAAAATCTACAAACAAACCAACAAACGAACGAACGAACATATAACCACAACTAAACGCGAACATACCGTAGATGGACAAAACGATTTCTCTCGCGTACCGGCCAAAGGAATGGCGATCATCATTGGCCACGAGAGAAATGGAAAAGTTGGCGATATTCGGATCCAAAGTGAGACGATACAAATGAATGTTATCACCGAACTCTGAAAATTGGTTGTGTTTCGTGTTTACCAGTTCGTTGTTGCTTGCTATAACACATCTTGTTGTCGTTGGTTGGTCTGCGTAGTTTCGATCCGCACACTATCTTAAATGTTGATGGATAATCAACGACCACCGATCTGGTCAATTTCTATCGTTGTTGGGGTAACTCAAACCAAACATAAAAAAAGAAAACTCTTCTTCGCTAGCTCTCATTCCAATTCCCTCATGTACAGCTAGCTTCAGACATAACATCTCAATAGAAATAGCACTGAACCACTGTGTTTGGAGTTTGTTCACATCGAACTCGAAAACGTGTCGTGCAGAATGATCAAACTACAAATCTGACGATGTCATTACTAGCACTCACTTCTTTGTCCAGTCCGTGATTTGAAGAAAAATCTGAGCATTAGTTGTGCCAGACCCTTTCGAATCACAATGTATTCATTTTCGCGAACCTTCCTCATGTCACTGAAAGTGTTATTATTGTAACTGAATGATAACAGAGAACAAAATTCGAGAAATGGCTCATCCTCTTACCGCTCGAATAATGTGCGTCCAATGGGCCAGTAACTTTTGAAGCGGAATGGCCAATGACCGACGAAAGAGCGTGCAGGTCTAGGAGACGCAGACTGTCCGCTACTGTCTGCGGTCTCATCACCCTCCACGTCTTACTCTCTCTCTCTCTCTCTCTCTCTCTCTCTCTCTCTCTCTCTCTCTCTCTCTCTCTCTCTCTCTCTCTCTCTCTCTCTCTCTCTCTCTCTTTATCTGGACAATCACAGTAGATTTGCAGAAAAGTTTGTGAACACTTAGTCAGCATTTGCCAACCAAACAAACTATTGCAATCAAACTAGTCGAACTTTCGCTGTTTCAATATCACGTGATCCACAGTTTATGGAGAAACGAAGGTTATAAAACTACTAGTTTTGAGAACTCCTATTCAATTCTTTCCGGAACAATCTTAGCTTTACCTGAAGCCGAACATTTTCTTCCAAATTGTTCCGAAAATATTAATGTCAGGAATAGTTCTCAGCGTCGTTTCCAGCAACTTTGATGTGCGGAGTTTACGCAGAAAAGACGGTTTTCGGGCGGCTGAAATGGATTTCACATCAATTCAGGTTCGTTCAGGGGATAACCTGCGAATTGGCAGTTTAATCACAACACATGCCATGATTTATGAACTTTGACGGCAAATTGACGGGATCAAAAAGCTACAAATACATCGGGATAAAACAACTACAGTAGTGGTACGCTCCTGGCGGCGTAGCAAACCGTCCAATCTCATGAGAAGTTCATATGAGTTCCTCATGAGATACCTCATGAGCTACTTGAGAACTCACAACGTTGTAGCATAGCAATCAATAGAATCTCATGAGAAGCTCGCGTTAATAGCTCATGAGGTGATCTCATGAACTTTTGGGGGGATTGCTATGCCGCCAGATAAAGCATTGAGACTGCTTTGGTTATGAGACCGGGAAACCCTTCAACATCAGTGGCTGTATTTTGTTAGCCTGAATACATACTTGAGCAGAATTCAACTAGCAAACTACAGACTTCTCAGGCGAAAAAACTGCTAAGTGATTAGCTGTGTTAAACTCGAAAAATGTCCCAGTAGTGAAAGTATAGATCTAAATCTACTAATATACACACTAAATCTACTAATATAAAACCGTTGCTTGGTGTGTGTGTGTCTATTGAAATAAGTTGTTGTTAGAATTTGAATTTGGCAACAGGATGTCAAGGAGAGCTCCCGCGCTCTATGTTAAGGAGAACTCCCGCGCTCTATGTTAGGGATAACTCCCGCGCTCTATGTTGAGGAAAACTCCCGCCCTCTGTGTTAAGGATAACTCTCGCGCTCTATGTTAAGGACAACTCTCGCGCTCTACTTTAAGGATAACTCTGCGCTCTATGTTAAGGAAACACTCGCGCTATATGTTAGGGAGAACTCCCGCGCTCTATGTTAAGGAAAACTCCCGCCCTCTGTGTTGAGGATAACTCGCGCGCTCTATGTTAAGGACAACTCTCGCGCTCTATTTTAAGGAGAACTCTGCGCTCTATGTTAAGGAAACGCTCGCGCTTTATGTTAGGGAGAACCCCGCGCTCTATGTTAACGAGACCTCCCGCGCTCTATGTTAGGGAGAACTCTGCGCTCTATGTTAAGTAGACCTCCCGCGCTCTATGTTAAGGAGAACCCCCGCGCTCTATGTTAAGGAGAACTAACGCGCTCTATGTTATGGAGAACTCCCGCGCTCTATGTTTAGCAGAACTCTCGCGCTCTATGTTAAGTAGAACTCCCGCGCTCTATGTTAAGTAGAACTCCCGCGCTCTATGTTATGGATAACTCCCGCGCTCTATGTTGAGGAAACGCTCGCGCTCTATGTTAGGGAGAACCCCCGCGCTCTATGTTATTGAGAACTCTTGCGCTCTATGTTAGGGCGAACTCCCGCGCTCTATGTTAAGGAGAACTTTTGCGCTCTATGTTAGGGCGAACTCCCGCGCTCTATGTTGAGGAGAACTCCCGCGCTCTATTTTAAGAAAACGCTCGCGCTCTATGTTAAGGAGAACTCCCGCGCTCTATGTTAACGAGAACTTCCACGTTCTATGTTAAGAAGAACTCCCGTGCTCTATGTTAAGGAGAACTCCCGCGCTCTATGTTAAGGAGAATTCCCGTTCTCTAAGTTAAAAAGAGCTCCCGCTTTCTAAGTTAAGAAGAGCTCCCGCGCTCTATGTCAGAGAGAATCTTCGCGCTCTACGTTAAGGAGAAGTCCTGCGCTTTCGATTAAGGAGATTTCCAGCGCTCCATGTTAAGGAGAACTCCCGCGCTCTATGTTAAGGAAACGCTCGCGCTCGAGGACTTTTCGAAGGCGAAAAAAGGTAGAAACTTCTCGACGCAACCACCGACCTAGACTCATCAAGGGAGGTACCCGGGCGTAGCCCAGGGTACTTTTCTTGTAATGAATAGATATCAGTATAGATGAGTTCTACGCAAATAGCAACCTAGCCATTTCAGCACATGGTATACGGCCACAACTACAATAAAGACGGAAAAACCACGAGCATTGTGAAACTGAACAAATATCTGCTTCGGCAAGGACTCAAACCATTGACCACGTTGAGCACATAAATAAGAAATTGTACAGTTCACTTACCAGTCGATTTGTAATCATGTGTTTTTCGTATCTCATAATCTGACTGTGGTCCATTGTCTTGCTCTCCGTAGAATATTTTGAAAAATTGCTGATAGAATTTCCTGGAAACAAAACTGTCATTTCCAGGAGCACTATGACATGTGGAATCGGCTTCACATGAAGTGCAAATTAACCCAATTTCTTCCTGTTTCAAAAAATTCATTTTCGATTAGTGGGTCGGATAAGTTTCTGGTTCCTGATCACACCTCAGGATTGACACGTGATTGATTGAATGGTACCAGTAGATATTTATTGAATATTTTGGTAGCAGCGTTAACCAACCGGAACATTTCCTTGCCATTCAATACGTATTGAGAATGAAGTTTAGATTTTGTGATCCAATTTTTGAGACTTGAATACCTTCCACGGATGTACATATACCCGCTGAATGAAAAAAAGTTAAATGGACATTCTGGTTTATTCTATTTTATTTGTAGTTATTTTTTATAACAAAAAACATTAAAAAATTAAAATCCGTATCTGCATTACAGTACCTAAACTGGATAGTGAAGTTTGTTGTTCGTTGAAAATGACTCAAACTATTTTATTGCTGTGCAGAATGATCAAATGTGATTTGTAGTTCGGTATTATTACAGAGCACGCTCGTTGTTGGTTCTGAAACACGCTGGCATCAAACTATGAACGCATAGAATTCGGTACCTGAGTTTGCAATTTTTGTTCTTCTTTCTATCCGCTATACACTTGTTCCTAGTTGTCATCAAGTTCTTGGTTAAAATATTTTCAATCTGAAAAAATCACGTCTACTGTGGAGTCAGACCGCGAACATTGTCTTTTATCTCTAAGTTCGTATTCAGAACAACGAGTACCATCAAAAGGCGCCTTATCAATACCGCCTTATCAATAGCGCAGGAATCAGCCGGGGCCATTACGTCATCTGAGAGTCGTAGTTTGGTCTTCAAGTCACAAATGCCCCTGAATCGAACTACAACCACGACCATGATGACACCACTCTTTGTATCTAGCTCTATCTGCAACTTGGACTATGTAGACAATAAATCGAATAGGTTTACTGCTAGTAACGTTCTAGACTTCTAAAATTTCACTCATTTTAATTAATTTCATGTTATTTCTGTAATACTAACCAAACTCAATGACCGTGTTTAACATACAGTTCTTGATCGATCTCTCAAACCTGGCACTATCTCTGGTTCGGGTGCCTATGTAGTTCAGTTTCAGTGCGACCTTTGTTGATCAAACGACAATTCGAAGTCAGGCTTGGATTAGAGGCAAAATGTATCGCCTTCTTTACCTTGAAGCTCCTAGTCTTATGGTTCCATTTTTAAATATCGATTCATTTATTTATTCACCATATGCTCTTTCTTCTGTTTGTAGAGCCAAATACTCGAAATTGCCGAGTCGGGAGCAACAGAATGGGGCTCCGTTATGGTAAGACACATCATTCCGTGCAACATTATGTGACGGGGGTCTACGTTTTGCATCAAAAGAGACCTGGAGGAAAGTTTGAGATGAAGTAAAGGACTGAACGCATCTGAGTGGGCAACTGTTCAGCTGAAACACTTCAGGCTTATGTCTCGTATTAAAAACTGTATGAGAAATTTTCTTTCAAACTTGACCAATCATATTTCAATCATGCATAGTATCTAGTGTGCAGTTATGAACTATCAGTTAAAATTCTTACTTGAGTAATAGATAGTAGCTCAGCGCATTTTAGCCAAATCGTCGCCCACTCAACATTTGAATTTGTTCGCTTTGTTGTTTTTGTAGTTTGGAACTGGTCGCTACGATGTGTAGATAAGGAAATGAAGCCTGTTCGCACACCAAACAACATTTACGCCTCGATAAACTTCGTTATCTACGTGGCAAACCGCGCAAGCTGAAAAGCGAAATCCCGCTACTCTCTACCTCTAAATAAAAATTGGGCTGGTTGCAATAAGAGAAAACGGTTGGAGTACATGAAATTAGTTAGTGTTCTGGGTACACAAAACGCATAGATAACTGTAGAAGTGACCAAGTTTAGTGAACACCCCAATTCATTCACATTCCTCTGTCATCAAGGCAACTTGAAGTCGGAGTAACCGTGACACTCGAATGGGTACACACATACCACAACCCAGAAACTTCTTCAAGTTCAGTACAATATGCAGGACTACAAACTACAAACGTCAAGTACGTAACCCAACCGAACAACGAACTTCATATAAATAGAGCACTCAAGATTGTCCGACATGACGACTGCGTGTTTTCGAGACAGTTCTCCAGCCAATCTGACTGGTCTCTCCAGCTGAAAAAAAAACAAACTAAACTGGCATAAAGCATTTGTAGTTTGGTGTCACAATAGGAAAACAATATTGATGAATCACACAAACTACACAGCAAACAATGGAAGTATGCACTCTTTTCGACGTGATTGCCGCATGAACTTGTAACTAGTGGCTGACTCAAAAATTCCCATGGTAGGGTTAAATTGAACTGTTCCCCTCCAGTGAAGTGCAATCTTTGATGCAAACTGGAACACTGTACTGTGCTCGAACGTTTGTGGGCTGTGTACGGTTGATTTTGCAATGATCGAGCTTTGGTGAGAATTCAGCTCAACTGCGTATCTCTGATCTCCACATTCTCTCATCTGCTGACCGACGACCCAAGACTGCTCGCCTCATATTGCACAAGCGATTGTAAAAACAATATCTTTGTTGAGAAAAGGAGAGTGTCATAAAGTGTCGTACCTCGTCGGGAGGAAATTCCTTCAAATGAATGTAAATGGTCACTCCGACAAGAACACAGAGAAGAGTCGAAAGAGAAATGAGAAGAACTAGACGGTATCTGCAACAAAATCGATTAAAAAGAGAAAACACGTCTAAGAAGTGACAAACCCGTTGTTGTAGTTTGATCTGCAAAGACGCAATAAGTTTCGAACGTTGAATGAATATTGGGATCAAACTACAAACACAGCGGGATAGTACAACATGTACTTCCTTCAGTATTCTAAGGTTATTCCCGTAGATATATGTGTGTTTTTGAGGAACAAAAAATCAAGCCCTATACTTATCCAGGTCGAGTAAATTTATCATGTGAAACTGTAGCCCCCCCCCCTGAATTCCTGTATACCTGAGCCATTTCCTTTGTCAGAAATTAAACATACTTAGTATGGGCCAAATGGTCGACTGGTTGTGTGGCTAGCACTCAAAACACCATGGCTCGATCCCACTCGGCGCGGTATCTTCATTGCGGACCGCATGCACTGATAGTAATGCTAGCCGATGTCTAGTTTTTATCCACGGATACTACAGTGTCACTGTCTAGGTTGATTGTATGAATAAAGTAACACACTGCAGAAATAGTTGCCGCAAACAATTATTATTAATATTATTATATTATTATAATTATTAATTGTATTATTTGATGGGGTCTGCTCAGAATCAACAGAGTTGAATGTAAGTCTCAGTCATACTGTAGCCGACCAAGAGGGTGTATACCAAACTTTTTATACTATGTACTATGTATACATGTACTATGTATACTATATCAAACTTATAGTATGTTACCTGAACTGTTTGGCCGTTTGTGAACCGAATGACTGGTCTCGCTCCTGGTTCAGGTCAGTCAGCCGTGTTTGAGCATCCTCTGCATGGACCGATTCTGAAAACGAAGATAGTGAACAAAAGTATAGATCCATCAAATCATTGCAAACTTTGTTCAAATTTCAATTTTCTCAGTTTTCATATCCCCTGCTGTTTTGCGCAATCAGGTTTTTCTCAAACAAACCGTATAGTCGTGGACCACGGATAATCGGGTAAAAAGACGGTGTTATGAGTTGGCCGGGTGTTAGCAGGGGCGCGCAGATGGCATCAATCAATGGCAATTTTTGGAAATTCTGCCAACGCATTGTGCTTTCAATTTCAACCTTGTCGGGTAGTGTTGGTTTATTCCCTTTAGATTATTTCTATCATTTCGGAACTTTCCTTCCGAAACCACTGTAAAACATAATAGAGACAGAAATATATAAATTGGAGGCAGTTTGTGACATAATGCCTTTTTTAAAAGTGATATCTAGATAAATGTTTAGACTATCTTAATACTTTTCTAATTTACTATGTTGAAACGTTGTAAATCTACCGTTTATTCACTAATTAGGAATGCCTGTTTGACCACAATATCAAGAGCGGCTCCATTATCTTTCCTTCTCGTGTCTCCTCGTCTGATTGATATTTCTACTGCTATGAAATCCGAAGATTCTATGTCAACTTTTCGTGTGCGGAAGTTCGAAATCCCGGAACAGCGAAAGGCCGGATTCCTCGCCAGATAATCGAAACGAGACGTCGCCCGAGCTGAGGTCACCGACCAAACTACAATCCTGCCAAGTCCAGCCGACACCAATCTTCAGACAGAAATGGAGGTAGTTGAAGAAAGTAGAAGTTCTGTCATTATTTTTTCTCCCTCTGCTACATGTGATTCTCCTCAAGTCATTTCATCTGAACATACTACTTCTCCAACGCCTTCTGAATCCCCTGCAACTGATAATCCAATTTCTGTTATTGCTTCCGGTTCATTTGATGAATTCTACAAACACCATGTTCCACCAACATTATATCCCAGTCAGCTCGAGAGAATTGCTCGCTATTGTAAAGAAGTACACTCTCATTGTGAACAATTTCCTAACGCCTCTGTTAAGGACTATTATGTTTTAGTTGTTCCGCCTTACTTCAGAACTACCGTCATTATCCAGTACTATGAGTTGTACGACTACAAGATCCCTGCTTCTCGTATGAAAAACCTTTATATGTGATATTTCTCTTTCTTCTCTCCTTTTCCATCAGCTGCATCAATATTTCTGAATCTTTTCGGATTTAATATCTCTCCATCCTCGGTATTTCAATTTGCTCTTTTGCATAAGTGCATGTATAATCGTCCTCATAACACGTTACAATTTGTTCTGCCATTTATATATGAGCAATAAATTATTTTTTTTATGTCTGTCAGAGGTTGACCCATTTGGCGCCGTGGCAGTGCCACGGTATAACCGTCCAACTGGCCACGGGTTCGATTCCCGTGAAAATCATTTTCTGTCCAAAATTTACGCGCTGTGTGTTTCTCTCATCCCTATAACGAACCTCTACCCCTATATCTACCCCTATAACGAACCTCGCTAGCAAGACACTTTGTCAAAGAACTTAATTTGATACTCCAGGAGTGGTCATGAAATAAAATAGGTTGCATTAAAACTTTGATACTGAATACAAAACGAGACACTGTCTCTTAGCGAAAGCTGTTCCTAAACTCTTCGTCGCGGACGCGCAAAGTCACTGTGCCATGTATAATGTCATATATAATGGGTGCCAAATTATACCCCAACGACTATACCCCTGTCGTTCAACATTTAACCGCTCAAATTGCTTTCATTGTTATTATTTGCACCTGTCAGAGAAGAGCGAACAATTTGGAGAGATAACATGCTACTGCGAAGTGCAGTGGTTCTGATTCCGTAACAAAATAGTGTTACATCCATTAAAATTCATGGAAAAGCACAACTCACTTTTATATGGGGCTTCCAGTTTGCCAGCACTGTCTGAAAAAATTTCGATATATTTCTCTTTATGTCTAAACGAACCCGACAGTCTCAACATGAAATTCGTTTTCCAGAAAGTTAGAAGTATATGTTAGCCTTCCCCGCTGTGTTTCTACCTTCATCTCGTTGCTTTTCGGTCTGAGTTTTCCGATTAGGGCACCTCACGAAATCTACAAAATTTTGAAATCAACGTTCATTCGATATGACCAATGACTCACTGGTGCGCGGAGCATATTCGGACGATTTATTGTGGGAAGGGCCAAGTGGTTTTTTCTCGTCCTTGTCATTTCCTAAAAAACGATGAACAGAAACCAAAAAATGGAAAACTTAATTTCATACCGATCTTGTTCCTAACACTATTTCCTTAGCAACAGTGCGCTATAACACTGTGTTTGTAGTTTGACGCCGTTGTTTTACGTTTTTTTTGTAAGTTTGAGTGTGTGTAGATTTGGCCTTTCCTGTACACATATTCTGCACCTTCTTACGGCAGCCTTGAAACTCGTAGCTCAAAATATGATTCTGGAAAAAAATATTGAGGAAACAAACCAGCTGATGAGGACATTTTCTGTAAATGATTTGTGAGTGGGAAAGAAGTTCAGACGGACTCCGGGAAACACGTGAAACGCGAACACGTGACGTATTTTTAGTAAGATTACAGACATTCTCATTTTCACGAAGACTTGTGTGGTGTGAGTTTGAAATTTCCAGTGCCCGAACTCTCGTTGCAGTTCGATCTTGTTGTGCACCCGATTCACGATTTTGTCCGGAAAGAAACGAAAACAAGTTACACACGTAGCGGGCAAGAATGGCATACACCGTATGGGCCTGCTCGGGAGAGAACGAATCCTGTATTAGAAAAAACAAAATGTTTCGACAATTAAGCCGAGTTAAGTGGTGAATTCGAATCCTGATTGAACATTTGATTACACCCTGCCCAAATGGTTCAACGATCCAAGGAATGAGAAAAGTGTAGTCTTTTTACTGTTGATTTGTTTTATCAAAAACTAAACAATTTGAATGCTTTATGTAACACGAAATCTCAGAAATGTCTTCTTTTCTTCAAATCGATTATCACAATACATTTGAATACATATCACAATTTCGAATAATGACGGGAAAGTAGTGGGAGTCAAACTAAAATAGAGAATTTCTTCCATTGGGCAGTTTCACGTGCCGATGACGTGAGCGGTAGGTGTGTGTCTATTTGTTGGTGCGGCCGCAGCTCGATGTGTCCCACTCCGCACCCCGAACAATTTCCAAAACGATGTTCGAAGGTATCTAAAAACATCAAAAATCATCAAAAACTTTATCATATGTGACTGTCTATTCTTGCAAGTTAATGAGTTGGAACCGTACACTCCTTTAGCACTCCATGTTCCAGTGCAGTGATATTCCACACAGTTAGGTGATATTTCAAAAACAATTTTGTGTGCGGTTCACCAACCACCTTCCAACATATTCCTAAAGTAAAACAACAATATAGTTTATTTTGTAGTTGAACCGTACACGAGGTAGTATGATGGATTATTTATTGTTGCGACATTTTGGAAAATTCGCCTTTTCAGAGAACTGAAACGCTGTAACGTTGAATTGAAATTAAAACTGAAGAGCTGAAACTGCCCAAACGTCATCACAATGAATACTACATGACTACATCTACTACCTCGTGTACAGGTCAACTACGAAATCGAAATATATACAACACTGTCGATGTTCAATGAAAGCAGAACTTGAAGAATATAACAACGATGTTGTTACAGACGTGTTTACTTTAAAAAAGTTCGTAAAGAAGTTAATTTTTTCGAATAACGAGAATGAAAGATGAACCGACAGCCGACACCTGTTTCGTATAACGGTATAACCTCCAACAGTAATCGAAGACAGTTTTCGTCGACGCCTTTTTTTGGGTTCCACGTGTTCGATTTCAATCAAAGAAGTCCTAGGACTCAAAATTCCGGTGCTGTTACGTACACTGTTGTTGGTGCAGGAACTGTTGCAAGTTTTCTATCTCTGCCTCAGACTCCAACTGATTAGGTTTTTTATTAATCGCCACGGCGCAGAAGCACTCACTTATTGCATATGAGATAGTTGATCGGATTAATTCCAATTAGTGTGATCTCAAGAAGGTCCGATATGTAATCCCAGATGATACTGGACTCCCATATGTTTGGAAGGATGTAAATCCAGTAGACATAGATCAAGATGAGCATAGTGATCATACTGGCCGACTGCAAGACAAACTATACTAGAAATACATTGAATAGGCACCTGAAGTGAGCATTCTAACGAGGAACCGCATGTTTCTGAGTTATGTTGCGTTTAGGTGACTGTGTACTTGATTAACAGTCTACAATTACAAGAAAGATTTTGATCACTACCCAAATTTTGGTAGTGTCTTTTCCATGTTTACTACTACAAACTCTGAAAGTTTGGAGCGAAAATAATGAATTATTCAATACAAAACACCTGCTGAGTCTTCAAAACAGAGTATAGTAATGTGATGAAATTCCCTAGGCGTCAACAGTTCTGCCACGTTCAAAAAAAATTGTTTTCGAACAAAGAAAAAAGTACCGCATTGAAAACTCCTAGTTTACCTGTATGGTGAGTGTAATCTCTCGTTTGGAAATGTTCTCCCGAGTCTGAAAACAAACAGTATGTACACATCGGCCACAGTTCTCGGATTATTGAACTTTTCATCGCTTTATCTTTCTCTATCTTAAGACTCTTTATTAATAACTCTCTCTCTCTCTCTCTCTCTCTCTCTCTCTCTCTCTCTCTCTCTCTCTCTCTCTCTCTCTCTCTCTCTCTCTCTCTCTCTCTCTCTCTCTCTCTCTCTCTCTCTCTCTCTCTCTCTCTCTCTCTCTCTCTCTGTATCTGTCTCTGTCTCTGTCTCTGGATCTCTCTCTCTTTCTGTCTCTCTCTCCCACCTTGTATAGAATATGCACCAGAATTAGGGAGTATGACAGAATAGCCGAGCCAATTACCAGAAGCACAATGTGATATCCGTAATGAAAGATACCCTTCGAGAATGGAATATCGGTTTCAGGATTTTTCCAATAGATCTCATCTGGCGTGAAGATGTAGTTTATGTTCGGAAGAAGTTGGAGCACGAACAACGTAATGCCCACTACATACCCCACGGAAAAAAACATCTGTAAATGTTTATTGATCTATTGATTTATTTGTTTAGATGTAAGCATGTCAGTTGGTTTTATTTATTTTCCCGGTTTTTCTATGTAATTTTCTTTCTTATTTTTATTCTCATTTTTTTTCTTGTTTTTGTTCAACTCTTTTCTCATTCTTATTCTCATTTTTCGCCAATCTTCGCCGCATACCACCTTCATCATCTGAAGGCGGGAAGTTTTAAACGTTATCACTCGTAAGACGTCAGAACGGTTTCACAGAAGGGTTTCCGCATACAAGTATTTACTAGAAGAAGCACTGTGAATGCGTGAGCGAATAATAGAATATGTGCGCTTCACTGTGTAGTATTTCGGAATTCAAAAAAACCCGAACTCTTCATTCCAACCTGCGCTATTCAAAACTACGCTTTTTCATTGCTCTCACATCCCGCCGAGATACGGGAGTCACTAGATAGTATGCAAAACGAAAGACGCAGAATTGGGAGTGAGTGTGTATGGATCTGATCTGCATTCCTGATACAGTTTCTAGAGAGTGAATGAGGTATGACAAACTACAACCACGGCGGTTCTGATGTGGATGTACAGTGAATCCTCGTTTGCTCCGGAGACAACTCTATATTCTGTGCTCACCACCGAAGCAGGTTTTGATTGAAGGAGCCAGGAGTACTTGGAAAGTACTATGACACTGAAACGATTGATGTTGAGAACGAACAGAAACCAAATCATGGAATACCAGCATCCCATTATAACCGCACCCATCAGCTGAAACAAAAGATGAGCTCGAAAGATTAAGATTTCTTTAGCTTTAGGACTTACACTTGGACAAAATGATGATGATGAAGTTCAGTGATGGTTTCTTGTCACTCGATTTTCTAGCAACATTGTTTTGGGTTAGTTTGGGAGAAGGTTAATTGAAAATGAGGTAATCCTCATTCCTTCATTGATTCTATTCGCAGTACTCAGATATAATTGAACTGTCTGTGAATATTATTTGAGGAAAAAGTATATTCCAAAACGGTTCATCGGTTGCCTGTTTTGAATGTATATGTTAGTTTTAACAATTTCTCAAATTTCAAAACGTGAGAAGTACCTTCTTGACCCAAAAGGGTGCATAGTCGTTGTGGGGGGTGAGCACGAGTATTCCAGATAGCACGTGCATGACTAGTTGAACCACATCCACTATCCCTATGTGAATCATGATTTTGTAGGCCAACAACTGTCGAAGCTCGGGGTCCGCGATGAAAATCTGAACAACTTTGACTTGAGCGCATTGAGATCGAGATTGATCTACAAACGCATTGCAATTGTGGTAGTTTCTTGCGCCTTGTCAACTGCAGTTATGAGTTCCTTCAATTGAAATAGCATCCGAATTTCATAACTAACCTTCAGAACCGGTACGTAGAACAGCAGGAATATGACACATACTATGATCAGAGACGTCCCCATAAGGATATAAGCAAGTTCAGATGGCTCAGACTCTCCCATTCCGCTCTGAACAGTCTATTCACAAAATTCAGACTTGAGTTCAGAAAAAGAATTTCAGGTGAACTATGAAAGTGGTAATGAATTTTGAACATGCGTTGATAAAATTGTTGCGAGTGAGTTGTTATTACACGAGGACTGAAACTATTGATTTTCATCACAAATCCAGTGAAAAGCTGAATCATTTGTCAATTGTTTGCCAGCAGTTGAAAAAGTGTGGAGATCAAAGATACGCAGACGGGTTGCATGCTCGCCAACCCTCGCACCCGAGTTCATCTATTCCAAGACGGAATGAGGTTTATCTATTCCAAGACGAAAACACAGTGGCTCCAAGAAAAAACTACGCAGTGAATTCTATCCCAAATTTCTAAGTTTGAAAATAGTGCTGTGTTCTGAGACGAAACTACAACATAAAATAGTAGAAATTTGGAGAACCAGCAAATGTGTGAGTGTGTTTGGTTTCACCTCTATATTATCAAAACGTGAACACTATATGTACAGATTGCTGCGATATTGTAGCAGAAGTATTCTGCAAAAATAGAGCAGTACCAATGGTGCGCGACGGTCCACCAAGATCTCAGAAGTAGCCGATAGTGTTTTTGCGTGTACTTCGATAGAATTCGTAACTATGACTTTCGCGCCCTGTGTCGAGGGACATGTATACGACCCTATAACGGGAAATAACGCGCTCTGTGTGAAGAAAAAGTCGCGCGCTCTATGTGAAGAATTAGTCTTACGTTATATGCTAAGGATAAGTCCCGCGCTCTGTGTTAACGAGAGCTCTCGCGCTCTATGCTAAAAAAAACTTCTATAAAACCGTTGCTTAGTCTGCCTGTCGGTCTGTCTGTCTGTCTGGACAAAACAATTGCTTTGTGGTCGAGAGATTGAAAAAATGGGGCCCTTACTAGTTGGGGGTTTTGGAGGAATGTTTTCAATTGTTTTCAGAAACTGTCGCGCCTTATGCGAAGGAGAGCTCTCGCGCCCTATGTTGTCCATGTCAAAAATAGGTCTGGCGCTCCAAGGTTGAGAAAAGCTCTCACGCTGTATGTTAAGGGGGAATATCGTGCGCTATGTTGAGAACAACTCTTACGCTCTTTGTTGAATGAAAGTATATGTGTTGAGGAGAAGTATTTTGCTTAATGTTGAGAAGAACTCTCACGCTTTATGTTGAATGAAACTATATGCGCTCTATGGTAACGAGCACTCTCACGCTCTATGTTAACGAGTACTCTCGCGCTCTATATTGAAAAGAAGTATCACGCTCTCTGTTAAAGAAGGTAGGACACCAATGAAGAAATATGGCGCTTATAATAATTATTGTGGCGCTTATATTAATTATCATAGATTAGCATAGCGCGCTGTGGGATGAGACATAACGCGTATGAGGAGAAGTCAGACGGTTGTACAAAATGTCCCTGGGTCAGAACTCGATTCCCCGCGGGTCAGAACTCGATCTCTCCATATTGGTGTCTGGCTTCCTTTAAGGATAATTCTATTGTTTTATGTTGAGGAAAAGTCCAGCGCACGCCGTGAAACAATGAATATGAAAACAACGGAAATCGGGGGGGGGGGGGCTGCAAGCCTAGACTCATCATGAAAGAGAGCCGGTGGCACCTTCCATATTTTTCTACTAATTAGCTTTCATTCAATTTGCATTAAAGAAACCGTTCCGCTATGATCTGAGTTATACGAAAAACATAAAAAAAGTGTCAATGTCTTCCCATAGACCATGAAACAACTTTTTGATTGAAAATTTTAAAAATTTGCATAACATCAAGCAATAAAATAGGAAGATAAACATTTTCACTGTGACGCAACTTGACTTGGTTCATTCACGTCCAGATTTATTTTCATTTTGTAGTCTCTAATTCTGTCGTCGTATATGATAGAAAGTTTTTAAAATGTTTTTGTACTTCTTTAGGCTACTTTGAGCATACCCCGTACGCAACCCCCCTATCGGTGTCATCACGTAAGCCGCTTATCTGAGAAAACGAAGCAAGATAGAGACATAAAAGTATATATTGTTGATAATAGTTTTTCAATTGCCAAAAGGTCAGATTGTTAACTCATAAGTCACAATTAGAGAGGGACGGATTCTTTAACCCCCCGTAACGACGGGAATGCCAATTTCAAGTTCGTTGCGCTAACAGAAGTGTTCTAGTTATGCATGTTTTTTTGCCAATCTGTTGAAGGAGACAGAAACTTCAAATATGATGAAACTGGTAGATGCTACTTTTACCTTGACGCGATGCGCGGCGTTGGCATCGACATCTCACGTAGTAATGCATGTTGATCATTCAAACGTTGAATGATCAACAAAAAACTAAAAAACGAGATGAAGACAAAAATCACCTAGGTTACTGTTTACATACCTGTTTTCGATGTGGTTAAACAACTAATGTAAAACAGTGAAGAATGTGCCGTTTCTTCAAAACTACTTTTTTCATTCCTAAATATTGAAAAAATAGGGAAAGAACTTTGTGAAGAATCCGTTCTCGAATATTGTTGATCAGATTTGCAAAACTTCCGTGAGGGGTTAATTGCAGTTTGCTCCCTAGGCTTACATTTGATTATAGGTAAATCTCGAGCTATAAGCAATTACCACTTCACTTCTTTCAATTGGAAGTCAGTTCCCTGTATGAAAGTCAGTTCCCTGTAGTTCCCATTTGTTCTGAAAATACATGAATGTGTGACAACTGTATATTACGTAATATTTATTCTGAACACTTCATCAAGCTTTAGAATAGTTTGAAAACTTCATAAAATAGTATGTTTTGTGCTAAACGAGACATGGCTTCTTCCAACTCAAAAGATTTCAGCAGAAACTGTTTCAACTCCGGAACAACAGAATCAGCCGTTTAGCTTAAATGCAACTGCGAGCGCTACCACGTCTCATGTTGTTTCCACTCATTTTTTTCCTATCCAGTTTCGTTCAACTCAGGCTATTCGGAAACCATCCTTAGGAACGGTTTGCACCGAAGGATCATCGCCAATTTTCTACGATTAACCAGCTACAAAAAACGGGAGAGCATGCTGGTCAATGAGACCGCAGACCCAGTTTACATCTCTCTGATCTGCACACTCTCCCAACGAGGCCGTTACAAAAGTTGCTGGGAATTGTCTGAGTCTCACCTTCACATACCAACTAGTGATAAAAAAGAGTATAATACAAAACTTGTATCAAGCTCTGAGAAATGAGTTTGTTTTTATTTGGTTATGCAGAATTGACTGTATCATAATCATAACCAGGCTCCAGGTAGATGTACGTTGTTCAACTAGAAAACAATTTCACCTTCATTGCTATGTATTCCAACTTCAACCATTCGAGTATGACTGAACTTGGTCCAGTGGTTTCGACACTACATTTCATAGAAGTCTTCGAACTACTTCTGAGCGCTTTTATCATCGGTTTTGTTCTTTATTGTTCAGTTTATCATCGAATGTTTCATTGGAATTTGACTGTTATATCGATTGGTCTATTCTCTTTTTACTATCCTATGATGGTTGCAAGATTCATCCTGATCATGTGTGAGCGAGGTATCCTGTCACCTTCAGGTCAGCTCTATGCCATAAAAAACTATTTCGACCAAAAAACAACGAAATCAAAGCACAAACCCTTTGCATTGAAAGAATCGAACAATATAGTCGTCAACATACAAATTTTGACTTCACGGAATATATTACCAATATTTATTCAACACATACATGTACTCGACACATAGTACATACGTTTTAACTATTATATCACATGCTGTTCTTTCAACTTCTTGCTACATGTGGTTTTAGAACGAGGAAGGACCAAGGTCCAGAGTTCGAAGAAACAATGTTAGAATTATAGTGAAGTTAAGCTTATTTTCGATTTCACGAAATACAAACACATCTACATGCATCGTATAAAATACAAACAAACAAACAGAACAGACACTGTTCATTTCCACGTGGTTCAATCACGTCTCAAAATATTTATAATCATTCAAAGACCTTTTTTCTCAAAACAGGAATTGGACTACAATAGAGTATAATATGATGAAATGTTCATTAGCGATTGATTCGCGGCTGAAATAAGAAAATGTGAGCACCACCAACAGACTATTGTTGCCCAATCGCCAGATTGTAACTAAAATTTCAAATTGGCAGATTCTCCGAGTACGAAATATATTGTGGGTGCCACATCATTTTTCCGCATGTTCCTGTTCACGCTCGGCGCACTGTCGATTCCCAGCATTTTCACAGAACGATTATTCGCTATCTTCTACCTAGTTGACTATGAGAAAACCAAGAGAAGCTGGATTTCGGTCACCATATTGGTGTTCGTCTATGTCATGACGTTGACCGTCACCTCTGGGGCATTCTTGCGTGTTTTGTCGGCAGAGGTGCTGTTCTCCACCGTGATTGTGGCTCAAGCGGTGGGACTGACGGTCGGTTACATAATATGTTGGTTACTTGCTATAATAATATTATATAGCAAGTAACCAACATATTATGTATAATATTATTATAGCAAGTGGCCGAGCTCCCGTTGTAGTTTGATCTCAATATACGCTGTGACTCACAAAATTCGCACGAAAAGCAACGGGAATAAATTGAAAACACACCGACTTTTAACGACATACACCGTATAAACCTGGTATGAAAAACTAGTTCTGATTCGTAATTTAAATGGGGTTTCTAAGATGACAGTTGTAAGAAGCATCATACAAAAACAAATTTGTTAACTCAAAACTTTGAAAATAACTGATATAAGGAAGCAAGGAAAAATTGTTGGATTTTGGTCTCGTTCCATGCCACAACCCAAGACGGATTCATTTTAGTTCGACCTCGTTACAAGACAAAACATTCTCATATAGAACAGCGAGGACAACAAAAAACACAGTGAAATACACTAACCATATTTATCGTCCATTACGTTAACGTCAACAGATTATTTTTACAGTTCCTTGCTATTGTCATGTACAAAAACAGAAAATATACAAGGTCATCTGTTTCTGACCTGCGATTCAATTTGAATGTTCGTTTTCAAGTGGCGGAAAACACCCGCTTCATCAAGGTTCGTGGTCAATGTGTGTGTGTCAGCCGTTTTTTCAGCGTTGTTCAACTCGAACTCGAAACTTGACTCATACATCACGAAAATCTAGTTCAAAAACTGTGAAAACTGGACTCAAAAATAAACATTTGCGAAA
The DNA here is from genome assembly GCA_964036275.1 of Litoditis marina. Lineage (NCBI taxonomy): Eukaryota > Metazoa > Nematoda > Chromadorea > Rhabditida > Rhabditidae > Litoditis > Litoditis marina. Next base: position 30,723,236 of record OZ038433.1, read on the forward strand.
ACTATATTTTCTCTGGTACCCAACATTTGTTCCGAATAGTAGCGAAATATAGCCTATATTGGTATTCGGTTACAATTGTGCGTTCAATTCAGCTTATCCGACCAATTTCTGTCGGTGTTTCGGTTGGCGTGATTTTGACTAGTATTCTTCTGGCCATCCAGCCGAAAATCCCGACTGCTCAGTATAAGCTGACGACAGACCTCACAGTGGATGTAATTCTCTCAGGGTGAGCATTCATGGTCTTCATTTTCCCAATAAAGACAGTAAATGGCTGAACCGATTGAGCAATTGCGGGGCGAGTCGCTGTTTCTTCAGCAGATTACAGAGTGCGTCGATGAAGTATTCATGTAGATACGCTGGTTTTCCGGCAAATAATGTTTTTCACAAACCTGAGCTGATTGAACACTGTCTTACGGTTGGATATATCATTCAAATGTCGTTACAGCCCATTAACTGAAAATGCCCCTTCGTTCAGGCTTCCTCTGATGATTGCGATCAGCATGATCATCACATTCAAAATATGGCGTCAACTGTTTCTTAAGCAGATTTCCTGTCATATATACCAGCAGACTAGCGTCGTCACATATGACCAAACTGAAATGACAACTTCTTATTTTCAACAATACGAAAGGGCTTGGTGATCTGTAATTATTCCTCGTGTTGGTGTACTGTGAATAATAATTATGCTTATGAAGGAATTTTATGATTGAACAAGTGACTTAATACATAAGTGACCAAACCACCATTAGTATATTGCAAAATATTATTATTTATATCGTAAACCGTATTCTGTGAATGAACAGTTGGAAAACATGTTTTTCTATACCGCTGTACCAGGTACCATTATTCAAGGAAATCTACAACCAAACAATCATAAATCACAAGGCGGATCGTCATTGAGAAAAATACTAGTTCACCTCAAATGTGGTTATTACGCTTAATTATCCGTAATTTACGTGGCTGTTTAGTGAAAACATCATAGTCATATTCTCTTCAATCCATGCCTGCCATCAAAAACATGCCAATCCGAATGATCTCTTCACAAAACATATCTCCATTACAACGTCTCTTTCAAGATAACTATTGTCCCACAAACTATTTGGTCCAATCACCGTCGTCCAGCACTGTTAAATTGCATGTAATATTATGTGCGCGTAACAGGGTAACCATACCCTTTTTTCTTCTCAACTTTTCTCTCTATTTACTCATTAGGAGTGCCATATACTATGTGGAAGTCACGTGTTAAATCGCAAATAAATCTATCTATCTGTCTATCTTGTTTCCTCCTATTCCGTATAGCCTATCTGACTTCACTTATCCTGAAGTGTAACAATCATCGCTAGGACTCTCAGAATTTGAAATCATGGTTTTTCACTGTGTACGTGATTTAAACGGACTAAAAAGTTCTGTATCCACGCTGTAAGAGTCTAGTTGAAATAGAAAATACTAGAAAATAGTGTTTCACGTGATCTGTTCCAATGCTCGAAATGTGCTCTTATGAACCATGAAAACTGCTCTCGAGTCTAATCTTTTGTGATGTTGTCCTATAATATGCCCTATATTGTCCAGGTTTTCTAACTCACGAACCCCCAAAAGTGCTTCGATTTCCAATTTCCAGTTCCATTCTTACCATCATTGTTTAACCAGTGGATAATGTACTATCCGTCTTGAAACTTTCTTGTGTTCACAATAATACACTTGCGATTTGTATACAAAAAGGTTTCAATGTATTAATAAAAAATAAACGTTCCAGCTGAAGAAATATGGACGCTCTAGTCGACAATTCGACGGTGTTTCTCTTCGTATTGGCCGAAGATATTGAAATAGTCGATGACATCATTTGGATGAAACACGTGTTTCAATACACAGAGGTCATCATTCTCCTACTCAACATGTTCTGTTCCACCTTCTGCCTGTACAGCATGACACACGTGAGAGCGTTTCACGTGAACTTGACAATTATATTCGCCTTTTTCGCGTTCGAGTACTATCCAGCAGCTGTTTCTCGTCTCATCATCCTTTACTACTCACGGACACCAGAAATATGGAGAGGTCCGTTTTTGCGAAGTGTCCTGGAGTACTTACTTAAAATTCTCAATGTGATCGAAAACGGTTTCACGATTCAATCCTACATAAAAAAAACTTTAAAAAAACGCTTATCGTCTCAACTATGTAATTGTTGGAAAAATCACGATCTATCTCAATGCATCATAGTTCACGTGATACCTCGCGTAATCTAGTATCACCCACTGCTTTGTGGTTGTTGTTGGGTGATTAGACCTTACTTGTAGTATGATCGCGATACGGACCAAAATGCATGAGGTTTTACCAAAACCGGGATTAAACTACAAAAAGAGCTATTGAAAAAAACACAAACCGTTAAAGCAAATTTTTCACGTTCAGTTTGTGTTTTGTAAAAGCAAATTCTTCACGTTTAGGTTGTAGATTTGTCAAAAATTGAGCCACCTATGAATGAACAACAGAAATCGACTTTTGCGTTCAGAATCGGTGCAAGATGAAAATCATATCAAAGTGATCCTGGTCGCAAGTTGTCTGCGAGCTTGTTATATATACATGTCGGTTATATCGTGCTCTGCCATCCTCTCTGAGCGATATATGGCCTCATACCACATCAAAGACTATGAGCAAAAGTCTCGATACCATATCTCGGCGACCATAATTTTGTTGCTGTTCGTCTCCTCCACTTCACTGGCTGCTTTGAGATCATTCTACGTTATTGGGAATCTGCATGCCACCATAATCATACTTGGCTTCCAAATACTGAACGTCTTTGTGAGTTTATCACAACCCTACAGAAACTTGAGGGAGCAATGGTCAACATCAAAGACCAACTGGTTCACTTCAAATTATAATTCAACGAAAAAATTAACCAGTCTGGTACTACAAAAAAGTCGGTTGACATCCAGCTCATTGTCATGTAGTATTTGCAGTTGTACCTGAACGAGCTACATATGCACCACCGTCGGAAAAATTTGCTCGTTCAACCTGGATACGACCTGAGTACTCGGTTTCAGGTCAACGAAAACTTCCGAATTATCACGGTAAGTCAGTACAATATCATGAGTTAGCACGTCCACCTTCTAGCTCAGACTCACATACGCAGCGTCATCAATTCGAACATATAGAGTGAGCTGGCCAATCTTTGGTTTTTTACCGTTACAATAACTTCAAAACAAGGTCGCCGTGCTGTTTTCGGTCCCCTCTGTTTTAGTCCCAAAACAGACTGAAGCTGCTAAAATCAAAACACAAATCTCGAGCCATCCCTGAATCATCGGCGTAAAACGATTACCACAGTGAAATTGGAGCTACTTACGTGAGACCTCACTATTCATCAAGCACACCATTCATAGCGAATTCATTTCATCTTTCAGTTGCTTCGAAATATTTTGGTCGGAGTACTGTTCGCGGTGCCCGCGCTACTTGCCATGTTCTTCCTACGTTATTTTTTCTCCAGTGCAATTATTCTTCTTTTTGTGAACAGCACTCTTGAGTTGTGCATTTCTGGGTAGGTCAGAGTTTCTCGTCCCTCCGGGTTGGAACCAAATTGAGTTCGAACGCAGCCAATATAAAATGTACGGTTCCAACATTAGTAAAATAGTGTGCATTTTTCCTACATCGAACGGTATACTCACTAGTTCGGAGCAAACAAGAGTTCATTCTCTGCCAGCAGACCACAGGCGGTGTGGATCAAATGTACCGTCTGATGTTTAGGGCAGCTCTCCGAAACCCACCTGCAAAACTACTACGTGAACTGTACGTCTTCTTCCAACTCTTTCAAATGTACTACTGAGTAAACTTAGTTTGTAGGCGAGTTCGAATAACAACGATCGAGTGAATTATGAATTCTCTAACTATATAGTTATTACAATTGTTCAGGCTACCGATGGTGATATATTTGATAGCAACAGTGACCATTGTGGAGTACCGGCGGTTTGCGATTTCCTTCTTTCTTGGTCGCACCGAAACTGAACCATTTAAACGGCGTCTATCAACGGCGGACACAACTACGACATATTTCACGCAGTTGCGATCAGCATGGACATGAACGTTGATTAATCATTTGCAGAAAAAAGCTTTGTTAACATAAATTGATAGTATGCATAAATCTTTGGAAAGTGATAAAGGAACACCATATTGCAACAATATGACGTGAATGAATAAATCTTGATATCTTGAAATGCATGTTCGTTTCCATTCGTAATTTGTACCAGAGAGAAGTTGTGAACAGTGATCATGTCACTATGAACTAACTGGTATTTATGTTGTTTTGATTAGATTTATTCTCTTCCGTTTCATTTCGAGCGTTGTTCAAAGTATCAGTTCGACACAATGCTCAGTTTCACATAGTGCGCATTTCACCTGTTGAACACTTCATTGGCTCAATCAATGAATCTCAATCAAGTATCATGTTAGGCCAGGCATTTTTTCGGAAAATTCCTCAAAAAGTTTTCACTGACCTTGGGTACGTGAACTATATATTTGGCTAAAACTTCTTTCTATCTTACCAACCCTTCTTGCTTCGATTTCCAAATATTCGTCGATTATCGTTGTTTCCAGTGTTTTGATCAAGTACAAGATCGTGGACAACCCCAGTAACATGGTTTATAGTTTTATAAATGGCTTAAACCTCCCATACTTCATGGAACCCCTCGTTTTACCAGTGATGTAATGTATGATCAAATAGAAGGTGGGCACACTCGTCGTTTTTTTTTCAATTTCAAAGGGGTACTGTACTGTAGGCACTAGTTTTCAGTGTGACGCTAAACTCACATCACAAACATATCAACTGTTTTGTTTTACCAGATTTTTTTCGGTCCTGTACGCCTGTACCATCTTCGGTATTTGCGCTAAATGAAATAGTATTCAACCAAACCAAAATAGTGGTAATTGAACATGGTTGCGTAAGCAGAAATTGCGATGGTGCGGCGCATTCTATAGAATAGAATAGAATAGAATAGTTTATTAAAATCGTAAGTGAGTTCAAAAGTGTGAATACAAAATAAATGCAAAATGATTCGAAAGTCCCGTGCGAAATGGTTGTTGCGAAAGAATGCAAAACTCTTGAATCCCTCCCATATTGATACTGTAACGTTGGTATTGAGCACATTGCCGGCCAAAATAACTGGAATACATATGAATACGTAAGTTACAACAGACCTGATACACTAATCAAAAGGTAATGGAATTTCAAGTAGCTCAGAAATGTTCACATTTTTTAGGTGTTTACCAAAAAGTTTTGCTGAAGGCAAACTAGTAAGACGAGTAGGAAGTTTTGGGTACCATTTGGCTACCCTGATGAAAAACGAGCTTTCTACTGTTACATTACTGAATTTAGGTAATTCAAAAGCAAATCCATTAGAGCTATTAGAGTTTTGACGCTCTCCACATGGACGAAAACATAAATACTTACTTATATCAATGGAAACTTCCCTTTTCAACATTTTGTGCAGCAAATTAAGATGATGTTTGATACGCCTTTCGTAGAGTGTCTCTAGGCCAAGGAATTGTAGTCGATCTTTATAACTTACTCGGTTGACAGCTATTCTACATCTGCCGTAAACAATTCTGGTAAAAATGCGCTGAACTCTCTCTATACTGCGAATTTCAGATATTTTATGTGGCGACCAAACAGAAGAACAGTACAACAGTATATAGACAAAGTTTCTATTTGAGAACTAAGTAATACCTGGAACTCAACGATACTATGATCACTGTTGGAAAGACCTGCTAGAACCCTAACATTTTTGATAAAATCTGCATTTTTTCGAATTATTGATTCTTTTCGAATTATTGAGAAATTATGGTGTTTTTTAGCTCATGAACATACAAACTGTTCGGAGGCTAGTGGGATGCCGCCTATTACTCTACTGAAACTACTGCCACGCGGTTATTAATCTATTTAGGAATACTCACTCTTTCCCAAGATAGTTCTAGGATAACTGTTCTGCATATGGACTTACAAGTTTGTAGGATCAACTGACAACAGAACAGTGTATAGATAATTAGTTCATATATTACAAGTTATGAAGAGACAATAAGAAGGCCTCAGAAGGAGACCCAAGAGAGAACAACAAGTCGTGAGTAGAACATAATGAGAAGTGAGCTCCGTAGTCTTCTTTCTGCCACGTTTCTTCCCAGTTGGCACGTAGACGACTACACGTGCACAGTCGTATGCAAATGTGATACAACTGTGCAATTAGCATATAACGTTCGTCAGAACACAAACTACGATGAGCTACATCGAATGATCGTGAGCTAGTGTTTTGGTAGTATTACCTTGGGATTCCTGACATTATATATCATACCATGGTCAATTGAACCAACATTATCCTCAAGTTCAGTTTTGGCCTTGTATGTCTTGTAGTTTGATCTGCGTCGCAGTAGAGTATGCAAATTACGACTAGGGATATTTAGGTACAACAAAATAAAACAGTACACTATGTACAGTTCAAACCTCTCGGCACTTGAGTATTTTATGGTTTTTGAACGAGCGATCTGGGCCATATTTTTAGAAGTCGAAGCGGATTCGTATTGCCCTTGGAATGTATTCGGATGAGGAGTTCCTCATGCTACTTAGAAAAGATTTAGAGACAATCCAAGAGATTCTCGGCCCCACCAAATTTCTTTCCGGAGACGAAATCAGTGCGGTAAGTCGAATTAGCTTATTTCACAGGTAATAGTAATAGCACTCAAGACTGTACAGTCCGGGATAAATTTGCGAGAATATATTTATGACTTGTCAAACCGATGTGTGAAGTATATGGTCAGTTTCATTGACGCTAGCGATTGTAGCCAGCCGAAGGTCACCCCCACCGACACCGACACGTCCCTGGTAGCGGTTGTTCAGTTTCATGAAAATACGTAAATTGAAAAAAGACTTAGGACTACTTATGTTTCTCAAAGAATAGTTATCCACAAATATTGGTACAATGCCAATGAGTTTCAGTGCAAATGAAAAGAACTATACATAAGCAAAAAAACAAAAGCTGTACGAGGTTACTTTGAAAGAAACTGGTCAGTTAGCTGGAATTTGTTCAATTAATCGGTGCACCTCATTTCTATCTACACTGGAGACATGAAGAAATTCTAAGCGATTAGTTCGAGTCGTTTACGGTCCCTTCACACTAGTTTGTCGGTGGCAGATACATAGAGCAAAGTATGACTAGTATAAAAAAAACGAATGTAAAGAGAGAATAGATTAGTTTTTGAGATGAAGCTGCATGGAAAATAGAAATAGGAGTTCAATAACTTGAGAGGGAAATGAAAAATCTAATCTCGCAATTTTCATGGGTCAAAAACATTTTGCTGCTCTACAGAAAAGTATATTGCAGCAAACACACATTAGATGAAACTTCCGAATACGACAGTTGCTCATCACTGATTCAAAACTGATAACAGAACAAATTATACTAGAAGTAAATTGAGTATTCATGTACACTCTGTCATTTCAATGTGAACTTTGTTCTTTGTAATTTCACGTTTTCGAGTTCTGCTGTGTTTATCATGTTCCACGTGACTGTGCGATTGACTGACAGTATAGCTCATTTTTATTTCAGATACGTTTTTAGTGTAAGCAGGAATGTTCTCAAAGGTTGGGCACATATTTTCTGAAATTGTGTGTGAGATTGATCATGAAAATTGCGAGATTAGATTTTTCATTTCCCTCTCGAATCATTGAACTCCTTTTCTATTTTCCATGCAGCTTCATCTCAAAAGCTAATCTACTCTCTCTTTACATCCGTTTTTTATACTAATTGATCTCTTTTTCTATATTTCCCAGGGGAATTAATATGAAACGATACTGAAATCAATACCTGTTGAACATTATCAACAGTTCGAAACGAATAGATAAGTGGTGAGTTTGACGTAGAGGTATTTGTGAGCGAATTCAAATGTTCGCCCCGAAAACTTAAATCACACTTTCAACATCCTGTAGACAGGCGACACGTGTCGCATTGAGGTCGCTAGGCCGTTGTGCCTGCATGACCGAGTGGTCTAAGGCGCTTCTCTGATGTTCGAATCCCGTCTGATGAAAAAGTTTTGCTTTTATGCCTATTAGCACTTTTGTGACATTTTAACATAATTACCGCAAGTATTTCATCTTTTCAGACATAATAAACATCAAATTAAACAGTTTTCCAAACGAAACACTTCCGTAAACCGCTTACAAGAAAAACCTCGTAAGTAGAGATATCAACATGAAAGTCTATCCGTGACAACATGTCTACCAGCAAAGTAAACACTAAGAATTTGGAGAGAATTCATCCAGCCATCTCTCGGAAAAGATACGGAATATGCAGCCGTCGCCGTCGCCGCCGCCGCCGGAAGTTGTTTCTGCGAACCGCTATTTCCAATAACTTCACAATATTACAGACAAATTGAAGCGTTTTTATAATGTTATACAACTCTTTCTCTTCTACCTCTCTCCATCAAAACGCGAAAAAAAGGTCCAGCCTTGAGAAAATGTACATAATCGTTTTTGAAAACTCGCATTTATGTGTACAAAAACTAATCTGCGCAGCGCTACGCGATGCCCGAGATTAACCATGTGCGATACGTACAGTACACATGATCGATAACCATACTTTGCTCGATATATCTGTCACAGACTAAAAAAGTATGGAGGTGTCTTATAATCGTGTTTTTCAGGCAGGTTGTACGGTATTCAGTCAACTGGCCACCGTGTACTATCTTCCCTATGATACCGTAATTTCGCGCCTGTTGAGAGATGAGTATCCAACCCTGGTGGAATATCAAGAAAGAATCAAGAAGCAAGTTTTCGCGGACGACTTCGAACTGAAATAATCATTGTTTTTCTGTGTACATAACTTTTCTGGTCTATAATGTGAATTACGTTTCATAAAGCTTGTTTGCCGATTATAAAACTCTGTAGTTGTTGTAATTTGTAATTAACTGAAAGAGTTGTTGATAGACCAGAAACGAAAAGTACGCAACGACCGAAATCTCTATAGTTGTCTCTGTAGGTCATCAGTAAAGATCATTATATAGAAACTTCGGAAATGGGACAAATGTGTATGAAAGTCATCCATGACCTGTTTTGGTTGAATTTGACCACAGCGTTGAGTACACTACTACTTGTTATTAATCTAGGTAACAAGTGAATGAGTTTAATGAATATCAATTGAATGAATACTTGTAATTGATCTAGGTATCAATTGAATGAATATGTTTCGCGAGAAGATATATACTGGTTCTAGTTCCGTAACTAACTATTACAATTATAGTGATTGCTCAAAGAACATCAGAGTTATACTGTACATCTCACTTTGTGATGAGTGAGAACACATGTACGATTAGTCAAAAACGTTGCCATGAACACAGTTAAGGTAGTTGTTAGCGTCCGCGCCAACCAAACGTTTGGACCCGGTTCGAGCCTCTCATGCGGCGAATATTTTTATTCGGCACGCGCTATACTATCATTATACATACTCAAGATGCGGAAAGTTGACTACGTCATTGTTCCACAGTAATCCGCCACCCATCATTACTCTCAACCTACAATTGTTCGACCATAACCCATAACTACTACTGTTCAGAAAAACAACTCTAATCCCTGTAGTTGATTACAATTTTCAACTATCCCTAACTTCCGTGGTTGTTTGGAGAAAACATCCAATTAGAAGACCCTAATATTTTGCTTCAGTGTACGAATCGTCACTAGAATGTGAGTTTTGTTCAAATATACCCGTAAATTCATGAAAAAGTGGGGGCCCAACGAATGTGAGATTTGTCTTCTGCTGTGCGCCCCTTAGACAACTGCTCTCAAATGAAGCAGCTACTGCTACAAAAACCGAAAAATACTAATATACTGAAGTATAACTGTTCATTACAAACATACAAAAGTCGTAAAATATTTTTTCAAACCTGTAAACTAGAATCTGCAAATAGCCGAAAAATACTAATATACTCAAGTATAACTGTTCATTACAAACATATAAAAGTCGTAAAATATTTTTTCAAACCTGTAAACTAGAATCTGCAAATAGCCGAAAAATACTAATATACTCAAGTATAACTGTTCATTACAAACATACAAAAGTCGTAAAATATTTTCTCAAACCTGTAAACTAGAATCTACAAATCACAGCTGCGAACGAGAGAACAACTGTTTAATAACATGAATAACGTTATAGCAGCTAGAATTGAAGTAATGACAAAAAATGCCAACTCTATAATTGACTACGTTGAGTTAACATCTGTGATTTGTAGATTCTAGTTTACAGGTTTGAGAAAATATTTTACGACTTTTGTATGTTTGTAATGAACAGTTATACTTGAGTATATTAGTATTTTTCGGCTATTTGCAGATTCTAGTTTACAGGTTTGAAAAAATATTTTACGACTTTTGTATGTTTGTAATGAACAGTTATACTTCAGTATATTAGTATTTTTCGGCTATTTGCAGATTCTAGTTTACAGGTTTGAAAAAATATTTTACGACTTTTGTATGTTTGTAATGAACAGTTATACTTCAGTATATTAGTATTTTTCGGTTTTTGTAGCAGTAGCTGCTTCATTTGAGAGCAGTTGTCTAAGGGGCGCACAGCAGAAGACAAATCTCACATTCGTTGGGCCCCCACTTTTTCATGAATTTTTCTCTTTTTGTATACATGCCGTAGGTATGTGGTTTGATCTGTACGGTGCAGATAAAATTATTTTCCTGATGAACCACTTGTCAAGTATCATCGTCATTCGAAAACAAATATGACGTCAACATTGCAGTTCTAAAAACTTACTTCATCTGCCCTTCAGAATCCCAGAATACGTCATGTTTGAATGAAGTTTCATCGTGAATTGACCATTTTTAAGTCATTTCAGCATTCGAAAACATATTTCACGTAATTTTTTTTAAAGTTGACGTCATCTGGGATCTGGCCTCCTGAATTCCAGAATAAGTCATATTTAGATACAGTTTCATCGTTAATATACCATTTTTGAGATATTTTCACATTTGAAAACAAATGTGACGTCAACTTTGCACTTTTCAAAAATGACGTCATATGGTCTCCAGAATCCCAGAATACGTCACTGTTAGATTGAGTTTCACCGTTAATTGACGCTTTCTAAGATTTTACCATCATTTGAGAATATATGTGACGTCAACTTTACACTTTTCAAAAATGACGTCATCCGGCTTTCAGAATCCCAGAATACGTTATGTTTAGATCATTTTTCACCGTTAATACCCCATTTGCCAACTATTATCATCATTTGAAAACATATTTGACGTCAACTTTGAACTTCTGAATATGACGTCATCTGGCTTTCAGAATCCCAGAATACGACACCTTTTGATGGAGAACCATCGTTAATAATCCACTTGCCAACTATTGTCATCATTTGGAGAAATATTTGACGTCAACTTTGCACTTTTCAAAGATGACGTCATCGGGTCTCCAGAATTCTGAATGACGTCACCGATAGCTTTTTACTTATATTAAAGTCACGATGGTATCATATTTAAATTTCCATCGGAATCGGTCAGTGTTACCCTAAGTTACAAGACAGTTTGCATAACAGCATAACCAACCTGACAGAGAAAGCGAGAGAGCGTGCTAAATGGAGAGACGCAGAAACTTTAATTCAAAAGGCTGTAATTTGGTGAGAAATGATTTTTTTCAAAAAAAAATTTGCGCAGCTGGGGATTGAGTATAAATCCTATCATGACTCCAAACCTCAGCCAAATCGGTTGAGTTATGGTCTAGATAGTATTGTGTAAACGCCCGGAAGGACACACGACGGAAGTTGGCGCTCTGGATGAAGCGAAAACGTCATAACTTGGCTCAATCTCGACGGATTTCGTTCAAATTTGGAACACAACTTGCAAATATGCTTTAGAACATGTCCAATTCATTAAAAATTTTGTTTTGCGAATTTTAGCCTTTTTATGAGAAAACTAAAAAAACAGAGGCGCGCATTAGCCGGACCAAAGACAAATCTCGCACAGCGCTTCGCGCTGCGCGCGATTGTAAAAAAAAATCTAGCAAACAAGCAAAATTCCGAGCGCTAACTCGATGAAATGTTTTCTTCTTAAAATATCAGTATATTTCTCAGCCATGCGTCCCCTAAAATCTGCAATTCAATAAACTTGGAAGTCTCAATAATGTCTTATATGTGCTGTAATAAACGATGAACGAAGATTGTGATTCCAGCGAAATTAGCATAGTATGAAGCGACAAAAACATGCACATGAACACTACTTGTTTCAAACGGTTTTGGGATATGACTGTTTTTGACAGCTTGTAGATGAATTGGGATGAGTGATGGGCTTATTATTTTGGGCGTATTTTGAGAATGGTATTTTGATTTTTCGTTTACCATTTCTATATACCCGTGTCTAACCCTCGCGTCGGTGTCATTACAGCAGTCTATACTCTGAGTGAACGAAGGAGATAAAAACATGAGAAAGAGTATATGTTTTCATTGATATGATCTATTTGCCATCCGCTCCTCTTGAAAGTCATAACTTGAAAGTCAAAGCTAGAGGAACACTATATTTGATGCAATTTACTTGCTTGCTATTCCATTTTGAACGCACAAATGCGAACTTCAACAAGCGTCTAGTATTCCTACTCGATTCAACCGACTTTGTTAATACAAAACTACACAGAAACGTATCTGGAGACTACTGAAAGAGTTTTGAAATGTTAGCGTAATTTTTCGCCAAATAGAACCCAATTCGAAATATGAGCGTAAAACTTCCTGATAAGAAGTCAGATAACATATTTTCCTTTCTAAAATCGCATTATTACAGAACATCATGGATGTTAACAATTCTACAATATTTTTGTTCCTAATCAGCGGTGAGTTTGGAGTTGAAAACGACGTCACATGGCTTAGACACATAATCCAATCTATCGAGGTTGTCATTCTACTAACCAACATATTCTGTTTCACGTTCTGCTTGTACAGCTTAGTGAAGGTCAAAGTTTTCCATGTGAACTTGACCATCATATTCTCGTCTTTTTTGATTTCTCTCTATCCTATGGCTATTTCACGTCTGATCCACATTTATTACTCATGGACACCTGTTAAATGGATAGGTAGGTTTGTATTGCACGTGGATCAGTTTTGCTCTTAAAATTTCTAGCCGATTGGCGAGCCGATAATGTAGCAGACTGGTCCACCCTCTACAAGACTACATTGAGATCAGAGAGACGCAGACTCTCTGAAGACTATCTATCTTATTGTGAGCTTCATGACCTGCCTTTGGGCCATTCGTAGATTTGAAACAATTGTTGAGCGGTCGTTACATAGGCTGAAAGGATGAGCCTCAATTTTACTCCTTCAGACATAATTTCCATCAAAAAAAACATGGAAGGAATTCAACAATGGTCGATGGAGTAAAGAAACGTGGAAAAAAAGCAATTGAGGTGTAATTTGACCGTATTCCGAAATGTTATCCGTGAGAAAAACCTATACTCTCCAAAATAATGCAAAAATGGTCACATACTATTCAGTTAATTTTTTACAGACTCCGTAAACGATGTTTATCATTTTCACGTGATACTGATCGCAAGTGTAGTACGAGGCTCCTACATTTTTATGGCGATCATGTGTTGTTCTGCCATTCTGGCTGAGCGCCACGTGGCCTCATACTACATCCGAGACTATGAAAAGAAGTCTCGATACCATATTTCGGTGATCATCGTGTGCCTACTGGTTGTTTCCTCGGTCTCACTGGCAGCATTCAGATCGTTCTGTTCCGGCGGCAAGAAAGTAACTCACGTATTCATGATTTGTTGCCAGATACTAAACATCTGTGTAAGTTGATTCGTTGTCAGAATCGTAGATCTATGACCGTATTCACGGAAACGGTTAGGAAAGATAGTGATTTCGATGAGTGTAATCTAACTCGTCCAGTTCTTCATGAGTGAAAAACATATATCGATCATGAGCCTGTCGAAACTAACATGTGACGTTCGTTGTTATGATCGATATACTTCTTCGAAATGATTGTGCCTGACTATGTGCGGTGTGATGGTGAGTTAACTGGATGCCGCCGGAGTATCATAATGGAGAAGATAAAATATAAAATAATTTTTCATTATAGAATTTAAACCTATTCATTGTAAGTGAAATATTGTAATTAAACAAAAAATTATATCCCATAATGAAGCAAACTCATTGAAGTATGAGAGAAGCACGGTTTCTATATGAAGCGTTAATGGTCAGTGCGAAGTTGTTCGAGACGTCAGCGGGCTTGCGTTCTGTTTTTCTTTCTTATGGGTTTGTTACCGTTCAAAAGTACTTTTTGTTCTATGTGGCTCAAACTCTGTCTTTGTTCAGTTGTACTTGAATGAGATGCACCTACATCGTCGGCGCAAAAACCTTCTAGTTCAACCTGGATACGACCTGAGCACTCGGTTTCAGATAAACGAGAATTTCAAAACTATCACGGTGAGTTCCGAAATCTATAAGATACCAAAATTGTGCTGGCTCGGTTCCGTAATAATTTCTCACTACTACTGATATAATTTGTGATCAGAAACATTTGCATCGTTATTATCCCATAATAATCTGTCCCTCATGTACAACATAAGTTGAGAAAAACAAATCATTTTGATTTTTGGGATTTTCGTTCCATTTGTAATGGTATTTTTCACCTAGTATGTTCCCGTGCATTTTGTGACTACATCATAGGTTCCTGGAACATAGTTCACCGATTTTCTCGTCGACGATGTCTCGCCGATTTTGACAAAAGAGCCACAACGCTATCACTTAGATTATGATATATATATATATAGTGCGTGCCAATTTTCTAAAATATCCGCTGCATGTGAGACTCGAACCGGGTCAAAAAGTTTGGAAGGCGCGAACGCTAACCAATTTACCAATTGTGCTCACAGCATCGTCGTGAACCAATCGTAAATAAGTGTTCTTACACAGCCCAAAGTGAGATATACAGTCTACCCCGTTGTTCTTTGAGCGACAACTATGCTTGACCAATGTCAACAAAACTACGAGCAAATCTTTGATGCATTGTCAAGTATAGTTCATTCAATACGCCAATACGCGCCATAATTCACCGGTGCTGACTGAAAAGCAACGCTATCAGACTAGAAACACAGCGACAAACGCATGACATTTCTACTCAATTCAGTTGCTACGAGACATTTTGGTTGGAGTGCTGTTTTCGGTTCCCTTTGTAATAGTGGGTGCTCTACTACGCCAATATGTCTGCAATAAGTTTATTATCACTGTCGTCAACAACTTATTGGAGCTTTGCATATCTGGGTGGGAACACTGCTCTTACAATATTAGTATAAGTTGTGTTGTCTGAACAAATGGAATGGACGAATGCTATCAGAACCAACTGCCAATCAGAAAAAAAACATTAAGAAATAATGTAAAGTAAATTGACCGACTGGTCTTAAACAAATGTCAAAACGATTATGAGGTTATTGGGCACGGCCAGTTTTGTATGATCGAAACTGGTATCGCTTATTAAGTTACATAATACACAGAGAAATGGAAGCAAAATGAAAACTTCAGGTCTACAAATTTAGCATTCCAGCATTCCATTGTTGATCTACTTCATCATTACCGTAACCATCAAGGAGTTACGTCGGTTTGCGGTTTCCTTTTTCTGCGGTCAATCGGAACCCGTAAATGCCAAACCCGAGTTGGCGGCTGGAGATACAACTACTGCATATTTTACACAGTTGCGATCGACATGGAACTGAAGAAATCTGTGGAACTCTGGAACAACTACTTTTATAGTTTTTTTCGACCGGTTCAGAGAAAGAAAACTCAAGTACTCTCAAGACTTTGCTTACCCGCAGATTTTTGAGTAGCGGAAGAAGTATCTGAAACCTCATACACTTCAAGTGTCTAGCGTGAACTTATATTATCAATCATCCCATGTTGAACAAATCATATGTGTCGCCCAGTGAATTCAAATATTCTTTGAGTTGTTTTCTATCCAATGTACTGTTATAATGAGTTGTAGTTATAACTTCCTTCCTCGCGTGTACCTCCAGCCGCAGCAATCAGAAATGCACGAACTTCTTTTGTTTTGTTGTATTTGAAGTGATTGATTTTTTGTGTGCAAGCATGTAAGAGGCGTCCATTTAAATAGTTTTTCAAAATTCAAATATTATGCCAATCTGGTCATTTTTTCGTGGAGCATGTTTCCATCAAATTTCGCACAATTCTGACCACATCTTCGGTTTCTAGTCAGAGAACTTACTGACAACTGTCAGAAGTGAAAACGGGCTTTTTGACGCCGGTCAATTAATATTCTGGTTTTTTTGGCATTCGTCAATGAATTGCCTCGTTCATTCTGTGTAATTCTGACCATTGTCAGAATGTTTGCGGGATCGAACCTGCGGGCGCCAGGGCAAAAGGCAGACACACTGCCACTGCGCTACCGGGCCAGTGGTTAGGGCATCGACTGTCGCGGATCTAACATGCGCCAGCCAAATCGTACTGATCGCTCATATAACGAGACAGATTTGAATAATGAAAACTAATGAGATCGATGAACTAAATAAGTAACCGGGTTTATTTGGTACCCTTACCAGTTTTTAGTAAACTAATCTTTAGGTTACCGCAGTAGGTAACCACGTGGTAACCTGAAATGAGAAATCGGTTACCTGTTAGTTTTTCATTGTGGTTTTACCGTTTATTTGTACAGTAGCCAAAATAAAGTTTCGGGTTACCAACCGGTTACCTATGTGGCAACCTGAAATATTACCAAAAACCGGTAAAGTTATCAAGAAACCCGGTTATTTATGAAATTGACCAATAAAAACGAAATGAACTTTTTTAAATTAATTTTCTCGACATTAAAAAGAAGTCCGCGGGGGTCTGGGGGGCACCCCCAGCTAACGTGGCCCGCGGCTTAAGGCTGTCTTCAGACTTTTTGTGCGATACAAGATACACGATACATGCGCGCTCTAATCATGTGTATCGATTGCATTTTTGTAGCGGCGACAGATACATGCGTCACGCGATGTATCTATCGTGTTCATACTTTTTCTACAGTATCTCGGCGTCAGATACATCATTTTGAATCGACGATACACTTTTTTTGAAGATTGCGGCCGGCATTCTACACTTCACTCATATTGTGGATACATCTAGGTTTTTTGATTATAAAAGTGATTTTTGTGAAATTTTTCCAATTGATAGAATGTTCCCCCACACAAAACAGATTGGTATCCGCAAAAAAACTCACTTTCGCGCGCGACGCGCGCACGCTACGCGTCAAAATGAGAAATTATGCAGATTTGGGTCAAATTTGTGAACTGTGATTATCGATCATGGAGATTGCGAATGTGGATATCAATTTTATATCACGCACGCGACGCGTGCACGCGTCGCGACAAAAATTTAAAAACCCGTAAAATTCAATAAAACTTGGGAACCTGAGGAAATTGATCATTCTGAAGTCAGATGTAAGCTTGGTACGAACTTGGGGTCAAGCGCGCGCGCAGCACGCGACGCGACAAAAAATTTCAACTTTTGTGCATGAAGATAAATTTTTGGGATTGGGAGTGGTTGGCCACGCGGATAAGAAGGTATTACAAGTTTCGGTCGAATACCCCACCCATCCCAATTTCATATGAATCGACTCATTTTGATATTTCTGCCTCGTCGCGTGCACGCGCTTCGCGTGAGTGAAATTGAGTATATGGCATGGGGATCGGTAACAATGATCATCAGCGTTTTTGTTTTTCACGATGTCCAAAGTTTATCGAAATTCATTCATTTTCACATTTTGTCGCGGCGCGTGCGCGTGCGATGGGATAGACGTCAATTTGAAGAATAACTATAAATATCTATGGAATGAAGAATTTAAAATTGTTAAAAGTTACTTTTGAATTTGAAACTAACAAAATCGAAAAAATGAATCCTGGAACGTTCATACTTTTCTGATACGTTGGCGCCAAGATACGGATACAAAATGAGACGATACAAATAATTCGAAAATGAATCGTGTATCTGTATCTTGTATCGCACAAAAAGTCTGAAGACAGCCTAACGCGCTCCCGCCATGACTTACAGAAACTCGCCCATCTACTCAGTAGCCGCTGTAGCGTAGTGGTTAGCGCCCGCGCTTTTGAACTGACGGGGTCAGGTTCGATTCCCGGCTGAGACAGGAGGTTTGCAAATACAGTTTTGACAGTGGTCAGTTTCAGTATGCAAGTAACTGACGATTGTCAAAAAGTAATGTGTAAAATAATGACCGTTGTCAGACTTCAAGAAAATAATTGACCCTCGTCATTTATTCGGACGATGAAGTCTGCGAAACGGAACCAGAAAGTGACCATATTCTAAGTTTCTCGGCAATAAATAAAAAATTGACCAGAATTGCATAATATTTGATTTTTGAAAAACTATTTAAATGGATGCCTCTTATGTGTTTTTCCCATGCAAGCATCTGATATACAAGAGGAGATCTTTGTGGAACTCATTGTAACATGTATAACTATATTCTTCTCGAATGATTATAACACTAATTCCTAAATGAATCTATATACGTGCATACTTCATACTGTACCAAATGTGAGCTATCAATTGAACCTGAATGTGCATGTGACGCCGAAATCTGAAGATATTTTTCTAGAAAGAAAAACATTTTTAAATATTCTTCACTTGATAAATAATTGTGATTTTAAAAAATAAAGAGATTGCCGTGTTTCAAATGTTCAGTCGAATGCCAAACAAACTTTTTCGGAAAAATTAAAGTATCGCCTCCCACCGCAGTAAAATATTGATGAAGATAATGAATTGGTAATTAATAATTGCTGTGATAACATTGTTACGCATTCACTACCGGCCAACTTTCTTAGCTGGTATCGGAGAGATGAACATCGTGTTTGGCTGAATGATGAACACCTATATTACTATCACTATTTATGTTTAAAGAATCCGTCCCGCTCTAATTTTTGACGTATGAGTTAACATTCTGGTCCTATGGCAAATGGAAAACCATTATCAAAAATATATAATTTTATTTCTCCATCGCGCTTCAATGTTCAGCGGCTTACGTAATGACACCGATGGGGCAGTTGCGTACGGGGGATGCCCGAAAAAACACATCAAAGTATCACTTATTTTCAAGCTGTCCTATCACCTACCACAACACAGTTAGAGACTATGCGAATTCACTATATCAAAAATCATAGGAACCAAGTCGAGTTGCTTCACAGTGAAAATGTTCATGTTTGCTTGTTTATTTTTGCTAACTTTCGATCGGAAAGTTTTCTCATGATTTACTGGAACACATCAAGAACCTTTTTGTACGGCTTTTAAATTTTTCTTGAAAGTCAGCTTTTAGCGGAACGGTTTCTTTAAGATGCGAGAAGTTGTTATTGACTACGTTGCTCTCCCACCGTAACCTCCCCCCCCCCATTATCATGTCCAACCAACAATTTTCGAGGATGATAACTGTTGAGAAAAAAAAAACTGTTTTCTGAGAATTGTCTTGTAATGCTTGATTGTCCGTAATTTTCGCGAATGTTGGGAGAAAACATCCCATTAAAAAGACCACACTCACAGCTTCTTTCAATCAAGTTTACAAATCGCTTCACTAGTTGTATGTAAATACAGTTCAAATAAACCCGTGGATGGTGATAAAAGTAGCATTTATAGAAGCGCTTTTTGTTAGGAGCGTTCATTTCTCAGGCATTCCCCCAGTTAGAAACCGGAAGCTGCAATAAAATGCGGAAAACACATAGACTTGTGTTCTAATATGCGTCGTATTCAAAATATATATCCCATAAAAACCGAATTTAAAACTTATCTTAAACATTTAAAACACCTGTAACTCTCGGAATGTGAGCGTCAGCTTTCGCGATATGGACTATAACAAGAAAAAGTAAAAAGTTTTTTTAATCTCATTATTTCAGCCATGGACATAAATATTTATAATTCGACTATATTTCTGTTCCTAATCACCAGTGATTTTGGAATTGAAAATGACGTCACGTGGCTTAGACAAGTTTTCCAATCTATCGAGGTTGTCATTTTACTAACCAACACGTTCTGTTTCACCTTTTGCCTGTACAGTTTGGTGAAGGTCAAAGTGTTTCATGTGAACTTGACCATCATATAAGACGTAGCCAAATAAAAATATTTTGAAAACCGCTTATTTCAGAAACTTGCGCACCAAGTGACGATCTCATACCCGTCCACTTTTCTTACTCAGTAACACTCTATTTCCCAAAAACGCGCTCCAACTGCGATTTCTGTGAAAGAATTATCAGTCTATCAACGTACAAACTGTCGGTTCAAGTGAACCAACAGTTTGTCAAGTGACAAACTGTCGGCGGCGGGTCCCATCCTAATTTAACCATTCCACCACAAAATAATGCTTCAAAATATAATTTATATTTCAAAAGCACGTTAAACACATTATATCAGTAAAATGAAGGATTCTAGAAAACTGTTCAACATTTTTCCTAATTCAGAGGTTGTTGAATTTCTATGATGTTTCAATTAATAGTAATTTGGTGATTCCCATATAACAGACTAGTTTTTCGGCACTGATTTTCAATAGAATAATTATGCATATTTCCTATTCATACTGAGTTTCTTTTCTATTGTTATATTAGTTTTACTCGTACAATTCCACAATTGTTTAGTTTCCAGTCAGACTTTCTCAAAAAACCTAGTACCGAGTAAATTACCATTGTGTAAGAGATAGAAGTCATTCAAACTTTATTAAGTCAGTTCTTTTAGTTCTTAAACTAGCGCATTCAGTGGGTAGGAGACAGCGTGGCCAAATGGCCGTCATTTGGGGCGAGTAGCGGCGGCTAAATGAAAGGCGGGGCGCCAGACAGTTTCGAAAAGATTCGATTATCGATCGATGGCAGAGGCGCGCGGTGCCCTGCCTCGCCCGCGCCTGCCTCCTTCTTACGTGCCCGTGCATTAATTAAAACAGTAATTTAGCACTTTTGAAAAGAAAATAAGCGGATTTAAACTCAAATAGATAAAAACACTATTTAATCCAATGTATTTTAATGTGAAATTGTCTAATTTAGTGCAGGAACTTCAAAATTCTCACAATTAGTGCTGTTTTGATGTGGAATAGTTTGAAAATATGTACATTAACTAGATAATAACTTCATTAGTCAACATAGCCGCTCTCTAACTGATTTGAATACAATTTTTGGTAACAGAGACCCACTTGCAATAATTTGGTAAACGTTAGAACCAACAGTCACACTTTATTCGTGTACAAAGTGCGCTTGCACGGAGGGGAACACGGGCTGGACACTTTGTCAAGATACAAAGTGCGAATCGGGTATAAAATGCTCGGGGAGCCCATACAGTGAAATGTTACTCAGTAGAGGCTTGATTCACTGAATTAGGAAAAATTATGGAACCATTTCCTCACTTCGTGTGCAAGTTTCTGAAATAAGCGGTTTTCAAAACATTTTTATTTGGCTGCGTCTTATATTCTTTTCTTTCTTGATCTATTTCTATCCTATGGCTATTTCAAGTCTCATTCTGATCTACTACTCGTGGACACCGGCGAAATGGATAGGTTTGTTTTGGACGTAAATCGTCCTCTTGCAATTTTGATGCCAATTGACAAGCCACTTTTGTGGCAGACTGTCGTTCTCTTTACGAGAAAGCATGTAGATCAGAGAGACGACTCTTCGACACACTGCGTCTCTGCGTGAACTCCATGCTCCTGCTTTGGGCAAATCGGAGAAGATTAAGGTGGATGTGGAGCGGCCGACTACTAGCGGCGTAGCTATTCCCAAAAGATCTCATGAGATACCTTATAAGCTATCAGCGTGAGCTTCTCATGAGATTCTTTTGATTGCAAGGTCACAGCTTTGACAGTTCACGAGTAACTCATGAGGTATCTCGTGATAAACTCATGAGGTTAGACAATTTGTTACGCCGCCAGAGATCAAAAAATCTCTTTTATTCCCAGAACATCAAAAACTATTTGCAAGTTATATCCATTTTCCAGATTCCATGAGCGATGACCATCACATTAACGTGATTCTGACAGCAAGCTTGGTACGAGGCTCCTACATTTTCATGGAAATTCTGTGTTGTTCTGCTATCTTGGCGGAACGCTACTTGGCATCACACTACATCCGAGACTATGAGAAAAATTCTCGATATCATATTTCTGTAATCATCATTTCTATATTGTTCATCTCATGTATCTCACTCGCAACATCCAGATCGTTCTACATCGTCGGGAGTATAGTAGATTACTCATTCATGTTTGGTTCCCAGATACTAAACGTCTATGTAAGTTCATTTCTAACTACAATTGCTGGCTTTTGGTCGTATCCACAAGAGCGGCAAGAGAACCCCGAATTCACGAATTCACGAAGAAAACCTACGCATCCTGATAACAATGAGGAAAGAGATATACGATCCTATGAACAAAAGAGAAGGCGAAAGAAAAGAGATTATTTGTGTTCGAAAAAAGAGAATCTTCTTGTTCGCGAAATGCTGGTTCGAAAGGCTGTGATTGGGGAAGTTTTTCGGTCAAGTATTACTCTCGTAGGTATGGCAATAATATGATAGGGCCGACTGGAAAATTGAACTAGATTGAACAGCACGGGAAATACGAAGTTTGTGAATGACATAAAAAGTTCAAATATGAATGGCAATAGTAAAGTTGACTCAGTGGCCGTGACTGTCTATGTTTGCCACGAGTTTAGTTTTGGCAAGAGATTCATTATATTACTCATTCGGCCTACCTAATATGTTTGTTCAGTTGTACTTGAAAGAACTGTACCTACATCGTCGACGCAAGAATCTTCTCGTTCAACCTGGATACGACCTGAGCACTAGATTCCAGATCAACGAAAACTTCAGAGTTATCACGGTTAGTCCTATAGAAAAACGATCACACACCATATAAGACGTGATCAATCAGAGACGTTGTAAGTGGAAAATCGTTTCTCTGTTTCAGGGGCGAAGTGTGAATTTAAAAAAAGACAAATATGTTTTAATTGAAAAACTATAATACTTTTACAATTTAATTTAATGAGCAAGCAAGTCTTCTATCACTATATCATTTCAGTTTAGTCTCGCGAGTTACCATAAGGTCACAACAAAATCACGTATGGTCCCCTCTTCACAACAAGATTACCCATGGTACTCTTCTCTTTTCCAGTTGCTCCAAAACCTTTTGGTCGGCGTACTATTTTCGGTTCCTTTTGTACTGTCGTGTGTTCTACTACGTCGATGCATCTCCGATGTAATTGTTCTCACAGTCGTCAACAACTTATTGGAGCTTTCCATATCAGGGTAGGGACAATGTTTTACTTATGATCTCGAGAGATGTCTAGAGTTTACGATTTACCTCGCGGCGGAATCGGACTCATCTATTATTATTGAGGAGACAAATTCGAAGAAAGCCTAGAGATCGAATTGACGTATCTGTATGAGCAAACAATATATATTTAGCACTCGTAAACATATTGTCATTGAGAGATTGAGACTGGTCGTAAACCAGACTCGAAGCATCTTTAAGTACAATTCACCCCACTCTAATTTCATAAAATTATGCTAAACAACTGTCCACAGTGGACGGAACACGAAAAAAGCAACCAAATAACAAAAAAAGAAAGAAATCTTATAAGAAGAATACTGTTTTCCAAGTTCATTGTTTATTTCAGCCTCCCATTGTTGATCTATTTCATCGTTACCGCAACCATCAAGGAATTACGTCGGTTCGCGGTTTCTTTTTTCTGCGGTCAATCAGAATCTGTGAATTCTGGACTGGAGTTGGCAGCTGGAGATACAACTACTGCCTATTTCACACAGTTCCAATCGGCATGGAATTGAGCGAATCGCTCTTGATGCTCATTTTTTCCCGTTTTGTATCACAAAACTAGTACTATATTTGTTTAGTTGTGTTAGAAATGTTTATCAAATGCAAATACTCTCGAAACCCTGTACACAGATTTCTGGTTCAGAACGTGTCTGATTTTGTGTTAGGCTCATGGAAACTTTTTTTGGTTGACAAGCACCCCACGTAGAATGATTTCTGTATGACGTTTCTCCTGCATGTATGTTTTTCAACGTAAATCCAAACCGTTCTCAAGTTGTCCTCTATCCATTCATTGATATAAAGTTTTTATCATAGTTGTCCATCTGGTGCGCCGTTGCGAAGGCACTGATACACTGTAGAGTCACAGTGTTGTTGTTTTCGAGTTCTGGGTAGTTAATTAATCAAACAGTTCTTGATGTGCAACCACATCAGCCGTCACAAATTCACACAATGACCAATTATTATTCTTTGTTTGCTAATTTCACTTGCTGCGTTGAGACGGATAATATAATAATATTGGGACATCTGTACCGACCGAAATCGTTTCGCGACCGACTTCTGACTGTCTACACCGTAAAAATTGTCATATTATTGATTGTGCTGCATTATAAGTATATGTCCATAGAATTGTGATACCTCTCCGTGTTCGAACCAGACTGTGTTTACATTTCAAATATGTTCCTATTCTTACCCATTTATTTTATTTCACGCTTCACTGGCGTCATAAATTCATTCATTCAGTGAGGTTTTCGTGAACCGTAATGAGAAATGAGTTCACACGGTATGAACAACAATATTTCATTGACATTCGGCAGTTCCGTGTTTCACATCTACCAAACGTGTTGTTTTATTTCCTTTTCTTTGCCAAACGGTGAATACTTGTTATTTTAGAACCAACTTTGAACGAAACATAACGTTCTAACAAACAAACTGCATTTGCATGAATTTTCAAGATATTGTTAACTGTTTTTTTTAGAAACGCTCATTTTTTGTCTTTTTTTCGAATTCAGAATTACAGTAGCCATAAAAGGATTTTGTGAACTGACATCGAATCAGATCTTTACATGTTTTTGCTTTTTTGTACGACAGTGGGAAGATTGAGCGCATGTGCAAGTCAATTCGTGATCTAGTGATCTAGTGAAAACGCAGTAGAATGTGCAAAGCATTCTACATGACTAACCGCCAAACTACGGATTCCATAGCATTTCGAGCAAATTAACGTATTTGAGCACACCTTCTGATTTCAGCTCGGTTATAAAAATGCGAGACAACTTGACCGTGGCGTGGGAAGGTTTCTTCACCTCGTACAACTGCCAAGAAGAGCATGGATACTTCACTATTCAGACCTATCTGTTCTGGTTTATATCACTTGTGAATACCTTGTTTGGCCTGTACACGATATTTATACTACTTAGAATGCCGCCCACTATCTATCGCAGGGTTCTGCTTCTACAGTGTATGTTCCCGACGGTCTATTCGGTCACCTTTTCTTTCTTTTGTCAACTACATTTTGTGCTACCGTAAATCATGGTTCAGAGCAACAAGGTCTCGCCACGATTAACATGGGCTCGAATGGGAATTGTCGGAAATCTATGTGTGGCCGGCATTGCCGCAATGCTATATACTGTAGTATTTAACGTGGCTCACGTCGTGCCTCCGTCATTCCGAAAGCTCGAGACAAGGCTGAATATTGGTCTTCGAGCCTTCTGGCCAAGTTTGTCTCTGTGTGCTCCAATGATAAATGGGCTATATTATCTCGACAAACTGCTGGGATAACAAAATAATGAAAAATGAAATCCGGGAATGGAACAGCGAAGTTGCTACTCTTTTGGACCGAAACGCTGCAGTCCTCCTAACGGTGAGCGGACACATCAACTATAGCTTTTTTCATAGTTTGTCGAGATTTTTTTCTTTCATAAAATCAACTCCATTTCGGCTAGTTGGTAAAAATTGTGAAAAACTCACAATATATACTCTTTTCACGTGAAGATTTGTAAAGAAGAAGAATATTTTTACGTAAAGATGACCAATCCTAGAATATGAAGTACAGATTACTTTTCAGCTGAATGATTACTTCATGACATGGTTCGCTTCGGTTTTGATAATGAACTCTTCTCTGTTTGGTACGGTTTTTATCTCATTCATCTGTGAGTTTTTCTCAGACATTTGTGTGGAAAGTAGTGCAGGAAAATAACCAAAAGCGGTACTACCCGGCAGAATAACTCGTCTGAGAAGGGCCCTGCGCAAATAATAAACGCCAAAAACGCGCGCGAGCTCGCCATACATCGCGTAAAATAATGCGTATGACTCGCTTTGGTCCTACGAGGGCGAATACTTGTAGATGTCTTTTTGCTCTAATCTCACAACTCGGCAGAGCGTTTTGCTCAATTTTCCAGTCTGGTTTTACTCGATTTCGATTCCCACAGGTGCTACACATTCATATGTTCATTTCCTTCTTCAACTAGTATGGAACTTTCATAAAATGACAGTTCACATAATTTCTACGGAGACCCCTACGGTGAACAATAAAATTTCCCACTGAATTTCGTGTGAAAATTTCTCATGCTAACGTCAACTTCATCGTAAATATTTTGAACACTCTTGGAAACAAATGAGAGTCGAATGCGAAAATTTAAGGTGTCTGAAATCACAATATGATCCGAAATGAGATATTCAGCCCGATAAGATGTTTTGTAGTTTTGCTGTGGAAGTCTCAGTAGAAATAAAATAATTTGTACAAGAAATTGGGTGGTATGTGATGAGCCAATGAAGGTTTCACTGCTTCTAGGGGATCGTATTGTATTGTATACAGTATTGTCTCGGTGAGAGTATGTTAAAACATGTATTCAACAGTAAATTATATCTGCAAGGAATAATATACAAAAGTATTATTATGTCACATATGTGATTTCCTTTTGTTAATAACCTATAGTTTTTCTGGAAAACTGAAAAAGGAACTTATATACATATTTCATTTTTCCGATTCCAGCACCTTACGTATGATTCGCCAGCGGAACTCTTCTACCTCCACAGCTCTTCTACGGATGTATTGAACTATGACTTCCACGATCATTGCTTTTCTCAGCGTTACATTATTCTTCATGGTCACTCCTTCTCTCGCGTTTTTCGTCATAATCTTTGCGTTTTCAAATCGAAACACCTGGTTAGTATTAACTGGTCTAGTTTTTCACTTCCCTCCTCTACACACGTTTGAACTCTTCCGTGATTAAATGGGGGATGGGGGGGTGGTCTGTTTTTAATAAATAACCTAGTTTTCTAAAATGAATTGGGCGGAAACCGACATAAGATGGAATATATGAAAAATTTGATGGCAACACAACTGAAGGTGTGAGTGAATAAACGAAACTTATCATCTCCAAATTTCATAGTACTTCATAGCATTTCAATTCTCAGCTTCGGAACATGGAGAAAGTTAGGTCTTTTCCCAGAAATCCATGAACTGCTCATTACGTTTGGGGAGAGTCAGTTAAGAACTTTGGGAAAGTTTCAGTTTTCCGTTCTTTATCCTGCTGGCTCTACCTCTACTAGTGGTCAATGTGTAACTGGCAATAATCATTTTTATATGTGTGCCGAAGTTCCGAAAGGAGATACGAGGGCTCTCTCCCCTTTGTTAATTAATTTTGACCAAACTAAGTTCGATAATGTGACTGTGTCGTCCCTTCAATCTTCAACCCACATTAACAGTACACCGAACGCTACTTTTGTTTCTTATTGTTTCAGTAACATTTGTTGTTTGTTGACAGACTACAGCACGAGAAGGTTTTTTTTTCAAAATAAACACTCATTGTGAATACCCTTATTTTTTCTGGTTGCAGTCAACACTTGTGCAACGAAAAAAGTGTCTGTATTTGAGCTCTTCTCAACGTTTGTGTATTCGATTAATTGGAAGTTTTACATGTGGATTTTAGTTACATGTCTAATTTACCAGACATTAGATCTTTCGAACAACAATACTTTCTCACGGTCAAGACTGAGGTGATGAATAACAATGGCAGCCACAATTTCTTTTGAATGCGGCACAAAAGTATCCAATGCGTTCGTTCTTGAGTTTCCAACTCGAAAAAAATGTAAGTTTTTCATACATTTATATAAATTCATATGAAGAAGTATCACACTCAAATAAACATCGCCAAAACAACTACGTTCTAACTGTGGACTACCTGTTCTAACTGTGGACTACCAGACACTAATATGAAGGTGCATGTCATTCATACAAGACGGCGCAATCTGGATGAATTGTTCTCTACAAAGCAGAAATTTTCGTGCATTAGAACTAGAAGTAATGTGTATTTTTTTGGAAAACATTCATTTTCCAATACATCAATGAAATTCAAACTTTAGCGATAATCAGAACTGCTCCAGATTGCAGGGTCCTATCTATATGTACAGCCAAATGCCATGAAAAGAGAAGATTAAACAGTTGATATTTCTTCTGGAACGAAAAAATAAAAGATGAAACTAATAAGGAATGACTTCCATGTTTGTTCTGAAATAGCCTCCGGCATGTTTTTTTGTCAACCCGTAGATGGAGGGAACCAACTCGGCCATCGACTGCTCCACCTGCAACTCGGAGTTGTAAAATGTACGTGATCTATGATCTAATTTTCGGTCTATTATTGCTTAGATGTTAACTATGTACACTAATAGAGCTAAGTGAATAGAAAAGTACGCGCACTTCTCTCGCAACGTGGAATAACAGTGTTTACTTGGTGGAGCGTACTCCGAAGCGCCGATTTGATCACGTATTCCACGATTTATGCTCTGTTTTTTTTTTCTGAAAACTCAATGATGACTTTTATTTGGGTTACAATCCGAGTCGAACACATCATGTGGACATATTTTTCTATTATGTTGGAGAATAACTCACGGTGAGTCTGGCATTCGGCCCTCCCATATCGGTTTGAACCCAGCCGGGACAGAAGGAAGCCACCAGAATGTGTTGTTTCTCCAAATCGATAGCCAACGTCTTAGTCAACGAGTTCAGGGCGCACTGAAATTGTAGTTGATGAAATCTACAGCTTCGGTTGAACGCAGCAAAAGTTCCAAACAATGCCTAACATGATACCGGATCAAACTACAAACACATCAGAGCGGAAAAATACCCAAACATGCCCCGAGTGAGATTCAAATAGTTGTGGTCGCCGACCCCCGGGTTGGTTTTTGAAAAAGGAAGGGCGGGACGTGTTCGTGGATGTGACCTTACATCGCTTTTTTTTGTAGTTTGATCTTTGGTGTCGCTCGTGAACTAGAACTAGACAACTTGGTATACCCCCACCTTGCTCATTCGGTAGGCAAGCATTGGCATAGTGGTGGAGCCGGTGGTGTTATCGGAGATGGAACCTATCATGGAAGAAATGTTGACAATCGC
Organism: Litoditis marina; assembly: GCA_964036275.1. Taxonomy (NCBI): domain Eukaryota; kingdom Metazoa; phylum Nematoda; class Chromadorea; order Rhabditida; family Rhabditidae; genus Litoditis; species Litoditis marina. Next base: position 30,752,431 of record OZ038433.1, read on the forward strand.
CGCCCGACTTGTGCTCAGATGGTCAGAGGACTCTTTCTGGGCAGCACGCTTCAGAAGAGGGAGAAAAGTCTGGAATATTAGAACATTTATTTGGAATATTGATACATGAATATTTGAAGTAATACTAGTGAACGTGAGCTTCACGTTAGATACTGGTTGAGGAATGTAATCGAAAGAGTGAAACGGAGTGCAAACTACAATCATCTATACACACGCTCTACGGAGACCAGGCAGAAATCTATGTTCTGTTATGCTGTGTGTTTGTTCGCGCTGCTGTTTGATGATTGAGAGCAAAATTAAGAACAGTACAGTAGATTCAAATTTCAACTGCGGCCAACCTATACATCACAGAAACATACCACAAACCTGCGTGACATTAACGACGTATACTGATTTAATACTACAAAAACATTCTGAACGGACAGAATGTTTTGTAATCGTTATGTAGCAAATGAAAATTGTATACAATTCTATGCGGTCTGTCATGGAAGTACTGTCACGAAAAAAAGAGTTACATGTGTCAATCAACAAACCTGCGTGACAATAGCGACGGAGACCGCGTTCACGTTGATGTTCTTCGTGAGAGTCGCTCGGTCCGGTTCCTGTTCCGTTTGGTAGGCATCGAATACTCCGGCATTGTTTACCAACAAACTCAAGCCGTCCTCCCCCACAATGGACTCGACCTAGAATTTTTGTTCAGTTTTCAGTTCGTAAACACTTTGTTTATCAACACCTATGTTTGTTTATCAACAATTAATTCAATTTATCAACAAACTCAGGCCATCCTCGCCCACAATTGACTCGACCTGGAAGTGAAAAATCATTTTTTCCCATATAGACACACACGTGGCTCAGGCACGAAAACGCGAGAACCAGAGGATGCTAACTACCACATAAAAAACCTCTGAGAATATTAGTATTGCGAACTATATGGGAAAAATGATTTTTCTTTAGAAAAAAGTTTCTTCCCCAAAGCCTATTAGATGAGAGATATAGGATAACCAAAAAAATTCGAAAGATAAGAGTATAAACTTAGTTACGAACAATGTTGTATTTTGTTATTCTTTTACTATCAGAACTGCGGTTTTCGCCTAACATGTTTAAATAAAACTTCTCTCTGTTAATCAGCCTAATGAAACTCAAGTGGTAAAAACTGACCTCTTTGTAAGCATGTCGAATAGACTCGTCTGAATCGATTTCCATCTTGACCACGTTGAGTCGTGGATCATAGATGAATTGTAGATCCTGGAAGTGAACAGTAAAACGGGTTTATACATCTATTTTAACTTCCGGTTAATGACTTTTCTAATTTTCGGCGTGATCAGTGAATTGGAGCCGATTTAGCGGGAACTATAGCATTAACCTGCCACGATCCCAACTAATATTTCATATGTTCATGAGAGCTACAAGAGAAGTCCAGCTCTGCAATAATTCAGAAACAAATCAATGGTGCCCACCACCCATGAACTCGTAAAAAACCAGCGGATGAATTCTCATGAGAAGGTCATGGTAATGAACCTGATTTCGCCTGATTCTATGTGTTTTGACACTACCAGTCAAAATTCATTGTTATTGTATACTGTTAGTAAATTGCATAGTCACGTGAAACATGTCAAACACAGCACAACTCAGAAACGTGCGATGGCACGATTCCTCATTAGAATGCTAACTTTACGTGACTATTCAATTTACCTCTAGTATAACACAGTTCTATTAACCTTTGCTTCGTCGGGCTTTCTACACGCGGCAATCACGTGTTTGATGTTCTTGTTCTCCAGGAATGACTTGACCAGACCAAGTCCAATTCCGCGGTTGGCTCCGGTAACGAAAACGGAAATGGGTGCCATGTGAACTCTGAACTGATTATGATGATCTTTGGTCTTAACCGACCTTCATGAAAATAATCAGTAGTAAACCAGAGTTAAACTGGTGAAGGAAATGAAGTAGTTTATTTGGGTAGTTTATGAGAACAAAACAAAACAGTTGAAAAGTGGAAATGGTTCGAAGCGAAAATCGTGCAAGAAGCTCTTATAAATTATGTCTACGAACTTGGGCAGAAAAACCAAAAAGAAGGTGCTGAGATTCACAGTTTCTGATTATGAGTGAACAACCAGGATTCGTTATTTCGTCTTAGTACTGAAAAGTCGAGGGACTATTAGGCCCTAAAAGAGGAATTTTGGGAGATCGAGAGGAAACCTTTTAGGCGGGACATAGCCTGTTCGGACGAATTTTTCGATGGTCGTCTCGAGAGGCCGTGGGAATATGAAAAATCGCCGAATTGGTTGTCTCTTATGAATCGTCCGAATCGCCTAACTACCGACGACAGAGAAACCGTCCGAACGGCCTAATGTGGCAACGATCCAAGCCTGAACCCAAAAACTAGGACTTGGTATAGGGAGCGGGTACTGGAATTGTACATAAACCGTTGGGATCAAATTACAAACACAACTATGAAAGTCTTACATACTCTGTAAAAACTATGGGAAGTACGAACCACTTTCACGTAGCAGATACGTGAATTTTTTTTTATCTATATATCGGCCATCACTTTTAAGCAGCTTTTTTTCCCTCGTCGGCAGCAGTATCAACGTTTGTATATTGTTTAGTACATTTTTTCTCTTCATGATATATTTCGTTCAAATTGTCTTGTTTGACCCCATACATTTGCATTTGCTAATTGTAGTTGTAGTTCGGGACTAATTACCTGTTATCCTGGCGACACCAAACCATCGTGCGCAGCGCGGAGCGCTGCGCAGATTAGTTTTTGTTCAAAGGTCTGCAGACATTACAAAACAGATTATTACAATTTTCTTCAAAGTACGTCGACCATTTTCTTAGATTTTTGCATGAATCACTAAAGGGCAACACGTCTATAAGATACTAAGTTCACGTTCCAAGTAGAATTTATTGAGAGGAGTTAGAGGGCCCAACGTCTCGCAAAAATGGCTTTCGTGCGGGGCGGCGGCGGCGGCGGCGGGGCGGCGGCGGCGGCGGCGGCGGCGCCGGCGACAAAAGTGTCCGCCTCCTCAAATCTCGTCATAGTTTCGCACGAAATTAACTTATTCAAAAAATAACATTTTTGAAAAGCTCCAAAAAAGTTGAGGTATACGTATTTTCCAGGTATGTCTGAAATTTGAATATTACGTGTGAGAGAGCCGAAAATGGTCTCGCAAAAAATCATGGATAGACCGGTTTCGTGAAAATAAAAATGAAAGAAGATGATCCCTCTAGTTGTTTCTCTAACTCTCTGGGGGGGGGGGTCCTTTTATTTCAAATCTCAATTAGGCTTATCCTGCTTCAAATTCTCTTCCCATCACGCCTTCTGCGCCATAGTACTTTGCTTGTGGCAGCTAGGTGGATATTTCGCTGTGTGTCACGATTCATGTATCTTACTTGTGATATTTGTTTTTAGAGAACCGCTCCAAAGGTGAACAATTTCGGCTTGGCGAGGCGAGCTGCAGTCAAGGAAAAGATGGAAGCTTTTGCTGTCAAGTTCGCATCAGCTTCTCCAACAGCCGATGAGATGACAGTACCTTCTCAACATGTCGCAGCATTCCACAAGTCGCACAAGAAGAAGTAGTGATGTGTATATAGATAAATAATTTGTTTGTTACTATTGTTTTGATTGTTATTCGTTATTGAGTTTGCAGTAGTGTTGTTGTGTTACCTTGTACTATAAACTTTGTACTTTACTCATAGCCCATGAACTTCATTCAAATTGAACCTTTTATTGTTTTCGATTTCAAGTATGATTTGGTATTTCTACTATATGTAGTTACTTAACCTGGACTGAGGGTTAGGCTGTTCGGACGGAGAGTTGGGCGATTCGGACGGAGGGTTGGGCGATTCGGACGACTGCTTGCGCGAGGTTAGGCGATTCGGACGAAGGGTTAGGCGATTCGGACGATTGCGCAGAGAGAGACAACCAAGCAATTATCGTCCGAATAGCGGTAGACCCCTTTTAGGCCCGTGAATTCTCACCTACGTATAGAAAACACAAAATAAGTGTCACTTCAAACAGTTATAGTTTCATGATCCTTAATAATGCGGACAAAAATTCAAGATAGCTTTGTTTGGAATGTGTTCACAGTTACAGTTAATGGAATCAAATGTAATGCAAAACAAAAGTTAGTTATCTCGAGCAAAACACAATTATTGCTAAATCTATAACCACACTAACATTTGCTTTATTATTTTTTCCATATTTTGATTTTTAATTTCAACGTGTTACATTTACTCCACTCAAACATTGAGATGGACTACTGAGATAACGACACGGGCCAAACATCATTTTTAGCTTAGCAGGGAAGATTGTCAACAACCTATGTTTTCGTGGAAAAAATCAAGAAACATTCAATTCAGAACTGGATGAAAGTAAAATAAACAAAAGAATAGGAAAGTGAAAGGGATAATTAAATTTCGGGCACCTCGAAACATACGTTTGTTTACTGAAGGGAAACAATCGATAACAAATTGCCAGCCAAGATATTCGCTATCAACTCACCCTTGTTTCAATAGGCAAACCAGTTCCAACCAATAGCACTACTTATGGAGAAAACACAATATTTTTCTAACTAAAACTACTAACAACTTACAGCGAAATTCACTTACAACTGCGATTCATGAAGAACGAAAAGAATACACACTCAAACCCCCAGGAGACGAGGGTGATACCTGATCTACGAGTCAAAAAAATAGAGAAATAGCATGAGTGTTTTTAAACGAATATTCAAGAAGTACCTAAACATGTCATGCCGCTCGTTATTGCATATAACTCTAGCGAAATATTTTCATGTGATATCGGGGTTTCGAGTTCATGTTGTGTTGTCGATCAAATAGTTCATTAAATGTCTCTAGTCTCAACATGTTGGTAAAGACGATAAAAATGATAAGTGAAATGCATTGTGCCGACAAGAATGTGTTTACTGCATCTTATAGACCAAGTATCGAAGACCAACGAGTAAACATCCACATGTTGTCCTTATTGTGGGACAACGCCGGTAATTAGAGTACAAACAATAATGCAAAATAGTTTCACATTTCTTGTTTGTTTCTCTATTCCAATCTCAACTCATTATCAATAAGATTATCTTTCAAGTGGTTGTTTTAGTAGAAAACTCATTCGAAACTTATACAAACTCATTGTTGAACGCATATATTCGATGGCTGATTGTAATTATGCTAAGATGTATCTGTCGGGAGTACTTCAAAAACTTAGTGAACCCAAAGTACTTGATAGAAAACATCATATACAGCCGGTATGAAACGAACTATACTTTACTAGAACGGGATAACTTTGAGGTTTCTTCTGAAGTATCCGCCATTGTGTTCTTTCTGCAGGTGGTACATGGAAGGCACCAATATGGCTGTTGATTGCTCGACCTGGGAAAAAGAGAAAAATGAAAGTAGCAATATAGTGAGTGCCAAATTTACAAATTTCTGTCTCTCACGGGAAGCGAACCTGTGAGCAAAAGTTCTGTATCTGAGCGCTAACCGCTGCGCTGTTAGACCACATAACCAAAAAGCTTCGGAATCAAAGACATGTGTGCGTACACAGCGGAAAGTGAGATTTACAGTACCCTCTCACCGACTATTTCATATGCGACGACTACAAAAAGGTTATCTCGCGAATACTCGTTGTAGGTTGATCTTGATACACGCAGCAGATAACGACTTCTGACCCATCAATATTCGGATCAAACTACAAACACAGCAGAATATTATGAAACTCGGCGGGTCTGCTCTGTAGTAAGCAAACTCTACACTAACCGTGAGTGGTGCACTTTTTCCTCCAGTATCCGTTTGAACTCTACCGGGACAGAAAGAAGCAACGAGTATGTGATCTTTCGCCAAATCCACCGACATTGTCTTTGCCAGACAATTGAGAGCACACTGAAACCTTCTGTTTACTCGAAATCATTCAATCAAATCAGACTCTCATTCGAAGCTAGAAACGAGATTGTGCGGAAATGTCATGTGGGACGTGCGAAATTCTAAATACGTTTCAAGTTCAAATTCAGAAGTTCGAATTCACATTAGTCAGTCCTTGATCAGATTTTCTACGGAATATATCTCCATAAAAATGAAGGAGATTGAGATCAACTCAGAATATGCCGCTACTACAAACTTCTGTGACATGTATGATGATGACCGCCTCGTAACGAAACGACGTGAATGAATACATATGTAATTATAGGAAATACTTTTCTCCATCTCAACTCACTTTGCTCATCCTGTAGGCCAGCATTCCACATTCTCCGGATCCCGTGGTATTGTTTGTCAATGAGGCAAGTTTAGAGGTGATATTCACAATTGCAGCTCGATTGAAGGAAAACTCATCGTTCGAAAACAACCGAGAAGCTCTTCGCAGAAGTGGCAGAAAAACCTGGAGCTGCCAGTATTCATTTAGTGCAAATGTTGGAAAAACTATACTCTGACGACATACAAAATGTATGACCTAAAAAATATGATTCCGATATTAGATGTTTTAATATTAGATTTTATAAATTTTCAGCGCACTTCACACTCAAAGTCGGACTGTGCGTTTGTCGGCTATAAGTTGCCAATGAAACTTAGCTGAACCTAAAAGTGACAGTCACTGATAACGTCTAAAATGTTAGTTCGTTTAACCCATCGATAGCAGTCAGCCATGTTGCAATGTAGGCCGAGCGCACCCTACATTGCAGGCGATTGATCTGGTAGCTGTTCAGCAGTCTTTTCATTGCAAATAAAAATATAACAAATGATTGTTTTGAGATTCTTGCACATATTTTGTGTTCACACGATAATCAGAATCACATAATCGTGGAATAATTTAAACAACTTTTTGTGCGATGAAATTAGGTTTGAGAAACGACCAGAAAAGTTTTTGGTTTTGGTGAGCATGTTCAGATGGCCGGCTGCTTGTGGGCGCCGCGCCACCTATCGCAGCTGAGTTCAATATCCGGCTTGTGCAACAATTTCGATTAGACGGGTTGCTGTTGAAAACTTTCCAACAGAATTGACTCCGCCCACTAAAATCTACTGTAACTGGCTACTACTCAGACCATATGTGGCTGTTAATTACACATTTGCGTTTGGTCGAAACTGTATTGCAACAAATTTAGAAACAATGCGGGCACCGGAGAGTCAGACGACGAGAGGAAAAAGTCAATATCTATGACAGTCACCTGTATAAACAGTAATTCACTGTTTTGCAACAATGCTCTGAGTATTGATGGTTGAAACGAACTATACCACCAAAATTCTCTGGAAAAAAATCATCAGACTTTCAGAGTAATCGCGGTGAAAAATTCCGTCCTTGAAGTTAGTACCTGTGTTAGTACAGCCACTGAAATAGCGTTCACGTCTACGTTCTTGGCTATGGCAGCTCTATTCGGTTCCTGTTGGGTGAAATAGTTGACAACCACCCCGGCATTGTGAACGAGTACTGTCAGGCCATCGGCTCCAACGATTTTGTCCACCTAAATGTTTCAACTAGAAACAATGAGTGAGATAGGCCCTTAAAACCGAAGATCACTTGCAAAGAAAAACCCAATATTTCAGAACAATAGAATATTTGTTATAGAAAGTGACCGACTATTCGTTGTAGTTCGATGTTGGTTCAGGTCATAATTTACGAGTTTCGACTGTAAAGCAAGGGAATCAAACTAAGAACACACTAGTTGGGGAAACATATACGCTTATTCTGAAAAAACGACACCTATAAGGTTCTTCTCCAGAGTTAGAACACGTAGCTGAAAATTTGTTTTTGATAACCTATGATACACAACCTAAAGTTCCGGTCCAAGCTTACAAGTTCACTTGGGAAAGGTTAGTATGTATAGAAATCTGAAGATCATTCTCAAGTACAAACACAGTTTTTAGTGAATAAAATAATATTCACAAACAGAAACTACTTGCCGTAATGTACGCGCTTTTGATAGAATCATCACTCGTGACATCTAGTGAAATAACCGATAACCGGGGATCATCGATACTTTTCAGATCCTGAAAGATATTTCAAATCGGATTATACTCAAAGAACATTTTATTGCTTACATTTTCTGTTTGGTCAAACACAGCAGGTATTCCTGAAATTTTCAGAGGTGATTCAGTACATCAACATAGACAAGAAATTAAACACGGAAAATGTCCAAGTATGTACATTCCCGTTCTTCACTACCTAAAATTAATGTGTTTTTTTTTGAAACGAAGAAAAATGCAAACCTTAGCTTCACCGGGGTTTCTACACGCGCCTATTATAATTTTGATGTCTTTGTTTTGTAAAAACGTCTTGACGAGGCCCAGTCCAATTCCTCGGTTGGCTCCTGTCACAAGAATGGTTCTCGGTGACATTTCTATCTGAAGATTCTTAAATTTACAGTAGTATAGAAGCAAATATATACAGATTGAACCAATGTTTCGATCGAGAAAAATAATATCATATGAGTGGAACCCTCATTATTTGGATTCCACGCAAGTTGGAACAATCGAAAAATTCAAAACCAATCGTTCAGAAAAAATCGTATTGAATGTGATCAAACCTGAAGTGAGTGAGAAGTAAAATGCCCCTAACGAGCAATAATAACAATAAATTACTCAATAATTGGAATATATCGGTAATAAGAAGTAAATACGCGTCGTAATCTTAGTTCGATAGTTGTTTTGTTATAAAAAGACAGAAAGAATCGATTTCACCGCTGTTTATTTCGTTGTTTACCACATACGGGCGCATGCTGTCTAGTCTGTCTGAGACCGTTAGCAAAAACATCCTCATGAGCAGTTTTTGACCTGCGTCTCATCGCGTGTGTGCTATTTCGTTCTCAGATCTCGTAGAATTCGTATGAAGTAGTGATACGGTGTATTTATGCATTTGCTTGATCTTTGTCAATACGAAATTTTCATTGCCTGGATAATATGAGTTTGAAGAACACTTCTATAATAATCAAGAGTTTGAAAAAATAAAAAGACTTTCCGTGTGAACAAGGACCAACCAAAAATATCACACATTACGCAAAGTGCACATACTGAGAAACTGCAATAAAGTTTTCACTTTGTTAAATGGGATTTGCTTGTGCAAAATGAAATAAAAACTATGGCGAACTCAAAATTGGGTTATACACATAAGGGTTATACTTAGGTTATACACATAAGGGTTATACCAATTCCAAAAATCAATTCAATTCAATTCCAATTCCAACCAATTCTCGAAAAATTCCGAAATTTCAATTCCAATTCTTTCATCATTTCAAAAAACCAATTCAATTCAATTCCAATTCCAACCAATTCTCGAAAAATTCCGAAAATTCAATTCCAATTCTTTCAATTTTTTCAAAAACCAATTCAACTCAATTTTAATTCCGACCAATTCCGACCAATTCTTGAAAAATCATTTCCAATTTCAATTCTAAAAGCATTTTTTCGTAAAACAGTTTCTACATTTGAACAAGATAGAACGAGACAAGAAACTTTCATTTTCCACACGTTTAAAATTTCAATTCTGGATCAATTCCGGACCAACTCTAATTCTTTTTACCAATTCTCAAGAAAAACCAATTCAATTCGATTCCATTTGTTTTCTGGCTGTCAAAAACCAATTCAATTCAATTCCGATTTTCTCTTAACACAACCAATTAAATTCAATTCAATTCTTAGGAATTGATTTAACTTAAAAACCAATTCAATTCAATTCTTTTCAATTCCAATTCCAATTCAATTCAATTCCTTAACCACCCTAGTTATACTACACGACCGTACTCAGAACCTCATTTGAGAAGCTAAACAAATTATCCCTGATCAGAATGGAATGACGTCCAGATTTCTTCTGAAGTAGCCGCCGTTGTGCTGCTCCTGGAGAGCGTAAATCGACGGCACTCGGTCATCGATTGATCAATCTGAGTAATCATAATTTTTTTAGTTTAATAGAAACGAAAACGACCAAATTTTGCTATTTCCTGGATATTATCCAGGATATAGCCTGTACGAGTACAATTAGTATGAATGATTCTGGGATACAACAAGAATAAAGATTTTACAATTGATTTACTATTCAGAAATGTTGAGCCTGGCCAGTTTTCTGAGCTCCAAATTTTTAGTTTTCAAGTTTGGAAAAAAATTGGATTTCGAGTTTGCCTTTAACAGTTGCAAATTTTTTTTCAGCTCTGATATTATAGCGTCCTATTTGACCTTAAGTTCTCCAATGTAAAGTCGGTTTGTAAGCACACTCTCATATGTTTTCTAAATAACATCTGTCCAAATAGTATCACTAGTGCCTACTGCAAAATGAAAACCATTTGTATTTTTTTCGGTTTTTTTGACATAAGTAATTTTGACTATTAGTACAAAGTTCGCAAGTAAGTTTCGTTTTGATTACCCAAGTTTGAGGTACTTTTGCCTTCGCAAAGGTACTGGAAACTTTATATTTGTTTATTCTGTCAGTGCAGGGGCTGACTAGACGTAAACAAGTAATATTTTTGTAAAATAATTTTTCTGTAAAATTTTATACCGTATTCAAATTTTCGTTTTTGTCATGTATTATCCCGGATAGATCCCCAAATTTATCCCGGATAAATCCCAAAGTCATCAGGGATGAGATTCCGATCTTATCCCCGATGACTTTGAGATAACTCCAGGATAGATCCCCGATATATCAGGTGTAGATATTTTCCCGTGTTTAACCTCATATTTTTTATACTAGACTCAATAGACTTATATACACACATTATATAATACCTCATATTTTAATTCTCTCGACTCTCTCGAAAAGTACAATAGTTCTTGCGTTTCAATTCTAGATTTTACAAAGAGTGTTTCAGAACGTTTTCCGATGAATTGAAGTTGGAGAGCTACCAAGGGAAATCGCGAGAGTGTACTGTAATAGTTATATGAATGTCAGTAGAAGGTTAACTCAAAACTCGTCTTGACCCTGATTCAATCAGACAACTAAACGTTCATATAACTATAACATCCAATACGTTTGTAAGGTTACTGTAGGAGTCGCAGTAGGAATGGTCGAAACAATACTATCCGTGAGTGCCGCGGCCTGTCCTCCCATCTCAGTCTGAACCCAACCGAGACAGAAAGAAGCCACCAGAATATGGTCATCGGCCAAGTCAATAGCCATAGTCTTTAGACTGCAATTTATCAGTTACAGCTTTTCTGTTCAGATATGTTACCACATTTATAAGCAATGAGCAAGATAACTGTTGTCGAGACAATTATTTAGCTGTGTCTTGTCATCTACCGCGAACTAGTTAGCAAAATATTTTTATATTTTTGTGGCATCAGTACTTCATAATAATCTTCTCTATATTTTTCCCTCGTCCTCTCTATATTTTTCCCTTTTTGTTGCAGTGTCCCTAGAAGTCCTTGAGTGGCTCGTACAAATCATACAACTGTTGGTCCCCCAATTTTTGATGAATTCAATTTACTTTTGGATGGTCTGATTCCGTGGTAGAACCGTACACTAGGTAGTATGATGTAATTTCGATCGTGGCGATGTCTTGGAAAATCGCCATTTCATTGCTATTTTCCCACGGGGAGCTGATAAAAGAAGAGTCAACCGAGGTGTATAAATGTCCGATATAAAGTATTTTTGTAATTTTAATAGTAATATTGAGTTTGAACGAGTATGTAACTGTTCCTTCCTCTCTATCTCTCGCTTTCTCTCTCTCTCCATCTCTCTTTCTCTCTCTCTCTATCTCTCTATCTCCCCCTCTTTCTGTAGAATGCGTAACTAAACTTCTAAAGTTGCATACCTTTTCTGTAAGACGGCAGAGGTGTCGAGACTAATGTAAGTTGTAAACTCAAACTTTTCAATGACTAATTTGCACAGAAAACGGAAAACAAGATTTGCGAACACTCCTTGTCATTGAGATGCAAAATCGATTGAGAAGATTTTTGACTTTTGCGATAACATTCAGAGTATTTAGTGCCCGATTACGTTGTACGTTCTCTTGGGCGTACAGAATACACATTGCGGATTGAAACCAGTCAAAAAGAATATTCTCTTAGTAATACAGAGACATATCAGTGAAGTTAATAATCTGGAAACCAATAACACCCAATTATATCACGTTTACAACGAAGAAGTAGAGGTTGGAATAAACACATGTGGCCCGCTACTACACGGACATTCGAGACCACATGGGAAACGCAAGAATGTATCAATAATCAGAACGGAATGACGTCCAGATTTCTTCTGAAGTATCCGCCGTTGTGCTGCTTCTGAAGAGCGTAAATCGACGGCACAAGCTCGGCCGTGGACTGCTCGACCCAAAAAATCACAGAAATTCTTAGTTGAATGGAAAAAAATGTTGTTTGTGACGGTGTTGCAGAGTATAATCCATTCAGTTTGTACAGCTCAATCCTACAAACTCCGCGAAGACGGGCTTAAACGTAGATGTGGCTAGGTTCCTCTGTGGTTATTGGTTGTTCTGTGTTTTAGTGGCGACTAGCGTTCTAGGCTACATATGTGATTGGAACACACATTTGAAATAGCTCACTCAATCCTAGTTGACATCTACCTACGTATGGATTGCACGGTTTCCTCCAAATTTCTCAGCGTGAATCACGTCGTAACATAGAGAACCTACTTCCGTGAAAACTGTGACAGGTAAGTACGCTGGATGGTACGGTCACAAACATCTCCCACTATCTAAGTAGTTCTTTCGCGATCGTTCATTTTATTGTACTGCTGTCCAGTTATTCAATAAAGACTAAAAATGGAAAGAAGCAGAACAATTTCATTGAGTAGGGAGGCTAGTTTTTGTAGTTTCTACTGATTACACGCAGAACACAACGCACTTTAACCGAAGAAAACTCAAAGTATAAACTAGCACCGCATCATCGACAATATTTATGAATATCAGAACCCACACTAACCGTCAGGGCGGCATTGTGTCCTCCCATCTCAGTCTGAACCCAACCGGGACAGAAAGAAGCCACCAAAATATGGTCGTCGGCCAGGTCGATAGCCATTGTCTTTGCTACCGAGTTCAGAGCGGACTAGAACATTGAACGGAATATATATATATATATATATATATATATATATATATATATATATATATATATATATATATATATATATATATATATGTATATATATATATAATCATATATATATATACATATATATATATATATATATCTATAATGATAATGATATAATGATGATTATAATCATATAATGATTATAATCATCATTATATCATTATCATGTACATATATATATATATATATATATATATATATATATATATAATGTACATATATACATGATAATGAATGAATATAATGATGATGATATCATATAATGATTATATATATATATATATATACATATATATATATATATATATATATATATATATATATATATATATGTATATATATATATATATATATATATATATATATAATCATTATGGTTATCATTACATAGTTCTACTGCACCACACACAGTAGTTATGTGTCCTATCTATAATTCAGAACAGTGTAGCACGGATTTGCATCGTAACGGTAAGTTTGTTCACAGAAAGTATTACAGGTAATCAACGAGCTGCTATTTCCTGATTGAAATATTGTGGATCATTTGTTTCTATACAAGACAAGGGTTATAGAATCTCTCTCAGGTGTCGAAAAAAACTGTTTAATTAAACTCATTCTTTCTAAATTAAATCGTCACGTAAGGTTAGCGTTCTAATGTGGCATCGTGCAGTTTGTCATTGCACGTTTCTGAGTTCTGCTGTGTTTAACATGTTTCTCGTTATTGTGCAATTGATTATCAGCATACACCCACTTTGCTCATTCTGTAGGCCAGCTGTCCCCACGTTCCTGAACCATTGGCATTACCTCTGATCGATGCCAACCAGGATGAAATATTCACAATCGCCGCACGATTGATGGAGAACTCATCGTTCGAATGAAGTTTAGATGCTCGCTCCAGAAGTGCCAAGAAGATCTGAAACATCAACTAAATCGAACGGGATAGTCCGAAATTCTACAGTTACTTTGTTGTTTACAGTATGAAGTTGGGACATTCGATGAATATTTTTACATACGATACTTTCTGAACAACTCTGACATCCATCTATGATTCTCAACTTCGTATTGCCACATAACACGTAGTGATGAGCATAACTGTACCTGCGAGATTACTACAACCGATATGGCGTTGACATTTACGTTCTCGGCGAGACCCTCTCTGTTCGGTTCTTGCTTGGTAAAGTAGTTCACAATTATTCCAGCATTGTTTACCAGAACGGTCAAGCCGTCCTCTCCGACAATTTTATCGACCTATAAAAGTAATTTAACTTGATATGAATGAAAGAAAAAACATTCTTCTCCTGCTGCAGAAGTTCATAAGAGAAATTTCAATTCAAAAACAATAGAGAACGCTTGGGGAACAAGTTCAAAATTTTTGTACTGAACACTAATTCACAATCAACAACACAATCAACTCACATCCTTGTAGGCTCCTCTAATGGATTCATCATCAGTGACTTCCATTTCAACAATTGAGAGTCGCGGATCGTTGATAGCTTTCAAATCCTACAATAGGGTTAATCATTTTATTTTTGAACAGAAAAACAAAACGAAACATCACCTTCGCGGGGATTCAGCAGTGTACAATAAGTCCCTGCTTTGAAGTTCGGTGGTTTTCACAAATGTCAGTTTGAAAACTATCGATTTTAACTGCATTTGAACAAGTACATGATTTATTTTTTTCATTCTCAAACTTCACAAAATCAAAAAAAATCAAGTCAAAATAGGAATATAATATTATGCCTCGGCTTTCTCTAATTTATAACTTTGTACTGCATATACTTTGTGTAAAAACTTTTGAAAATAAGTTTCTCACATCAGCTGCCTCCGGGTTTCTACATGTTCCAATGACATGTTTGATGTCCTTGTTCTGGAGAAAAGTCTTCACGAGACCCAATCCAATTCCACGGTTGGCACCGGTTACAAGCACGGTTCTGGGGGACATTTCTATCTAAAAAAAAGTCTAATGCATAAAAAATCAGACTCAGAATATAGCGAAATAATTAGAGATAATGCATTAAAGTACCATAATTTAGGTTAGACGCAAATTTCAATTGTGGAAAAATTTAAGTATTCTGGTTAGAATAAGCCCATTAAGAAGAGGGTGTGTGAACAGTTTACGAGAGAATGTTGAAAAAAGCTGAATGAGAAGTTAAATGCTCCTCACAACGAACAATAAGAATCAAGTCTGGTGTTAATGAAAGCAAATAAGAGTAGGATTCCTAGTTCAATAGTTGTTTTGGCACTTAAAACACAAAATGTATCGATTCCATCGTGGTTCATTCGGTTGTTTACCATATGGGAGCGTTGTTTGGTCTGTCTGAGGTTGTTTGTAAAAACATCCCCATGTAAAGTGTTTGACCTGCGCCTCATCGAACGTGTGGTATTTTGTTGTTTTCAGTGGAAGTCCGACCGAAGTCTTGTAGAAGTCCGACCAAATAGTGTTACCGTCCATTCTTAATTCAATTCTGCTTGCAGGTTCTTTGAGAGCACATAATTTTCACAGACAGATTTGCGCTAATTCGCGTGCGAATTTCAACGTTGGGCTGCTAATTTATGCCAATTTCGCGTTTTTCTCGCGACCTTACATAGCCAAAAGTGTGTTTTCATAGTTCAAATGTTTGAAAAATATACTTGACGGTTATGGTTGTGATTATAACATGCCCCGATTAGTCTGAACTATTATTTTCATCCGACAAGCACGCATGAGGAAAAAGTGTTTTTCCTCACAAATAACGTTCGAAAACGGATTTTTTTCTGGAAATTCATTTAGAGTTGCTTTTTTTGTACTATTTCATGCGTAATACCTACTCATAGTCTCTCAATGAGTGGTTTTTATTACGGTTTTCGGTTGAATTCGAACTTTTGGATTACGGTATGCGCTGCTAGTTAGCGCTAACTACTTCCAATTAGCGCTGATGTTTCTGAGTACATTGCAGAAAAAGTAACAGTTAAAAGAACACTTTCATGAGAACGAAGGGTCTGAAAAATGTCAAATGAAGGGACGATTCATGAAAAAGTGGGGGCCCAACGACTGTGAGATTTGTCTTCTGCTGTGCGCCCCTTAGACAACTACTCTCAAATGGAACAGCTACTGCTACAAAAACCGGAAAATACTTATATACTCAAGTAAAACTGTTCATTACAAACATACAAAAGTCGTAAAATATTTTTTTAAACATGTAAACTATAATATACAAATCACAGCTGCGAAAGAGAGAACAACTGTTGAATAATATGCCAAGTGTTAAAGCACCTAGAGTTGAAGTAAAGACCAAAACTGCAAATCATTGTGTACAAAACCAGAATCTCTATAGTTGACTACGTTGAGTTAACATCTGTGATTTGTATATTATAGTTTACATGTTTAAAAAAATATTTTACGACTTTTGTATGTTTGTAATGAACAGTTTTACTTGAGTATATAAGTATTTTCCGGTTTTTGTAGCAGTAGCTGCTCCATTTGAGAGTAGCTGTCTAAGGGGCGCACAGCAGAAGACAAATCTCACAGTCGTTGGGCCCCCACTTTTTCATGAATTTTTCTCTTTTTGTACACATGCCGTAGGTATGTGGTTTGATCTCTACGGTACAGATAAAATTGTTTTCTTGATGAACCACTTGTCAAGTATTACCATCATTCGGAAAAAATATGACGTCAACATTGCAGTTCTAGAAACATACTTCATCTGCCCTTCAGAATCCCAGAATACGTCATGTTTGAATGAAGTTTCATCGTGAATTGACCATTTTTGAGAAACTTCCAGCATTCGAAAACATATTTCACGTCAATTTTTTTTAAAGTTGACGTCATCTGGCCTTCTTAATTCCAGAATAAGTCATATTTAGATGAAGTTTTATCGTTAATATACCACTTTAAGATATTTTCAGCATTTGAAAATATATGTGACGTCAACTTTGCACTTTTCAAAAATGACGTCATCTGGTCTCCAGAATCCCAGAATACGTCACTCTTAGATTGAGTTTCACCGTTAATTGACCCTTTCTAAGACATTTTCATCATGTGAAAATATATGTGACGTCAACTTTGCACTTTTCAAAAATGACGTCATCTGGTCTCCAGAATCCCAGAATACGTCACTCTTAGATTGAGTTTCACCGTTAATTGACCCTTTCTAAGACATTTTCATCATTTGAAAATATATGTGACGTCAACTTTGCACTTTTCAAAAATGACGTCATCTGGTCTCCAGAATCCCAGAATACGTCACTCTTAGATTGAGTTTCACCGTTAATTGACCCTTTCTAAGATATTACCATCATTTGAAAATATATGTGACGTCAACTTTGCACTTTTCAAAAATAACGTCATCTGGTCTCCAGAATCCCAGAATACGTCACTCTTAGATTGAGTTTCACCGTTAATTGACCCTTTCTAAGACATTTTCATCATTTGAAAATATATGTGACGTCAACTTTGCACTTTTCAAAAATGACGTCATCTGGTCTCCAGAATCCCAGAATACGTCACTCTTAGATTGAGTTTCACCGTTAATTGACCCTTTCTAAGATATTACCATCATTTGAAAATGTATGTGACGTCAACTTTGCACTTTTCAAAAATGACGTCATCCGAGCTCCAGAATCCTCGATGACGTCATCAGTAGAAGACTTACATCTAAATCGATGTCAGTTCATGTCGTGGTATCATACTTCAAATTTTACTTGAATTGGTTAGGACTGAGCTGAGTTATAACGCAATTTGATTTACCCCGACAGAGAGGACGAGAGAGTGCACGAAATTAAGAGACGCAGAGACATTTTCAAAGACCTATAACTTGATGAAAAATAATTTTTTTCGAAAAACAGTTTGCGCCCCCAGGGTTTGAGTGGGATATCTATCGTGTCCGAAATTTTCAGTCAAATCGGTTCACACATAAAAATTTCCCAGGAGTGCGCACCAACACACACACACACACACACACACGACGGAAGTTGGCGCTCTTGATGAAGCGAAAACGTCATAACTTGGCTCAAACTTGACCGATTTCGTTCAAATTTCGAACATAGCTTGTAAATGTGCCATAGAAAATCAGCAAATCATAAAAAGTTCTGATTTGCACAATTGGACCTTTTTGAGGGTGAACTAAAAAAATGAAAGCGCGCATTAGCCGGACCAAAGACAAATCTCGCACAGCGCTTCGCGCTGCGCGCGATTCTGGAGAGCAAGGACGAGCGAAAATATCACACATTACACATATTGCATAAAATACTACGGAAAAGCTTCACTTGTGGTCACCGGTTGAAATGAAATAATGGGTTTTGCTTGTGGAAAACGGTCTAAAAACAAAGCTCAAAAATTACACTTATATGGTTCCCACTATACGATTATTTTGAACCCCATTTGAGTAACAGAATAGCAGCGTTTCATCTTCGGTAATCAAAACGGAATGACGTCCAGATTTCTTCTGAAGTAGCCGCCGTTGTGCTGCTTCTGGAGAGAGTAAATCGACGGCACAAGCTCCTCCATGGATTGATCGATCTAAACTATCAAAGATATTTGTTGAATAGAAAAGTCGAACAGTAAAATCATGTGTTTTCGTTGAGGAGATCAAGGAGAAAATCTATCTAGCTAATATTATCCAATCCTGCTAACTTCAGCGAAGGCAGTCTTGAACGGTGTTGTTGTACTGTTTTGCTGTGTCTGTAGCCAATCGTGTTTCAGTCGTTGTTCGAGAATTATGATGTGTGTGTAAGCCAAACTACATTCTAATTATGACTCAATTTACAATTTCATTCAACATGGGGAAGATGAACTACAAACACAGTGGTATTGGGTGAATTCCTTCCCGAACCGGCTCTTCCCGAACCAAAAGCGAACCGATTCTTTCCGAACCAGTTGGTTCGTTCTAGAACCAAACCAAATTTAGGTCAACATAAGTGGAACTGAACTAATTCAAGTAACTAATGCTGAAGTTGGTTCACTGCGTAACGTTTATTAGGGTTTGGTTTCAATGAAGGTTTGAGTACACAAACGGTTCCGTTTTTCACCGAACCAACTGGTTCGGGAAGAATCGGTTCGGTTTTGGTTCGGAAAGAGTCGGTTCGGGAAGAAATTTGCCGTGGTATGGGGCAAAATACACCGTGAATTGTTTTGGAGAGCTAACCGAGTAACTCGAACCTGGTTACGTTAGCTAAACCACCGAATTCACAATTGTCTCCATGTTTCCTGTGCACGTATTTTGTTATTGAACAAAACAACTTCTAGTTTTATAGAGCAAACTAACTGTGAGTGCCGCGGCCTGTCCTCCCATATCAGTCTGAACCCAACCGGGACAGAACGAAGCCACCAGAATATGATCATCGGCCAAGTCGATGGCCATCGTCTTCGCTACGGAGTTCAAGGCGGACTGCAAAATTTCGGTTAAGGTATTCATGTTTATTGCAATATATTCATACTGGATGAAAACAATTACAGTTTTGTGCTATTTTGAAGTCTATTGGGAAAGTTCAATGCGAAATGTCTTCAATTCCAGTAAACTTTATGATTAAATATTTTACTGAGGAGGATTCATTAGAAATAAAACCCACTCGAAATGTTTTAACGTTGTTCTACTTCACATACCTTGCTCATTCTGTAAGCCAACATTCCCCACTTTCCCGAGCCGGTGGTATTGTCTCCAATCGAGGCCACACCAGATGAGATGTTCACAATCGCCGCACGATTGATCGAAAGCTCATCACTCGAATGAAGTTTCGATGCTCGCTCCAGAAGTGGTAGGAAGATCTGCAACATTAAATAATCAAAAAAATAGTCAGACAACTACTCTCTTCCGTTACAATAAGTAACGGAACGAGTGATTCATTTTCTACTCGTGCGACTTTTCGAATAACTTTGAGATCTTTTGCGCCAGAGTTCGCACTTTTTTGGGCCCCTTCTTGAACTCCACGAAACTGTTATAACAGACGAATAGCAAGTCTTTGCACAGTACGATTGCCACACAGAATGCACTAAGCAACGAGCGTATCTGTCGCGAAAAGATACAGGTACTATATTTTATGATTTTATTGAAGAGAATTGAACAAAATTTTCCATGGGATGAGACAAAAAATGCTTCACACCGTCGTAAGTATGAAAAGGACTATACCTGTGTGACGACTGCTACCGATATGGCGTTCACATTGACATTCTTGGCGAGATCCTCTCTGTTCGGTTCTTGTTTGGTGAAGTAGTTGACAATGATTCCAGCATTGTTAACAAGTACGGTGAGGCCGTCTTCTCCGACGATTTCGTCAACCTGCACAAAAGAACAGAAGAATAAGTCTCAATAAAACAAGAAATAGTATTTTTCTTCTGCAAAAATTCTGCGAGACATTTTGATCAAGAGAATTTCAGATCATGGGGGTTAGGTAAAATTTTATACAAAAGCTAATTTTTATTAAAAAAAAGTGGTGTCAAAGTCCACATTGTGATAGTCCACAAAACATAAAAACGAGAACACCTATTTTGACTAACAAAAAGAGTAATAACTGAACTCACAGCTTTGTAGGCTTTCTTGATGGAGTCATCATCGGTGACTTCCATCTCAATAATAGAGAGGCGCGGGTCGTTGAGAGCTTTCAAATCCTAAACAATACATTATATAAATTAAAATTTGATGAAAAGTAACATTTGGACAGTGCGTAGTGTATGATTTAAAATGTGTTGGGTTCCGTTAACTAAAATGAGCCAAAAGTACAACTTTGTTTGCGTGTCTAAAGGTTCATCAATTCTACAGTTTTCAAGAAACCGAGTTAATGTTTGTTTCTCTTCCCAATACAACTTCCAGTCAACCGATAGCTGCTAACCCTAAAAATTACCCTTACAGTCTTATACCTCTGCCTTTTCCGGGTTTCTACATGCTCCGATGACATGCTTGATCTCCTTGTTTTGAAGGAAAGTTTTCACGAGACCCAACCCAATTCCGCGGTTCGCACCGGTTACAAGCACAGTTCTCGGGGACATTATGGTCTGCAATATACTTCACATTCTATATAAATTTTCATCCTCCATCGAATGAGCATCAAACAACTGAAACAGCATTTCGATACATAATATGTATAGCAACTTTTAGGAGACTTTTGAGCAAAAGCACGATACCGGCAGGTCGTTTGCAGTCGCTAAAAAAACCAATTGTTGAGGAAGAATACAGAGATGAATCAGTGATAACAACGAAAACGTGGAAAAATGAAACGATTCATCGAAACATGTTCCAGTAAACGAGAAAGGAATAGTAGAAAAGGAAGTTGCAAAAACATTCGTAGTTTGTAGTTATGAGTATTGTTTCCTATATGTAAGTGAGTTTTACT
Organism: Litoditis marina; assembly: GCA_964036275.1. NCBI lineage: Eukaryota > Metazoa > Nematoda > Chromadorea > Rhabditida > Rhabditidae > Litoditis > Litoditis marina. Next base: position 30,773,767 of record OZ038433.1, read on the forward strand.
GCGTGAAATTTCAGTTTTTGAAATCATTGATGAACGTGACACACAATTGAAAAGAAAAGATTAATTCACGGTTTTGAAGCCATAAATCCTATAATAACAGAAAAACATAAATTCTTGATGAAATACCAAAAGTCAATTGTAAAACATGAGAGTTATTTCGTTGGAAAATGTCGAACAACATATGTTTCCAGGGTATATTCGGAACAGTCAGCATTTTCTAAAATAAGCCCTTCGTGATGACAATTCAGTTGCGGCGACCTTTCAACTGTGTGTCGGGCAAACAAAAAACAAAAAAAATCAATGGCAGCGCAATCTATTCTGTTGTGAACACCCAACCAACTGATATACGGCTAGTCAAATAAAGTCATGTTAAACATGCTAAACACGAACGTTCGAAAAAGTTGAAGTTGAAAAATTACTTAAGGTGTGTATTTCCTTCACTGCATTCTTTGAATAGGACCACTATTGAAATTGAATACGTTTGTAAATTAACCGTGCTCTATGATCTAAATATGTTTTTAAATTATTTTACTAGTAAATGCTAACAAAGTTTCAAACAATGAATGGATTTTCAGGTTTTCATCAAGAAAAATTAGTTTTTTTGCGCATATATTATAGAACAAAAAGTAGTAAAATGAGTAGTTCCATCGTGGATTTTCAGTCGATTTGCCCATTTAACCTCGATCAAAATGTGAATGAAAATAAGCATTCAGAGCGAAGAATTTATATAAATATTAATTTTCTATTTTTATATTTAACATCGCAAAATCAGCTCTCCGGTCTTCGGGCGGAAAACAAATGAGGTAGAATAATGTCACGGTGAAGACCACGAGGGACATCATGAAGATAGCTATGGCACCCTTGGCGATTCTACCGGCCGGGGCGGGGCGTCATCTGAAATTAACCAGACTACAGACCGTGGCTTGATCCTTGTAGTTTGTTCTCTTTACAGACTTTCTTTCAAAAATTGTAACCGAGAAGCAATGGGATCAAACTACATACACAACGAGATAAAAAAAAACATACATCGTATCGACTTGCTTTGGGAAGAGTGAACCCTCTTTGCCAGAACACCTCGCCACCACGATCCCACTCTACGTTTTAGATGATTCAGAAACATTAGCGCCAATTTCGTACGATTTGTCGGTTGCAAAGGTGAGAAAGCGTAGAGGTCAACTAAACAGCAGAGAACCTCGGACAGTTTGCGTCTCTCTGACTTGCACACTCTCTCGTCGAGGCCGTTACAAAACTGGCTTGCCAAGGGAAATGTCGGAGACGAGCACTATGCTGTTAGTCAACTGCACGGTCACGTGAAACATATTAAAGACAGCAGAACTCAGAAACGTGTAATGAAAAAGTGCACGATGCCTCATTAGAATGCTAACTTTACGTGGGTTCTAGTATGGACCATTCTGCGATATCACAAACCCACCTGGCTCTTCCTCTGTAATAGAATTCTTCGTTTCCAGGGTGTAAACATACGGTAAATCGTATACACATGGATGCATTGGAGTAGTTGTTCAGACAGGTGAGGTGGAAAAATGAACTCAAATCAGAGATATCTTGTTTTGATTTTATACCAGTTGTTCGAATGAACAACATAACAGAACAGCCTAATTAGGGTTGTTAAAGTCGAACTCGAGACTCGACTCGACTCGAAAAAACTCGAAAATTTTCGAGTTGAGTCAAACTCGAAACTCGAAAACTCGAAATTTCTCAAAACTCGAAAACTCGAAAACTCGAAAACTCGAAGTTTTCCAAAAACGCGAAAACTCGAAAACTCGAAAACTCGAAATTTTCCAAAATTCGAAAACTCGAAAACTCGAAATTTCCCAAAACTCGAAAACTCGAAATTTTGAACGCGAAAACTCGAAAATCAAAATTTCGGACTCGAAAAATGTCTCTTTTGGGTCCAAAAACACTCAAAACTCGACTCGACTCGAAAAAACTCGAAAATTTTCGAGTCGAGTCGAACTCGAAACTCGAAAACTCGAAATTTTTCAAAACTCGAAAACTCGATAACTCGAAAACTCGAAATTTCCCAAAACTCGAAAACTCGAAAACTCGAAATTTCCCAAAACTCGAAAACTCGAAATTTTGAACGCGAAAACTCGAAAATCAAAATTTCGGACTCGAAAAATGTCTCTTTTGGGTCCAAAAACACTCAAAACTCGACTCGACTCGAAAAAACTCGAAAATTTTCGAGTCGAGTCGAACTCGAAACTCGAAAACTCGAAATTTCCCAAAACTCGAAAACTCAAAATTTTTTCAAAACTCGAAAACTCGAAATTTTTCAAAACTCGAAATTTTTCAAAACTCGAAAACTCGATAACTCGAAAACTCGAAATTTCCCAAAACTCGAAAACTCGAAAACTCGAAAACTCGAAATTTCCCAAAACTCGAAAACTCGAAAACTCGAAAACTCGAAATTTTGAACTCGATTAACAACCCTAAGCCTAATCCACTTGTTTTTTTAGAAACTATAGTCGAGCAGGGTGTTTTTCGTATATTTATTGGGCATATCACACATATTATTTGGTGTTTCTCTCCGCGTATAAATTGGAGAGACTCATTATATAAATTTGATTGTATCGTTCTCCACTAATCAGTTCGACTGGTGGTCCAATGAGAATTGTAGTTTAAAGTCTGATCGAAAGCGGAAATGGAATAAAAAACAATCAACATGAACAGAGCAAAATCGCTAGACATGAGTTAGTTGTGATAGACTTCAACGGATGTTTTTACCTTCATTATTTTCAGCCAGAAACAGTACAAGCTAAAGCCGGATTTTATATCACCAGGAAACGCTGAAATGTACATATAGATAGCACATTTCACAAAGTAACATAGTTGTGATCTATTTCCCGATACCAAGTCCGCTCGAGATATCAATTGGACCCACACCGGGAACGCCGATTCCGACACCCGAGCCGATTCCAACTATACCTGGGTTGCCACCTGAAACATTCAGTTGAGCGTTTCGTTGATGAGAAAATAGTAAGAGAAACCAACGTTCACGTCAGTATGCTCGATTGTTGTTTAGAATCAAACATCAACAGCTACTACAGGCGAATCATACTTAATATGTATGATCGTAATATGGTCGTAAGATGTAATATGACGTGTATGTATGTAATATGCATAATATGTATGATGTATGTATTATCGATCGTGTTGTCAACTGTCAACTATTTAGATGCCCGCCAAGACTGTTGTTGTATTTAGCAAGAATCAAAAATCCTTCTCTGATTAGCTCGGTTGCATAACAACACTTCTTAGTTTTTGAGAAAAACAAACATGTGTTGTCCTCAACACGCTTGGAAGAAGAGTAAGAATGTGCGCTACAGTGCTCGATCGGAGAACGACAATAATGATTTGTTGCACTGTTTAGTACCCATACCCCCGGAATATTCGACTATTCGACAAAACATACTTCGTTTTTAGATTCGAAATCGTGAAATTCAGTGATCTTGCATCAAAATAGACGAATATTCGGCGAACAAAGTTCGTTTATCGCTTTTTCTGGCTATTCGGTAAACTTACCTGGGGTATGATCGTACACTTGAATTATTCTATCTCACAACTATGCTTTCACCTTATGATTAGATGAATGAGAGCTTTGACTTTTATTTACCCAATCCGCCAATGCCCGGAGCCCCGATGCCTAGACCAGTGTGAACACCGATACCGCCAGCACCACCGCCACCGACACCGCCGCCACCGCCGACACCGTTCACACCGCCAACGCCACCGACACCGCCCAGACCGCCTAGACCACCAACACCGCCACCACCGACACCAGCACCGACACCGCTACCGACATCGCCGACTTCACCACCACCGCTACCGCCGCCGACACTACCAACGCCACCGACGCCACCCGCACTGGTACCTTAAAACAAGGGTTTTGGACCAAAAAAAGAGCAGGCAGCACGGTTTCCAAATAAGATAATAACACTCACTTTGAGAAAAAACAAGCCAAATTAGTGGTTTCTGAAAATGTTTTTCCGCGTTGAAGATAAACTACAGGACCGTCGTATAGAAGTTTCGCAAAATGTTAATCCTGATTTTGGTTTTGTTCGCGTCACACTCTAAAATATACGTGTTTAAAAGTGGTTTGCAGCAAAAGCAGAGTAACCATTCCATCAGAGACTTGGGTTGGCACAAATTGTTTCCTGATCTAGGCTTATGTGCCAGGAGGTTTGTATTCTCTCGAATAGTACTAAAAATTATATTAGTATTGAAAATCGGCAAACACAATGAAAATTCAGACATTTTACCAACCTGCGCTCTGTGGTTGATGTTCATGAAGGTGTTCTCGTTCACGTGCTTTCTGGTTTTCACGTGCTCTCTCGATGTCAGCACTGTCTGTCTTGTGAAAATTATTGCTTTCTGTGGCTCCGTTTTCTCCAACAAACTTTCTCACCCATGCCTCCTAGAATTCAAAACTCAGAACCAGTGTCATTACAATATTACGTAATGCTTTACAATATTGTACGAAAGAAGGACGGTTATGTGGTCCAATCCGAACGCTTCAGTCCTTTAAACTGCAATACATTTTCCAATTGCAGTTCAGAGGACCGTTGACACGGGATTGGTCCACATAATCGTCCTACTTTAAGCAATATAATGATACAGAACGTTATGTACTCGAAAAGAGAAGAAGATGAAGTTGAGTACAGCCGCGATTTTAAATTGCGCTTCGTTCGTCCTATATGATAAAAGACATTAAAAATAAATTTATCTCACATACAGCAAAAGGTGTTTTTTTATTCAAGTTTTGTTTACGAATATTTCCGTCGTAGAACAATAGCCGAATTCTCGCATTCAATGAATAGTTCTACTTGGCGAGATGAAGTGTTTGATGGTCCCAAACAGTGATACTCGTTCCGGTCATATTATGCAGCGTTAACAAATGGAAAATATATGTAATGATTCGCAAATAAGTATATTCATAAGTTTGAAGTACGTTCACGAACCTCGTTATCCCAAGATATTGTTGTTTTTCTAGGCGCTTGAGTTGTGGTGGTTGGTTCTGTTTCTTCTGGAAACAGTTCACTCTAAGGTTTATTTTAAAGTTTATTTCTATGAGAATATTGTTTTTCTTGGCGTGTAGAAATATGATATATAGAGAGAAAAAATTGCCGAATTTGTAGTTATATTTGTGAAAACATCTATAAGCTTTACACTGGCTATTTAGTAACTCATGTGTTGCTGGTAACGGGGGCATGGTATGAAGTTTCTGGTTTTCACGTTTCACACGACAAATTAGATAAACATACCACTTCATTAGATAAACTTATCCCTCACTTCGCATTTGTTCACTTATTTGTAATTGTCTACGGTCGATCTCAACATATTTTGTGTTTATAATGTTGCGAGGTAAATTTTGAAATTTAAGTACTAATTGAAATACCTACGTTGCTCCGGTCAAGTCGACCGTTTTGATAGTGAACAGATTCCCAAATCTACGATCACTTTATGGACCATATTTATTCACCTGAGTCAGAGTCGAAGGTTTCGAGATGGAACTTCTTCTTGTGATGATGTTTTCTGTGTGGTCTACGATGTCGCTTGTGGGTTGGGTATTGACCGTGTTGGTTATTGTAAGAACCTCCTTGGTAGGGACTGAAATGGAATGGATACGTTGTGCAAGTTTGCCGATCAGACATCAAACTTGTATGCATATCTTTCCATGTATGGTTTTTTTCTCATTTAGCGCGCCGCGAGCGTATTTCATAAATAAAAAATAAACAAATTGTGAGGATTGGACGGGACAAAGAAAGAGGGGTAGGAGAGAGATTTGAATCTATCTTCCAGTGACAGACAGAAAGAATGAGAAAGAACGTGATAGAGAAGAAGAAAAGGGCGAGAAAGAGAGAGGTAGATAGAATGAGGAAGAGAGAAATAGAGGAAGGGAAATAGTAGAGGTAGAAGGATAGAGACATCAAAAACTCAGAAAAGTGGGTCGAAAACACGTGAGTTGTGAAGTACCCACGGACTGACCTACAGAAACAAGTACACTGACATTGTTGATAGAGCTGGTGTTGATTGCAGGCATATCCGCTGAGAGACCCACGGAATTCTGCAAAATTGATTATTTATGCTTAAGATGAACAACTTTGCTGAAACCATTTCAAATATGCTGTAAAATCAATATGCTCCACAATCAAGAACTTGAACTTTTCTACCCGTCATATAAGTTGCAAACATAATATGGACGGTAACCTTTCCCACATATTTTGTAAAAAAAAAGTTCATGAGACTTCATATAAGTCTAGTGATACTTCCGAAATAACATTTTTCACAAACACGTTTTTAGCGAAGGAAAAATCCTCGTATTTCATTAAAAGCAACTCACTGGCAAAGGAAGAAATAACCAAGTAGCAGAAAAGTGCAGTTCTGAGAATCGTTGTCATTCCGCTAGCGAGGCTAAGTATTCTGCAAGTGTGCCATTGAGTTCCGTGAATAAAAAATAGTTTCAGTTTTATAAACATATTCATATCATCACGTTTATAAAATGAAATAATATTATATTCAATCCAATGTTCTGTTAATCTAACTTCACAAAGATACATCTTCGGTGCCACAGTCAGTAATGATTTGTTGTATCTCAATCATTGTAAAGTAAAATGCCAAAGAACTGGAGACAATACATTCCAAGTTATATGGATGCAACTTGAAACACTGGAACGAATATATGAGATATAATAATAATAATTTAAGGTTTATTGTGCATAGTTCATACAAGATTTCATTACGAAACGCATGTTGACATGAGAACCATTCTACTAGGGAACCGACCTGAACAGTGAGGTTTTTGTCGAACTGTCTCGAAATATGCCACCACAACTAAAGAAAGGCAGTTACAGATCCGCGTGATTGATAGATCAAGTTGTCAGACGTGAAACAATGTTGTTGTTCATTTCGTTTGCTTACAAACAATTTCGTGTTTTCACTGAAAAGAAGAAGAATCGTGTTCCATAATTACATACCGTGTTGTTCTGAGCAACCTGTTGGCTGGGAAAGTTGTTGAAAATTCGTACTGGTTTCCAAGTCATGTCAGACAGTCAAATGTTTCAAGTTGTAGTCATATTATGAGCGGAGAAAACTTGAAAGTCTAGTTCGTCAGACAAACTGGGCGAAAATCGACTGAGTTTGTTCAGAGAAACTATAGTCGTCGCCCTTAGAAAAACGGGAGGGTACTGTATATCTCACTTTCCGCTGTGTACGCACACATGTCTTCCATTCCAAAGCTCGCCGGCTATGTGCTCTAATAGCGCAGTGGTTAGCGCCCAGTTACGATTCTTTTGCTCGCTGGTATCGATTTCGGCGAGAGACAGAAGTTTATAAAATTGTCACTCACATGAGTAACAAATGTTTGGACCTGAAAATGCAAAGTCGTTGCATTTCCTCACCTAGAGCAATTTTTGTGAGAACTGGCTTTTGATAGACTTATAGTCGTGGACCACGGATAATCGGATGAAAAGACGGTGTTATGAGTTGGCCATGTGTTAGCAGAAGCGCGCTGATGGCATCAATCAATACCAATTTTGGGAAAGTCTGCCAACGCATTGTTCTTTCAATTTCAATTTTGTTACGTAGTGTTGGTTTATTCTTTTTGAATGAGTTCTATCATTTCGAAACATTCCTTCCGAAACCACTATAGAAATAATAGAGACGAAATATATAAATGGGAGGCAGTTTGAGACATAATGCCTTTTTTATATATGAAAGATATCTCGACAAATGTTTGGACTGTCCTATTATTTTCTAATTCACTATCTTGAAACGTTGTGAATCTACCGGACATTTACTAACTAGGAATGCCTGCTTAACTGCAATATCAAGAGCGGTTACATTATGTTTCCTTCTCGTGTACGACAGAAGTTGGCCCAATTAGCGCAGTGGCAGTACGGCGGTGTTAGCGTCCAGCTGGCCACGGGTTCAATTCCCGTCAAAATAATTTTCTGTCCAAAACTTACGCGCTGTGTATTTCTCTCATTTGAAATGGTCTACCCCTATATCAGAGAGTTAGGAGCGGTATAGTTTGGCTGCATGCAACATTTTAACGTTTTGTTCATGGTGGTGTGTTTATATTTATCATTTGTCGTCTCCGTACTGCCAAAAATGGACGATTACCAGATTACCAAAAAAGTCCTGTTTTGAGATATTGCAGAGAGTGATCAAACTTCAATTGTAGTTTCATCTGTGTAACACATCGCAATGTTTGACAAAAATTATAACAGAACTAAATGAAGACCCTTATAGTTAAAAACCTGCAATAATTCTTTTCAGCAACATGAGAATAAAATTTCGAAAACGGAATTTCTCGGTGTTTATTCAACTCGACTCAGTCGTGACACATTGCGACTGAACACCGTCAGGTTACATGTTGTCCTGAACCGCTTTGTCCAACTGCTTCAGGAAAAAAACACACTAGAGAACATTTTACTATGATCGAAGACTTTCATTTATTCATTTGATACGCACTAGGCGTGCTAAATGGAGAAAAAACATACATGACATGGTGAGGAGTGCATCTCAGGCGACTGCATGTCCCAGGTACAAGAACGGGACGTCCCATGTCCCGGTACTGTTCCGGGACAGTACCAAAAATTACGGTAGAAATGGAGCATATTTGCATATAAAAGTCAGGATAGAGGAGAATGTTTGTCATCCTTTATGCAAATATGCTCCATTTCTACCGTAATTCTTGGTACCGTCCCGGGACAGTACCTGGGACATGCGACTGCTGAGATACAAGGTTGATGTTTGATCTGGCAAACTTGCATTGCGACAAATCAATATTCTGTAACCGAGATCTTTGTGAGCACAGAACTTTTCTAGAATGGAAAACGAAATAGCCACCGCTGAGCTTTTTTTCTTTAGCGCATATATTTACATTTACATAATTACATATTTATTCATTAACGTCGCTTCGTTACGAGGCGGTGATATATCATACATAAGGATCCAGGTGATCGAGAAAGGAGCCAGGTGTTAACCTTGAGCTTTATGGGCTCTTAGTCTTTTGGTGTAAACGTTTTGGTCCGAAAGTGTTACATATATTTTGTAAGAGGAATTGACTATTAGTGGAAAGTTTGTATATATTTTACCAATGAGACAGATTTTGGTTTACTTTGTGATTCATAATAGAGATAATACAAAAGACATGCACATACATAAGTTTATAAGCATTGGATAAATAGGACATAAATAGAAGAAGTTGTCGTTACAATATGCTGAGCATACTCGTCTGTCGTGGTCCACCCGTCTCTCTCTCTGCTGGATTCCTCGTAGTCCTGGCTCCGCCTTCCGATGATTGATGGCTACGGCTCCGTCGTCCTGGCTCCGTCGTGTACTTACCTTGTATCTAAATAGAGATGTAGAAAGTTGTGATCTCTGTTAGAAGATATCATGACATCCCGCCTCTTCGAAAGCTGAGTGCAACGAAGGAGTTGGTCCCCAACTCTACAGAACAGACGAAAGCAAAAGCTATCAACAATTGTTCGTACTGTGAGTGGTGGGTGATATAAGTGTAATTGGGATTGACTCGGGGATGTCTGGGGTATGGAAAAACGAATACAAGTAAGTCATATGAAGATAAAACAGTGGGACACGATGATGTCATCCATAGTTTGCTGTTTGGGATCGTAAGAGAAAGGAGGACAGATTGAGGCATACGGTGAAGTATCCTAACTTAGGTGTGGTCGGATAGGATAGCATATTGTGTTCGAGCTTTTTTCTAAATAGTTATTAGCGGTGGTTATGGTGCCGGAAACAAGGATAATAGTAAAGGGAATGAGAAGTTTGAAAAGCCTCTTAATGGGGCAGGGTAAAGAGTAATAAAAGTTATTTGTTTGCAGAGGGAGGGAAAAAGTAGCAAAGTTACAAAAAAAGGGATAGCGGGGGAAATTTGCGTGGTTCCATATAAGATAGTAAAGCGGAGCATATTTGCGAGGGTTACAATGAAAGACGGCAAAAGGGGCATATTTTCGATAACATAAACTTACGCTAAATTAAATACAACTTACACTAAAAGCAGGGCATATTTGCGGGGTTAACACTAAAAAGGTCATAACGGAAAATGAGTTTTGGGATGACAGTAATAAAATTTGAGATCTAGTATAGGAAACGAACGTCCTGCTCAAGTTGTTCGAGTTTGGACTCAATAGCAATCGAGTTGATTCTATCTTCTCGCTCCGTTTGCTCATAATGCTCTTGTTGCAGTATCCGGGTTTCTTTTTCTGCCTTCTGAATAGCCTCTTCGAAAGTGGCGGGGGTGGTATCTAAGCGTCTCAAAGTTTTTCGTATGTCAGAACGTAGGCCTCGCATAAAATGAACAATTTGGTTCTGAGTGATTTCGGCTGCACCACGATCTTGGTATGCGACCATGCACTTTTCTTTGATTTTCTTAGCGAATTGACCTACAGTATCAGCTCCCTGACGAAGGTCAAATAACTCTTCACGTGCGTTTTCTACTCTTGTGGTATTCCTTAGATTGGTAGCCAGTATGGTTATAATCTGAGCGCAAGTTTGATTTTGGGGGTCGGCAATGGCATCGTAATGCATGCGGGCGCCATCAACAAGATACAGGGGTAATAGGACTTTGGCATTAGCTGTTGGTATTCCAAAAGTTTGGAGAACATCAACGAATTTCGCTAGCCATGTGGTATATATATCTCCGCCGTCCCCGCTAAACTTGCTCACACGGTTTTCTAATATTTTCGCTATTTGTATCGGGGTAATATTAGGTTGGGGTGGTGGGTTGGGCAATCGGTGTTGTTGCAGCTGCTGGAATTGGGCCTGTAGGGCTTGCATCTGTTGCAAGAGCTGAGACTTTGCAGGGTTTTGTACCATACCATTGGGACTTGGTGGGCGAGTATTAACCATTTTGGTACACTGGAGGCTGTGCTGCAAGAACAAGGGGTTGGAGGGCTGAGCTTTTACGAGCTTCTACGATTGGGCTTGGGGTGGGCACTGACTAAATAGGGAGCCTCTGATATCCGCGATACTGGGAAGTTGGAATCTTTTGAAAATCTGGGATATTAGGAACAGTTAAAATAGGGTGAAGGATGGCTACTCACTGGGAAGGTAGCTTTGAAAATCTGGGATATTGGGAACAGTTAAAATAGGGTGAAGGGTGGCTACTTACTGGGAAGGTAGCTTTGAAAAGGTGAGATATTAGGAACAGTTAAAATAGGGTGAAGGATGGCTACTTACTGGGAAGGTAGCTTCGAAAATCTGGGATATTGGGAACAGTTAAAATAGGGTGAAGGATGGCTACTTACTGGGAAGGTAGCTTTGAAAATCTGGGGTATTAGGAACAGTTAAAATAGGGTGAAGGATGGCTACTTACTGGGAAGGTAGCTTTGAAAATCTGGGATATTGGGAACAGTTAAAATAGGGTGAAGGGTGGCTACTTACTGGGAAGGTAGCTTTGAAAATCTGGGATATTGGGAACAGTTAAAACGGGGTGAAGGATGGCTACTTACTGGGAAGGTAGCTTTGAAATTCTGGGATATTGAGAACAGTTAAAATAGGGTGAAGGATGGCTACTTACTGGGAAGGTAGCTTTGAAAATCTGGGATATTGGAAACAGTTAAAATAAGGTGAAGGATGACTACTCACTGGGAAGGTAGCTTTGAAAATCTGGGATATTGGGAACAGTTAAAATAGGGTGAAGGGTGGCTACTTACTGGGAAGGTAGCTTTGAAAAGGTGAGATATTAGGAACAGTTAAAATAGGGTGAAGGATGGCTACTTACTGGGAAGGTAGCTTTGAAAATCTGGGATATTGGGAACAGTTAAAATAGGGTGAAGGATGGCTACTTACTGGGAAGGTAGCTTTGAAAATCTGGGATATTGGAAACAGTTAAAATAGGGTGAACGATGGCTACTTACTGGGAAGGTAGCTTTGAAAATCTGGGATATTGGTAACAGTTAAAATAGGGTGAAGGGTGGCTACTTACTGGGAAGGTAGCTTTGAAAATCTGGGATATTGGTAACAGTTAAAATAGGGTGAAGGGTGGCTACTTACTGGGAAGGTAGCTTTGAAAATCTGGGATATTAGGAACAGTTAAAATAGGGTGAAGGATGGCTACTTACTGGGAAGGTAGCTTTGAAAATCTGGCATATTGGAAACAGTTAAAATAGGGTGAAGGATGGCTACTTACTGGGAAGGTAGCTTTGAAAATCTGGGATATTGGTAACAGTTAAAATAGGGTAAAGGGTGGCTACTTACTGGGAAGGTAGCTTTGAAAATCTGGGATATTAGGAACAGTTAAAATAGGGTGAAGGATGGCTACTTACTGGGAAGGTAGCTTTGAAAATCTGGCATATTGGAAACAGTTAAAATAGGGTGAAGGATGGCTACTTACTGGGAAGGTAGCTTTGAAAATCTGGGACATTGGGAACAGTTAAAACGGGGTGAAGGATGGCTACTTACTGGGAAGGTAGCTTTGAAAATCTGGGATATTAGGAACAGTTAAAATAGGGTAAAGGGTGGCTACTTACTGGGAAGGTAGCTTTGAAAATCTGGGATATTAGGAACAGTTAAAATAGGGTGAAGGATGGCTACTTACTGGGAAGGTAGCTTTGAAAATCTGGCATATTGGAAACAGTTAAAATAGGGTGAAGGATGGCTACTTACTGGGAAGGTAGCTTTGAAATTCTGGGATATTGAGAACAGTTAAAATAGGGTGAAGGATGGCTACTTACTGGGAAGGTAGCTTTGAAAATCTGGGATATTAGGAACAGTTAAAATAGGGTGAAGGATGGCTACTTACTGGGAAGGTAGCTTTGAAAATCTGGGATATTAGGAACAGTTAAAATAGGGTGAAGGATGGCTACTTACTGGGAAGGTAGCTTTGAAAATCTGGCATATTGGAAACAGTTAAAATAGGGTGAAGGATGGCTACTTACTGGGAAGGTAGCTTTGAAAATCTGGGACATTGGGAACAGTTAAAACGGGGTGAAGGATGGCTACTTACTGGGAAGGTAGCTTTGAAAATCTGGGATATTAGGAACAGTTAAAATAGGGTGAAGGATGGCTACTTACTGGGAAGGTAGCTTTGAAAATCTGGGACATTGGGAACAGTTAAAACGGGGTGAAGGATGACTACTCACTGGGAAGGTAGCTTTAAAAATCTGGGATATTGGGAACAGTTAAAATAGGGTGAAGGGTACTAGAGTGTCTACTAAAGAAATGCAGTCAAATTTTTTTCTGAAATAGCAAGCTGTGAAAACACTAAATGAATAATTGCCTGAAAATTGAGATATTGTAAGAGAATGATCTCCAACCTGCTTTTCCCTCGATTAGCCACGAAAACAGATTTTTTTCTTTGGTACCGAGTATGTTTTCCGGCAAATGTTCGTTAGAAAAAAATTCTGCTTTGCCCTTGCTATGAGATGTAGTGGGTGCACTAAAAAACAACACTATCAACGTTCGTACCAATGATCCTTCGGTTGTCCGTGGTAGTTGTTGTTGGCTGGTGGTAGCTGTGGGCAGGAGAGCTGATAGCTTATGAAGTCTAGTCAAAGGACTTGGATCAAATTCAAGTATGATACTGAAATTAATTCTCTATACTGGAAAAATATTGAAAAAATGGGAATGGGATGATTGATCCTAATTGTTTACTACTTGAACGACTTGACTATGTGCTTGTTACTGTTCATCATACCTGTTTGTCTTCAGGTAGTTACATAGGAATATGGCTAAAGTTGGTTACTACGTAGGAAGTTGACATGTGAAGAGGAGAAGAGAATAACTATTGTATTAGTATTATAGAACTATTATAACTTTCAATGCCTTACTGTTGTTCAAACTATATGAAAAAAAGGTTAGATTAATTAATGGAGGGAGACTCAAACAAGAAAAATATCAGGGATGAGAAATGAGAGAGTCGTTAATGGATTAAGAGGCAACCACCGTCGACTGTGGTTGAAAGTTGTGAGTGTGGGCTATTGGGTTTTTGCAAAAAAAGAAATGACTTGTAATCTCGGCGGTTTTTGTTGCAAAGAACGATGAATAACTTTTGTGGTTTGGGTAAGACTCTCTCCGTTCCCTGGTGGGCCTGATTAATGACTTGCGCTTTTCCTGGAGCCGTTTGTGGATTTCACGGCGCTCCGGGGAGTCGAACCTGACTAATTGCCAGCCGCAAAGCCCCTCATGGCATGCGCACGGACTACTGTAGTGGTTATGGGATACGGTAGTAACCAAAAACCATTGCTATTGAAATATAAAAACGATGTAAGAATGGGATAATAAGACTGAGAGTGGTCGTATGTAGTCTATATTTTTTTTCAGTTGAATTCAACTGCATTTTCTGATTTTCTGATTAACATGGAGACATTGGTTAACTGAAACATTTTCAGCATATAACGCATTTGTAGCCGGAAATAAGACATTTCACTGTGAGAGAATCGTGAAATAAGATATGTAAATAATAGAAAATAAACATAGAATTTGGGGCCCCCGTATGAATTGTGCATATTTGTATGCATAGCGCTTTCTGCCCAAAAATAATGGTGAGTCGTATGTTTGTTTACATACTACAGTTGCGGAACCGCGACTCCCATGAAATCCGTCTAGAGGTAATTATATAAGATGAGAGTAATAGTATAAGATAAGAATAATAAGACGGATATAGTATCCATTATGAGACCTTTTGTCTTGATTCGAGTAGTTTGACTTGTGCACAGTGAGTGACTACATGGGCTTATAACTGTCACTATAACGGACATGTTATACTTGTCACTATAACGGACGAAAGAAAGAACGTAAAGATAACGATTCCGCGAAAATGAAAGAGAAAGTTACATTAATTGACGGATAAGAGACTGGATTATATATTACCCGAATATGGAAATGAACGACAGTACTGTAACGAAATAGTTAAGGTGGAGTAGAATAAGTATAACTGACAGTGTGGCATCAAGGTCGTGCCAGACTGGTGAACTTAACTATTGACCCTTAGCCGTGAAAGAGGATGGTATGAATGATTTTTGTAGGTAGTTACAATTGCTTTGGGCGTCACCTTCTGTCAGCTATAGCATATCTATATGGTAAGAGGAGAATAATATGAGAATATCCGAAATGTCAAGGAGGTCTATTTTCCTGACTGATGACTTAACTATTAACCCTTTGCCGAGGTAAAAATAAGACTGAGTGAGTTACAAGTGCATTAGGTGTCATCATTTCGGTATACATTGTGAGAGAGAAAGAAACAATGTGAGTGTGAGGAATGAAATGAGATAATTTGGGTGGGATGGGCGGGAAATAAATAGAACTAAATGAAATGGGTGTAGCGGATAAAATGAAATAGGTGTAGCGGTCAGGATTCTGAAAACACGAAAGTTCGAGCCGGGCCTACATGTTAACCTTGAGCTTTATGGGCTCTTAGTCTTTTGGTGTAAACGTTTTGGTCCGAAAGTGTTACATATATTTTGTAAGAGGAATTGACTATTAGTGGAAAGTTTGTATATATTTTACCAATGAGACAGATTTTGGTTTACTTTGTGATTCATAATAGAGATAATACAAAAGACATGCACATACATAAGTTTATAAGCATTGGATAAATAGGACATAAATAGAAGAAGTTGTCGTTACAATATGCTGAGCATACTCGTCTGTCGTGGTCCACCCGTCTCTCTCTCTGCTGGATTCCTCGTAGTCCTGGCTCCGCCTTCCGATGATTGATGGCTACGGCTCCGTCGTCCTGGCTCCGTCGTGTACTTACCTTGTATCTAAATAGAGATGTAGAAAGTTGTGATCTCTGTTAGAAGATATCATGACACAGGTCAGCCATTCAAGTCAATAATTTTCAATTGATGCTAACTGACATAATTTTTCAACTTACTTGACCAAGTTAGCTGGTTGCAACTCAATGTTTCGATAAGTACACTTCAGCACATTCTCAACGTATATCCTATATAGTTTTTGCCGCATCTTTATGAATAACAATGAAAATTCGTCGACTTCAACCTGAATCATTTTAGTTCTCTTGATACAATTTCAAACCAGGTTGCGTAACGTGAAAATGTAACTTTGTATTTTCATAATGATTTTTCTTTCTTCATACAATTTTTTTTTTAATTTTTTATCCAACAACAAAATATATACACATTACTTATATATAAATCGATATCAGACGAATACAGGAAGCTGTCAATCGGTTATCAGTGTCTTCCGCGATATTCTTCTTCTTGTCCGAAGGGTCCAAAGAACGAGGCAAAACTGTCATGGCGGCGAGCGAAGAGACCTCCGAAACGACAGAATCCCGGCCAGAAGGGGGGCATTTTGGGGTAATCGTCCTCTGATCTACGGCAATGTGGTCCTCCAAGTGAACGCTGGCGTCCGTGAGAATGGGGTTCGCGACGTCCCCAGAATGGGTGTGGTGGGCCGTGTAAATGGGGCCCGCGACGGCTCCAAACTAGGTGTCTGGGGCCATGAGAATGGGGCCCGCGGTGTCTCCAGGATTTGGGACCGAATTTCCAGAGACAAGCTTCCGGACCCATTCCCCTACGAGCAGCCATTCTGCGAAAACGGGGCCCCGGACCAGCCATGCAGCGGCGCATCTTCTCGTGACAACGCATTTTGTGAAGTTTCCTCCCCTTTCTTCCGCGAGAATGGGATCCGGATCTGTGACGACGGCGACGTTCCAATGGCTCATCAGAATCCGATACGTCGTCAGAATCATTGATGAAAATGTAGTCGACGTTGTCTTCATTCTGGTCTTCAGTCTGCTCCTCAGTTGGTTCCTCCTCGTTCAATGTTTCCTTCCCGGGTACCAAATGAATGGTAGACGGAGAAGTGTTGACGGCCTCGGTAAGATCGTCCAAGCTGCTCAGTTGAATATAGTGCTGGTCCTCGTCAATCCAGCACAGTTGATTCAACGAAGCATTTCTCGACTCGAGAGCCTTTTTCAGTTTCTCGAAAATATCTTGTACAGATGAATACTCGATGGTGAAGCGAGAAATGGGCCCAGATGGGAAAGAAAGCTTGAAAATGATGTTGGAAGTAGTAAACATTGTGGTATGAGACTCTTTTCAGCCGCCGGGCTTTTATATTATACCCACTCGGTGCTGATCTATTTCGCAATGAGGGCGAGATGACGTGTTGTGGAGAAATAGTGGCTAGCAACGCTCACTTCTAACATCAACACCGTTCTTACGCACCGCTTTTCTATCTATAGATATACATAAAAAGTAAACAATACATAAAAAGTAAACAAGATAATCTAGAAGTGTCATGCTATTTTGCAAGAACATCTGTAGAGTTTAAACGAATATTAGTCATGGTGTGAAATTTAACATGGTTTTACGGTTTTTTGATAGTTTTTGAAAGGATTGAGAATTTCAAGTCGAAGCGAGTAACTGAGAAATTGTGTACCTGTTGGAAAGTCAATGGGATTGGTTTGCAGTTTCATATACATGTTTTTTACGGAAGCAATGGTGGAGACTAGTTTGCTTTCCACTTTTTTCTCGTATCTCGTTTGTTACGGGCAATGGTCAGAAAGAGTGGTTTTAGTGCATAAGGTGGTTTTAGTCTATGCTATCGTTACCTGTAACAATAACAACACATTGAATGCCAATACGAATATATTTGTTTACATAAACGGAATGAGTTTTGTGTTGCTAGAGCTGTAGAATGAATGAGAACATGTTTTTTTCTCAGTTTTATTCTTACTTCAAGGTTTGGGCCTTCACCCGCTGACTGATCATTTCGTAAGTAACACTCATTGTTCACACCTTTTCAAGAAATTTACAGGTTCATCATTGATCGATTTGTCTATTCTCCTATAGGTGCACATTTTGTAGGAAGTGTAAAGTAAAAAATCTGCCCACTCAGTTTTTTAATTTGTATTGATTTTACACCAAGTTTGCTACGAACTACTTGCTACGAACTTTGACATGCACTAACCTAAATATTTTGTTTGTCAAAATAAATGAAGTTGAACTGCAAAAAACGTACAAACATCTTTTATTCGTACCTCTGCTGCATTTAAAAGGAGTCAGAAAGAGTACGTTTGTTCAGATTGAGTAGAATGAATAAGTTCATCGCTATAAAATAATTGGGAACGAACTAGAAGTTCGGCAAAATAGAGAGAAATGACAGTTTCTGAGCTAGCCTCCTCCTAATAAATCCAATTTTTAATAATTTAACCAAAAAAGCAGCACAACTCCACATTTTTGAAAACGTTCCAAAACTTTTACGGTTTTTTATTGTTTTTCTTTGTTTCTCAATGTTGTTCTACTTTAAGAATCAAACGTAAAACATTCCAGTCATCCTAGTTTTATCAGAAAACTATCACACAAAACAACACAACAGAAAAGAGTTACTATTTTCAAAATATACGAAACCAACATACTACGTTCCGGAGAAACGAGATCTTTGTAATCGCTGAGAATCCAATCTAGAATGGGATTACTTCCAAGTTTCTCTTGAAGTAGCCTCCGTTGTGTTTTTTCTCCAGTGCATAGATGGAGGGAACCAGCTCAGCCAACGACTCCTCTACCTGTCGAAGAAAACCTTCAATTATCGGTTCAACGTTGAAGTCTTCGGGTCTTTTTTTATTCCAGCACTAATGTAGAGGAAGAGAGATGCAAAGAAATGTGAGGGAAAGAAAACGAGAGAGAGTAAAAGTGAGAGAGTAACAAAGAGGGAGAGAGCAAGAGACAAGATTATTTATTAATAGTTACCGTGAGTTGGTTGAAGAGAAAAAAGGAAAACGCAGTGCGAGAGGAAAACAAAATGAGAGAGAGAGAGAGAAGGCCAGAGAAATGATCAAAAAATACCGTGAGTTGGGCGATCTTCTTTCCTCCGAGGTCCGTTTGTACCCATCCGGGACAGAACGAAGCCACCAGAATATGGTCACTCTCCAGATCGATTGCCATCGTCTTAGCGACCGAGTTCAGAGCAGTCTACAAACAACCATTAACTGAACAACCTATCGAATGACAATCATATATCACTGAAGAAACATTCAAATTGATTAGGTCAGTAGGTGTACACTGAACGGTATTCAAAGTTACATTTCAATGGAGAAACTGTTTTACACGTTCCACTACTGCAGTGGCGCGCGAACGTTTTTGGTTACGTGCCCACCTTGCTCATGCGATAGGCCAGCATGCCGAACTTGCCGGAGCCGGTGGTGTTGCCCTCTATTGACCCAACCATAGAGGAGATATTGACAATTGCCGCACGGCTGGTTGAGAACTCGTCGGTAGAACAGAGTCGCGAAGCGCGCTCCAGAAGTGGAAGGAAGATCTGGAATGGTCTCATCAATACTCTCATAAAAAGATCACCTATATCTTATTGTATATTAATTGATATTGGCGCTATAGTTCACAATCTCAAACAGTATACTAGGTGGTGTTCAGAACGCTTGTCTGGTCGAGATTCCGGTTTACTTCACTATGATGGGGCGAAGATTGCCGTATTCTGCTCGGAAGATGTACAGAAAAAAATGTTTCACACGTTTTTCCATCTATAATTATTAGTTTGTCATGATGAAATAACACATAAGAGTGTGATATTGACTGCTCCTTCACCTCTTTAGGTATTAAATGTAAACAAGGTCACATTTGAAGCAATTTTTTTTTCTGCAAATAAAAACCATACCTGTGTGATGATAGTGACAGAAATGGCGTTGACATCGACATTTTTGGCGAGATCTGCTCGATTCGGCTTCTCCTGTTTCAGATAGTAGTTGACAATCACTCCGGCATTGTGAACCAGAAGGGTTAAACCGTCTTCTCCAACTATTTGGTCCACCTGCATGAAAACAAAAGATTTTGAAAAACAAAACAAATAGTACGTGCTATTAGTGGGTTATAGAAGATAGACAAAACTAATTAGTTGGGTGAAATAAAAGGTTTTTCGCTAACTACAATGATAAGAAGGAAGCAGGAGGCAAATTTTCGAACTTAGTGAAACGAACGGTAGAACAATCTTCACAGACTTGGGTTTCTATCATCATACTGTAATTGTTTATTACTGCTGTGTACCAGGTAACATTATATAATAAGAGTGTTTAGAAAGCTGTACAGAAATTCGTGTCATAATCTGATGTGTCAACACAACGCAATGTTCCAATAACGCCCTAAATTGCACTGGGATCAAATTACAAAGTAGATGTAACTTCTCCAATGCTACCTGCCAAACCATTTAAAATTGTTTACTACAAACTTATGTCCCAAATGAAACCATTGCACTAGAAGTCAATTGAATAGTCACTTAAAATTACCATTCTAATGAGACATCGTGCACGTTGTCATTGCACGTTTCTGAGTTCTGCTGTGTTTAACATGTTTCACGTGACTGTGCAATTGACTAACAGTTTACTCACTTTCTGATAGGCCTTGGTTATAGACTCGTCGCAGGTAACTTCCATTTGTACAATGGACAGACGAGAATCATTTATAGCCTTCAGATCCTGGAAAGAGTTATATTTAAAAATCATACTTTCACAGTTCACACAGATGAAACTACATACATTCTATAGAACCTAAGTGGAACAAAAACTGATAGGATGAATTTGTTGTGTAAACTTACTTTGTGTGAAATTTGTATTTTTCTGAATATGCCCTGTGCGTTGTATTGAATATACTATGGGCAAAAACTTTTGAAAACATCATAGATTGTAGATTCTCTTCATGAGTCTCACCTCAGCTGCCTCCGGGTTTCTACACGTTCCGATGACATGCTTGATCTCCTTGTTTTGAAGGAAAGTTTTCACGAGACCCAACCCAATTCCGCGGTTCGCACCGGTTACAAGCACAGTTCTCGGGGACATTATGGTCTAGAACAAACAATTTGTTCAAATATTACCCGGAAGTTCAACTAGATGTTCTAATAACCTACGATAAGTAGAATTATGAAAACACGCTTCTGGGAAATCTTCTCTAAGTAGAAAATCATGTTATCGGCAAAATCATGTTATAATATAACAAGAATTACAGAGTTGATGAGACCGAGTATACTTGTTTGTTAAGTCAGAACAAAATAATTATACTCTTGAAACATCTATAACAAGTAAACTAGAACACGTGCAGTGTTCAAGTGTAATAATACATAATAAAAACATTTAGTTGGTGCGGAATATTAGAAATTTGCTAGTTTCATTCGTGAGAAGATAGGGTCACCATGACAATAAAATGCAACGTGGCATGTAACCTAGGAAATAGATATGAGCGAGAATTTTTTTTTATAGAAAACATTATATGTATGCAACATTTTTAGCGTGAAACAATATTCGAGAATCAGAAGTTCCAAATTAGTGGGGAAAATGATGACAATTTTGATTGCAACAACCTATTACAACAATGTCAGCTCACAATAACTTCTAAAAATGAGTTGTGGTTATAGGCGAGAGGCGAAATGATGACAATTTCGATTGCGACAACCTCTATGTTTGCTCTCAAACACCTCTCCGAATAGAATGTAGTGAGTGTTCTTTGTTGCATGAACATTGAATAGCGCGGGCAGTCCCGCGGAACTGCCGCGGCAATTATCGACTGATCTCGCGGTTTTTGGGCGCTGCGTGTTGCGGGCTACTCCGACCATTATTTGTATTTTACGAAAACCGCGTTGAAGAAGGACGATCATGTGGACCAATCGGAAAGTTTCGGTCCTTCAAACTGCAATACATATTTCAATTGCAGTTTAAAGGTCCGAAGCTTTCCGATTGGTCCACATGCTTGTACCGTAATCGTCCTACCATAAAGAACAGTTCAAAAACACAGCGGTACAGAAAATGCGGGAGAACTTCACGCACCCCCGTGACACTTTGGCCCCTCACCCGCACTAGTTTCAACAGAATATGGTGGGGAGTAAAAGTAAATGTATGGTAGGGTGGAGGCTAAAGTTAAATGTCGACATCGTACAATCAGCCCTCACTAACCTCAATTGGGGGTGACTTCTGATTCATATATGAAACGGGGCCATGTAACTTTCACCCCGCAAAAGTAACATAGGACTTTTTTCGGCTAAAACAAAAAAAGTGCGGGGCGAAAGGGAAATAGTCCCGAAAATGCAGTATTCTCGATCTCTATTCTGTATTGTCCGTATTTTATTCTATGTTTACAGTAAGTAACTGTTCCGCAACGAAACATGTTGAAACGAGAGCATCATTTGGTCAGGGAAATGGCAAACGGTTCTTACACTTTCAAAATCAATATTGCTCACTGATATTGGTAACCTAGTTTGTTTTTACATCGAAATCAAATATACAGTTAGTATAAAACCGAAATAACAATAAATAGACCACATCGAAACTTCAGAGTGATGACAATTTAAAGGATATACTCTGGTTTCGTTAAGGTCGATCATAACTACAGATATCAGTTTTCGCTCTAAACTTCATTGGAAACACCATTCAAAACAAAATGTATTTATTGATCATCCAACTGCACGACAACTAAACGTGTGAAACAAACGAAACAAACTGAGATCATCTACGCAAGGTACACATCTACAGCGTAAACTATTCAGTAAAACTTTTGTAAGCCTTCTCCATTGAAAAACAGCAATCTGGAATGTTTGGCGCGCTGCCAACCAGCCAGTTATGGAAATAAGTGAAGAAAATATGAAAATCTAGCATAGGCTATAGAGTCAAAAAGTGTGAAAAAAAAATACTGTTCTAATCTGTTAAGTTGTGCGATTATGCTGATCGAACACAGAAAACATTATCACTCTCTATGTACACGTGTGTTTCACTCGTTGATCGTTTGTCGTTGGAGAAATTCGGCGCTTTCGATGTCCAGTCCCTCGGTCGGGTCGAGCACCTTAACATTATAAAGTTCAAACTAAAACAATTCCAATTATATAAAAATTAATGAACTACCTATGCCTAATGCGACTTTAAATGGATGGATATAAATGATCACATTGACGTTTTTGAGAGCTTCAAGGTACTGTGAAACGATCCAAACTGAAATCGTTAGAAAAGGGTAAAAATCGTTAGAAAAGGGTTATACTGACCTCGAAAGAACTCAACTTGACAGACGCATAATAGGCTAGGCTCGTTGTAAAAAAACAAATTTACTTTCAAAAAAATATTGAAAACATTACTTTCTCCGAACTCTCCTCCTCTTCGGCTATCATTTCAACCCGTTGCGGCATCGCGAACTTGATGCGGTAGATTGCGTCCTCCTTCAGAACCGATCGATAATTCTGGCTGGAATATAGTTCAATGAATGTGTTACACTTAATTAATTTTTGAACCGTGAAAGTAAGCTTTATGCTCAGTGAGAACACTCAGAGCTGACTAATGACTAGGCTACTAGTGATTGTTGAGTTGGACTCAGAGATCGAATCTACATGTTTGAGTCGATTCCACACTAACTGTCCGAAACTCGTGAATTCAAAAAATCTAACAACAAAGTTTTACAACTCTGCAACGTGAAATGTGAACCGGATTTACCACACCACTTTGTACACCCCACACCACTACACCCCTTTGTACCGTACTCCCAGAAAATTCAAAACTGAAAACTTCAATTGAGAATGGAATGATTCATAGGGGTTCTTTCAACGGTTTTTAGAGGTTCTTTCACTTAGCATCTAACTCAATTAGTTGTGAATGTTCGAACCACGGGTTAGAAGAAACTATGAGTGGACATACGTTTTATACTGTGTGAAGCGTTCGTCGAGCTCCGAGTTCTCCATTTCCAGTTTGCTGAAGGCGACGCTGGTGATGTGTTTGGTGACCCGGCGAATGGTGGAACCGGAACGTCGACCTTTCGTTCTTCTGAAAGAGGACCTAAGGAGACACTTTCGCTACTATGTACGCTATGATGCTCACCAAAATGAATTTCAATATGAACTCGGGAACTGCGAAAAGAGGTGACAATTCAAACCAACTCTTGAAAAAAAAAAACATATTGAAAAATACAGAGGCAGAGACAAAGAGAATCGAGACAAAAGATAACAGAAAAGCGAGAGAGGGAGAGGGAACAAAAACATGTTCATAAAGCATTAGTATTTGTCTACCCCTAAAACCAACCCTTGAAAATACTTGGTGAGAATGTGTAGAATATGACAGCGAAAGGCGCGACTCAGAATGAACATCATCGGGAACAGGAGGCTGTAGCTGATGCCGTACAACGTGTGCTAAAATAGACTTATATTTCGTATGAACGGGAAAAAACAAATAGCAGCAAGGTGTTTTACACTTGTTTTGATGACAACATTTTGATGCTCTAAAAGGAACGAAAGAATGTTTCGGGCCGCTTTTTTTGTACTGTTGTTCTGGTATTGAAACCTACATAGTTCTGTTGTGTTTTACTTATAATTTTCACTCAACAATCCCGAAGAAAAATACAAAACTACACTTTTTTCTATAGGAACCCTACTTTTGTAGCACTGGACAGCAGTACTCCTCTGAACATGTCGTACGTGTAGATCACATGAACGGGCGCGTGTGCCAACAGCAGAGCTGTCAGTATGGGGCGCAGGTTGGAGAAGAGAGGGATGTGTTTGGAGGCATAGGGAGAACTCAGTTTCGGAAGAATACACCTCTCCGACAGAAGAAAAGTAATCGAGAATAGAGCTGTTAACCTGAAAATCTAATGAACATCATGCAATTTTGAGGAATTTGAAAAAAAATCTCTTGCCACATTAGTTGCGCTTGTTGAACAAAAAAAGTTCCTAACACAGTAGTTTTCTCAGATATGACGAGAGTTCGATAAGAGATACAAATACAGATAAAAGAGGTAGAGAGAGAAATAGAGAAAGAAGAAGAGAAATCGTGAGAAAAATTCAAATTGAAGTTGAAATTGGATGAGAGTAGAGCCTGACCAATATATGATTGTAGGTGTGGCTCGTATGAACTCCAGTTTCGTGGCATCTCGTTTGACTGCCTCGGAAAGACGAGCTATACCGATGGCATGAGTTCTGTTTCTGAAGAATATCGACTTTTACGATTAAGCTTTCCTGACCAAAAAATATTTCACTAGAAAGTTGACTTGAATGGGAAGTGGTATTTCAAAACTCAGATCGATAACTGATTGGTAAATATAAATAAAAACCCATTGTTTTTCTATAAACCCAACGAACACTTTTCCAATTGGTTAGTTTCTCACCCCAGAACGCATATTTCGTAATCCAAGTTGAACTCAAAGCAGAGTGATACATTCGCTATGATTCCGAATGGAATTATCCAGCATATTTTTCTCCAAGCCACCCAGCCGAGCGAGTTCCAACGTCGACAACGCTATAATACAGAAATTACGAGAAACAATAATCATGATAGAAGAGGACAATTCTGTGCTGTACTTAGAGTTGGATGTTCACACAAATCATAACTCTCGTAACTCTGCTGAGACGAAGTGGTGTCGAACCACAAACACACCAACAAACAACATCGAGCAATATCTGCAGTTACATTTTTGCGTAAAGCGATTTTCATGGCACAGTTGAGAACACTACAGAACAAAACGTTCGCATTTCAGCGATCCCTAGCTCATCGTGAAAATTTGAAAGATTTCTTCTACGAACAAAGATGTATGAAGTGTTAAAACCCCACACATTCTCCACACTCATTTTTATGCTCATGTCTCATGTGACACTCAATCGTATTCCAGATGTCTCTTGATTTGAATGACAGCCGTTTCTGAGATATAGTATGTAATTTGAACGTAGTTTCCTTCGACAATTAATTTTTTCAGGTTCCAAAACTTTTATAATTTCTCACCCGAACATAGTTTAGTAACAGCTGTAGACGGAACGCGAAACAGAGCGCATTAGATGCGATGGCAAAGTGAAATAAGCCGAGAATTAGGGGAAGGAAGTTGGCTCCTATCCAAGTCTGGCCTCGCTGATAGTGTTCGGTCAACAACTTCAGGGGGAAGGGAACGATGTAGAACAGGAACTGAATCATGGCGATGATTCTGATGTAGGTGAAACTAAAATAGGACTATGTAAAAATATCAGAAGGTGTATTCAAATGAAATAGAAGCAGCTAATTCCTACTTTTCGTGTTTTTACTATTGAACTTTTCTCTGTCCATGTGTCACTTTCCTTCAGATCTCGGAAGAATTGTCATTCTGTGGACAACGGAGGACAAAATGTTCTGACCCCATCATTTTCCGTTATTTCAATGCATTTGTGAGAGCTGTTAAAATTCAACTATGAATTTCAATAAAAATTTGAGCCGCCCATGTTTAGCACAAAACTCATGTAGTTGGTAATCAACCCACTCGAATCAGAAATGTTTGTGAAAATGGATAAATCATTAACATTTAAAAACATTCTTCAAATATATGAAAAATATAAAACGTGTTATATCAGAACATACCTAGCCGTTTCCAGTTTAGTTCTTCCCGAAAAGGCAGACAACAGTCCTATGTTGCTGGCGATGCCGACCCCGTTGAGAAAGAGATGGAAGAACACCGTTGAACCCACTTGAGAGGATGGCCAAAATGATATTAATTGTTATAAAAACTCATTTTTTTAATGTAAAATTGATTTTCATAGACTGTCGTGGTAACCATGTTGGTTACGGAGAATCAAAAACCGTTGAATCAGAAACTTGTTAGGCATGAACTCTACAGTCTGATCACACTTATTGAATTCTATATGGCCTAGAACTGTCTAATAATAATTCTGAGAAGTGTAATCATACAATTTTCTTCCACTTACACCCAAGAAAATGATCTACCACAAAATGTAGTACTTGATGTAGATGTTGATGAGAATCTGACTCGAACATGTACCAAGTATCATTATTTAACAAAGTTGAAGATAGTTTAATTTCAAAACAGAGATCAGTTTCAAAGTGTTCACCTGGTAGATTTCAGTGCAGAGCGGCCGTGTTACATTCAAAAATTTCAGCCGAGACACCATTTTGTCTAAAAATACAGTCTTTCAAACAGAATAATACAGTTACAATGATTCCCACTGAGACCTTGGCAACGTTCCAACAATATTACGAAGTGACTCACCATGTTAATGTTTTTTGAAACACTTAAAGGTGTTCTGAAAGGCAGTACTCGTTGTAACAGTTTACAGTAGGTGGGTGAATATTTCTTTGAAAGAATCAGTATTTTCCATGAAATATGTTCATTCAGTAATTCACATTCTGCCAAAGTTTCAATCGAAATGAGAAAAATCATATAACTCTCTCTCTATTCTTCTCACGTAAACATCTTGAGTGTGGATATGAATAAGTGGACAACATATCACCTGAACGGTACACTTTGAAATGATTGCGTTATTTCAGTTTTATGCGAAAACGAGCAGTAGACTTACGGTCTTTTCTGCAAAATTTCTTCCTGACAGTTAATGGAGAAAAATTGTCCGTTTCGCGGCAGAAGCGAGGTCTCATTTTGAATTGGGGCACTTATTCTCCACTTATTAACTCAGTTAGTTTGAATCGATATGAGTGTTCTGTTAAACAATCTATAGAAGTGAATGGGAATTCATTTCCCAGAAAAAAACATAGGTGGAACTTTTTTTTGGAAAATTTCTTTCTTTAGAGAACCAGAAAATATAAACTTCGGCGAAAGAAGTGACATGGATTGCAGATCTGAAGAATTATAATACTACCAGCACAACGCAGCCTAGCGGCGATAATGAGTTATCTGAAAATTTTTATTACTCTAAAAGTTATTTTAGTGAAAAGTTAATAGCAATAATTTTCCAGTTACAAACCCAAATCAGTGTTTTTTGATAATCAAATCTCTCGTCTATGTGAGCTCTGATAACAAAAGTTCACACTTCTACAGCGCATTATGTGAACGACGGTCTACTTTTTTTCTCTGTGAGGGGTGAACTTCAGGAAAAAATGTATCACGAGAAGTACTATAAGAATTTTGCTATTAACATATATGCCACTTGAGAGGTACGTGAAACTGCGTATGCTATGAAGTTGACTCTCGTTACAGGCTGAAACTTCATGAGGTACAATTTTATGAAACACCCACTCGTTCTGGTTGGGGTAGTCGCCATCAGCGCACATGGGCTTCATCTGCTGGGTTCAATTTGTTATTTTTGAAATCGGACAGGCCCTTATTCCTACGTTACTTTACTCTGCTTCATTTTTCTCCGTTTTAGTTCCATTACTTAGTTCGTGTACTGCATCTGAAATTTGTCACTCTTTTAAATTTTGTCACTCTTCGGTCAATTCAAGATGTATTTAGGGTTATATTCATTGATTGTGAGCTCAGTTCAGATTAGCGCAAATATGGAATGATTTATGGCTGCTGATAAAGAGTCTGTTGATTTTCCGCCGTCCAATTGAATGAATCGAATTCTGCAGTTTCAATTGTTACGGAGCCTTGTTTGTTTTTTATTTGTAATTGTTCTTTGTTATGATTCTGTTTCTCAGATCTGCGTGTAAACGTGAAATATTCCACGTGAAATCCCGGATTCATGAATTCATTTAGATCCTGTGTATTTTTAGTTGAAAAATCATCAAAAATTAAATGTACATTCATCTCAAGTTTCCAGATGTGTATAATTCATTCTTTGTCCATTACATTTTTGTTCTGGATGTCGTTGCCGAGAGAGGTCAGTTGCGTACTTTAATCGGGTGTATTTTCTCGATACGAATAACTTTTACAAAGAAAACATATCAACACAAACCTAAGCTATACAACCCTTTTTTTTGTAATTCTTCAAATAAAATTAAATTCCGTAATTTGCATTCTATCAATCGATTTCTACAGTTTTTAATGAACAAAATTTGTTTCAATAAATTATGATGTTACGTGCTTTTACCCAT
The DNA here is from genome assembly GCA_964036275.1 of Litoditis marina. NCBI lineage: Eukaryota > Metazoa > Nematoda > Chromadorea > Rhabditida > Rhabditidae > Litoditis > Litoditis marina. The sequence continues at coordinate 30,802,499 of OZ038433.1, forward strand.
TGGACGCTTTTGGATTCTTGAAACTACGATGAAATTCAATTTGATTTCCAATCCAGACCATTACTTCTGAGTTTCTCCCGGACCCCGTCGGTTTCTGTTCATCAAATCCTACTTACTCAACACCTTACTACAGTACCTCTTGTACAGGTTGGGCATTCTTGAACCAATGAAAAATCAATTTTAGTAAACAAATTAGGATTATACTCGACAACAAATGTTTAAAGTTACAAAAATCAAGATTAATGTTAATAAAAACCAGTTTCATGACCAACCTGATCATCAAAACGAGTAGAAATCAGTGTTTGTTTAGGATTTCTCAAAATTTCGAGAAAAAAAATTGTATCTTGTATAACGTTGTATTTTGTAGATGTGGTGTTTTCTAATGAATGTGAGCAGAGAGACAAGTTTTAGTTGGAACGACAGCCGTAAAATCAAGCCAGCCGGAGTGCGACACCTGGGAGGTACAGGTGCTGATGCTGTTCAGAGAAAGTCCCTCCACATACGATTATCTGCGAGCAGTTGGCAGCTTCATCGAAACGGTGGGTTCTGAATGTATTGTGCGATGTTTTTCAAGTATTTGACGTTTAACGTACTGTTTTACATAAATGTTTTTCTAATTGTATAATAAGCTTTTCTTCCTTCAAGTGAGTCGGGCATGCTCTACTTATAATAGTATTCTCACGAAATGGTCTCCTATCTCTCCCATCTATCTCAATTGGATCTAGATATGGCTCAAATGCTGAAAAGAAAAAAAAGAGAGCCTATTGAGAGAACAAATGACAAAATAAGACTGTGAGAAACCCTTTGCTCAAAGGAGACCCATGGAAGAATGTGTGGTTGTTGAAGTCGAACGCGAGACTCAAAATTTTCCAATACTCAAAACCTCGAAAACTCGTATTTTCCCCAAGTTCGAAAAATTTCCCCAAAACTCGAAAACTCGAAAAGTTGAACTAGATTAACAGATTAGATACAGTGTATGTTTTGTTTCAGATAACCGATGGTTGCAATTCTTCGAGCTATCTGCGTGTGTACGACACCTTGACGAACTCCTCTTGTCCTGTCCAGCAAAACGCGAGTTGAACAATTACGTTGATACGTCTGTAGAAAACAGGGAAATTCAGTTAAACGATTTTGCGCAAGTTTCAACTTGAACATTTTCCGCTCGCGCTTTTTAGAAGATACTGTCCATTTAATTTATACATCATTTAAGTTCACATCATTCCTACTGAGACCTTCAGTACACATTCTTTTCATCAATTGATTTCTAACGCGAACTTCAACTTGGAAAAATGAAATGTTGGAAACCACTGCTTATAGATAGGAGTGGCTTTAGAACCGGACTACATCAGCAAACTGAACTATTCGAGCGTTGTTCCTCCCTTCAACGTTATACCAGGGGACGTCATGTACTACATGCTGGAACTTCTGGTACGTTAAGGTTTTTCTATTTTCCCAGCAAAGCTGCATGACAATTGAGATTTGAGAAGAAAATTCGAGAAGACTTGAAAAGAAGACGACTGGGAAGAGAAACTAGAGATACGATAGAAAACTTCTGCGCAGGGGTCATTGCATATTTGTCAGTAGAAGAGAGCGGGTATTGATCAATGATACACACATGCGTTGGCCGTCGGGAAATGATGCCGAAACTACTGCTGTTTAATCACGTGTTCATTTTTCAAGTTTCACTGGTTCACTGTTCTAGAAAAGCTGTACAACCAGCCAGAATCGAAATCAGACCCGAGGTGCCAGCCTGTTTATTTTCACCAACTTTGATTGCGACTCCTACTGCAGCAGCGAAGAGCTGACCAAAACGGTGAGCGCCACTTTTTCATTGTCTCTTTTCCTAAAATAGAAAACACGAATAGTACATGAGAGATGATTTCGATCTTCCGTACTTTGTTACTATAGGAGAGGCAGAATAATTTGAATCGATATGAATGCTAGTTGGTTCAGGATTTCTAGCTCAGCATCCCATCCTCAGCATTTTTTCACAAGGGTTCACAAGATTGAGACCCGAGGACAACATCTCATCAGTTCATGTGATTAATAAGGAGAAGATTTCAACACTTTCCATGCAAGATACAGATTTTGATACAATGAACGAACTAGTGGTCAATTTATTTTCAGAATATGGACATTATTCAGGGTCTTCTACAAATGAACTATAATATACGAATACTATACACAGCTACTGATAAGAATACATGTGAGTTCTCACAATTTGGTTAGATGAACTGAAGCAGGACAGGGGTGCACAACTCAATGTTTTGTTCGAAATTAATGAGAATTAGAATTGTTAATCAGATTAGGTTTGGGCAAAGCGATGGAACGTTCCTCAACGTGCTCCCGTTTTCATCGAGTTCAATCATTCTAATGAAAATTTATCTTAAAAACATTTTATTGTTTAACGCATTCAAGTGTGTTTCGACAAGTTATTCCCCACATGTGATGCACCCTACTGCCAAGTTATCTGGAACAAGGACCCGAGTTCCTACAAACAGCTTGCAACTGAGATGATCACGTGCCCGGAAAAAGCAAACAACAACAACAACAACAGCGGATCCAATTCAAGTAGGAAGTTTTTTCCTGTGGTTTCGGATAATTTCATACTTGAGTGTCACGTAATATCGGTAAACTTAATCAGAAAAACAGAACAAAAAGCCTACTCATAAGTTGATGATGTTGGCGTTTGGTATTAGTTAGTTTAACAGTCTAATGCAGTTGAACGTGAGTCTTGAGCTTCTTAGCAATGGGAACTGTTGTTTGGAACTACGAAGCGTAATCTCGTTCCTTATTTATCCAGCTACTACACGCTTTGCTTCGTTCATATGCTGTTTCATCCCACTTGCAGTTGTTTGTTTTGTAGTATGATATCTCTGCTTTTAATTCGAATTTGCGGTCTCTGCTGTTTGGCGCAGATCAAACTACAATACCTGCTCGGTCAACTTTTCTGTTTTAGATCTGGTACTAGCCATCACCCTACCCATCGTCTGTACTATCATCGTCTCTGCCATTGTAGCAGTCATCTGTCTTCGAAGACAGAAAAATCAGAAGAATCGATTCTCCGGGTTTCTCAAACATCTTCGTGGTCAGACCAACTCGTGAGTTTATTATAAATAAAGTTTAATTTTTTCTATTTTGAGCGAACAATCTTTATACGCATCGCTGAGAAAATAACTGTGTTTGGTTTAATGAACATGTTCCATCAATAATATTTATTTACGTTTTTTTTCTCCATTCCAGACAAAAAATGTGGTCGATACACAGAAAACAAAACGATTTTATGGGAGCGGAAGACCCGGACAGGTTCGTTTTGATGTCTAAACAAATTATTTCAGGAACTGAGAAAATGCGTGTTTTAAAATGATCGTCTCTCTGAAAACTACTCATGTTGCTGGTTCAAAATAACAACATTAAAAGTGGAAATGATGAGCAGAGTTTTTATTCGTGGAATCAGTCAATTGAGTTACTCAAGCAGTTCGATTCTGCTAATAGTCATATCATAACGAAACGCTTTTCTGGCTCCAATCAATCATAAAGAGGTAGTCTAATGGTTTCAGCTTGCACAGATGGGAGATTCCAGCAAAATGTCTGGACTTTGGCGGCAACCGTTTAATTGGAAGCGGAGCATTTTCGAAGGTTTATAAAGCAACAATATCTGGTTGGTTTCCACTCGATTGAGCGACAGACACAAACACACAATGACATTCGTGCACTTTTTTGGGGTCCATTCACGAGTGCCAATGTTTTCTCGCAGTTTCACGTGGTTTTGTACCTGACCTCTCCGGCTCATGTAGTTTATACGCATCGTAGATTCGCTGGAGTCAGTTTTGGTTGATATGTTACCGTGATACTGAATACAATGCGATTTCTTTGTTGTTCCAATACAACACTGCTTCATTCTATAGGTCGAATTCCTTTACTGGATATGAACCAGTCCTTGAATCTTCTTTCTGAACACTTTCAAGGTGGCAAGTATGAGGTAACTTTAATTCAACAATGCAATATCATAGAAAGCATAGAAAGCGGTGAGAAAGATAGATTTATCATGTGTATAGAGTGTTCCCAGCCCTATTGTTGTAGTTTAATGCTACACCATCTCGTATTTCATTTCTAACACCATTTCGTGCATCGTATTTCCAAGAAATGCAGTGGGATTAAAAAACAAACACACAATATAAACCTCAAATAAGAAACGCAGAACGTCGTTTTTGTACCACGTAGGCGTAAGTTAGATTAGGACATTTTTTGTTTTGAAAAAAGTGGTGGACTGCGAACTTTTGTTCTAATAAACTGGTTTTATAGGTCGCTGTGAAACGTTTGCCTCCTCATGCCAACCAACAAAATCGGGCGGATTTCTTCCAAGAAATCGAATTCATGAAGACACTCGGATATCACAGTCACGTTATCAGGTGCGAAAGACACGAATCATATGTGATTAGTCGATTGACATTCATGGCTAGCGAATGAAAATATGCATAGTTTTCAGAATAAAAAGTATAAAAGCACGGAAAGTTACGTGTAAATACGTGAGCTTCAAGGTTTTGCTGCTGTTTTAGTTAACAGCGATACAATTATAACAATATAAGCTGTTATAGATATTTATTATTGCTTTCATTGAACCATCATGAAACCAAACGTTTCAGCCTGATCGCCTGCGTTTCGGACTCTTTCGATCCTTTGATTGTGGTACAGTACTGTGCTAATGGTGATCTACTCAAATACATTCGGAAAAACAAAACTAATTTCATTTCGGTCGGTTTTTGCAAGACGAATGAAATTATAAAGAGAAATAATACAACAAATTTGGGCCATGTGATATGGTTGTTAGTTACGTTCTCACTCCTAAAACTAATAATCTCCGTAGTGTAGGGCTCATCAAACACAAACCGTTGTGCACAGCGCATGGTCAATTTTGTGCGTGGTGTACTTTGGCCAGCGCATCGATGTATATTTGATCTACACACGCACTCAAACATAACAGAACTAATCTTTAATAAGAAAAGAAAAATCACAGAATATTGATGAACTAACAAAATAGTCAGAATATAGTGTGTGCCAAATTTTTAAAATATCCGCCTCAGCCCAACAGTTTGAGAGACGCGGATGCTAACAACTATACGAAATAGGTTCATGGCAACGTTGTTGACGAACTGTATATATGTTTTCCAATACAGCACAAAGTGAGATATACAGTATACGCCGGCCTTTCTTTTGAACGACAACTATAAGGCATATTCAGGACAGTTCGATAGAAGAAAACACGGAGGGTGCATTGAGAAGCAAAGACCTTCTCTCGATTGCCTGGCAAATCAGCGATGGAATGGTTGAGTTTTTTGAAAAGTGCTCTTGGGAAATATGAGGTTCTATACTTTCTATAGGAACCGCGACCAATGTTACAACAAACAAAACTGGCAATACCAACTTGTAATGTACAGTCAAAAAATTTCCAAGAATCACACTCCAACTACGATTTCAGGACTTTTTGAGTACGAACAATGTGGTGCATCGCGACCTTGCGGCCAGGAACATTCTACTCACTGGAAATATGGTGGCCAAGGTATTACTTACTAATTACAATTTTATAACATTACTAATTACAATTTTCCATAATCTCGGACATATTTCCACATGCTTACGATGGTGTCATTTTAGCAGAGATTATCGGAAACAATTTCGTGTGATTGTTTCACGTTTTGAGAACATTACTAATTACTGCGTCAACTACTATTCTAACAAAAAAAAACTTTTGAGCTATTAACTATCTTGCTCGTATGCCGAATTATGTCTCCGCACAACCGAAATAACTAAAACTATATAACTCCATATTAAATTATAACTAACATTAGTACAAAACTTCTTAGGTGGCAGATTTTGGAATGTGTCGATATGCGAATGAAGAGCTGTATACCTCGAGAAGAGGCAGAATGCCTATTAAGTGGATGGCACCGGAGTCATTACAGTACTACGAATACAGCACAAAGACTGATGTGTAGGTTTTGTTCACTTTTTAATTATTCAGAGTGAGTATGCGGCAATATGCTGTGGCTTATGTTCTACTATCCCCATATTTTGTACTATTTCGCAAATCATGTAACCGGCGGAGCAGGCGCAGGCTGGGATCTGACTCAGAAACATTGTCGTCAATCAGCAGGAGTTTGCGGCAAGGCAGATAGGGTTTCCGTAAACCAAAACATCTTCGAGAAAAAATTCCTTTTTGACGTTATTAGAGAAGAAAAGTCTTTTTGTCTCATGCGTGCTTATAGGATGAAATTCATATCTCATTCTGATGGCATGTAATAACTGGAGACCCCAAAAGTGAGTGTTAGTCTCACCAATTTTACTTCCATCGACATTCTCTTTTTCCAGCTGGTCCTTTTCTATTTTGCTATTTGAGTTGTACACTCTCGGAGAAGGACCTTTTCAAGGAATAGAACCAATTGAAATGGTACCTCATCTGAAGGCCGGGAACCGCCTCTCAAAGCCAGAATACTGCAGTGAAGAGATGTGAGTTTGTTTTTTTTTCTATATAGCTTTGTGTCATGAATCGTGCCGAGTTTAGTTCAATTATCTCTTTCATTTTTCTTACGGCGTTTCTCCTACATCTTATTTTTTTCAGATTTGATCTCATGAAGAAATGTTGGGCAGAAGTCCCGTCGGATAGACCCAATTTCCACGAAGTTAGTTACACGAATAAGAAAATAGTATAAATAATGTAACCACTCCCTCATCTCCATTCTCTCTCTTCTTGTGTTACTCGTAACAACACATTTGTTTAATCCCTATTCAATCGTAGTATAAGTTAATTTTCTCGTAAATAAAGCTCTTTCTTTCTAATACAAAAGACATTCACTTTTATTCGCTTTTCAAAAATTTTCATTTTTCCCAAACCTTGTTTTGAATCAGGTGAAAGAGGATTTGAGCTGTCTGATGAACTCCAACGATCAACATTACGGATACCTCACACTTAACGATGACGAGGTCGCCACAACGGACGAGATGGAAGAGGAACCAGAGAAGCAGGTGAATTTGAGATTTTGTCGCGTTTGTCGAAATTTGCTCACTCCAGCGCGTGTCTCGCGGGGCGTGGCCCATTCTTGCAACGGCCGCAGGTATCGCATACAGACCGCGGTCAGCCGCGAAATTAAAAAATTAGTGCTAAAAAATCAAAAATAGCTGGAAAACTCTAAATTTCACTTTTCTAACCTTAAAAAACCTCAAATTCACGAATATGATGATCTAAAAACCTCAAATCGCGTGTTTAAGCGCTACCGTGCTTTAAAAACCGTTTGAAGTTCTTGTTGGCATGTTGCCGAGTTCTCAGTGGGATTGATTGGAACACTACATAATCGAGCTCTCATATGCATGGGCTCTCAATTACCATAAACAGAGAACATAACCACTAGAATATACTTGTTTTCCGAGTTAATCTGACTGTAAAACAAGTTTCAGATTACGCCTCCGAACAACAGTACTGGTGAACACACTGAATCCTGTTTGATATGAGCTCCGACATGAAAACATGGTGACAACCTATTGGGAAGGAGTCCAGTTCGAACAGGAACCGTATGATACAGTAACTATATCACTATACCGATCGGGTCATAATTATATTATAACTTTTGTTGTTTTAGCTCTATTGATCAAGTTCTCAGTTGTTTCGAAATTATGTTTTTCTCAGTTTCACTATTATCGATCTCGTTGGTTCGTGTTGTTTCGTTGATGTTCAGGGAACCTATTTTTCACACAATTATGAACTTTCACTCAAATTTTATACAATGTTTGGAAGAGATAGGAGAAATTAATTGTGTACGTGCCAAATAAAAATATTTGAGTTTGAAAAGGAGTTATTGAAATTCGGACCCAGTTGAATTAGTTTACGAAAAAGTTGTTGTCATGGTTGCTAACAAGATAACAGTCAATTAGGTACGTCTACATCACTCGTGAGCAAGTTCAGAACTTTCATTTTCAGATTTCTCTTCTGCCATAAATGATCTTTTCGAGCCAGATTGCACGTTACAAAACCTACCAAATTGCTCCACGTAGTCGGTGAACAAATCACACCGATAGTTTGATCATTCACGTTGAATGCCTATACAAAAAACTGATTGGTATCAGGTTGAAAAGTTTTGCTTTCGATCCCGAACTTGATTCTAACAACTTCACTTCGTTTATGTTAACGTGCATGTGTTATTTTGTTTACGGTATGTTTTATACAAACTTGAATCCAGAAACTCGGTTCGCAGACTAGGGTTGTTAATTCCAAACTCGAATTTCGACAAAACTCGAAATAACTCGAAATTTCGAGTTTCGAGTTCGACTCGAAACTCGAAAAACTCGTTTTTTTTATAAAACGAAACTCGTTTTTTTATAAATCGAAATTTTGGAAACTCGAAAAGATCGAGTTTTTCGAGTTTCGAGTTTGGCTTCGTTCCGAGTCATGAATGGAAGACGAATGAGCGTTTTTCAGCATTTTATTCGCAATTTCAAACATAAAATGCTTCCTTTTCCACGATTCTCGCGTATTCATGTGAAAAAATCAGAATTTTTCAGAAAATTGTCATTTCTTTGTCTCGATAAAATCCCGAAACTGGGTGACCAAACTCGAAACTCGAAATTCGAGTTTTCCGAGTTCAACTCGAAACTCGAAAACTCGTTTTTTTCGGAAACGCAATAAACTCGAAACTCGAAAAACTCGGTTTTTCTCAAAACTGGAAAAACTCGAAACTCGAAAACTCGGAATTTTCAACTCGATTAACAACCCTATTGCAGACACAGCAGGCGTGACCCTTCAATTCAAGGTTTCACACCACATGCCTTCGGTGAGTAATGCAACAGTTTGGAACAGTGTATTCAAAAGGTGACTCTCACAGGTGGACTCATTGGTTGAGTGCTGAATGTTTGAAATGACTTTCAGAGAAAACATAACCTTTGTGTACATGTACATGAGGGTAAGCAACAACAATATACGCTCAAGGATACGCTCAAGATTAGACACCCAATCAGTTTGAAGTGCAATCCCTGTTGACTATTGCGTGATTTTACGTGATTTGAAGTTCTCCTTCTCAGACATGAATTACTGAATTTTAGAATAATCCAAACTGTCTGCCTTGTTGGGTGCAGCTGTGGCTGGTGTGCTCGAGTGTCATCTGTTTTCTTGACGCCTCCTACACCACCTTTCGACCTCACACCAGACCCGGCGGAAAACTGGGCACATTCTTCACTCCGTGTGAGTAAAACTTCAACATTTTCATTTCGAAATGAAAAGAGGTAAACTAGGCCGGGAGGTGGGTGACGTGCACTGTGTATACTGATGTGTAAAAAACATGTTAGATTTTTGAAATAACGTTGAATGACTGTGGCACGCGCATATCCGTTTTAATTTCGATTTGCGCAAGATCCACACGTCGATAAACTTATGAAATTGAGAACACTGATACATTGAGTTCAGTCGAGGCAGGTCTAACAGTAAACTCGGATCATTAATAACTTCGCGCCGTCTCTGATCATAATCAATTAGATGTGCTCACAATATGTAAATGTTTTGATCACCCTGTCAACTGTGTATCAAAAAAATTAATGTGGTTTCAGGGAACTACTACGCGACTATTGACACTCGCTACGCAAATGAGCACGACGAGGTGACTTGTGTGAACGGACGAATCATGATGGTGGAGATAGCCATGAACATTGCTGCCATCGTTGCGGTCAGTTCTCCGACAATTGACCCGATCAATTTATTTGTTCAATGAATTGTGGTTCAGAATGATCATGTAGTCATGCAATGTTGCTTCTTGTTCAATTAATTACCACATACTGGGCACTGTTTATCAACGAAAGAGAGCGTATAGGTCAGAGAAACCCAGATTGTGAGAGGCCGTCTGTGGTCTCATCGACCTTCACATAGGGTTGGGGTTAGAACTCGAAACTCGACTCGACTCGAAAAAACTCGAAAATTTTCGAGTTGAGTCGACCTCGAAACTCGAAAACTCGAAATTTCTTAAAACTCGACAACTCGAAAACTCGAAAACTCGAATTTCCCAAAACTCGAAAACTCGAAATTTCTTAAAACTCGACAACTCGAAAACTCGAAAACTCGAATTTCCCAAAACTCGAAAACTCGAAAACTCGGTTTTTCGCCAAACTCGATAACTCGACCACTCGAAAACTCGAAATTTTCCAAAACTCGACCACTCGAAAACTCGAAAACTCGATAACTCGAAAACTCGGTTTTTCGCCAAACTCGATAACTCGAAGACTCGAAAACTCAAAGTTTTGAACTCGATTAACAACCCTAGTTGGAGCAAATGACTCTTAATTGATGAGACGTTGGACCTATCCTGGTTCATAGATCATGCGCGGGGGTATTTCGTATTCCATCGGGATCCTACTAAAAAACAAAACATAAAACTCACTAACTTAGAAAACCTAGATATGACCGCTGGGGGGGGGGGGGAGTGAAGTTGCAACCGCCCCAGAGCAGCGGAATATCTCTAAGATGAAAAGTCTGTAAAATAAACTCATGATGAATTTCAGACTCAGTTGGGTTCCAAACATGCTGTGCCAATCGCTTTCACGTCCACGTGTTTTGTGTTCTGGAAGACTGTGTTCTACTGTGCTCTCTACATTTTCCCAGCAACAAACGCCAGTTCTCATTTGGTTGGATCCGTCAGAATCTGGGAACTAATATTCATCTTCTGGATTCCCAACGGTACCTTTTAGAATAACTCTTTTCCTCAAATCAGAGTTTCTCACGTTTTAATTTTTTCTTGATGTGGGTAAAATCCGTAGGTGAAACCGTACGCGCGTACGTTACGTACACCACTTTTGTGAGAAAACAAAACAAGATACAGGTATAACAACTATATGTTTGATATTGGTGAGAGAAACAGAATCTTCAACCATTGAGTTGAAGCGTGCTTAGACCTGTGGCAGTACATCTGCTTCCAGAAATTTGAAAAGTATTTTATCTTCGTGAAGCTCTGTATCAAATTCCACAATTCAGCACGGACAATTAAAAAAACGTTTTAACGAATCACATCTCGGTTTTTTTCAGTGATTTGGCTATTTGTGCCTCTCACAGTTATGATGGTTCTTTGGCCCACCAGCAGCTCTGGAGATCATCTGTCTGACGAGAGGTGATTTTTGGGACATTCGGTAAAAAAAACACATTTATTATCTCGAATTAGCAACGTAATCTACTATATTGTCTGTACAAGGCTTTTCAAAAATTCGCTGTCGTTGTTCTCAAAATTTATGGTAGGTCCTAGATTCGGTAACTAGAACGGTCGTCCAACTCGAACTATGATATTGATGATTTTTCAGATCAGGTCAGGAAAAATACACCGTTGCACCATGAATGGAAATTTTACCCCATCTTGTTGGACTGCAACTGTGGTCGAATGTACCATCATGCCAATGGATGTCAACACCCTACAAAGCCAATGTATACACCTTTTGTGCTGTACAGATTTTCTTGTTCAGTCGTTTTGTGCACTTTTCTTCGAAAATTATGCGTACCAGCCTGTATAGTTATTGTCGTTCCTATGCCATATTGCTCTTGTCTAGTTTGTCAAGAATTTGAATAAACACCTTATTTTACAGAACTGTTTCCCGCATTTCTCTTGTTATTAGAGCACATGGAGGATAGATTTTCTCTATGCAGCTCTAACATGTTTCTTTTCGACAACTGCACGTTTATGATCCACGTATGAAAGTGAATTGATACACAACAAAACGATAAAATACAAGCTTTTTTCTCCCGTATCACTGGGTGTTGTGTGAAGGATACCGACAGACGTTGTGTCCCTATAGACTATGTCGCATATAATAATTCAACGAGATCAAGATAGCACAGGTTTTGAATTTGGTTCGCTTGTTGCGCGGACACGGGTTACAAAGTTACGAAGCTATCTCTTTCTTTCTCCTTTGTCTCCCCTTCTTCTCTCCATCTCTTCTGATCTCTGCAAAAAAACATTTGTGCGTTTCAAATGTGTACCCAATTACGGAATAGGTGGTATTGCCACGCCGTATTATGCCACGCCGTATTACAAATACTTCCTACAATCGTGTTGCGTCAACTTTGAGTGTTTTTCTATTTCGTGAAAGAGTGTGGTTCTATAGTCGTTGCCAACGGAAAGGCGGAAGGGTACTGTATATCTCACTTTCCGATGTGTATGCACGCATGTCTTCGATTAAAATCTTGCCTCTCTAATAGCGCAGTGGTTCGCGCTCTGCTACGAATTTTTTGCTCGCAGGTTCGATTCCGGTGAGAGACAGAAATTCATAACTTTCGCACCCACTATATCAACTATGGCATGTAGCATTATTTAAAAATATATTTCTCAGAAAAACCATGGACCAAAGCGATGTAACTTAATCTTCAAACCGAATAAATAATTTAACTTAAACAGATAGTATTTATTGATCTTAATGCGCATATTGATTTATGTGAGAACTTCATTAAACGTTTTGCTGTTTGGTAGACAAAAAAGTCACGTATAGCATAACAGTCATCTGTCGAGGAGAAGTATATAATTTCAATTTTACTCCTTTACTCTAAAAGATTGTTGTTATCACTCTGCGATCGTTGTAAACTTTAGAGCGCAGAACTTATAGCCGCAATACATGGAAGAACCAAGAGCAGAAGGCAATGAACTATAACGGGTAGCGGTGAAACACACAAGCTGATCTCTCTATCCCTTTCACTCTCTCTCTTTCTCCCTCTTTCTCTCTTTCTCTCTCTCTCTCTCTCTCTCTCTCTCTCTCTCTCTCTCTCTCTCTCTCTCTCTCTCTCTCTCTCTCTCTCTCTCTGAAAAAGTTTTCTTAGATATAATGACAGTTATTCGCATGAGATGCGTTGCCATCTTCAAGCGGTTAATCAACCTACCTATCTATCTTATCGCCCCTTTGACTTCATTTGGAGAAATATAGTCTACACCAACCGTCTTCACTAAACTATTATCATGACAGAATTTTTGTTTAGGTAGCATTCGTCATAGAAATTTCCTAATCAAATACTGTAGTAATCGATGAGGTGTGGTAAAATAACAGGCTTTGGAATCGAACCTGCCACTTTGGCCTACTAAGAGAGGGCTCTAACAGTCAATTACCACGGAAGCGGAAGAAAGTTAACCATTGAATCAAAATGTTTTGAGGTGGTGATCAATTCTGTACCTGTAGTCAATTCGTCTGCTTTGGTATGAACGTTTTTTCATCATGAAGTGTTCGAAGATTCTGTGCGATGTTTTTGTATCAAATTCCTGAATTGCATGATAACCAGATAGAAATGTCATGACTCAAGCCATTTTCAGCCAATTTGCTGGTCACTTTTGTAGTGGACTCGACAAAAGAGTGTGCAGATCTGAGAGATACAGACATTTCCAAATGGTCTGCGATCTCATTGACCTCCATGCTCTTGCTTGTAGCTATCTAATGGTAGAAGGTTGGCACGTATGTGTCTGAGAGTTTCCGAGACAAACAACAAATTCGCTTCATTTCATTACACCTCAACTGACAGTGTACTGACTTTTGCATGTCGAATCATTTTACAGGACGACGCAAAGTGTTCATCGAGTTATCATTACATAATGTAGACACATGTCGCAATAGTCTTGTAACTCTCTCAATATTCCAATTATGAACCGTTGGTTACCCAATTCTTGTCATAGGTATGCTGTAAAGATGCTTGATAAGTGTTTAATTCAGAAAGAAGCATGGACATGTATATTCCGTACGCGGTGATCACTGGAACTATGACAATAAGTATCCTCTATTCGCTCCATTTACTGGCTTATATCACGCCAAAAACTATGAACACTTACAAGTGGTTCTTGCTAAAAATTCAAGTTAGTTTTTCTGATGTCAGTGTTAATTGTGTTTCACGACTCGAAGTAGAGCATTTGAGAAGAGGATTTTTCTAATAAATGTTAGACCTCGTTCGTTCATGTTGCCTTTCAGATACTAGATTCAAAAGGTAATGTTTTGTGTTACAAATCTTTCCCATTTCTTGATTTGGATAGCAACTCGCAGCCAACCGTTTCTGTTGGGGTCGCTCGAGATGAAACGAAGCCAGAACTGTTTATTCCGGTGTACTTCGCTTTGTTTGTAGTTTGATCCCAATGTGTTTGGGCATTTAAGAGTTACTAGGTGACTGTTTGTCAAACTATAACTCAACCACTTGGTTATTCAATATTAAATGCTGATTTTCTGGTGTCTTTTACAAGCACAACAAATGATTAATAGGTGATCAGCTATCTAGAATCATTGTACTGGTGCGTGTTCATGGGTTTGATAGTCAGACTTTATCCGTATCCGCGAATGTTCTCTGTTGGTATACTGTGGACAGTATTTGATGTGCAAATCCAAAATCAATGGGTGAGATTTTTGTTCAGAATGGAATTTGGTAAACCAACGGTTTGTCGAAATGTAGGCGAGTGCACCTAGCAGCAACTAGCCGACCTTCCCCATGAAAACACAGGATTCAGAACATTACCAGAATTACCACAATTAACGCGGTGAAATATGATTTGTGAGCATAATGAATACAACAAAGCAGTAGGGGACTCAGAATTGCTGCATTACAGAACTTACATAATTTTTTAGCTCCATTGTTGCACCGCAATCATGCGGTTTGTGGAAAACTCTAAACATAATACATGACTTTTCATTCTTTGAGAATCACATGCATTGTACATCATAGAGGTACGGTATTTGTGAAGATAATGCTCCAGGCTCCTGCCAGCTTCCTTCATGGAGCTACGGTTTCGTCAGTTGCTGCTGCTTTTGCCTATCGTTACTGGTTGTTGCTGAGCTGTAGCGGCACACACATCACTCAATATTTCACCGTTATTATCACTATTTTTTTCTACGTATTTCTGGCAATACTCCCTATACCTTTGGCAATAATGTCATGGCAAAGTGAAAACGCCACAAAAGCGATTTTTGAAGAGGTGAGTGCACTCATCGTTGGAAATGAAACAATGTTAGGAACATGGTTTATTGATTACCGGACGTATCAACAAACTTGTTGTGGTTACAACGTTTTTAAATACGAATATCTTGTTAAAAAAATCAAAAAACGATCGCAAAGAGAGAAAAAAATCATTTTGGGGTAGAGAAAACTCACAAAACGTCCACGTTTACATGAGAAATTTTTTTATTTTTTGACGAGAGACCCAAACGTCGAGTTGATCCCACGATATTTGAAATGAAGTGCTTTTTTGGTTTGTATAGAGGTCACTCCACCACATGCGCTAAAAACCGAACTTTGGTTACATTCTGCTGTGTTTATAGTTTGATCCTGGTGCGTTCACGATCTACCTCACATTTTTCTGTCAAGTTACGCGTATCTTGCCCAAACTCGAAATCTCAAAACCTTTCCAAAACTCGAAAGCTCGAAATTTCGATTACCAACCCTAGTCTCTTGATCGTACTCTCAAATCGTTTTAGTATCCCGTGGTGGTACTAGAACCCGGATCTGTGACTTTGGGTCCGGCTGCCTACTACTGGGGCATCTATCTAGCTGTGCTTTGTATCGTCATACCGATCGGACATAGTTCCATGATAATTCACATCTCTCGCATGTTTCGCGGACATAATCTTAGCCCGTTTGTACTCAAAATGCACAAATCTGCCATCAGAAGTCTAATCGTGCAGGTAATTGTCATCGCCGATCATATGTTCGTCTTGCAAATTGTAATGATCAATCTAAACTAAGAGCATTTCGAACTGACCGGTAGTTTTCAGTGGACATTTTCTGTTAGCGAAAAGTGAGAGTGCAGATTAGTCAAAGCTCATGGAATTACACAAAAGGCGGAGGAGATAGGGAGAGGAAGCGAGGTATGGAAATATGGAAAGAGAGAGCAGAATCGAGAGAAAGAAAAAGAGTAAAAGGGAGGGAAAAAAGATAAGGTGGAGCCCTAACTGATCATAAGAACATGTTACAGACAGCTTGTATTATGATGTGTACTTTTGTTCCAATAACTATTTTTATAATGGTGATACTGACAAGTTCTACGAACGCCAATCAGCTACCCGAAGGTAAAAAGAGCACTAGGAAGCTGCTGAAGTGTTTCGATATATACTTGCAAAAGTGAAACAAGCTGGTAAACTTATGCTACGATTGATGAGACCAATTTCGAAAGACTTGCTAGTCGTGGGACATCTGGTACCAAGTATTGCGGTAACGAACTCCGCAAAAGTATCCCCCTAAGTTCCACTTTCTGAAAACGAAACTTCTTCATCATTGAACAATAGGTGATGATATATGTGCATTGAAATTTGACTTTGTCCGTAATTTTCATTTTTCACTCAAAATTCAATTTAAGCAACTCTAAACTGCAGTTTTGCCTCATCGAAAACTCAAAAACTGGCACACGGCTTCGAGCCAGATTTAAATCAACAACCACGCCCCGTATGCTCCCCTTTAACTACCCGAGGTTAAAAGATACATACGCACTGTTATGAACGTACACAAAATTGGTGGTATGTACGAATGTACGTTTTGTGTGCCACATTTCGTGAGAACGAATCAAGATGCAGGGGTGGTAGTTTGTTCATGTTTCAACGCCCACCAGATGAAAATGCTTACTCAAACTTTGTACTGAAGAGAAACTGAGGCTTCAACATCTAACACGGACTTATTAAACGTTACGCAAAAGTTTTGAATCAGTACAAAGTCAAAATTCAAGACGGTTATCAGAGTGGCAAGAACTGTTATCTATTTTTGGTTATGTAAATAGTATATATAGTTGTAATGTACAAAACGTGAGTAAAATATACCCTACACAAAGTTGAGTATTGCATTGCAGTGTTTGCTCCGGTGGGCATGACAGTACATGCAATGAAGTCCCTGAACAGTAGCATTGCTATGATACTCACCATTCGTCCTTTTAGGTAAGTTATTTATTAGGTAAGACTTTTTCCCGAAGTTCGTTCTATGATATTGACAGAGGATGGATGGATAAGTTGAACAACACTGTCAAATGTGCACTGTCCTCACGTTAGAGAGATGAGAAGAGCGAGCGAGTGAGATAGAGAGACATAGGGATCAAAATAGAGAGAAGATATTTCGGAGAAAGTAAATCACTTTTTTTCAGACAGCACTTTTTGAGAGTGTGTGGAATGTCGAGAATGTTCGATCCCAAAACGGAGCCATTGGAAAGATCGAGGGTCGTCACTCAAATAACAAGATTCTGATAAGAGAAATTAATGATACCGACTTCTTCTGTCGTATGCTCAATACAGGCTGTGTATTGATGGCGGAGACTCAATAAATGAAAAAATACAACCGAATTCGTATTATATCTTTCGTATTATACATATATTTGTCACATTTCTGACATACCACATAAATATACCTGGCTTCAAGTTTCACACACGGCAAAACAGAATTTTATAATTGTTGTTGACAGAAAGACAAACAGACAGACAGAACCGTTCCTCTTTCACTACCAGGTTAAAACTGTTCAAAAATCAACTCTGTCGACAATGAGAAATCGAGAACATCCATCTAACTTTAAATATTGCTTCTTACTCCGTTTTCTCGAATATAAGGTTCGAATCCACGTAATTACATCACACACCGATGTCACCGACGTAAGAACGCAAACAACGTCTGTGAAATTTGAACCCTATCTCAAAGTGAACAAACACCACAACACATTTTTAGAAACAAACGTCGTATCTGAAGAAAACTGGTAAGCCACGGCTGCCTGAGTTACAGTAATCTGTTAGCAATAACTAAGCGCAAATGAGTCTTCGAAGTTTAAGGCTGTGGAACCTAGATGATACACCTTTTTAGTTGCAAGTTTTTCATGGTGATCTACAAATATCGACTGAATCGATTTCGCGTGCGACGCGAATAAGTTCCAAGATTAGATTATGTGTAGTGTAAATCAAAGATACCAAAATTAATAAGTCATTCATACGGCTTTATCCACAACGCAGTCCACAACGGCTTTGTCGCCTAACCATTATAGAAATATGCACCAGTTTGCAAGTTCGTCTTCATAACAGGTTATTTCAGTTATTTTACAATTATTTCACAAATTACAATCAATTCAAATATTATTCATCAATTCAAAATTTATTCAGCACGATTGTACAATTGAATAACCAGACCAAAAACACACCAACCAAAAACACCTCAAACAAGTTGTACAACGTTGGTTAAATATAGCTGAATACTGAGTCACACGTATAATATACGTATCGATTTTCTTCGGACGTGTGTTCATCCGCGACGACACCACCATTTGGGAATGCAATTTCCACGGCGGTCGCGGACGTAGCCATATTTACATTGACAGACATTGTAAAGACAGGGTCTGCAGAAGGGCTGAAACGGACAAATATTGATTTTTTCCAAGAAATGGAGATTTTTTTGTATTTCCTCTCCTTCTGAACTCCTTTCGTAGAATTTTCTTTGGTTGAATTAGTGTTATTGGTATCAAAGATGTTCAATCTCGTAAAGTGGAAAATAACTGGGAAAACATGTTATCGACTTTTCACTTTTATTTTGAAACATGTGAAATTGGACTCCCATAATTTCAGTTAGCTTGACTATTAAACAATGTACCACTGACCGGGTGAGGATTTCTGCAAGTTGGTTCGCACGATGTTCCACAACGTTTGCGTTCTTCATTCCATCCACAATCTAAAATAATGAGTTGTCTACATTTATCGTTTGTGTATGATATTATTGAAACAAACCCAACAAACAGAAAGCGTATTAACTACGAAACATTTGTAAGAGGTCCATCATGTCTTGTTTCAATAGGCCAGGGGTCACCGTGCAAATGATGTGTATCGATTGCGCTCAGATGTATTGGGCTATCTATTGCCCATCAAGACTTAAATTCGGTATTTTTTAAATTGCAACTGACTTTTGGGGCATTTATAGAGTCGAATACAGTATCCAAATCTGTCTCTCACGTATCCCTTTCTGCATTGACATCTGAACCACCGACAACCCCAACATTTCTGGAATGGAATGAGTATGTCAGTATGTGCGTTTGTTTGGACAGAAGTTATAGAAGAACTATGACAAAAATTTCATTATTGCGCATATCGTATAGTAAAAAACTTTTCGTAACTTAAACAAATAATATATTGAAACATATACGAAGAAGTTGCTGTTGCAAAATGAAACTGTCTGTTGTGTTATTTTGCTGTGTCCGTAGTTTGATCCCGGTCTATTTCAGTTCTTATTAGTAAACAAAAATGATGTGAACTGAGACCAAACTACAACTTAGTTAGTAATGTTTCCTGTACTCACGGGATATGGATTGTCACAGGTGGGTTCACATCTGGTTCCACAGTAACGATATACTTCGTTTCGAAGACGGCAGAAACGGGCTGGAAGGTATGTTAAAAAGTGTTTCTTGTGTATTCTGTTTTCCTATTTTTCATTGCTCTTTTATAATCAAAAGCTTGTGTTGTTTTTCCACATCTGTTGGAAAAAGCGAGTTTTGTACTCAGCAAACAGTTTTCCACGGTTCCATGCTAAGTGCATCTTCCTGAATTATTACAAACTGGCGTTTGTTTTCTGTTTACCAGTTTGACTATAAGATATTGATGAATCTACCGAAACGTTCCATGAAGTGAATGAAGCTACAATAATGAACATCACAAATATCACTGCTTACATTGATCCAATGTGCCCTCTGGTCCCTCGTCTGCCTCACAAACGGGAACATCCTGACAGTCTTGGTCAACACACAGTTGTTTCACTTTACATCTGAAAGTTAGTTCATAAATACTTAATCAGATATGAACTACTTCTAGCTAGTGATAACAACTGGGCAAACCAACTATATTGAAGTAGAGCAATGCTTCTCCCGTAACATTCCATACTTCCGTACTTACACATCAGTTTCGTTGGCGCATTGGAATCCGTCGCAAGGATCGTCCGTTCCGGATCCTTCCGGTTCTATTCCGGAACCGTCTCCGCTTCCGTCTCCGGAAAGTCCACTAGAATCTCCTTCCTCATCCGCTCTCACATCAGATATGGCAAATAGAAACAGATAGGCCTGGAAGTTGAAACGACTTTTGTCAATTTTGGAAAATTATGGTCTAAACATTACCTTTTCACAAAGACAGGAAAAATTTACAGGCGCACTTAATGGACTGGAATATTGAGTGACCATGCTCATCATCTCACCAACTGTGATAATTTCGGTAGAAGATGAAACGTATTTTCAAGACAGGCACAGTAGTCTGAACGACCATATTTCTAGTGTCTCGAACAAAAAATGATATCTCCGTAGAAAAATAGTATCTTACCACAAGAATGTAGCCGAGTAATCTGTTGTTCATAATGTTTTATACTTTTCTGAAATATGAAGAGTTATAACCACAAGTAAAAGACATGTTTCACGAGACTAAGATGAAAAAAACAACACTCGAATGTTTTGGCGGCTGTCATGGATTCAACATCGGTTCCTTTTAAACGCCTCAGTTGACCAGACAATAATCAAAACTTCCGAATTAAGCACTGTTATTCGTTTTGTTACGTCAGAGGTCATTGCATTCGTGCATTTCAAATAACATTTTTGCAAATGTTTCGTCAACATTTTATTTTGACGACCACATTAATATCCTATTTTGCAAATTTTTGCAAGGAGTTTGGTTCGAAAGAAATAAGTTCGCGGTTTTCCGTAGCCATATCTAAGATGAACATCCAGAAAGCTCATCATCGCGTTGAACTTCGCGGACATCACAACAATGGGACAATGGGACATTTGATCTGGAGACACACAACAGATTCTTGAAAACCCCACCCTCTGTAGTTTTAGTAAATCGAGGAATGGTGTGGAAGAGTTGTCCCTTTTGATTCTCTGCTCAACAGTGACGTTTTTGTTCGAGATTAAAAGTTGAATTCATTCTTTTTAGCAGAGAATGTTCTTGTTCACGTTTATCTGTTTGTCCTATGAAAAATCACTATACTTCTTCTGATGATACTGAAATACCTTTAGCATACAATGATAATGAGAATTCGGATTGAAAACAACCAGTAAAATCATTCAAGTGTGGAGCGCTTGCAAAATCTGAGCAAGTTGTCTGCGATAATGATTGATCAAAATAATACTATCGTGAACAATCTGAAATATTTACAACGCGGAAAAGTGATGTTCCAAACATATTTGATAGCAACACTTGCACCAATGTCAACTGATATTCAGAAATCGCATAACTTTTGGAAAATAAAATGAATAACAACGTTTAAATTTAGAAGCTCGGATTACTGTTTGGTCCACTAGACCATTTAAAAGGAGCCCAATTGAACAAGCTGACATCCACCGATGCATTTGATTGTTTCTTCATATAAGTCTCGCGAAATATCTAACTGTGATTTTTACCTGTTTTTATTTCAGAAAAGTATAAAATCGTTATGAATAACAAATCACTCGGCTACATTTTTGTGGTGAGATATTATTTTTCTTCAGATATATCGTTTTTTTTGTTCGAGACAATAGAAGTATGGTCACTCAGGCTACTGTCCCTGTCTTGGAATTACATTTTGTTCTCAATTCATTCTTTTTAGCAGAGCATATTCTCGTTTACGTTCATCTGATTGTCCTATCAAAACATCACTATACTTTTTCCGATAATAGTGACATACCTTTAGCATACAGAATTTGGTACCAAACAATTGAGCCAGTGCAAAATGAACGCCTCTCGAAACTTTCATAGGTGCCAAAAAGGTATTTTTGAACCATATAATTCAAATATCGTTGAGATTTACGTAATTTTCCAGGCCTATCTGTTTCTATTTGCCATCTCTGATGTGAGAGCAGATGAGGAAGGAGATCCCAGTGGACTTTCCGAAGACGGAAGCGGAGACGGTTCCGGAATAGAACCGGAAGGATCCGGAACGGACGATCCTTGCGACGGATTCCAATGCGCCAACGAAACTGATGTGTGAGTACGTACCAAAGTAGGGAATGATACGGGAAAACCATTGTTCGCAGCTCTACCTCGATATGCCTGTACAACAAAATTCAACTTTTCACCGATAAACTAAAGTGAACACAACAATAGATTCTGTGAAACTTGCTTTCAGATGTAAAGTGAAACCACTGTGTATTGGCAACGACTGTCAGGATGTTCCCGTTTGTGAGGCAGAAGATGGACCAGAGGGAACTTTGGATCAATGTAAGCAGAAAGAGTTTCATAGAAAGAAGAGACAATAGAATGCATTCAGATTAGAATGAATGTGTTTGTAGTTTATTGCTATAGCTCAATGCAACCATCGATCATGTAATATCGAAGCCACTCGAAATATTCTACAAAATGAATCGAATTTTCCTCGCGACAACGAACACAGCGTTTTTAAACTAATACACGACAAATATTTTTGGGAATCTTTCCAGCTCGTTTCTGCCGTCTTCGAAACGAAGTATATCGTTACTGTGGAACCAGATGTGAACCCACCTGTGATAATCCATATCCCGTGAGTAAAGTTCTCACCATTTCCACTGAGACCTCGGCAACGTGCCAAGACAATTTCCAGGCGGCATTCGCCATTTCTAAAACATTTTCTAAAATACTGAATGTTTTTTTTATTGGCACATAAGCTATTGCTCCAGTACGTGCGTGAAAATTATTTTCATTGAACTTGTTTTTTCTATGAAGTATATTCATTTGAAGGTTTATTGGCACGCTGTCAAAGTCTTAGTTGGAATGTAACAAACTATACAGGGAACATTTTTCAATCCAGTGGTAGTTTGGTCTCAGAGAACAACAGTCTTTTCTTAAAGGAACCGGAATAAATAGGGATCAAACTACAGACATGAGATTGAGACGATCTTTTCTTGAGCGGTACTCGTGTTTTTTTTATTTATAAAAAAGACAAATTAAGGCGTATGACCAAAGTAAACAGTTTTTCATGGTGTATTCTTAAGTTTCAATGTTCTGCGCACGTTTCACGTGACTATTATTAACGGGTCTCTTAGCTTCTCCGCACTCATGGAACTTTTTTCCAATCTAAGAGATTTCGTGTTAGTGTGGTCCTACACGCATTGGTGTTTCGTAATTTATAATCGACTACGTCATCATGCCTCTTTCATGTTTAATATACAACAAAAGGTGGTTACTATACGAATTGAATATGGCGTATTAGAGATAAATCACCTATAATTTTTGTCCAAATGAAGTTACATAATCATTCCATTACAGAAATGTTGGGGTTGTTGGTGGTTCAGATGTCAATGCAGAAAGGGATACGTGAGAGACAGATTTGGATACTGTATTCGACTCTATAAATGCCCCAAAAGTCAGTTGCGATTTGAAAAAAGAGCGAATTCAGGTCTTGATGGGCGATAGATAGCCCAATACATCTGAGCGCAATCGATACACATCATTTGCACGATGATGGCCTCTTGAAACAAAACATGATGGACCTCATACAAATGTTTCGTAGTTAATACGCTTTCTGTTCGTTGGGTTTGTTTCAATAATATCATACACAAACGATAGATGAAGACAACTCATTATTTTAGATTGTGGTTGGAATGAAGAACGCAAACGTTGTGGAACATCGTGCGAACCAACTTGCAGAAATCCTCACCCGGTCAGTGGTACATTGTTTAATAGTCATGCTAACTTACATTATGGGAGTCCAATTTCACATGTTTCAACATAAAAGTGAAAAGTCGATAACATGTTTTCCCAGTTATTTTCCACTTCACGAGATTGAACATCTTTGATACCAATAACACTAATTCAACCAAAGAAAATTCTACGACAGGAGTTCAGAAGGAGAGGAAATACAAAAAAATCTCCATTTCTTGGAAAAAATCAATATTTGTCCGTTTCAGCCCTTCTGTAGACCCTGTCTTTACAATGTCTGTCAATGTAAATATGGCTACGTCCGCGACCGCCGTGGAAATTGCATTCCCAAATGGTGGTGTCGTCGCGGATGAACACACGTCCGAAGAAAATCGATACGTATATTTTACGTTTGACTCCATATTCAGCATTATTTAACCAACTTTGTACAACTTGTTTGGGTTTGGGTGTTGTGGGTCTGGTTATTCAATTGTGCTTCAATAGACAAATGCTGAATAAATTTTGAATTGATTTGTGGAACTCAATTGAACAAAGAACGTTTTGAAGCAGAAAGTTACATCTCGGGAACAATGATTGGTGATTCGTTATGTTTGATTAGGCACCAAGTGTCCAATATCACTCTTTTGTTTCATTCAAATACGGCTGATAATTTCATCTCTTGATTATTGCACTTTTGAGCGATATAATCCGTAAAGAAACTCTTTGTTGTTGATAATATCAATGGTGTCTGAAACACACATGATATTATCATCACAGTTGTTTAAAGTACTTCCATTCAATTAGTTCTATGAGATGCATCTCTTGATCTATTAGTTTTCAGTCAATGGAGGAGGGATTTCAGTACGTTGAACGGAACATCCAAACGGGCAAGGGTTCTGCTAGCGGGCAACTGAATAACCAATACAGCTTTTCAAATACTGGTGAGATCCCAAGGACTAGGTTTGCTACGTGAAGATGTGTTTAGGTTGAATGAGACTTCTTAATTCAATTAACACTTCAAAAAACATTCAGCTCAACAAATCACATTCAATCTTCCTAGCAACTAACGCCAACTGATGAGCAGTATGACAAGACTTTGTTCACTAATCACACTCTACAGCATTTAATGTCATGAAATTATCTGAACTTTTGAGAGAAAAGAAGTGGAGAACAAGATCTGTTTATTTTACAGTTGGTAATGTTCTTGTACATCAATGAAATCATTTTGATCATGAAATGTCAGATCACGTGCTCAACAAAATACTGATGCTGCAATGAAACAGAACCACCAGTTCATTCTTCAAAAAGAAAATACAACAACAAATCAGAACAGACTATGCCGAAAATACAATACATGCATTGGAACAACATACATATAAAAATATTTTCTCGTCTTCACAAAAGGTTAAAAAAAAACTATGAACGTCTATGTGTGTGTGCTCTGCAAAGTTCCACGTGGAACTTTGAAGAACAGGGGTAACTTTAACTTTTTTTAAGCTTGTTTTTGTTTCAAACGGTTCAAAGCGCTGAAACAAAGTGATCTTGAATATGATATGAGTTTATGAATATGAGTCCATCTCGAGCGGTGTTTACAGAATCTCTATGTGTTATCGTCGACGAGCTTTGGAATTTCGGCGAGCTTTGAAAAAAAATTGTTCAAACCACAAAAAAACAGTTTACACAAAACTTGACTCATTTTCTGCACTTATGTTCAAACGACAAGATTTTTTTTCTGAACATTTTCAGTTAACGGAATAGTTAACGGTTCCCTGGTATCTTGGCGTTGTACATTTTGGTGAGATCGGCGTTATAACTGACTGTTGCTGTTTTTCCTTGAATTTTTCTGTGGATAAACACCTTGTACTCCTTGATGAAGGACATTTTCACAATTGGGTTCAGAAGGGGGAAAACGGAGAAACAGACTCCGATCAGCGTGGAAATGACGTTATTTGTGGTGAGGGAAAAGGACGTGAAGCAGACGACCAAAAGAATCGGGGTGAGCAGCGAAACTATAGGAAGTGCACACTGGAAAGTTGGTCGATCAGAAAAGTTTGGGCTCAAAATTCTACAAATCTTACACTGCATAACGAATAACAAGTTTTAAGTAGTTTGTCACCAATTGCGGACGAATTGTCTGCAGAGGTAAATAATTGATATACGTGACCAGCTAAATTTTTCTTAGGTCTTGCGACACATCAGGTTCCAGTTGAATCATACAGTCTATCTTTGTTGGAAAAATAGTCGAGTAACGATACCATATACCTAAAATCTCATTTATACTCAGGTCCTCGGAGAGAATGAGCTCACCACTTATAATTGTCATCAAAACGACTATCATGTTACGGCTTATTATTCTCAAGTGGGCGACGACTTTTGAAAGGCTAGATTTGTGATAATTAGTGATTCAAGAACGGAAAAAGGTTTATACAACCAGTTCTGTCAACGTAGTACGAGTTACATTTTCAATAGATGACAAAAACCCCAATTCTATGAAAAACCAAAACAATATATTGGTTAGTCATGTATCATCTCATTCGTAGCAGTTCTTACCTGTCCAAGGAGGAGATGAAGAGTTTGAAGATGTAGGTCATGACCTGCTTCGCAACCATCAATTTTCAGTTTTATGTACTGCAAAATTTGCCGAGAGCAGTAGATCATGATGTAGAAGATGCCAAAGGTCACAGCAGCCAGTTGAGAAATCATCGCCAGGTTTTTGGGATCGTGTATCAGAAGCTAAAAAAAATTAAAATTTTTGTAGCACCTCAATGTACAACTGTCTTCAATGGAATGTTTATGACACGTCTACGGATTTGCATTTCTGTCTACCCATTTCGTGAGTAATGCAGTAACTCCATTTTTCAGATTGGGTAACCGTTCGGTAGATTGAGGTGAACCTGTTTTTATGGAAGAAAAGCTAATGAAAAGCTGACTCACCGATTTGCTCGTTCCCATATAGCCCGCACTGGTTATGTTCTCTATCTCAAAATCCTTTCGAGCAGATTCCGAAAACATTCTCTCGAACTCTTCATTCTGTTGAAACACGTAGTGACAAGTGAAGACCCAGTCAGCCGCCACAGCAAAATTTACGAGAAATTGGAGAAGGACCCACTTTGGAGAGTGGTACTTCGGAATGAGATGAACTCTGAACGAAATAACTTGAATCGCCAGAATGACACTTTCGCTGGTACTGCGACGTGTTCTTCCCGGGCACTAAAACCTAGTTAAAGGGACCGTACCTCTTTAATTTGATGATTTGAGTTATCAGTGGACACATGGGGACGAAAAGTGGACAAAAAGTCAGAATTAGTGAAAACTCCGCAACTTGGGTCGTTTTTGAGTAAATTTGAATACGGCCACAACGCGAAAGCCACAGCACGTACCTATTTTCATTGATTCGCGCACAAATTGTCCGCAAAACGACCGTGAAACGTATCATAAATTCAATCAAGTAACAACTGACATATTTGAAAGTGTTTCAGTTATCTAGACCTCTTTTTGGTTTGATCAGGATTGAAGTTGTGTGTATTAAAACCGAATTCATCGTTTGACCAAAAGTTTTGCAATACAGTAACTCTTAAGATAGTTTGGCTCATAAAAGGCTTGGTTCTCGACTGATTTCCATTTTCCTTTTTTGTGTAATAGTAAGGGACCATCAGTACACTATCAAAGCAGTTTCTTAAGACTTCATGTTTTTTAATCGATCCAAATTATAGAGAAACGGTCCCTTTAAGAGTTCGGCAAACTGTTTTGAAATCGCTCTATTTCACTGCCTGGGATTAGCCTCTAACATGAAGGGGACAAATTAGTTTTCACCGTGGCATAATACAACGAAGCGTTGGTCTGTGCGCTGTCTTAAAACAGATCCTGCTGTTTTTGAGTCGCAATTTGAAAACACTGTTGTTTGTGCAGAAACCTACAAATCGGACACAAACAAGAAGATCAAAAGACCTCAACTTTGAAATAATTTACGGTTTGTACCTTGAACTCACCTGCACATGTGAATGAACTTGTAGATGAAACAGTTGAGAATCAGCAACGAAACTACGATCAGAAGACCACAGAATCCTAGAACTCCATATCGACCCCAGTGACTGTCACCAAGCACTCCGGCCGCCAGAATCGCCATGCTTCCGTTGTTTGTGACCCACGTCTGAAATCGGAATAAATGCTTCAAAAACAACAGGCACCGTTGCGAAGCTGTGAGGTTAACCTGATCGAGAACCTGATCACATTCTGGTCCGCCAACTTCCTCTGTATAATCATAGTGTAGGTGACCTCAATTTGGACCAGGCGCTGACCAGAAAGTTCAACTCAAAAGTGACCCTTTCATCAATGAAGCCGCAGACAGGCTATGATAATCAACGTCTAATAAGTGCACTCTTTCGGCGAAGCCCCACAAAAGTGGCTTGCTAATTGGCTGAGAATAATCTGGCTGAGGCGATACAAAAGGGTGTTTCTCCTAACTGAACACTTGATTTTCCTGTCAAATTGGTAAATGAAGATTTCTTAAACTAAGAGTTGATCACCGCCTGAACTGTGTTTTATGCCCGACTGTGACCTACCGGTAAAACGAGAACGTAGGTGGCGGCATAGACGATGTCGATGACAATGAAACCGAACAGAAACCGCCGGAAGGTACCGAGGGTCTTGGCCGGACACCAACATAGCACAACAAGGAAGATAAGGTTGAGAACGATGGATAGGGCGGCGACAACCCACCACACAACCCGCATCCACATAATTTTTCTGGAAGCAGGGAACACAGTCCAGTCGTGGGAAAGTCCACAAACAACATTTGAAAAGACTTTCAATTCATAATGAGCGTGTTAGTAACTCTTTTATTATACATTCAAAAT
Organism: Litoditis marina; assembly: GCA_964036275.1. Taxonomy (NCBI): domain Eukaryota; kingdom Metazoa; phylum Nematoda; class Chromadorea; order Rhabditida; family Rhabditidae; genus Litoditis; species Litoditis marina. The sequence continues at coordinate 30,830,908 of OZ038433.1, forward strand.
ACCTTTCGGTCATATTGATTCTAAAACAAATGATTGCGTTCGACCGACACATTGAATTGTTATTATCAGCGGTTTGAGTTTCATCAGAGGCGCGCATTTGAATTCACTCTTACTTTCCAAATGTAAATTTGAGAATGTGATCAAAACCTATTGTAGTTTGATCTCCAAACACGCCTTCATTGTCGATTGAATTTGATCGGAAAGCAGTGGGGTCAAATTAAAAACACAACGACATAAGGCAACATATACCGTACATCTGCTTTGGGAAGAGCGGGCGATAAATACAGCTTGATAGTCTTTTGCACTACGAGTTGGTTTTAACATGAGCATGCTAATAAATGTTAAAAAGTGCAAATTGTAGGTTCTGTATATTTGAAATTGTAGGTTGAGTGGTCTGTAACTGATAAAGGTTCACTAGTTTTAGTTGTGCTAATGAATGATAATCTGACCGTGGCGTCCTATTTAAGTAGGTTGAATGGAAACATTCGAAACGATGTTCAACAGAAGAACAATAGTTTTGCCCCCGTTAGCACTGTTCAAGACAATAAAGAACATAGCTTCATCTCTGTTAATTGAAAAACTCTACATGCATTACATGAAATTATCAACAAAACATGTAATTCACTCGGAGTACATCCGAATTATGGAACATCTATTATTTTCAGTCAAACTAATGGATTACTCTAACTACAATAGCGCTCTAGCCTCTGACGTGCACGGTTTCCTTGATTGGAGAGCACTTATAGTATTTTCAACTGAACGTCACGTAGGCTACGTGGAACTCTGAAGGCCAAAATAAGACATTTGGAGCATTTTCCGAAAAAAAACCGTTGCGACCTAAAATACCGCATCAAAAAATCTTCACGTGTTTGACGTGTTCGCAACTGAATTATTAAAATTTATAAATCCTATTTGAAATATAAAATATAACATCCCACTTATATCTTATTGAAAATTCACTGTGAAAACATCGCAACTCACATGTATTCGACGCTCAGAAACTTGTCATAAATACTTGTAACCTTCTTTGCTATTAATAAATGGCCGAAAGATTTGGTCTTCAATAGACTATGTAAAACCATTCATAAAACTCCTTTCATTGTTTATAAATATAAGATCTCTATCTCTGATTTTGTAAGATTGATTGATCACCTTGCAATAGTAAGACGCTCCAATCTAAATATTGTGCATCATCAGACTTGTCCGATATTTTTTTCTGAAATGTCCAATTCTTCTAATTCTTGTGTCGCTCTCATTTGTAGCGCAGATAAAACTACCGAATATTTGTATGTTTCGAAATCCTCTGCCACAATTAATTTCCTTTCAGAACATTATAACACACGTTTTCGCAGTTGAAAACAGTGTGAAAAAATGTGCCCAAGAAATTGTAGCGTGAAACAATGTGCCCAAAAAATTGTAGTGTGAAAAATGGTGACCAAAAAATTGAAGTGTAAAAAATTGTGCCCAAAGAATGGAAGTGTGAAAAATTGTGACACATTTGTTTCTCTAAAGAGAGGTACTTTGCACTTCGTATGTCTCTCGCGCGAAAGTGCTGTGATACTCTTTGACACAGCTCTCAATGATCCGTATCTTGTTATGGTTTCAAATCCTGCGGATCTGTCTCGGCTGTTCTTTCTCTGCGTCTCTTTCTCTAATAGGGCGATGCTCTCGATGCGCGCTCGTTTCTCTGCGTCTCATTGCTCTAATCGCCAATACTAGATACGGCGCAGTCAGGAGGGTATGGAAGGAAACATTAGTATCGCGCGAGTGGTTCAGTAATAACCTCTCTCGCTGGAACATGTACAATGTTTGGAAAAGTGAAAAATTGAGGCACAATAATTGTAGGTGTGAAAAATTGTGCCCAAAAAATTAAAGTGTAAAAAATTGTGCTCAAAAAATTGAAATGTGAAAAATTGTGACACAATTTTTTGAGAGATTTGTGAAAACTGCAATTTTTTGTGACACACTTTTTTTCAATTTCCTGAATCGGGACACAGCGATTCGATCGTTTGGTTTCCAGCTTAAACTTCAAATAAATGGGGACTACCCGATGTCCAATCAGAAATAATTCAAAAAAGTGATAACTCTTCGATGGTTAAAAGTCTCATCCTAAAAATTTCATGAAATCACTAGGATTTCCTGATTTCCGAAACCATTTAGAATTGAGCGTCTTATATGTATAGTACTGTACGCTCTTTCTATACGTGTTGTCACTGCATACGTAAGAGTAAGATTTCTATACGTGTTGTCACTGCATACGTAAGATTTTTCATCTGACGACAATAGTTGTCGGACATAATTTGCTCATTCTTTCATAGATAGTTTCTAGTAGTTTACTGAGCACAGGCTCATAGCTAACTTGATAATTTTACTAGATTTAACTAAGGTTGGGTCATCTACTGATGAGAACCGCCCAATCAGCATATGGATTGTTGAATGTTCGAAATGCCAAGGTGACTGAGATTCGCAACAGGCAAACTCTTTATTTTTCATTCATAGGTACTGGACTCCATTTGGACTATTCGTTTTAATTTTCACCATTTTGCCTAATTTTTGAATTATAATTACAGAACAGCAAACACAAAAAAATGTCATCACTGTCCAGTAGTTATCAAGATGTTATTCCTCGAACCTTCTAAATCAACATGTTTCTATCTAATTTTCGTATTGAGCCACGGAATACTTGTGTTCTTTGTTTTATTGAAACTTTGTAGTTGACTAACACCTTTGTTTAGAGATAAACCATAGTACTAACGGATAAAGGATTATTGAGAAAAAAACATATTTAGATAGGAATTACATTTATGTTGTTTTGCGTAGTTGTCTTATTTTCAGTTGGCATGTTGCCAAGTTTGACCGGAAGCCGTTTGTAACAATATTCAATAGGCTGTACTGCTTCTCAATGTATATGTTGAGTTTTTCTATAGTCGGCACTCCTACTGAGACCTCGGCAACGTGCCAACAACATTTCATGCGGATTTCCCCCACGGTAATGTTTTCCAAAACACTAAAACTTTTTCTGCGCGGCAGCTAACCTTCGTTACATTACGTAGGTGGAAATGTTTTTCATAAAACCAGTTTTTTCTATGAAATATATTCATTCCAAAATTCAATGGCACGCTGCCAAAGTCTAAGTGGGAATGAGACGAACTATAACTCCCGCCCATCGGCGAATTAGTGCGGTACAAGAGAGGCGCAGGGTGGGATCTGGGGTGTCTACATTTATACCATATGAACGCACGAGCCAAAGATGAACAACATCTTTGCACAATGATCTGTTCTTGATATGTGAATTGGTTATCATAATCAAGTCTATACGGGAAGTACTTGGCGCAGCATAGATATATGTCGCACTGTCTCTGATTCCTGTGCGTGTTGGACAACAAATCTTGATGAATGGCGTTGGTTACTCAACTAATAGGTTTGGCTGGGTAATAAAAAAACTTTCGTTTTAAACACTTCGTTTCGGTGGAATTTTGTTTTGTAGAATCTAACATTTCAGTTAGAACACGAAATTAACTGTGGTTGACGCCTATAGTTGAGCTGGTGACTAGTGAATGAGCAACGATCAGGCTCATTCACTAGTCAAACACACGTCGAAACCCCGTATATCGACCAAGATTCAGGCTTCAGAGATTATACTTGTCGGGTTCAGTTTACGTGCATATGACCGAAATTTTCTCTCGGTGACATCACTGTACATATTACTGAGACCATGAAGAAAAACGTCACTGTAGTACTTATAGAAAAATAACGAGCACTTTGGAAATAAGGGGTGTTTCAATACTTGGGTCTTAGTTCAAGCCGCTTGGTACAGATGACGAGCCACACTTGACTGAAAGAAGGGATCAATCTACAAAAGGTAATATATATCGATACACTTTCTTACCAAAGTGGGTATCCTCAACACGCTTCTTCGAACGCAGTGACGAATGACAAGCCGTAATTTGCAATTGCAAAAAATTCGAAGTCCACACTAACAATTTCTATATTCATTCGGGTAGAAATCTGAAAAAACTGTGAGATAGGATCAAGTTTTTTTCTCTAGGTTCCAAAGAAACTAATGAATGGACAAGCACTTTAAGTAAATTTTCTTCACAAGAAAGCAATACATGTTGTAAAAAAACGAGTGTAGACAGAGCGCTGATCAACTTTCTAGACAACTATATGCCGAATGGAATAGGGAATAAGTTAGTCCAGGAACGTCCAGAGGGAATTTAAAATATTTGATCTCACCATTGTACATGATCATTGCAATGCTTCGGGTATTTGAAGAATTTGTCCTCATTGAACTTGATTATACTGTCTGCAGACAAATGAGTCAATAGTGCGTGCCTAATTTATAAAACATCCGCCTCATGTGAGACTCGAACCAGAACCGAAAGTTTGGAAGGCGCGGATACTTCACTAACTGGGCTCACGGCAACGCTGAGGACGAATCGTGTATATGTGTACTTACGCAGCACAAGGTGAGATATACAGTATACCCCGCTTTTTTCAAGCAACAACTATATTTAAACTCCAGTCGCTTGCATTGGGTTCAAAGGCCGTGAGAAAAGATACCCAGTTTCTATTTTCTGACCCGCGTCTCGTGAAAGTTTGAAGCATCTATTTTTCGAACCGTTTTGTCTTTGAACTGTTTCGACTCAACGCGATTTCGTAAAACACAGAGCACGTTCGGAGATGGATCTCAGAACGATTTGGCCAATTTGCCACGATTGGCCAGCTACAAAGACGAGAGAGCATGGAGGTCAATGAGGCCGCAGACATCTGCGTCGCACGAACCTACACACTCTTTCGTCGAGGCCGCCACCAACGTGGCTGGCCAATTGGCTGAAAATTGTCTGAGATCGCGCCGGAGTACAACGAATGTGTAATACTGTAAAGGACATACTTTGTTTTGAAGCAAGGGATGTCCATGCATATGACCCCTGACCCGTCACGTCAGCTCTGATGTGGTTGAAGTGTTATGATGACATTTAACGAGCGAGGTTATTCAATTATTTTTCTCTCAAATCATGGAACTCTTGTTCTACTCTTCATTCTGTTTTTTACGTCTCAGCATCAGGATTGCTGGAAGGTGAGGTTTTGTAGCGCCCCGGCCCCATCCTGCCTCGCGCAGTCGTCTACACTACTTTGTAGAGCTAGAAAAGTGGGCAAATCTGAAGCATTTTTGAGCATTGACCATTTAAGTAAGACATACGTTAAAAGATGGTGAAGTACATCCGGATTCACTTCATTCTTTCTTTGTTTCCTTTCATTCACACTGTTCTGTTTCTGGTTATAATTATGTTCGAGTGATATATTCAATGAACCCTATTGTCAGTCTCAAATAACAGAAAAGTGAAAAAAAATATGTAATCAGCTCATTTTTAGTACAAAAAAACAGCAAATAAGCCTATAGTGAGAGAAATACTAAGGGTACATTATTGTATTGCAGCAAAATATCCAACTGAGTCGAAATGCAATTGCAAAGCAAACATAATTATGTTCGAACTTATATTTTTCTCAGCTTCATCACAATTCAAAACAAAATACATGAACACAACCAATTATCCATAATAACTAACCAAATTGAACGCAATTGCTATCAGAAAATGTTCATAATTTCCTGGGATATATCAAAGTCAACTACTAATTGATACTTTTCTTATACGCGTTTCAAATTACTGAAGTTCGAGAGTTTAATAGAGTTGAGAAATGATTTTAGAGACGGGTATAGAAAAGTGGTGGCATTCCTAGATGTGACACTCCGTCATAATAAGTTAGAAAAAGTGTAAAGGTGGAGTTTCCAAACATAAGAGTGGATGAGAGTACTATGTTAAAAGAGAGCGTACTTTCGAATGTTTCTAATATTATGCGAAACTGATGAAAGCAACGGGAATTTCTTTCACAAATGTAGATTTCAATTGGGTTCCTTCTAAAATTTTAGACTGGAGAAGTTGTTCTCAGAACTTGGTGACAGGTTGACGGTTGGTCGGGATTTTTGCGTCGTACTTCTGTGCGAATTCTGCATTGTAGCTGACACGGGCGGTTTTCTTCGCGTACTTTCTCATGATGAACATTTTGTATTCCTTGATGAAGGACATTTTGACGATGGGATTCAGAAGCGGGAAAATGGAGAAGCAGAATCCGATGAGAGCCGACATGGTGTACTGGGTGGTGAGAGAGAAGGCGGTGAAACCGACGACGAGAAGGATGGGGGTAAGCAGCGACGCGATCGGAAGGGCACACTGGAAACACCATTCAAAACAACCAATGAATTGTGCGAATTTAGACCATATTCCATCCAAAAATCTTCAAAACTGAAACAATTTTTTTGAGATCTATCCAAATAATTGTACTAAAAAATGAAATTCACTTTAGAAAACAGTAATAGAGTCTGAATATGTACTCTAGTGGAGTGAATGGGAATTTGCTAGTGCAAACTAAATTTATTGTAGTGATACAAAATTTCATGTTATCTATTTTCAATTCAAAACTTGAAGTAAAGTTTCATGTATTTGCTCACCTGTCCCAGAAGTAGATGGAGCGTCTGTAGATGGAGTTCGTGAGCTTGCTCGCAGTCGTCAGTTCGTTCCTCGATATATCCCAGAATACGGCGCGAACAGAAGATCATGATGTAGAAAATGGCGAATGTGACAAAGGCCAGTTGCCCGAACATGGCCATGTTTTTGGGACTGTTGACGATCAGCTGAAACATTCTTCAAATGATATTCAGCACGTTATTTTGAATTCAGAACCTCTATTTACCAGGATATTTTCTCTTAACCATTCAAGCGTTTTTAAATGTCATTATTTGCAGCATTCCTAATTGTTTACTGCAAAATGGTCCCAGACGCACAAGTCATCTGGTTTTAAAGTGATGTTTCAATGAAGAAAGTTAAACTCTTGATAAGTTTATAATTAACTTGAGAAACACTTCGAAAGTGGGGAACTTGCAAGCTATATGATTCTGCTTCCTGACTAGTTTGTGAAAAATCTATGTTTTGAGCGATAAAATCTGTTTATATGAACTTTTTTATGTCGCCATAAGGTTTGAGAAGGATGCAAAAGTTCTACTTTTAGAAACTTTTGCGACTTTTTTAAATTTTTTTAAATAGTATAACAAACCTCGGTACTAGTTCCCATGTAGCCCACGCGAGTGATGTTCTCTATGTCGAAGTCATCCCTAGTTATGTTAGCGAACATGTCCACAAAATCCGAATTCTGCTCGAATACTTCTCCACAAGTGTACACCCAATCCACCACCACGGCAAGGTTAAAGAACAGTTGTAGAAGCACGTATTTCAATGAGTGGTATTTAGGAATAAGATCCAGTCTGAAAAATGTCATTTTTTAGACACCTAAATATGACAATGTTAGTTTGAAATACATGTAATGTTTCCATAACTTTTCATTAGTACATAATTTTTGTTTTTCTCCTAAGTTGCCCAACTTTGATGTTATCAGTTAGTGTCACATTGAACTAATTGATTCAAAAAAATCATTAACTGCATCCATATATATTATCTCCACTTCACAAAAATTACAACAATGATAACTAATTTAAAAATGTTCTACATTCGTGTATTTACACGAAAACAAAAGATTACACAGCAAAAACCAGGAACACAGTAATTTAGCTCACCTGCACATGTGGATGTACTTAAAAATGAAGCAGTTGAGAATCAGGAGCGAGATGACGATGAGAAGACCACAGAAGCAGAGGATTCCGACATGGCCCCATTGGTCGATCCCGACGACCCCCGCAGCGAAGATTATCATGCTACCGTTTTTGGTAACGGCTGTCTGCAAGAAGATGAATACTGGAATAAGCTCCGGCGTTTTACCTCATTTTTAAAGTTTAGAAAACCTTCCTGCACAACCTTCTCAACTAGAGCACCGTATGCAAAACTTTAATTATAAGAGAAAACTTTTGAACGTTTCTAACCAATCATATTTTACATGATAGTGCGTCTACTCTGCGTTCAAACGTCTGCTGGATGCCTGTTTGCAAAGGTGGAAACAGAAGCATAAGAATGTTTGTTTGCGATGAGTCTTCATTTCCTTCATGGTAAACTGATTTTGAATGTTTTCCAGAAAATGATATTGTAATCAAAATTATTCAGATTTTTCGGGAGGAAAATCAAAATTACCGGTAGAACGAGAACGTAGGTGACCGCATAGACGATGTCAAAGACGATGAATCCGAACAGAAATCGGCGGAACGGACCGAGGGTGGTGGCCGGACACCAACACCAAACCACGAAGAACAGAAGGTTCAGAACGACCGAAAGCGCGGCAACTGTCCACCAAACGATTTCCATAATCATGGTTTTCTGAAATCCGAGAAGTCTAAACAGTGAAGCAGTGGTCCGCCGAAAACGAAAACTGAGATGGGGACGAATAAAAATTCATGCTACTGCAAAATGTACTATCACACGAAACGTGAAGAACATATTTCATATGTGAGTAATTTTTCTCTACGTTCCACGTCACCTTCTTGTTCAAGATAGTAATGAGTGATCCTTCTGGATGAAACTTGTCTCCTGAGCTGCAAACGTTCTTTCAGTGCTATCTAATCTCTTAAAGGGGGGCAGAAGGTAAGCTAGTTTAGGTAAGGTACCCCGGGGTACCTAAATATAACGTTGCGCGCGCCAAAACAGGCAAACACGTGTCAACCGTGTGCAAATTAGGTTCGTTAGTTTGAATTGAAAATTACACCTATCGGTTTCTCTTGACAAGCTCTTTCATATTAACTTTCCTTTCTGTCCCTCTCTAAGCTTTCTCGAGTTTATCTAATGTATTTAGAACCGCTGTCACGCTAGTGACTTGTAAATGGTCGTACAAAAACCTTCACAACAACACGAAACTTTATAATGTGTATCTTACATTTTCACATGTTAAGTTTTGCATGTATGCTTTTGGGCACAACTAATCCACAATTCGGTTCTAAATTCGGTAAAAAAAACTGCGTTCTAATTTGTGGGAATGTATTGCAAAATTTGTATACAAAAGAAACTAGGAGAAAGAACCACTACTTCCTGGGTTGAAACGGCATCAGCAGGCCCTTATTGTACTGATTACGGTGGTTGCAATAGAAAATGGGCTTTTTGGACGGAACTTGGCTTTTTTTGAAGTTCACATTTCAATTTCTGGATCTGTGGGTGCGTTATATCAAGAGGCGTTTCGAATAGGATCGCAAAAATTTTCGGATCGGAAACAATTTGTGCCTTGAATAAAGATTCAGCAAAGCGGTTAGATACAACAACGAATTGCAACTGAGCTGAAATTCGCTTGCTGGGTCCATTTATACTGCTCAGCGCTAAGTAACATAATAATTTGACATAATACAACCATTTGTTGCCATTGTCATTAATGCGGCAGAACAATAGACATAATCTGCACGGTACAAAAAATATACATAGAGGATTATTGTATTCAAGAGAAGATATTGTTTTGAGTTTTGGTCGGAAGAGATCCAGTAAATCCATTAACCCGAGTTTCTCCACTCTAATCTCAATATCATTGTCTTCGAGGAAAAATTAATCCGTATTATTCGCTAATTTCTCAACGACACGTACTCGTCCGATTTTTTGTGTTCAATCTAGCTAAGACATGAAAAGTCACCTATTGTTCCTTTTGTATGTCGAAAAGTCAGAGAAGATGAACCTTCATGTAATCCGGCTTAGCGAAAGTCAAGAATTGTCTGGCCAATCTCGGTTTTTCCTTCCTCTGCCTGAGAAGATTCGTCTCTGGTTAACTCTTTTTCCTATATAAAACTTAAAACACTGGATACTACCCAATTGCTGGTTAGCCGTGACCGATATAGTCGTCGTCACCGGAAAAGCGGGAAGGTACTGTATATCTCAGTTTCCGTTATCTGCGAACACATGACTTTGATTCGGATCCTTAGCGAATGTGAGCTCTCGCAGCGCAGTGGCTAACGCGCAGTCAACAATAGTTTGGTCGCAGGTTTGATTCGGGCGAGAGGCAAACTTCTATAAATTTGTCGTTCAACTTCCCAGTCGCCAAATAAACGAAGAAAACGAACTACTCAACATCGCCAAACTCATTGATTATGTGATAGCTCATGTTGTTAATTCTCATGTTTTTCATATTCTAACAAGTTCCCTTCCGAGCGTTTTCAACAAGTTTTACGAACCTTTGTCCTATGTTTTGGGCGGAGCATGCTCTAGTTGTATAATGAAATAACTGATAGAAACTGATTACTTCCTGGAGAAATGAACGTTCAAGAATTCATTGGAAAACGTCACGCACTTAAACTCAGAGCCCAGTTGTTGCTGATCTGGCTAATTTATTTGATTAAGTACCACATCCACTCCATTATAGGCGAGATATCTTGGGAATCAGACTTGGTCCGAATTGAACCTGAAGAAGGAACTTTTTAATCCTCTCGGGACCCCTTTCTATCGTCTTCAATACGCTACTATTTGCTCTCATTAGCATGCGCTAACCAAATGATGCAGCGAAAACGGGGAAGGAAAATTTTAATTTTAAGTCATCTGTGTCAAGGAGATTGACAGCTGTACAGAGTTGAGTGTGTTGAGCTGGTTCACTCAAAAGTTCTATTTTGTTAGTTATATCGTACTGAAAACTTTGAGGGAGAAAACCTCGAGTCTCCTAGATAACCCATTGAAAATCGTTTCTTTAGGAAATTACGGTCGAAAATTGTTAGGTTTTACATCTATCTAATCGTCGTTCAGTTCTGTGTGAGAATGAATAAACAAAAAGCGGTTCCCTTCATCATTGCAAGCTCTAGCTCAGGAACACTCCAGTTCTCCTTTCACCGATTTGACTAGCCCACCTATAGGCCACATTTACGGGAATGTTGCGGGTCAGAACGGTCTATTCTAAACACTTTGAGTGAGCCAACATTCTGAAAGTGGAAATTTCTGCCTAATTTGTACAGCTTTTCGAATGAATGCATGACTTTAAAGATCACCTGCTTTCATTCGCTTCCGCAACACACGTGGGTATCTCATATTACCTTTGATTGGAAAGCCAGGTGTTAACTCATTTCGTTTTTTGGTTTCATCCGAACAAAATGCACAAAACTATCATTCTACTCAGTTTCATTATTCAGAAATCAAGACAGACAGCCGGCAATTCCAGTGGTGAGAACATTAATTTTTGGACAGATGGTTGAAACTACATGTTTTTTACTCATAGGTAGGGTTGTTAATCAATTCCAAAAATCAAGTCAATTCCAATTCCAATTCTTTTTCGTTTCTCAAAAACCACTCAATTCCAATCCCAATTCTTTTTCAATTCTCGAAAACCACTCAATTCCAATTCCAATTCTTTTGCAATTCTCGAAACCACTCAATTCCAATTCCAATTCTTTTAGATTTTCAAAAACTGCTCAATTCCAATTCCAATTCCGATCAATTCCTCGAAATCTCAGATTCTCAATTCCAATTCCATTGGAATTGATTGGAATTGATTGGAATTGATTGGAATTGACTGTGTTTCCAACTTCATGTCAGTTTTTTTTCTTCAAAGAACGAAGATAAACAATGTTCACTTTGGTTCCATTGAACGAAATACATAAGGAACAATGATAATTTGATAATGAACAAGGAAAAACAGCATGGAATTGTAAATCGATTCTGAATTAATTCTGAGCGAAAATCAAGTCAATTCCAATTCCAATTCCAGTTGTTCTGATATACGAAAGAATTGGAATTGCAATTCTAGAAATTTTTCGACATACAAAAGAATTGGAATTGCAATTCCAACCATTTTCGACATACAAAAGAATTGGAATTGCAATTCCAATTCTTTTCGACAGACAAAAAGAATTTGAATTGCAATTCTTTTGGGTGATTATCTCAATTCTATCAATTCCAATTCCAATTCCAATTCCAATTCCAATTCTAACAACCCTATTTATAGGCCAGACATATAACAATTACAATTGTTCATGAAAGGTTACGAACGAATATCCATGTTCTTATTGGCTCTATTATATTACAACAATAGTAGAAAGACAGGGTCCTGCACTGTGACAGAATAAAGAAACCATTTCACTATAATCGCTAGATCGCATAAAAAATTGGAAAACTGTAAAAGCTAATTCATACTATGTCTGCAAGACATACAAAGTACTATATATATATATATATATATATATATATATATATATATATATATATATATATATATATATATATATATATATATATATATATATATATATATATATATATATACATTTATTAATAACATTAGGTAATAAAAATTCGACAAACGAAGAAGAAAAACTTGGCTTCTTTATTTTTCAGTCAGTTTGTTTTTGATTCACTGCTCAAAACGTGATAGGTTGCGGAATTATTGAGATTTTTTCGACTTTTAGCGAGATTTGGTTTCGTTTTGATACATAGTTATCTATGCCGGTGTAAATTACATGTCAAATGTTCTGAGAAAATAGTTTTAGTTTATGTTTTCATTGGTTTTCCAATCCCCACTAGGTAAAACGTTATCTTGCATTGGAAGATCATCAATGTATTCTTTTGTGAAAATATTTTTTATTACGGGTCTTCAGATTTTTGCTCAGGTAGCGTTGCCTGCGAAACGCATGATCGTCGGCTTATTAAGTGAAAGAAACCGTTCCGCAATAATCTGAGTTTCACGAAAAATCTAAGAAGCTTATAAATTGTTCTTGATGTGTTCCAGTAGATCATGATAGAACTTTCCAATCAAAAGTTAGCAGAATTTGCATAAAATCAAGCCATAAAGACGCAAACATGAACATTTCACTGTGACGCAACTCGACTTGGTTCCTTTAATTTTCGATATTTCAAATTCGTACGCAACTACACCATCGGTTTCATTACGTAAGCCGCTTTTTTGAGACAATGAAGCGAGATAGAGACATGAACATATAAATATATATAGATATATACATATTTGATAATGGTTTTCCATTTGCCGTAGGGTTAGATTGTCAACTCGGAAGTCAAAATTAGAGCGGGACGGATTCTTTAACTGAAAAATCTTCAGATTCTTCCCATAAAGTGGTTCTCGACCGCTTTCTTGTGCACCAAAACAGACTAACAACCACTCTGTTCACTAACTACACCAAAGGATGGCCACCTCTCTATACATTACGTAAGTGTAGCAAAACATTTTTTTTCAGTTTTTCTACAAGACCTATGCCCTGGAATTTAAAAAAAAAACCGGAAAAAATAAAAGAAAGGAGATCGTAGAGCAACATGGTTTCTCGTAAAGCTGCTGTATCCTACTTTTGATTGGACGCGTTGCGTGTCGCGCGGCATTGTCATGCTAATGTCACGTGGACTGATCAAACTAATATACAAATTAAAAGCAACCGGAAACAAAACCTCTTCTCAAGTTGAGTGCCGGCCTCCTTTAAACATCGGTTGTAGTAAAATACTATCTGCTATAGCCTTCGATTTTTTTACCGATGTCACTTCAGGTGACTGTTCTTATTGTTCCGAACCGGTGGAAAATAGAACCGAACCGCAAAGAATGACGGTTACTGTCAGCATCAATGGCCTCAAACTACTACAAATAGTGAGTCCTAAAGCGTTTTATATATTTTCTAGCTGGTTTACAGCAAAATTAACCGAAAGCATAATTATGAGGTGTAACTTCACATATTGAAATTGGAGTTGAAGAAAATGTACTTCTACTTGTATTGTAGGTGGAGACCCAACAACTTCTGATACTTCTCTTCGACTATAGAGTGGTGAGCAATTAACTTACGCAACAGACAAGAAAGAACTCATTTAAAAGGAGAATATACGTTTTTGAATGTGAATCAATACCATGTTGGTAAAACCCGAACAAACTAAACTGCGAGTTCTGCTCGTTATAAGAAATTGCACCCAGAAGATTAGCAATGTTTACGTTTGTGGTGTTCAATTTCCAGCATTATTCCTAAATTTCTCTTCTTTTCATAACAATCAGTAAACTTTCACAGCACTGGGAAGATTTCCGTCTCACCTGGAGTCCTGAGGATTTTGGAGGAATCGATTACATGTACATGACAACGGATTACCTCTGGATACCTGATATTTGTCCTCACTTTGTGTTAGTTGAACTAGGGATCGAAAAGAAATTTATAGTTTGTAGCTCACCGTCACATAATACCACTGTCACAGAGTGACTATGAATGAATGAATTTATTACGCAAATGAAGCGTATGATAAGATAAATTGATAAAATGGAAAACATTGTCGAGATTGCAAATACTGCATAGACTGGCTCATAAAAGAGGGTAGGAGATGCGCAGCGTGCGAGACGCAGTTTGAAAAAACAACAATTAAACATTATTGATTAAAATTTACTTGCTTTAAACGTTTTCCGGTGAAGTCTATATCTAACCGGGTTTTTAGGTAACCTAACCCTTTTTTGGTAACCTATTTTTGAGGTTACCTCAGTAGGTAACCGGTTGGTAACCTAAAATGAAAAACCGGTTACCTGTTTTTCCAAGGCAAAATGTGGTTTATACCGTTAGTTTGAACGGTAACCGGATTTCAGTTTCAGGTTACTTTCAGGCTACCTACCAAGTAACCTGAAAAATAGGTTACCAAAAAAGGGTTAGGTTACCTAAAAACCCGGTTAGTTGTAGAATTGGCCACGTTTTCCATCAGACAAATTTGTTTTATATTCTATATTTTGTGTCATTCGTTACAGATACGGTGCAGATGAATATCAAACTGACGGAACAAAACTGGTGAAGGTATCTTTCAGGAATTATGAAATGTAAACAATGTTATTTTGTCCAACGTTCTATTTTCATACCAAGTATGTTCAAAATAAAAATAGGCCGATCTGATGTCTGGCTCAGCAAGCGTTCAATCCCCACATCAAACATGATATTCCACAGTATAAATTAAAAACTTCGAGGCGGTGTTTGATGTATAAACCCAAGGAGCCCTCCTACAACTTCATGTATCACATAGTCTTCTGTTCAAATCTAAGAAAAAATTTTGAAACTCCCAGGAGCTGTATTTTGAAACGAATCTAATATGGTTAGCCCATTTTCAGATAACATTTGATGGGATTGTTTACACCAACTACATCGCAAGCTTCGGATTTTCCTGCAGACTACAGGTTGTTTTATAGTCGTTGCCAACAATGGCGGGAGGGTACTGTATATCTCACTTTCCACTGTGTACGCACACATGTCTTCGATTTCAAATCTTACCCGTCATGTGCTCTATTAGCGCAGTGGTTAGCGCCCTGCTACGAATCGTTTGCTCTCAGGTTCGATTCTGGAGAAAGACAGAAGTTTATAGAATCGGCACTCACTATACATTGAAACGCGTTAATGTTGGGTGAGAAAGAAATGCCACCTCGCGTTTTGACGTAATTCATCACAGAAGTTATACACTTTTTTCGGTTACCTTCACTTGGAATATTCGGTTACAATA
This sequence comes from Litoditis marina, assembly GCA_964036275.1. Lineage (NCBI taxonomy): Eukaryota > Metazoa > Nematoda > Chromadorea > Rhabditida > Rhabditidae > Litoditis > Litoditis marina. Next base: position 30,846,315 of record OZ038433.1, read on the forward strand.
ACAACGTCCTCATCGGATTGTTGCATACAAATAGGGAAAAAAACTGAGAGTAACATTATTTCATCACCTTTGAAAACTGCAGAATGACGTCCGAATTATAAATTTCCAGTAACCAACACCTAAACCACAATATTTCGCTATAAGTGTGAGTAGTCCTTATAGCGGAACAACCAGCGGTAGCAGCATACTGTATCTATAATTTCATAATGTGTACGGATCACTTGGTATAGTGGTTGCTTCCGACCAATACAACAAACACATTAGTTTATATTCTATTTATATTCAACACGTGTTTCACTTTTGGACCATTGTCGTGTTCAGATGTCACATTTTCCGTTCGACGAGCAGACCTGCGTAGTAGGTTTCTCTTCACAGGGAATGCTGGCCTCAGACTACAAGCTACAAACAACTGTATTCAATGTCACGCCATCTCAACTTGAAGACATGGTAACACTGGGAATTTTCTACTTCTACCCCAACTCAAATATTTTCTCTGACTACTTAACTGTGGAAAATGGTTTGAATGTTGCCCAAATACACCAGAAACTAACTATAAGGTTAACTTGATCCAAAAAGCCTCCACGATGTATGTTGCCTTATCGCCCTATGATTGTAGTTCTATTCCGTTGCTTTTCGGTCACATTCTGTGAATGGGCGCGTATCGAGATCAAACTACATCTTCTTTGAGCAAAGAAATTCCTCACGTTAGATCTCAATAGTCCAAGTGTATAGTTTGCGCCATTCCCACTGAGACCTAGGCAACGTGCCAATAAATTTTGCAGACGGCTTTTCTACATGTTAATATTTCCCAAAACACTATTCGTTTTTTAGCGGCAAATAACCTTTGTTATGTGTACGTGGGTGAAAATTCTTCTCCTAAAGCTTGTTATTTCTATGCATAATATTCATTCGAACTTTCCTTGGCAAGCTGCCAAAGTCTCAGTGAGAATGGAACGAACTATATCTTACTCTCCCATGTTGCTGTAACTGTACCTGGGTTTGCTGACTGAAAAGGTATCTCGATTTCGAAGGGGTTCCATCTGGGGTGGAGGCGAAACGTACCACTCTTTCTTTCTGTTCTTTATCATTCTTTCTAGTTCAATTGTTCGATCTGAGTTTCACTTTTATTTGTTTTTCACTCTCCACCATAACAGTGTCAAGTTCTCAGAGTAACGGAGAATGGGAGATGATAGACGTGCAAGCGGTGAACGAAAAAGCCAGCGGAGGTGCTGGCAAAGGAACTATGCAAATGGTCAGAAATACGTTAAAGAAAACACTATAGCTGTTTTTTTGAATTAAGGCTACACGGTGTACGCTACAGATGTGTTTGTAGTTTAATCCAACTGGCGAAACTCGTTGTTACCATTGAGTTACTTGACAGTTTTCTGATAAACGACAAAATTAGGTTCAAAGTTATAAAGAAACGATCATTCGTCCTGTGCTGCAATGTTTCAAGAGCTTCTCTGTTTCAAGAACAAACTACACTAATACACATGAACTTTGATCATTCTGTGATTGGTCATTCATTAAGTGTTCAGGGCCTATTCCAAATCACTCTGCGGCGTAACTCGATCTTCTACATCCTGATGTTTGTTCTTCCTACCTTCGCTCTGACTTCTGTTTCCATTATTGCCATTTTCGAGGGACAATCGGACAGAAGGGACAGGGTTGGTCCTAGTTCGCATCTGAAACTGAACAAAAATGACAGCTCTGGTAGGATTAGTCCGAGTTTTGAAAGGTGTATCGCGCGGAGCGCGAAGCGCTCTGCGTGAGTTGTCTTTGGTTTGGCCATTGCGGACTCGTTTTTTCCTTTTAATTAACAAAAATCTTCAAACATCATCTTTTTTTGAAAACTAAAAGGAGAGAACGTTAGAGAATCACGAACTGAACATTGTGTGAAAATTTCAGCCAAATCGGATTATTTTCGCCTGAGTTATGGTTTCGTGTCGTTGTTGAAAAGTTCCGCCGTAATTCGTCCCTCGTCAGTCGTCCCTCGTCCCTCACGGAATTCTGTCCGCATCGTAGTGGAAAAACTACTAAACCAATTTGGCTGAAATTTGAAACATCTATTCTATGGCAAAAGTTAGCTCGTCGCGCCAACTATGAGATGTATATGTAATCTCTGGCGCCGGGCGCGGGCGCCAATAGGCGCCAAAAACGACTATTGGAAAAACTATCGAACCGATTTAGCTGTAATTTGAAACATGAGTTCTAATGCAGAATTTAGCCCGTCGCGCCAAATATGAGATGTATAGCTCCTCATTGGCGCCGGGCGCGGGCGCCAATAGGCGCCAAAAACCACTATTGGAAAAACTACCGAACCGATTTAGCTGAAATTTGAAACATGAGTTATAATGCAGAAGTTAGCCCGTCGCGCCAAATATGAGATGTATAGCTCCTCATTGGCGCTGGCGCCAATAGGCGCCAAAAACCACTATTGGAAAAACTACCGAACCGATTTAGCTGAAATTTGAAACATGAGTTATAATGCAAAAGTTAGCCCGTCGCGCCAAATATGAGATGAATACATCATCATTGGCGCCCGGCGCTGGCGCCAATAGGCGCCAAAAACGGCAAAACACTATTTATCGTCAACTAAAATGTTGAACACTAATAGAAATTGAATAAATTGGTGAAAAGTGTGAAAGTCTTTTTCCAAAACTGAAATTTTTCTTCTGGCGCTCGAACCAGGCGCCAGATGGCGTCAAAACCCAAACTCACGACAGCGTCAATGGAATCGTCTGAAATTCGGTACACTAAATAACTATCACATGGCAAGTATGCTCAATCTGAAAATCAAAAAAGTTCTGTTGGCACTGTGCGCTGGCGCCAATTGGCGCCAAAGTTGGAAAAATATCAGTTATCGTCAATCAAACTGTTTCGAGTTAACAGATATTGAATATTCCAATGTGAAATAAAGATCCACAAATTCAAAATCGAATTTTATCGTCTGGCTCGGAACAGACGCCAAATGGCGCCAAAACAAAAACACACGAAACTGACAATCGAATAGTTTGAATATTGCTCCATTCAGTAATTGACACATGTAGTGTGTACTGGTAGCTGAAAACCCTAGAAAATTTCGTTTCGTTCTGGCGCCAGACTCGTGTGTCAATTGACGCAGGAATGAAAAAAAGTTTCAACGAAGGTTTTTGATGTGGTATTGGAAATAATGGCTATATTGTAAGTGAGTTGGTGTCTCTAATTGTAGATTTGTCAATGGCGTCAATCCCCATCGCTTATCGCCGCTAAAAGCGGTGTACATGTCAATCGCAACGTTTAGCGTTTTTGTTCAGTTGTTGATAGTCACAGAGCCAGTAACCTGCGTTATATTACAACACCAGCAATTTTATGGTCTGCATTCGGCTTCGTGCACACACAAAACTGAGATTCCCATATTAATATAATGAGTTCACAAGATCCATTCTGTGAAAAGGCAACATATGAAGTTGTAGGAGTACAACTAGCAAAAAAAGGACAATTAGTAAAAAGTGGGGGAACCAACAAATGTGTGAGTTGTGTTTGGTTCGACCTTGATATCAGCAAAAAGTGAACGATACGAATTGCTGTGATACTGTAGCAGAAGTATTCTGCAAAAATAGAACAATACAAATGTTGCACAATGGTTCACAACGCACGCATGTCGTCAAAGTACTCATGAAATACCCTTCGGCAATTTCTGAAATATCATGCGGGCTTCGTGAACCATTGTGCAACATTTGTATTGTTCTATTTTTGCAGAATACTTCTGCTACAGTATCACAGCAATTCGTATCGTTCACTTTTTGCTGATATCAAGGTCGAACCAAACACAACTCACACATTTGTTGGTTCCCCCACTTTTTACTAATTCCAGTTAATTTCAAGTTAATTGTTTTGTATTAATGAAACTCAGCAAATATTCCAGCTAAGTGTGGGCCTGCAAGGTATCTTAGCGCAGGCCTTCATTCTGGGAGTGGTTTCGGCGATGACTCCAAGAACAAGCGAATGTCCTTTATTAGGTTCGTTGTTGAAGATGGCCTGACAGGAACCAAATCTAGTACCTTGCGTTTCACGGTTAATTCATCCGCTCCAACACGAATGCTCCCCAAAAAAACAAGTTTTCGAATCTCCGCTAATGAATTTTAATCGAATGATCCGCAAATTATCAATAAAATAGTTTTTGTAGCGCATTTGCATTGGAGCGACGGAATTAACCGTGGAGCGGAAGGCACGAGATTCGGTTCCTGTTAGACCACCATTAATCTTTTGAATACAGGATGATGTGAGTCCGATTTGGCTCTTTCCAGTACATCTTCTAATAAAAATGAGTCGAGAACATACGGATTTAGATATTTTCCCCATTCAAGTAAAGTTTTGGTATAGCTACTATGGATCATGTTCTCGTTCGCTCTCACAGTTATGCAGTTGAATGTTACGAAGCTCTTCCGGAAAAAAAACATCCTCAAAACCATTTCTTTGGCCATGGGTTACGGTAAACATCTTTGAGAATCATCTTGTTTGGATAACGAAGTTGGTTGACGAAACGTACTATGTTTCACTTAACTATAATTTCACATGTTGTAGCTTGTTATTTACAATCTTTTCTCCAGTTCTCTACCTTCTCCTCAATCTCACACTTCTCTTCTGTTGTCTAATCGTCGTAATGGCCGTGGATAATAAGAGCATATTCCACAAAACTGGTTCACGGTAGGTTTTTTGTCTTTCTGAATTCAAGAAAAAGACGGTTTCTCATAACAGAGTGAAAAGGCCTGCTTCTCGTTCCGAAATTAACGTCTAACTTCTAACACACTCGCTCCAGTTACGTGATTTTTCAAACTGTTTATGAACTGGGAGTACAAGAGCTTTATGTTTACTCAAAAGGCCCTAGGGGACTTTGATTATGGTGTACTACTTCATAGTAGTGCAACGAAATACCGCACTTGCCTAGAGTAAGCTAGGAGGTCTATGCCCGAAATGAGAATTACGTTTATACGCCTATGACGTAGACAGCTCTCCCAGGCTTTTTCGAAGGGAACTGTGAACATCTATGTGTCTGGTTGTTAGAATCGTCTTCAACAGCATTCGCAGTAAACACAGTTTTTTTTGTTTCAGGAAAAGTAACCTGTTCCATCGAATGCTGGATCTACTAAATTGGTACCATATTATCTGCACCGTCGCTTCAATTGGAAATATCTTCCTTTTCGCATTCGTACTGGGTCATCGCAAAGAATAGAGAGATGAATAAACGACTGAGACAATTTCTTGCATACACAGTTTTGTTCCCCCAGTGCAATTTATTCAATCGATAACGATTGTACAGAAGTCGATAATGGTTCTAGGAAAACTCGATACCAGTTGTTCAGAAAATCAATAGTCGGTCATCAAAAAAGCTATAAAGATTACGCAAAACTTGGCTGAGAATCAAAATTGAGCTCAGTCTATATCAGTGGAGAAAGATACGAACATTCGAATGGTGGAAAACATTTGGTTCATGAAACGTGGTGAAGAAGCGGAACAAATGTAGTCTGTAGTTCATTTTAGTATGTTAAACACTTCCCTTACAAAAAGAGCAATTAGAGGGGAAAGTTGTCCGTGCAGACTAGGACAATTCTCATGGGACTCAGCCGTGGAAAATCTGGTACCAAGTCTTGCGGAAACGAACTCCGGACTAAAGTACCCCCTAAGTCCCATATTCTAAAAACGAAAAACGGAACTTCTTCATCTTTCAACAAAATATAAGGCAATTTATACATTTAGGTCTAATTTTCTCCCTAGTTTTCAGTTTTTTCACTCCAAATTCAATTGTATCCACTCTAATTCGCAGTTTTGCTGCATTGGAGACTCAAAAACTGGCGCGTGGCATTGATTCTTCGAGCCAAGCCCGAGCCAACAATCCACGCCCTCTTATGTGCCCCTCTAACTCCCCAGGCTCTGTCTGAGGAGGTGGGAATGTTCCGATCGCGACCCGGCGGGGGGGGGGGCATCGTATTTCGGACAAAGGTATTTCACACATTCCCGGAACGTTGTTTTCGTTGGAGCACACATTTCTGCTAAACCTGGTTAGCGATGAAAGGACACGTTTTAGAATCAGAATTTTTTTTTACATGGATCATGGTTTTGAATACGGAATGTCTGTTACATTCTTCCTTCTCCCGTTTATTTTATATTTCTCTTGTTCACACTTTGGACAGAAGCTCACACAAACATCTGAAAATGGTTTTTGAATCATCAAATGAACTTTTTGCTGCAATGCTGCGTTTCAAAGGTAATGTTACGTACACAAACCAGCGAGACCTCTCGAATATCCGATGTTCATGTTTCACCCAAAGCCAATGATGTTGTCAGCATTGACTCTTACTATACTGGTTCTAGTCCACGAATCTTTGCCACAGATTGAAGACACGACATCATGTGAGTATTTGCCTTTGATTATTAGAAGGAGGCTAGTTTTAATTACATTGAATATGAGACTCACGTAGCTTGGAACTAACTTTGAAGTTTGGAGGACGCGAACACTATGCATTAGAAATATCGGTAACTCCCTTATTGTTTGTAGTATTTGTGTGCATGAACAACAGTTTCATAGATCCGAGTTTGATTCTTCAACTGTTCTTTTAGTTTGCAATGACGTTCTTGATGAGTTCCTTGACCAACAGAATCTCCTCAAACGGAAATTATTTTCCAAATATGATGCTGCTTGGCCTCCCGTGTACACTAAAACGAAGCAGAAAGGTCTGTTGCAATATCAAGCGGCTTTTTCAACGTTATTTTTTTGTTCTCAAACCCGCAAAGCAATCAAAAACCTCAACGTCCACTTTAGTGAAAAGTAATTTGACAATAAATTGAATGGCAAGTTCATATTATATAAAAAGGGAAACGTACAGTTGTGAAATGCACTATTTGAGAACAAAAAGCGTTGAGAACGTTTTTTCTGACGTTTGTCTTGATATTTTTACGCTCCGGGTACAATGTCAAAACACTACCCCCCCCCCCCCCCCCCCCCTCACGCAGTCACGGTGTTTGATAATGAGAGCAAAGTGCGTGAAGATAGTAGAAGTAAACTGTGGGAGTACCCAAACTGAGAACTCACCCAAGTTTTCATGTAACGCGTTTTACGTTTCACTTTATTTTATCTCCAACAAAGCAAGTATTTCTAGCAAACTTCTCCAACTGCTCGGAGCAAAATGAAGATTATCGAATGCATGTTCTAGTCAAAGTGAACGGGCTGAAGCTTCTACAACTAGTGAGTGTTCTGGAAACCCGATAGATAGTACAGTATGCACTATGCTGACCCCAATCTCTTTTTGTGCCTGCTCTTATATGATTCATTTGCTGTCTTTGAGGAAATAAACACTAACAATCAAGCCAGCCTCTCGCCGATTCTACAAATTTGAACATTGCTTTCGTTGTAAAGGGTCATCTATTTCACTTATTTATGTAAAGAAAAACCTGAGCACAATGTTACAAAGTAAACTGTTTAAATACTCATAGAATAACTCATTCTACATTTCCGGTCGAAACCCAGCAACTTCTCTTGCTCTTGATCGACTATCAGCTGGTGGGGCATGATATTTTTCATTCAATATTGCTTTGTTTGTTTACAATAAGTAGTTTTCACGAACGGGAAACGTTGGAAAAATGGTTCGATTTCGTTGTTGAACCGTACACATGGTAGTATGATGAAATACTCATTGTGGCGACGTTTCGCCAAATTCGCCGTTGTCCGAGCCTCATTCCAAACGAAGTGGTTGATAAAAAAACCCCACCGAGTTGTGTAAATGTCCGAGTATAGAATAAACGTTGACAAGTCGTGAAAAAGTCTTTTTTTCGTTCCACCCTCGTTATTCAAATTTTGAGTAGTATGTTTTCGTGGTATAGCAGCAATCTATACATCAGTAACGTGTTTCAACGGTTGAAATCCCTCATAATGAACCAAACGCTGTTTTTCGTTTAGACTTGGACCGATTTCCGATTGCGTTGGAATCCGAATGATTTTGACGGAATTGAATACATGTATCTTACAGCTCACAATGTTTGGGTTCCGGACATTTCTCCGCAATTCGTGTGAGTATCATTCGTGAAAATATTCTAGCATACGTACTCTGGTCAAATATGTCACTAATGTGCACGTCAACTAGGGTTGTTAAAGCCAAACTCGAATTTCGAAAAAACTCGAAATAACACTCGAAAAACTCGAATAACTCGAAACTCGACTCGATAACTCGAAACTCGAAAAACTCGGTTTTTCTCAAAACTCGAACAACTCGAAAAACTCAAAATTTTCCCAACTCGAATAACTCGAAACTCGAAAAACTCGAACAACTCGAAATTGTTTAAACTCGAAAAGTTCCAGTTTTTCGAGTTTCGAGTTTGGCCTCGTTTCAAGTCAGAAATGAGAGACGAACGAGCTTTTTCACAGCACTTTTTCTGCTATTTCCAACATAAAATGCTTGTGTTTTGTACGATTCTCACGTAACCATGAGAAAAAATCCGAATTTCTCGAAAACTTCTTATTTTTGGTCTCGATAAAATCCTGAAACTTAACGACCAACCTCGAAACTCGAAAATCTAGTTTTTCGAGTTCAACTCAAAACTCGAAAACTCGTTTTTTTTTTGAAACGCTGAAAACTCGAACTCGAAAAACTTGAAATTTCCAAAACTCGAATAACTCGAAACTCGAAAAACTATTTTTTTCTCTAAACTCGAAAAACTCGAAATTTTCCACTCGATTAGCAACCCTAACGGTAACATATCAACATCAACGCATCGGAATTCTCGAACAATGGAGAAAACAAAGTGGGGTTTTAGTTTACGTTTCATATAAGAAACCGAAATAATATTTTCCACGCAGAACTTGTAGCAGCAACCAGGAAGTAAATTTCAGAAGTGGGCGGCTCGTAGGCGAGTGGGTGACAATTAAGCGTGAGCACATTGAGCGGATGTCTCTGTTTCAAAATTGTATGTATGTTTTTTCTTCAAATTTGTTCAAACATAGTTTTTTCGTGTAAACTATCCACTGTGATACTTTGAAATTTCTGTTGATGTAAACTTGAGTTATGGGTTGTAGCTTAATGCAGTTGAGCTCAATCGTCACCCACTCCGTAGGCTCGTAGGCCGCCCACAGTAATGATAAGTTTATCAATATACTGTATAACAATCGAGTTGAAGACGAATTTATAACTTATGAATTGATGTTTAGACGAATAAAAACAGCGAGCAATACATAGAACTGCATAAATTTGAAAAGATAACTGGTTTAGAACTGAACACATAGGAACACGTAATGTCTATTTACGAGCTGGAAGTGGTTCCAATAATGGGTTGATGTGAAAACGAAAACCTTAGCGAGCAAAGTACACATCAGATTATTTAACACACAACCCTTAGGAACCCGTTTTGCAATAAGTATATGTCAACATCCTATAACAATATTTACGTTGTTATAACTATAACCTATGAGCAATAAATCTTTATTATTATAAAAAGGATATAAATGGGGCCAGATGAGGATCACATTTATAGTAACAGTACATCAGATTTTCCACATATTTCCAATAGCAACTGAAAAACCGAGAAACCAAACTACAATCACAACATAATGGGCTTTTTTTAGTTCGCTCCAACTTTCCCTATCTGTTACATTATAATTTGTAGATTTGGTGCGGAAGAATATCAGATAGATGGCACGGAGCTTGCTCGGGTGAGCTTACGTTTTTTCTTCATTTTGCTTAACGAAAACTCGCCAGTTTTCTTTTTTCGAAATTCTGTTATTATACTTTATGAAAACACCGTTGTAATCGCATGTTTTAGATAGACCATGGCGGGACGGTTGTCACTAAGTATCTGACCAGCATAGGATTCTTCTGTATTCTGGAGGTATGGAATGCTAGCGGGAAATGAAATAGTTGCAAAAAAACACGAAAACTAATCATACTTCACTTGGGTCTAGACGCATTTTCAACTCTACTGTGTTTCACTAGCTACGGGAGAGCAGGTGTGCAAAAACGAACCAAACATTTTTATAACCAAAATTTTGAGAAGTTGTTTCTCTCTGCTGAAAACGGATGTACAGCTATTTCGTTACTTTCTGCTTCCTAACGTCATCGGATTTCAAGCAAAATCATCAATAAACGATAAGAAACGACCAGGAGACAGAGGAGATGGTTTGAAAATGGTCTTTGATTCGTTACATTAATAAGATTGTATAGCAGATGTCTAAGTTCCCGTTCGATGACCAGTTGTGCAATTTGGGTTTCACGTCACCAACTCTCACGAGTAAAGAGTATCAGCTGGATGCTGGTATTTTCGACGTGAACTCGCGGCAGCTGAACATTATGGTCAGTTGCATTGGTTTACCAATTGATTTAGTTCTTTCATCACTGAAGTGGTCAAAGTGGATCTGAGAATTCAAAAACACCACGAGAAAGACAGAGAACAGAAATTGGGCAAATTGTCACAAGAGACATTGGTTATCAACATCAGCTGTACATTGAGATCGTGCGATGGTTTCATCATCAATTCCTGTTGACTTGATTTTCTACAGTGTCAATAATTATTCGCAACTCATCAATATAATATATTTTGTGTTTTGGGGTAACGGTGAGTGGCAGGTGATGAACCTGAGCGCCAACTCGCGAACCGTCGAGGGGGGAGCTGGAGCTGGTACGAAACAGACGGTTGGTGTCTCAATAACACTCCAATGTTTCATCAAGACTATATTCTGGAGACTTTTGTAACAACAGCTACAGGTAGCACAACAGAAAGAATTAAACGAACTTTTAGAAATTGTTATGGTTGCGAACTGGAACCACAAAAATAATATAGATTAAACTTTTTCACCAAATGATTATATTCAAACTTCAATGGACGACAGTAATGATATAAATATCTAGAATATGTAGCTTCGGCTCATTCAGAGTTTACCTTCGAAGAAACGAATCGCTAAATATTCTAACCGAAGATTCTTCGGGTCATTTAGGCTCGGTTCACGCTGACCCTTCGTCGAAACTCGCTGTTCTACATTCTCATGTTTATTGTCCCGACGTTTGCGTTGACTTCAGTCTCGATCGTCGCAATATTCGAGGGGGGTTCAGACCGAAGTGACAGGGTGCGTATTTTGTGTTGGCGGAAACAGATCAAAAAATGTATACTGTTAGTCAATTGCACAGTCACGTGACACATGTTAAACACAGCAGAACTCAGAAACGTTTCAAAAGACTTCTAGTCTATAGTATTTTCAGACCTCTACAGTATCAATACAAGACTTGTAGTACGCACTAACTGCGTGAACATCAGAAAACTAGCGACTGATTCCCGAAATACATCACAAATAAAATTACCAATTATTTTCAGCGAAGTTGAAGTTTGTATTTCAAAAAGGTAATTATAAAGTTTAGATCTCACTGAAAAAAAGTGAGTATGAATGATGTGGGATAAACCGAATAGTTATATTCATTCTCTGAGCTGCAAACAAAACACAAAAGGCTTGACTCGCAAACATTAGAGCATAACAGAAATATTATGATTGTTTAGACGTCAAACTCCCCCTCCCCCCATCGCATGACAATAATCAAACTATGGGACCATGCGAAAGTGCAACTCAAAGCTTAGCATTCACAAGTTTCAATTATTATTCTTCAAAAACTTTAAAAAAGCGACAATTCCCTTACAGCTGAATGTGGGTCTTCAAGGCATTCTGGCGCAGGCTTTCATCCTGGGAGTCGTATCTGGGATGACGCCGAAGACAGACGAATGTCCCTTACTAGGTTGGCATCGATTAGATTCATCGATTGAGTGAATTGAACATTCTGAGTTGAAAATCGGTTCCATAGAAAATCCTGTTGAAATTCCCGTTCGCAATTGTTTTGCAGAAAACATCTGACTAGAATGAGGAATTTCTGACCATTTTGGGAACTGAACAGATTTGGATAGTGCGTTATCTTCTATAGGAAAGGTTTAGATGAAATAATTTCAAGTTTCCCGAACTTTTGGGTCATTTTCATTGTTTTCAGTGCTGTACTTGCTTCTGAACCTTGCACTGCTTCTGTGTTGCCTTATAATTGTCATGGTTTTTGAGGACAGTCGTATCTTCAAGAAAACTTCCCCAGGGTGGGTTACAGAGAAAGAGAGAGAGGGAGAGAGGAAACTAAAGAGAGAGAGAGAGAGAGAGAGAGAAAGTTTGAATTCCATTATCACAAACATCATTATTTTCAAACATCATGTGGGCGAGAATACACCGCCACCAAACTACAAAAACGGTAGAATCACGCAAAGTGTCATATTTTCGCTACAAAGCCAATTCCATTGCAACATTACAGTACACACTGAGAGTAAATAAAATGCATCATCTATACTGTGTTGACAATATTATCATCATCACAAAGTGTCAAATTTTTATATCTGTAACGAGTAATTTCAGAAATCGCAACCCGTGCTACTGGTTGAAGGATCGTTTGTGTAGATACCACCTGATATGTTTCGCATCGTTCACCATCAATCTCTCTATTTTTATCTATGTTATATCTCATTGGAAAAATTAGTTGGATTGAATGTTAATGAAAGTTTCTCTCAATCAATGGATAGAACGCTCTTGTATTTTTCTGTACAACGTTTTTCTAAATCAACTTCATCTTCTCGAATAGCCGGGCAGAGCCTCAAAACGTAACGTGACTACACATACTGTTCTCAAATTTGGAGACAAACATGAACTAACCAAATTTTTTACGCTCTTGTTGTGAAAAGCTCAAAAATTCATTAACCCAAGCTCAATGAACAATAGTTGTTGCCATAGAGATTAATAGGTGAACTTAGACATGCGTAAGTAATCAGGGTCGAAATCCATCTAAAGAAATTCCTTCCGCCGTTATCAGTAAATCCTATATAACCTAGTCGACTGTAAACTATGTACCATTATTACTTTCTATTTGTGTTTATTGATTTACTGTTGGTCCACAATATTTCCATGTGCAATATCTATTCCAATTGTCAGAGGTGTGCCGGAAGTATTATAAGTGGAAAGGTGTGTCGGTAAGTGAGTTTGCAAATCACAAAAGTAGTCTCTTACCGTACTCTATGGAAGTTCGCTGTACAATAACAAGCAATAGATTCTCATAAAAACTCATGAGACGCCTCTCATGAGGTGAACTCGTGTTTTCATGCAAATAAATTAACATCAGTTACTGTGTACTACCAAAATAATTGAACAATGTCCAAATCACATAGTAGAGTCGCAGTAACTACTCTTGCGAATGACAATGTCTGGATGGTGGTTCCATTCGCATACACAGCACAATTTCCGAGCTACCATTGAAATATGGCGGAACCAAACTACAGACACAGCGGTACCAATCGCCCTCCTCCAAGTACACCCTATATACCACGTGGAGAATACGTAACTATGAAAAACACAGCAAGAATTGTTTTAGGTGGTGTCTGACCTCTAATTCGTGCGTCTCCTCGCGGTATTCGTGTCATCCCAGTAAATCTACGAGTACCACCATCAACTGTCCCTATCCTGAAACGCTGTCTATTCCCTACTACAATGACAGTTTGGCCAGAAATGAGGTCATATTCTATGTGTTGGCTGCCAATCGACTGAACAACAGCGAAAGCCCCAAAGCGGTTGAGTAGTTTTACTTTCATAATATAGGTATAAACAATGAAATATCATCAAAAAAGTGTATTATTCATCATTGGTTTGTTTATTGAAGCTCACCGCCCTCCCTTTACTTCTTGCTGAACAAAACGCGATATCATAATGTATGTCGAAAAACGTGATGAATTTGAACAAAGAATCTTTTTTTTTTCTTATTGTTTTTGAGATGTATGGCCAACCAACTGAACTAGTTCTTATTTCGACCACTTTACATTTGCAAACTGTTTGAGTTGCTCAAATTCACGAGTGTAGCGATACAACTTGAATAGTTTCACGTTTAAAAAAATCGAAAATGGTCGGCGTGCACCCCGGGGTAGAGGACCATTGGAAACTATTTAGTAGAGGACCATTGAAAACGGTCTAGTACTTTATTGTCGAGAAGAACATTCCAAACTTTCAAATTTTAAAGTTGCAATAGTTGCTATTCAGGTTCAATCTTGTCTCGATAAGGCAAACGCCGGCATTCGAATATTTCGTCAGGTTTTCGCTATGACCAACAATAAACGAGTGAGTTGCGATTAAAATTATAGCTAAATGAAATGCGATATAATAATGTATGTCTGAATTTGTGTTGTCTGTGCACAAAGAAACTTATTTTCTTTTATTGTTTTTGAGATGTATGGCTAACCAACTCAACTAGTTTCGACAGCCATTGTATTCGTATTATGCAAACTTGCTTGGAGTTAACCCCATGTGATTTAAACTTTGGAAAACAGTATTTTTTTTTCAAATTCTGAAGTACAACCCGTAATTTCCGGTAATATTCCGGTAACAGGTTAAGCTTGTTCTTTCAGCACAGCGTCACAGCTTTTATAGCTGTTGACGACTCACGCACCCGAGTTATAGTGGCATTTCGTTCAACGGTGGGACCGTATCAAGTAGGTGATTGTTTACATTTGTCTAACCTATGCCTATTGGTCACGATTCGACTCCGGCCTGCACAAAGTTTCCAGCCAATCCATCCACCCGACAACTCGGTTTCAACGAAACATTTGTGCCAATTTTCTGCAATTGGCCAGCTTTGTAAGGGAGAGAGCATGCAGGTCAAGAGGGCCGCAGACAGACTAAGAGAGTCTGTGTTCATCTGACCTGCACACTCTCTCGTCGAGGCCGTCACGAAAGTGAATGGTCATTTGGACTGGGAAAGGTCTGAGAAACTGACTTTCTTTTTAATCTGTGTATTGAAGTTAGTCACAAAAGGCTTTCATTTTCACTCGAACGGAAGACTGTGAGAGGCTATGTAGGAATGACACCAACTAACTCATTCCAGTTCTTCACTCAAGGTTTCCACTTTATTCTGGGCATGTATGAACCGATGAATTTGGGTGGTAAAATAGTGAAGTACTACCGGGACGCATATGAGGACCTCATGGTAGCCGGCATGGGAGACGCGTTGCACCAAGTTCTCTCCATTTACCCCAGTTATGAAGTGATGGTGAGCTTCACGAACAGTATATAGGCGGTGTGTATAATTTACCACAGCAGAATTTTTCAACAACACACTTTATCGGCTCAGACGGGATTCGAATCTACGACTACCACATAAGCGAAGATACAATACATCAGAAAGGTAGATAGGAATGAGAACATTTTTTTCTTTTTTGGTGTTATTCTGATACGTAACTTATGACCAATGGTGAGCATCTCCAGTAACTTCCAAAATGCGAGGTCATTTTTGGGTTTTCTTCACGGTTTACGTGAATATTGCATGATTTAGTGAAAATACAATTTAGAGACATTTAAGGTCTGTGGTCACTCTCTGGGAGGATCCATGTCCAATCTCTTTTCTCTCTATATTTCTTCGAATTACCCGAATAAGCTGGTGGAATATTCCATGTCCGGTCCACGCGAGGGCGACGAGCAGTTTGCCAGATTACACAATCAGAGGGTAGGTTAAATGTCAAAGTCAAGCCAGTTTTGAATGTTTCTCCACATACCAGGCTCGACAATGAGAGAGTAGATCAAATTTCAAAGATCAAACCATATTTGGGAAGTTTGAAAATCTCGAGTTTTTTGCCAGAACCGCTCAAGAAGCAAACTACAAACGTCGCTACAAAAGTGGCTGGGAAATAATCATTCTGTTCAGGTTTCGCAGTCATTTCGCCTAATTCATGATGGCGACTGGGTTCCCGACTTTCCGTTTCGGAATAGCGAGCTACTCACCGTTCCCTTTCACTCCAAATACGAGGTGAACAGAAAGAAAAAAGAGAAGAAGAAAGACCAGCTATGATGAACCCGGCCTTGAGCATTATGGAAACTGTTGTTTGATCTTAACACACAGCAGAAAAGGCGGATTAACATTAGAACGTAGGTGGATTAAGCTACAAACATCGCGGGTATGACCGACCATTTCATATAGGGATTGCTCTACCGGCAGCTGACCGACACGGCCATTCTATTTTGTTCTGCTGTGTCCGTAGTTCTATCCCACCTTGTTTCAAGCTGCGAGTTCGAACTAAACGAAGTCATTTCAACACAGCGTCAGCGTGTAAAAAGTGAACAAACTCTCTAAATATGAACTAATTCGTTGTAATTGACCGAAAATTTGGATGAACTTCAAGAAAAACACGTGTAATTTACAGGTGTTCTACAAGAGTGGCACCCCGCAGACAGAATACCACATTTGTTCCCAACCCGAATCTGAAGCATGTAACAGAGGCTCTTGGATACGCAAACTAAACAGTCACTTATTCATGTTCGATCAAATGATGCACACGTTTTGGCTTGGGAATTGCACGTGAATAAAAGGCTGAAACACTTGGAAGTGTGAGAAAAATCAAGTGGACTCTGCAGAGAATTTATGATCAAACTCAATAGATACAATCATAAATTTGGTAAACTCAAAACAGATAACTCTAACTATACTGTACAATTATCACGAATTAGAGGAATGTAGATAAATTTGCATAAAACAGCTCTATTCAAATATAAGAGTAGATGAACATAATACAATGAGTACCGTATACAGATTGAACGTTCGGTGTTCAATTTAAGGTAAGCTAGTCGTGCAATTGTTTCAAGTTTCAAGAGAAGAATCGAGAGTTAAACAAGTATAGCAAATATGTAACAACCTGCCAGAAATCTATGCTAAAAACCAAGTGAGCACGAGTGAAACTACGATATTTATGGGGCAGCACTGGGAGCATCTCCCCACTTCTCGGAAATCCATCGGATAGTTTTCACGTTGATCTGGGGGCCGATCAGGGGGTTGAGCTGGTGCAGGAACACCTGGAAAGTTTTTTTAATTGAACCAAATTACCGGTTAGTTTTGTTGTTCATAGAAATTTCTTTAAAATCAGGTGTTTCAACTGGATGACACCGACCATACCCCAGAAGGTGCTCCTTGCTGGCGAAAAAATTAGAAATTCAACCTATCTCTATTCAATATCGAAATTAAATTTTTAAAAAGTTTGAGACTAAGTGAAAAAACTAGCCTGAAATAATGTTCCTGCATTAATTCAGGCGAACTTCCCCGGATTTTAGGATTTTATATAAGCACAGAAGGACAGAACATAACAAATGATTTGATATTTCTCCATCGTAAACAAAGTATTGTTGAGCATCAAGTACTTTTATAAGAAACCTGAGCGGTATTCGGTGAATGATTGAAAAATTTTGAATCAAAAAGATGAGAATATGCATACTAGACATACACCGCCAAGCGCCCTGGCCTCTCTTAAAAGAGGGAGTCGCGAACAAATCGTTGTAAAAAGTAGGGGTCGCGAGCTGTTAACTAACGAATTTCATACAAATAATTTTACAGAGACTAGTTGAATGTCGCGTGTCGCCGTTTTGGGGGGGGGGGGTCGCGAGAATTTTGAAAGAATAAGAGGCTCTGGCGGTGCATGATACTAGATTTGAAAACCTAGTGCATTTTGCGTTTCATGTTCCCGAGTTCCCATATCGCTCCGAACACAAAAACGACCACAAAAAGTGACGTAGAAACAAACACACTTCTTAAGTGTTATGAAATGTAAAAAAGTCTGACAAAATTTTAAATATAATATGCATAGATAGGTTTGAAGGACATACCATGATCCAGAAAACGTGACAGCAAACGGCAGTCATGATTATCATTGTGCGAATAATACCTGGAAAATAATTAAATGAAGACTTGTAGGTTATTTAGTGAAGGACTGCGCCCGCATCCACCAATGGTGTGAATCATCAAATCATGTTTTATTCCCGCACTACATACAAATACCACTACCGGACTGATCGAAGTGTGAAGACAAAAAAAACGTGATATTCAGTATTATGAGCACACATTCACGAATCACGACTTCACGGTCACGGATAAGAATATAGATTTTATCGTCTTGAGTCTTGAATCATCAAAATGCACTACAATATACCAGTATATGTAACTACTCTACAAAAACACAGGCCGTTTTTTTTCTTCATTTAAACACGTGAAACTAATTCAGAAAGACAAAATTTACCAATATCGACAAACCGGGTTCATTCTAACTTTTGCCAGATAGAAAAACAGAAAAAGAAAAGTCATAAAGATATTTTAGATACAAACTCATGTAGTTTCACTTACTCATTCAAAAAACGGCTTACTTCTTCGACAATAGTCCCACTAAATTAGTATTTTCTTAACCTGCGTCAAACATTTTTTTGTATGGAAACAACAAACTGCATACGATATAAGGAGTTTGGGGAACAAATTACGACTTTTTCGAGATTAGGAGACCAGAAACGCACCTCTGTTGGGTCCCTTTGGTACTAGGAATGGCCCGCCGAGTCCAATGAGCAGCCAAAAAGCAGTGACTGACACTAACGGAATTAGAATACCCATCTGCAAATCAAAAAATGAGACAAGTAGTGAAATAAAGATACTCGAAGAAACAGAACGACGAAAGATGTTCACGTAACGAACGGTTTGGTAGAACAAATGATTTTATGATGTAGAAAATAGTCAGTCTTTTAGAGGTTCAGATTTAGACAAAACGAACAAAAACTAGCAGTATATTACTAATATTAACCATCATTTTTTGAACATGATGTGAGGAGTGATGAATTTGAAAATAGTGGTTACTATTTGGCGTAACATAGATAACAGAAATCATTGGTTTACATCACATGTTTTTAGTTTTTGAGATATGATTTAGGTTTCACTCATATAAACATTGTTATCGGGCTAGAATTCGAGCATAAATATTCTTATTCTAATCGTTCAGAATATTAGCAACTTATTGAGAAAGGAAATGAGCACATTTGAAAAATATTAGAAAATAAAAGAGCAAGACGGAATGAAAATGACCAGAGATCGATCAGCCGTTTAAACACGCCCTACGCACAACAAACAGCTCGGCGTTTGATGAGATTATCCCATCAAAACAGCTTTTAAAGTGAGAAGAAAATTACTCAATCTTGAACCTCATCCTGATATGGCATATGAAAGATTAAAACATTGTGTAAAACAGAAATTAAAGAATAATTGCATTTCTTTTCTCAAGGTGTATGACAGGGTGTATGCCGGCCAGAAATCAATCCTCTCTCCTCTCTCGCCTTTAATATAATTCAATGCTCGAAATTATAACAGTTTTACTCTATATTTCACATCCAGTTCACGCTCATGTTTATGTTAATACTGTTTTAGGTCTTTTTTAATAGAAACAAAACCACTAGGTGTTTTTGACACACTACGATTCCAAATTGCTCCCATTTTGTTTAATATGTTGTGTATAACGAAGTCGTTTGTTTGAAGTTTTTTTCAAGTTCTCACTCTCTTTGACCCGCATGCTACTCAAGTCAAATCAGCCTTAAAAATATTACGTCTCTTCCTCTATCTGGACATTTTGAGATAGCAGGGTCGTCGAAGAACACGCGTGCCACAACTTGATTCTATTCAATCAAGTTATTAGTAATCTCTGTCA